>JAJQQW010000016.1:1535321-2130321 GCA_025583905.1 Ia io | reverse complement strand
TTGTTTTTTAATCTTTTTCAAGGTATTTTACCATGAGCAGAAAGTTTTTATTTATTTTAAATACCAGTATGTCTTAAATTGTTTTTTTTTAAGAGGGGAAGGGAGAGGGATAGAGAGAAACATTGATGAAAGAGAAACATCATTGATTGGCTGTCTCCTTCATGCCCCCCCCCCCCCCCCCCAGGTGGAGCCCACAACCTGGGCATATGCCCTGATCAGGAATCGAATAGGTGACCTCTTGGTTTCTGGATCAGTGCTTAACTGCTGAGCCACACCGGCCGGGCAGAACATTTTTATTTTGATGAACACTAATTTTGTGACCCAAGATATCTTTGCCTACCCCAAAGTTGCAAAGGTAATAGCCTATGATTTCTTCTGGAAGCTTTAATAGTATTAGCTGTTTTTAGCTTAGGTCCCTGATCTATCTCAACTAAGAAATGTGTGTGTGGTATGAGATTCATTATTTTCCTCTATGTTTATTAGTCATTGCACCATTATTTGTTGTAAAGACTTTGATTTCCCATTGAATTAATTGCCTTAGTGCTTCTGTTGAGTACCAATTAACCATTTAAATTAGGATCTCTTTCTGGAATCTCTTTTTTTATTTCATTGCCAATACTTCATTTCCTGATTACTTTGACATGACATCAGTTAATGTAAATCCACCAATTTTGTTCTCCTTTTCAAGGTTGTTTGGGCTGTTCTAGGACCTTTGAATTTCCAAGTAAAGTCTGTAATTGACTTGTCAATATCTACTAAAAATTTATTTGGATTTTGATGAAGATTGCATTGTACGTTTAAATAATATTGGGGAAACGAATGATCATGCTGCCTGTTAATAAACACAGTTTAATCCTTCATTTCCAGCCTGTCCTTTTATTTCTTTCTTTTGCCTTATTGACCTTACATTTGAGGGCAAGTGTTCTTGACTTGTTCTTGATGGTAGGGGGGATATTCAATACATTGACTACGCAGAGGGTTGGTGCTCCAACACCGTATTGTTTAAGGGTCACCTACATTTGTTTCAAAGAAACGGTTTTCAGTTCACCTTGGTCCGCTTTAGATTTCTTAGCTGGAGGTATGGTAAAGAATAAACTGTATTAGTTTTGGTTCTGTCATATTTTATATTCAGCTTGTTTGAGAAGTCTTTGAACGTTACTACTGTTGATGGTTGAATTAGAAATGACAGTTGTGATGGAGTCTTTGCTTCGTTGGTAGTCATTTCTTCTCCTCTTCTGTGGCCTTTCAGGGGGTGGTTGCTAGACCAGCATGTGGGCTTTAACTCACACTTGTTAGCAATGCAGAATCTCAGGCCCCATCTGGACCTTCAGAATCAGATTCCCAGTCTTTGGTTGAAACATTAAGTTGGAACATTGTGGTCTGGCTGGTGTGACTCAGTGGTTGAGGATTGACCCATGAACTAAGATGTCACTGGTTCAATTCCTGGTCAGGGCATATGCCCTGGTTGCAGGCTCGATTCCTAGTAAGGGGGTGTGCAGAAGGCAGCCAATCCATGATGTTTCCGTCTCATTGATATTTCTATCTCTCGATCTCTCTCCCTTCCTCTCTCTCTAATAAAGAAATCAATACAAACATTTAAAAAGTTATAAATTGGAACATTGTGGATGGAGGTGGAGATTGAGCTCACCAACGTTCAGTTTGAGTGTAGTGCAGCACACACCTAGCTGGATCCATCTCCTATGTCACTCATTTTGGTTTCAGCTATCGAGTAAGAGAAATAATGCTATCAGACCAACAAAATGTCAAGATTTTAGTACTTTAAAGCCCTGTAGTATTGTGAATAGAATACCAAAAGGTGGTATTGCAATCATTAGGCCTAAAATAAAGTTACAGTTTACCTTCATCATTCTATTTTCAGGCATTTGCGCTCCTGAAGATGTGCCTCTACTTGTAGGATTTATAGCAATGAGTATGTACATTTGTAGCTGATCTTCTTGCACAGAAAATGTTGGGGAAAGAATGCAAAATGATTGCATTGCTAGTTTAATATTATTCTTGTGCACTTGCCAGTGAAGCAGTTCATTTTTCATTCTGTTGTAAATATTATGAGTTATGAAAATAAAAAAGATACTTTTTTAAGTTTATAAAAAGTATTTAAATGAACCTAGCACTAAGTATGTATCTAACAGTAGGTCACTAAGACTTAATATGAGGTGAAAAGCGATTGGTGTCAAAAGGAATATGACTGAAATGGGCATTGAGAATTGTTGATGACGAGAAATATTTAGTTTTTGGGGCTAGATCAGGCAGAGTTTTTGTAGGAATAGTGATGTAATGGAATATAAGGTACAAGCTGGTTTTAGTGAGAAGCAGTGACTGAGGAAAAAGACCAGTCCTGCTGATTTGGAGCTTAGGTGGTGGTGGCCAGCTGCAGACAGGCATCGAGCAGAAGGGGAGTGATGAAGGGCAGACTTTGGGGGCAGCAAACTAACCAACCCTCTAGCAGATGGGGAGCCTTAGGGGCAGCAGACATTCAAGGGGTTGGGTCAGCAATTACAGGACACATCCAACCTGTGTAAGGAAGGAGTGTACTGTCATCTGAGGTAAGTAACAGGTGAGTCACATGCTAGTGAGGGAGCCCATGGAACGCCAGTGTTAGCTTAGTTAATACATTGGACTCTGTTAGAATCTGGATCAGACTCCAGGCCCGAAGGGGTTGTTGGAATTTATGTTTCTTCTCTCTGAAGTGTAATTAGCAACATGTAGGAATATAATCTTTTTCTAACATTAAGTTAATTTTTAATGTTTGAGATTATTTTCTCACATTGCCTCATAATAGGACATTTTACATCTTAAATATAAAAAACTTATATTCTTCAATTTTAATTCAAAAGGTGAACTCACTTTCCCCTTTGTTTTGTGTGTCTGCAATATAGGGGAGTATGGAGACTTTGGAAATGCAGAAGGAAATAAAAGAAGAATCAGATGAAGAAGATGATGAGGATGAAGAATCTGGAAGATTGCGTTTCAAAACTGAAAGGAAAGAAGGAACAATTATTAGGCTCTCAGACGTAACTCGAGAGAGAAGGAACATTCCAGAAACTTTGGGTAACTCTTTTTGGCTGTCTCCCATCTTTCCTCATTCCCATTTCAGCTTCCTCCATAGTACTAATACGATTAATCAAATAGGTAAAGAAATGTTGACTTTATAGATTATTATGCATGCCATCAGAGGTGGGTGGTCTGTGTGAAGACGGAGCCGAGCTACAGTGCTATAAAAGTCATTCCGTAAAAACACAAGGTGACTTGTTGTAGACACAGTCAATTGACTGTCATTCTGAGCAAGTCTTGCAACTTAAAGATTGATAGTAGGCTGTTGCTGATCAGCAGAGAGCCTTCCCACAGTTCCTTCCAGTGTCTGTTGCAGAGAATAAAGCAGTGGTTCTCAAATATGAGTGAGCAAGTCACCTAGAAGGCTTGTTAACACAGATTCCAGGACCCACTCCCAGAATTTAGGGTGGAGCCCAACACAGGTGCATTTCTGATGCGTTCCCAGGTGATGCTGCTCTGACCGCACTTTGAGAACTGCTGGGATATTGTATCATATTCCGAGGAGGAGGATGGGGAGATGGAAGGCTAGAGGGTTGTACCTCCTCTCTGGTCTTGGTCAGAATAACAGTCAAGAAACTAACCCTTAGTTACTACCTTTATTACTTCTTAAAACCATGATTTGGCCCGGACTGGTTTGGCTCAGTGGATAGAGCGTCGGCCTGCGGACTGAAAGGTCCCAGGTTCGATTTCGGTCAAGGGCATGTACCTTGGTTGCAGGCACATCCCTGGTGGGGGGTGTGCTGGAGGCAGCTGATCGATGTTTCTCTCTCATCGATGTTTTTAACTCTCTATCCCTCTCCCTTCCTCTCTGTAAAAAATCAATAAAATACATTTGAAAACACACACACAAAAAACAAACAAAAGCACACCCATGATTTGTAGCCATTTTCAGTTATAAACATGAGCAGATATGAATTCTATGTGAGGACACTTAAGTCCCCAAGTTGCACAAGTTAATAGCCATGAGCCAGTCATGTCATGCTACTTTACTAATGAACTTTGTGGAGAGATTGTTCTAGAATCGTACCGGTCTCTACTTCTCCCCCTAACAGTTTTTTCCATCTACCTTTTGGCCCAAGATTTCCTTAGACTTTTCTCAAGTTAAGGTATAAAGTTGTCAGTCTAGGACAGTGTAAATTTCTAAGAAAGGATTTGAAGTTGGCCTTGGGTAAAAGGAGATGAAGCACATGGGAAAAAGCAAAAGTACCCTCAGCAGGAGGATGGTAGCCTGATGGAGCACACAGCTCAGGCTTGGGCTGGGATAATGGACAAGGGCGAGATGGCACCCTTGGCAGAACACTAGAGGGCACTGGGCAGTGCTCAGTAGGGAAATGGCCTAGGTGCCATGTTGGACGGTGCCCGTGTTGGGACAGGTGGTTGTGAATTATCCGGTTTCTGTGGCTTTGTTAGCTGGGATTGGCTTTGTTGCATTAATTGGGGAACCAGATATATCCAGTCATAACTGTGGTAGCTGCATGTGCTAAGGCTGTGAAATCACTTGATAGTTACCATTAAGAATGGAGGAACCTTTCCCTCTGCAGCCAGCTCCCTTTCCAGTGGTTCGCAACCTTTTTAATGCCGTGACCCTTTAATACAGTTCCTCATATTGTGGTGACCCCCAACCATAAAATTATTTTCTTTTTTTTAAATGTATTTTATTGATTTTTTACAGAGAGGAAGGGAGAGGGAGAGAGAGTTAGAAACATCGATGAGAGAGAAACATCAATCAGCTGCCTCCTGCATACCTCCTACTGGGGATGTGCCCGCAACCAAGGTACGTGCCCTTGACCGGAATCAAACCCGGGACCCTTCAGTCTGCATGCCGACGCTCTATCCACTGAGCCAAACCGGATTCTGCCATAAAATTATTTTCGTTGCTACTTCATAACTAATTTTGCTACTGTTAATGAATCGTAATGTAAATAACTGTGTTTTCCGATGGTCTTAGGCTCTACAGCAGCGGTTCTCAACCTGTGGGTCGCGACCCACAGGTTGAGAACCGCTAGCAGGGTCGCCTAGGACCATCGGAAAACACAGATATTTACATTACGATTTCATTAACAGCAACAAAATTACAGTTATGAAGTAGCAAAGAAAATAATTTTATGGTTGTGGGTCACCACAACATGAGGAACCGTATTAAAGGGTCGCGACATTAAAAAGGTTGAGAACCACTGCTTTAGGCCATGGTGAATTTCATGGGTCACTCTCCCCTGACCCTGGCTGCCTTTGCACAGCCCCTGGTCCTCAGCTGGGTCATCTTGTCCCTGTCCACTTTACCTTGACCCAGGCCTGGCAATGGTGAGATGTCCAGCTTGTCTGTGTTCATACTTTGTGTTTGTTTTATTCCTGCTTCTCTTTTTTATCAGGAACTTTCCCTCACTTTGTTCTTTTCAGTATCATTTGTACTTCCTTTATTGCAGAATTTGTGTAGAATATTTTTTTCCTTTTCAAGGCATCTGGCAGCTTTATAGTCATGCCATCCTGAGGCCAGAGGCTGGAAGGAATTAGTGGTGGGCAAGTTGGCCCTTTTACATGTTGTGGAGAGGGTCTGAGGTCCATAGAGGCATTGAGGCTTAAGCATAAACAATTTGACTTTTTATCATTCTTTCAACTTAAAAAAGGGCTTTAAATGCATTGGTGCAGAATGATTGGTTAGATAATAGGACAAATGAAAATGGGGCTTGAAAGTATCTTTTTTGGCTCTGTATTTGTGAGCCATAACCTAGGAAAGATACATTTTCTAGAAACTGAAAAGTTAGGACTATTTTCAGCACAAGTAGGATTTTTCTGTCCATTTAAAGATTGGTTTCCTAAAAACAGTGAGCTCCCTTATTACCTGAACACTCCCATTCCCCAAACAAAAGGTTAGTTTTATTTATAAGAAAGATACTGAGAGAGGCTGCTGCAGTATTTGATAAACTAGAAATTACTTCACAGCTCCTGGGTGCTTGTGGCGATGGAAACAGTAATTTCATGTTTTGTGTAGAAAATACTCGCATTTATTTGATTGGTAAAGCTATTTACCTACTCTTCGTAATGGGTTTTAGTTTTAATATCTTGCTACCAGAATACATATATCATTTCATATGGTATATTTTTTTTGGTCAAATGATGTCTTTTAGCATTTTTAATACAAATAATTATTTTGCGAAATCATTGATTAATATTGAGAGTACCCCACACTTTAAAAAGAAGAATGAAATGAGGCTCTGGCGCCCCCATTTCTGAGCCTTTAGTCTGCATGTGTAATAGTAGTTTTCTTCAGGATTTAGAAGGGCGTTTTGGCCACATTCAATCATTTTCACACTCAAATATATGATGCCAGTCTTAAAAATGAAGACTAGCAATATCTGACAGGCTTGGCAGGTATAGAGCCCAGTACAGAGTTGGTGATTTCGTATTTTGAATTCAGATTGAATAAGAATTTGACTTTTGGGTTTTTAGTTAGGGTAAGATCTTAAGTAGTGAGCTTTTTTCCCTCATCCAGGATTCTGGGAATTAAACATTACTGAAAATGTGTGTTTCTCAGTTTTCCTAGGAATGGTGCAAAACTTCATACTTGGCAGATAAATTCATTTGTTACACACAAAGGATGCTTCAGGGCTTCTTTCGTGGAAACCAGTTAAGAAGGGTTTCTGTTTCTAGAACATGTATGTGTAAGGAATGGCTTATTTTGAGTGGTAATGCCAGAAGCCATCACTAAAATGGGGGTGTCCTTAACCAGTTTCCTGACGTGTCAGCACAGACGCTCCAAGCTGCCTGCTGTTTTGGCCTAGGAAGTGGACCTGGATTCTCTTTGAAGCCATGCAAGCAATGAAGGAAAGACTACATTTATTTTAGTTAGGCTTTAAAAAAAATTATCTATGAGTAGGCACTTAGATTTTATGATATTCTAAGCTTCACTGGCACATTTATTATGTTTAATTATGCTTTATTGCTTCAGCCTAAAGCTCTTGTAATTCATGATGTTCTCTTTTAAATTGTATCCTCAGTTAATTTTTTTATGGCACAGGATCTGTGGGGCAATGTTCCATCTGGTCTCACGCAGTTCCAGGTCTCTAGTGCCAGCACACTGCCCTGCATCTACACAGATCCTTGTGTTTGCAGGCTTTGTGCACATTTCCTGGTCAGTTATCGTGTAAAAAACTAGATTATCGTGTGTTGTTTTTATTTTGCCAAATAAACTGTGTATTCTATAAATACTTATTAATTATGTATTAGTCCAATCATTATACAATAATTTGTATGTAAATACGTTTTTCTTAAGCACATTTTAGAAAGGGACAATGCAGTGTAAAACTTGTTACATTGAGCTATATCTCTCCTTTAAAATCTGGACATAGTACAGAAAACACTTAAAGGAAAATTAACATTTCAGTTGAAGATACAAATGTAATTTCCATCCTGTCATATTTTGGTGACCTTTTGTGACAGCTTGTCTCAATTGGAGGAAAGCATTTTTACTTGCTGATTAAAGATGTCATTTGAAACCATTTTATTACTGGGGATAGTGAAATTAATCTTGACACTTAGAACCACTAGAAAAATAATTGCTGATTCACCACATAAAATGTGTATGTGAACCAATCATGTAGTCAAGATTAGAGTAAAAGTCTGTGCTTGTTAAGAAGAGATTAAATATTCCTTCGAATGGGGCCGAGATTCATTTGAAGGGGAGGGGTTACTATAGAAACCATTTCAAGGGAATGAAGTGTGGCTTAGAGATTTTGGAAGAGTTTAGAGATGACTATGGATTCCTAAGGTAGGAGATAAACTGGTAATATTTACAATGTACCCTTCATTGTGGAAGAAGGCGTAAGAATGCTTCTCAGGACATGTTTATTAATGTAAGATATATTGTCACAACTCAGATAATATTTTGAAATAAAGGAACCATATTTGAGTCAGTTTTTTTCCTTTAGGACTTTAGAATATGCCACCTGAAGTTTCTTAGAAACAGAGTCTATGTGTTTCGTATCCCTTAAGCCCCGATTTTCAACCATGAGTGAGCAGCAAGATTTTTAAAAACATGCAGTACTTGACTAGTCAGGGCACTGACCTCTTTTTCCTTAGACTGTCAAATAAATAAAATGACAACAGCTAACACAACAATGATTGTGTGAATGAATCAAAATTATACCTATTTTTTTGTCATATTGGCAAAAAATAAATTTTTTGGTGTGCCACAGAATTTCAGTAATTGAGAGACTATGTGCCAGGAGATGTGAAAGGTTGAAAATCACTGCTCTAAAGTGTGGTCAGACAGGTGAGCACCTGCTGCTGTCCCACAAATGTTTGCATTAATAGGTTTTCTCTAATGAGATTTTGCTCTCATTTGGCATGGTTCCTCATTAAGAAGGCATGCATATAAACCTTTCTTCACCCAGAAAATATTTTTTTTCTTTTTTTATAAAACTAAAAATTTGTAATGATAATAGTAAATGTTTTCCATTTTGTATGACATTATGTTAATTATTTTATTTTTGGTTAATCCTCACAGATATTTTTTCCATTGTTTTCACAGAGAGAGGGAGGGAGGGAGGGAGGGAAGGAGGGAGAGAGGGCGAGAGAGAAACATCGATGTGAAAGAGAGATGCACATGGAGTGGTGGGTTGTTGCCCACAGGTGCGCCAACCCTGGAGGGCAGGGAGTGAAACTGCAACCCAGGTATGTGCTCTTGACCCCTTGACTGGGAATCTAACCTGGTCAAGGTGTCAAGGGTTGGCACTCTTAACTACTAGCAACGTGGGCTGGGGCTTAACAGCAATTATTTGACTTTGGAGTGCTTTCACTAATAGTTTTGTTTTAAGATCAGAAGAGTCAGGAATCCGTTCTGTTGTATGTATTTTTCTGCGTCTCTGTATCTTAGCAGTTCTTGTGCTGGTTTCACTAGGACAGCTGTGTTGGGCGGGACTGGGGAGCAGGTCCTGAGCTGTGCTGTCGGCCAACATGATGGCACCTGCCTGGCAGCTGAAGGGCAGTGGCTAACTTTGACTTGAGCCCCTTTTTTCAGCTCCCTCAGCATGTTCGTGGTCCCAAATAAAAATACGTTCCAGTCTTTGTACACAGGAGCCACTTGTATTCCATGGCAGAGCATGCCCCCATCGAACAGGTCTTCCCAGTGGGCTGGGTTCGCCACTGTGTTGTGCTTGCTCCTGTCCATGTAATTGCCTTTTGTGGGGAAGCACTTGCTGTGCAGAGTTTCATTGTCACGTGTTTCTTCTGTGTGTTCTCCTTGCGAGTCTTGTTCCCGCTCTGAATGTTTCTAACACGTGCACATCTTTTCACACAGAGCTTTCAGCAGAAGCCAAAGCTGCATTGCTTGAGTTTGAAGAAAGAGAACGCCAGCATAAGCAGGGCCGCTATGGTTCAAGGCGGGGCGGAAGGAGAGGAGGTCCTTTAATGTGTCGTGGAATGGGGGACCAGAGAAGAGAGAACAGCGAGAGAGGCCGCATGAAGGACCATAGACCTGCGCTGCTCCCCACACAGCCTCCTGTGGTGGTAACGTTAAAATTTTCTTGAGTCTAATACTAGAACAAATGAAAATATACTTTTGTGGGTATGTCATTTTGTGTTGATCACTTAGTCTGGAAGTAAAGGTTAGTAGTAGGAATGCAGCTGAAGTTCCTTAAGTGTGTTTATAGTGTATAATGATTTCATATGTGGTCTTATAAATTCTGTCCTCTAGTATTCTGCAGTAAAAACCATTTCGTTATAACCGCTTGTGAAGAAAGTTATAGGAAGAGACCTGCTTCCATAAGGGACAGCCATAGAGAAGCCTTGCATTGAGGGCGGGGCAGCCTGGGTCTGTCCTCAGTGTGGTGCGTGGCTCACTGGGGGCCGTTTGGTGGTTGAACTGCCATGTCTGCTCCCCTCGCCCTGAGATTGAGCGCATGGTGAGATGGCAGAGCCCGTGGGACAGGTGGAGCAGCCTCCTTGCCTGCTGTCTCATACAGCTTGTTACTATGAGCTTACTTCTAACTCCTAACTTTTACAGTTCAGTCAGTGTAAGTCTGTAACATGTCACCAGTCTTTTTCTTTGCTTTTAAATGTTGATTCCTGTGAATTTGTAATTTTTTGTGGTTTTAGACGCACTCTCCAAGATTAATTCCTCCAACCCAGCCTCAGCCTCCCCCGCCACCGCCACCCCAGCAGCAGCCCATTCGAAGCCTGTTCCAGCAGCAGCCCCTGCAGCCCCTGCTGCCCCTGCAGCATCCGCACCACCCCTCCCCTCCTCAAGGAATGCATGTACCACCCCAGATGGAGGCACCCAGGGTGATGATGACTCCTCCACCTGTGACCCCACAGCAGCCCAAGAATATCCACATAAACCCCCACTTCAAAGGAGCGGTGGTGACGCCTGTGCAAGGTATGTGTCTCCTTTGTTGTTGCTATGGCCAAAGAGATGTCATGCTCCAATCTGCAAGGACAACTTGGCTTCCTGATGTCTTCCCCCACCCACTTAGACTACTGCTACTCACGGGCTGGGTGCTTGCTGACAAATGTGTATCTTAGATTCTGATTGGGTGGCAGGTACTGAATTTGGAGGGCAGGAGAGGCATTGTGGAGAGTCAGCAGGGTGCTTCCTTGAGTCCCACTCAGGCGCTCTCTGTGAGTCCCCATGTTAGCTGGGGTGTGTGTGTGTGTGTGTGTGTGTGTGTGTGTGTGTGTGTGCGCGCGCGCGCGCGCGCGCGCGCGCACGCAAACTTTAGTCATGAGTTTTAAGTGATAACCTCTCACGTTACCATTTCCTGGCTCGAGGAAACTGTTTTCATGCCTTTGGTAAGGAGCACATCTTTTTTTGTTTATTAATCCTCACCCAAGGATATATATATATATTTAAATATATTTTTAATTGACTTCAGAGAGGAAGGGAGAGGGAGAGAGAGAGATAGAAACATCAACGATGAGAGAGAATCATTGATCAGCTGCCTCCTTCACGACCCCCACTGGGGATCGAGCCCACAACCTGGGCATGTGCCCTGACCGGGAATCAAACTGTGATCTCCTGGTTCATAGGTCAACCACTGAGACATGCTGGCCGGGCAAGGGTATTTTTAACATTAATTTTTAGAGAGAGGAAGGGAGAGAGAAAGAGAGAAAAACATTGATGTGTGAAGAGGGAGAAAAACATTGACTGGTTGCCTCCTGCAGGTACCCTGACCAGCACCAGAGATCGAGCCTGCAACCCAGGTACATGCCCTTGACCAGAATCGAACGTGACACCCTTCAGTTGGGCTGATGCTCTATCCACTGAGCCAAACCGGCTAGGGCAGGAGCACATCTTTATGCCTCTGTCCAGCACACGTGGGCTGTGATGCTTCTATCTCAGGCACTGAGTTACGTTGGTGCACAAAGCAGACACTCTTTTTGCAGTCATGATCCTGTGTTCTAACAGACAGTCAGCCATAAACACATGGATTTCTGTGGCAGGTTAGGGGATGCCAGTGCATTGACAGATGGAGCAGGTAGGGCTGGGCTGGCTTCATTAGGGAGGAAAGAGTTGAAGGAGGCTGCTGGTGTGGAATCAGGTAGCTAGTGTGGAACACTTGGGGTGGAAACAACACTGAGGGCCAAGAAGGACCCCTCTCTACCTCCAGAGCCAGTGGGGAAGGCTGTGAGGGAAAACAGCATCATCCTTTGGGACAGCTGGGTTTCCATTAGAGCAAGAAGGGGAAAGGCTGAGGCCAGCATGGGTTCTGGTGGCTGAGAACTTGGAATTCCAAAGGTGTGGTTGATAAGTTTCGGAACTTGGAGAGAAGCCTGAGAATAGGACTTGGAGTGTGGAGAGGGCCAGTGGCCTGGAGGCGCTGTGAAGTTGTGCTGTGGCCTTGGAGCAGAGGGCTGTAACTGTGGCAGGCTGGCCGTGGCGGGGGAGGGGAGGCAGAGGAGGGTCAGTGTCTTTGTGTTGCTACAGGAGATCGCTCTTGTTTGACACACCTGGAAGGTCAGGTGTTAGCGCTGTCGGTCCCTGATCCCCTGACTGACCCCTTCGCTTGTCCCCACCATATATTAGAATCACTCAGTGACCTCACTGTCTTGCAGGGCAGGGCACGTTAGAGTCTGTGTAATTAGCACCACTACCTGTGTCTGCTCTAGTAGCTGTGGGAGGAAGGGACCCGCGCACGCTGATGGGGGCAAGTAGGGTGCACGAAAGTAGCCTTTTCCATAGTGGCTGCCCAGGACGTGCGCTTGCAGGAAATCAAGCTGTGGGAATGATTTTACTGACGTCAGCCTTTGTCATTGCGTATTTCCTTGCACAGTGAGGGAGAACTGGCAGTTGGTCAGGTGCATAGGTTGGTGTGGCCTGATGGAAATAAGTGGTGGAGAGCATGCAGAGTGGGAGAGCGCTGAGGAGACTCAGGATGTCTTCCAGGCGTGAAGGCGTGTGCCTTGCTGAGTTAGCAGCTTGATGGGCATAGACAGAGGCCTGGCTCGTGCAGACTCAGTAAGTGCACGTCACCTTCCCCGCAAGTTTTACACTCAGAATAAGCGAAATGGTTTTCATCACGAAGCTGGGGCTTTGTGCCACACATTCCTTCTCCTTGACGCACCTTTGATCTTGAGATTCGCTGGTGTAGGGAGAGAGCAAGTGAGTGAGCTTACGTAGAAAGCAGTCCTCTTAGGAGAGGCTTAGTATCTAGCTGCCTGCTAGGTACTGAGAGAGGAACCTTGTGGTTCTCGGGACTGCAGGCAGGTAGAAGGTCCATGTAAAAGGTAACAAGCATGTACGTATCTTTTCTTGATGGCACACATTTCCTTTTCGAGGATGAAGTGTTCCATCAAATTATAATTAACCAGTTCTGATGGAAATTCAACATGTTCTTCAGTTGTTCACTATTAGAACTGTTGCAGTGAATCGAAAGCTAATCTAATCCATTAAGTACCTGGGACAACAGAAGATGTTGTCTTAAGTATCAAATACTTGGAGTTTAAGGTTCAACTGGAATGATCTGTTAACAGTCCAAGTTTTAAGTTCTCTCATAGGTAGACTTGTCTTCCTGCCTGTAGACCAGGTGCACTGCAGGGCCCTAGGACAGGTCACAGATGCCTTCTCTCTGGCCTGGCTAGATTCGATCTGCGCATCACACCTGTTCTCAGATGTTCTTTTCAGCGTTTATTCTTTTTTCTCCTCTTTCCCATTGCGTTTTACAGTTTATTTTTTTAATTTTTTTAAAAAAATATATTTTTATTGATTTTAGAGAGGAAGGGAGAGGGAGAGAGAGATAGAAACATCAGTGATGAGAGAGAACCATTGATTGGCTGCCTTCTGCACACTCCACACGGGATCGAGCTTGCAACATGGGCATGTGCCCTGACTGGGAATCAAACCCTGATCTCCTGGTTCATAGGTCATCGCTCAACCACTGAGCCACGCCAGCTGGAGGCTTTATACAGTTTATTAAAAAATGTTTAAAAATTTGGTGCGTAGTTTAAAAAATGCTGTCTTTATATTATTTAATGTGTAGTTTTTTTCTTCTTTACTTTCATGATAATCTTTTCAGGTCAGAGGTACTCTCTTTCTCTGCTTCATGGTCTACTATTTTGCTTCAGGTATATAATCGATGTACCCAGAGCCTTTAGCCAGCTACATAGATTGAGGGGCTGGTTGCTATTTTATATGAAGCCTTGCAAATTTACTCTTATTTTGAAATTTTGATTCATTGGATTAGGCTCTCAAGAAAGGGATGTACTTCTGTCTTTTTTACATTTTATCAAAATAAGTTTTTTCAGTTGCACGTTGCTTTGATCGAGTGGCCTTACAGGCCCATCCATCTACACTATCACTGTAAGTGGATGTGGACATGTGATGTTAATTACAAGGCTTAGTGTATAAATGCCTAGAGCAGTGGTTGGCAAACCGCGGCTCGAGAGCTAAATGCGGCTCTTTGGCCCCTTAAGTGTGGCTCTTCCACAAAATACCACGTGCGGGTGCACACGTACAGTGCTATTGAAACTTCGTGGCCCATGCGCAGAAGTCGGTTTTCGGCCTGGGCGAGTCTGAAGAAGTGGTTCTAACGCCGAGCCACACTCAAGGGGCCAAAGAGCCACATGTGGCTCGCGAGCCGCGGTTTGCCAACCACTGGCCTAGAGTAATTGTAGTAAATAAACAGTGCATCTCCGCATTCTGTTTCTAAAGCAGTTTTGATTGACTTTTAAACTGTATCATTTCTCTATTTCTCACTTGCCAGAAATTTCTTTAAAATATGCTATTTTAAAATATTATGTAACTAGGGGCCCGGTGCACGAAATTCGTGCACTGGGGGTCAGGGGTCCCTCAGCCCAACCTGCCCCCTCTCACATACTGGGAGCCCTCAGGGGATGTCCTACTGACGGCTTAGGCCCACACCCCACGGGGAGCGGACCTAAGCCACAGTCTGGCCTCCCTTTGTGGGAGGCAACCGGTCTGATCAGGGGAAGGCACCAGCCCCATCATTCCGCTGCTGCAGCCACTGCCAGTCACCACAGCCACCAAGGTGTTTTCATCAGCACGGACTCCAGTCCCTTCACCAAGAAAAAATGACAATTTTCTTTAGGCATTTTCAAGATGTGTCTTTCATAGGATATGCATTTCTTTATTTTTTATCCTCACCTGAGGATATGTTTCCATTGATTTTTAGAGAATGTGGAATAGAAAGGGAAAGACAGAGAGAAACATCAAAGTGAGAGGAACACTTTGATTGGTTGCTTCCTGCATGAACCCTGATCTGGGCCCCAGCCAGGGAGGAGCCTGCAACCCAGGTACATGCCCTTGATCAGAATCGAACCCAGACCCTGCTGTCTGCAGGCCGAGGCATTATCCACTGAGTCAAACCGGCTAGGGCAGGATATGACATTTCTTAAGCCCTCCAGCAGCGGACCTTCATTTTTTTCTCCAGAAGTGTGGTGGAAAAACCCTAGACCACCTTTTTGGATTCTTATTACAAAGTTACTAAGAATATTACCAGTGGCATACAGGAAGCTTAGCCAATGTGCAGTCAGTAAAGGTGTTTCCTCTATAGTTCACACCAATCGAGGGCTGGGCTCTGCCCAGGCCTAAAGCCTCTGGCCGAAGCGTTAGGCCTGGGCAGGCACCTCCAGCTCCTTCTGATCACCGGCTCAGACCGAAAGCCTCTTGGGGAGGAGCAGACGCCCAGCTCCCTGCGATCAATCGCAGGGGGTCTGCTCCTGCCCAGGCCGAAAGCAGACCCCCAGCTCCTTGCCCAGGCGATCGATCTCAGGGGGTCCGCTGGTGCACCAGGCCGAAGCAACCCCCAGCTCCCTGCGATCGATTGCAGGAGGTCTGCTCCAGCACCAGGCCTTCGGTCTGGGGCTAGAGCAGACACCCAACTCCCTGTGATCAATCGCAGGGGGTCCGCTCGTGCACCAGGCCGAAAGCCTCTGGTGGAGGCTTTCGGCCTGGTGCCGGAGCGGACACCCAGTTCCCTGTGATCGATCGCAGGGTGTCCACTCCTGCACCAGGCCGAAGCAACCCCCAGCTCCCTGCGATCGATTGCCGGAGTGGACACCCAGCTCCCTGCAATCGATCGCAGGGAGTCCGCTGGTGCACCAGGCCGAAGCAACCCCCAGCTCCCTGCAATCGATTGCAGGGGTCTGCTCCGGCACCAGGCCGAAAGTCTCCGCCAGAGGCTTTCGGCCTGGTGCCGGAGCGGACACCCAGCTCCCTGTGATCGATCACAGGGGGTCCACTCCTGCACCAGGCCGAAGCAACCCCCAGCTCTCTGCGATCGATTGCAGGGGGTCTGCTCCGGCACCAGGCTGAAACCTCCGCTGGAGGCTTTCAGCTTGGGGCCGGAGCAGACACCCAGCTCTCTGCGATCAATTGCAGGGGGTCCGCTTGTGCTCCAGGCCGAAAGCCTCTGGCGGAGGCTTTCGGCCTGGGGCCGGAGCGGACACCCAGCTCCCTGTGATCGATCGCAGGGGGTCCACTCCTGCACCAGGCCGAAGCAACCCCCAGCTCTCTGCGATCAATTGCAGGGGTCTGCTCCAGCACCAGGCCTTCGGTCTGGGGCTAGAGCAGACACCCAACTCCCTGTGATCAATCGCAGGGGATCCGCTCGTGCACCAGGCCGAAAGCCCCTGCGATCGATCGCAGGGGGTCCACTCCTGCACCAGGCCGAAGCAACCCCCAGCTCCCTGCGATTGATTTCAGGGGGTCTGCACTCCAGCAGCGGGGCTGAGGGTACTGGGCGCCGCCATCTTGTGGCTATGGGGGCTGCCATTTTTGTCGCGGAGTGATGGTTAATTTGCATATTACTCTGTTATTAGATAGGATATTACTATATTTCTAATTTATAAGCTATGTTCTTATTCTAGCTGTATGTAGCCTCACTTGGTTGTTCCTCTGTGTATGTCTGTGTTGTGATCTCTTCTTACAAGGACACCAGTCAGTCACAGAGGATTAGGGCTCACCCACTTAACCTCATTTTACCCTAATCACCTCTTTTTCCAAATACAGTCCCATTTTGAGTTACTGGTGGTAGGACTTCCGCATATGAATTTGGGAGGGGCCACAGATCGGACCATAACACCCGACACTCTGAGAGTTCCCCAGATGATGGGGCAGCACATCTTAGTGAGAGGTATACTGCCACTCACAGCAGTCACAAAGGTGCTGGGGTTCCCACATCCAGATCAGTAGATCTCACACATTTTATGTAGCTTAAACACACCCAATTTGGCCCCAGGTGTGAAACTAACACCTGGCCTCCTCCCTTAGAAAAGTGATTCCTTGTCTTTCTGATAGGTCAGTGGGAGTTCTGCTTATTTCAAAACAAAACAAAGCAAAAAGAAAAGTCTCAGCATAGTAGTTGTTCTTTGTAACGGTACCCTGAGCTTGTATATTCCCTTGCTCTGCCTGCTTCACTCTCACCTTTCTTCCCTCTCACTCTTTTCATGACTCTAGAGGATTTAGATTTCAATTTGTATTTGAGTGGAGTCGGAGATATGCCTGGGATTGGATAGCCTGGGTAACCTGGAAGTGAAAAAAAGTAAGTTGTCTTTTGTTGTGAAATGTTCTAACCCTAAATGGGAACTCACAGTGGAAATGCAAGCTTTTTGTGCTATTGTGTGAAGGAAGAAGCCCTTCCCTTTCTCTTGATGGAAACTTAATGCGTTTTATGTTGTGCACATTGTATATGTTTTATGTTATACTTAGTCTATTGCCTTCCTTTAGCAGCTGGTCTGGGTGTGAGCACAACGTGTTTCTAATGAGAGGTGTTTTCCACAGTGCCCTTGCTGCCAGTCCCGAGCCAACAGAGACCTGCGGTGGGACCCCAGAGATTCCCAGTGAGTAGCAGCTGCTCTTCTGCTCCGAGACAATGAACACACAATTACTAAGAAATATTAATATAGCAAATACAAGTGGGTCCAACTAAATATAAGCTTAAAGATTAGTAAATATTGACCATAATTTTTGCAATGGAAAATGCTTATTAAAAGCTTAAGGTCAATGGATTTTTGAGAATGGGATTAATTTAATTTAACTGTAAGATTGTTGAATCAGGATCATCAGTTGAATGCCTTTCATCTTAAAGAATATGAATTTTGATTTTATTTATTGCCTGATGTTAAGTGAGGAAGGGCCTTGCTTTGTTATAATGTGTGCTAAGTGTATATGGGCACATGTGCATTTGTGTACATGTGGGTATGTATGTGACATTCTAGGGAATAATGATGAGGTCTGTATTTGTTTTTAATAAAAACCTCAAAAGCCCTAATGACCATTGGTTTTATATAAATATACTAGAGGCCCGATGCATGAAATTCGTGCAAGGGCCTTGGCCCCCGCCCACTGCAGCTTTGTCCGGAAGGAAGGACGTCCGGTCTAATTAGCATATTATACTTTTATTATTATAGATGTGCATATACATAAATTTATACACACACATATCCTATTTAATAAAGAGGGAATATGCTAATTGATGGTCACACCATCACAAAAATGTGGTGCCCACAGCCAATAAGGAGTGAATATGCTAATTGACTGTCACACCCTCAAAGATGGTGGCGCCCACAGCCACAAGATTGAGGCGCCCAGTCCCCTCAGCCCTGCTGGTGCGGCAGGCGCGTGGCACGGCCGGGCCCGCCTCTGAGTCCCCCAGTCCCCAGAGCCCCCCAGCCTCCCAGGGCCGGCCCAAGGCACAGGCAAGCCTCGGATGGCTGGCAGCTGCCCAGCCGCCCAGGGCTACCCGAGGCGCAGACAAGTCTCGGATGGTGGCTGCCCAGCCGCCCAGGGCCGCCCGAGGCTTGGGTAACCAGGACCGGCCGAGGCTTGCGCTGCCAGCAGTGGCAGCAGCGGAGGTGTGATGGGGTGTCACCTTCCCCTGATTGCCGGGTCACCTCCTGCCCCTGAGAGCTCCCGGATTGTGAGATGGGGCAGGCCGGGCTGAGGGACCCCCCCCCTTCAGTGCATGAATTTTCATGCACCGGGCCTCTAGGATGTACATATTTTTTACACTTGATCTTAGCCAAAAGGCCGAGAAGCGATAGGATGTACATATTTTTAAAAAATATGTTTTTACTGATTTCAGAGAGAGGGAGAGATAGATAGAAATATCAATGATGAGAGAGAACCATTGATCAGCTGCCTCCTGCATGCCCTCTACTGGGGATCGAGCCTGCAACCCGGGCATGTGCCCTGACCCAGAATGGAACTATGACTTCCTGGTTCATAGGTCAATGCTCAACCACTGAGCCACACCAGCTTGGGATGGTTTTATATTTTAAAAGGAAGGTTTTGTCTTTAAAATGTCTTTAAAAGAAAGCACACACACACACTTTCCTGTACTTTCCATAACTCTTCATTCTTCCAACATGTCTTAACTAGAAGAAAAATGTCCATTAAAAAGTTGTATATGTTTAAGTACATTTTGTACATTTGAGATTTTGGTTTGATTTGTAGGTGGTTCATGGTTTTATTAAATCAGTGAGGACATGGTCTTTCTGAAAACAGTGCTGGGAAAAATGGAACAGATGTAAAATTTTAATGTGATTTGTATGTAAAACAAATGTTTTGCTTAGGTTAGACAACCTGATTTTCAGGAAATACCTGAATGACCTATTTGACTTTAGCTTTGATATTTCAGTAGATGTGTTTGTCGGTGGCATTTAGCAAAAGGTTTATATTTTTTATAAAAGATAATTTCAGAGAGGAAGGGAGAGGGCTAGAAACATCAATAATGAGTGAGAATCATTGATCGGCTGCTCATGCTGGCCCCCTTCCCTCCCCCCCTTGCAACCCTCCCTCCTTCTCTTTCATTCAGGATTGAGCTGACAACCTGGCTATATGCCCTGGCAGGGAATTGAACCATGACCTTCTGGTTCATAGGTCAATGCTCAAACTATTGAGCCACACTGGCCAGGCTAGCGAAAAGTTTTAATGAAGGATCTAGATGTACAATCAGGTGATTACTTAAAAATAAAGTCAATATTGGATTTAAAAGTCAGAGTTTTGTTGTTTTTTTTTTTTTTTAGAAAGTTCCTTGATTTGTAGTCATTATGAATTATGATACAGTTTCTAAAATGGATTCTTACTGATTTCATTTTCTTTGCTAATTTTTTCTTTAAATTACTTATCAAATTCTAAAAACTAGTTATTTAAAAATCAGGTGATATTTAGTACAATTTCCTACTCAACGCGTTTGTCTAAGTAGCTTAGGTTAATAGTTGCATCATCCCAGGATAAGCTTGCATGTGTTTATTCATTAGATACACCTTTCCTGTGAGGTGGTTGAACTGCTTAGTTATTGTAAAACACTAGCTTTTTGAGTTCTTTTTGCTCTTTCTTGGGATTGTGAGCATCTGTGTTAAAATTATTATTGGACTTAATAAACTTTGCATTTTAGGGATAGCATTTGACATGAAAAAGCAATTGTAGTTGAAGAAAAAGTAATGTATGTAATCAATATTTTCGCAAAAATTTGTTTATTTATATAAAATTAGAATAATCATTTGCAGTTTTCATCCACTTGTATTTTCCAATTGGGCAAATCCTTGAGTACCAGAGGATAACAAGAGAAAATGCTTTGTGAGGCAGTGAACTTCGTTTAAGTTACACGGTACTCGAGGGTGTTGATCCTGTCAGGCTGCTTTGGCTTGGATGACAGGAAATAGTTGCACTAGGACATCGTCATGTGGGTGATATAATTTGAGAAATGTTTTCTTCAGCTCAGTTATTTGCTGCTGTTTAACATGTATCTTTTTTAAAGCCCCAAATGCTAGGTCTTAAGCAGTGAACTTTGGTTCTTGAAAATGCAGAGCTCTGTTTATTTCTGTAATCAGTCTCCTGCAGAGAAAATAATCAGATGTGGAATCTATTTTAGAAACATACAATAGAATATGTCTTTAAAATGTCCATCAAAATATTGTTGGGACAGGAGGTTAATTCTAGGTCATCTTCTGTTGTTTTACTTATGCCAGATCTTTTTTGAGTAATACTATTTTTTCCTTTTGTACTACTAGGCTAAACTTGTTGCTATGAATGTAAATGTAGTTTTGTGAACTTTTAGTGAATTTCTTTTTCATGCCACGTGCTCTGCATAGTGCTAGTCCCCCAATCATAAAATGGACCGAGCCCAGTTAAAGAAAGCCCAATTCTCGTCCTTAAGCCAGTGTTCACCTGAATGATATTATACAAATAGTGGAGACAGTGTTGTTGTGGATGCCACATCCCCCCGGAGATCTCTTACTGATGGCCCTGTACCCTGTGGGCTCTGTCCTGGTATTTTCCAATAGGGGACTTCGGTCAGCATTCACTAAACTGAATTTTGCTTTGTAAAATGAAACACACTCACAAATAAATTGATAAAACATTCAAGTTAGGAAGCCTAACTTCAGATTCATCGAGGGTATGTTTGAATCAGCACACCTCTTGTTACATAGAAGATACAGAAATCTGTGGAGCAAGAGCAAAGGTCACTCGGATCTTATCTGTCCCCAGCTGTAGCCCTGTAGTCAGCTCCCATTGCTCCTGGGAGAGGTGTGATGTTCTTGTTGACAGCCAACTCGTTTCCTGAGCACCTGGTTTGTAGAGAAACTTCTGTGAAGACCCATTTGATGTGTGCCCGGTGGAGCCACCTGGGCCTGGTGCAGATGAATAGTTGTTAAATAAGTGCACACAGGAATTTAATATTGAGTTATCTTGCTATTTATTAGAGACTCCATAAAAGGAGTACGGTAGAGCAGGTATATATTACCTGTTTACTTTTTTTGTTTTCAAGAATACAGATGTGAATTTGTGCATTTAACTCTTTGGAATTCAGCTCTACCCAACTGACTAACGAGTAGAAGAGGCAGACAGGAGACACAGGACCACTAGATTTCCACATGTGACAGGCACACAGTTGGGGTACAGTTGGCATTAGTGCCATGGCTTTCCTTCTCTTCCCCCAAACTGGCAAACTTTACTTTCTTAAAAGCCCATTTTGTTTGATAATCACATGAAAACTTGAGAACTTCTTAATTTAGAACTAATATGCCTAGGAATTGTGCTAAGTGATAATGCCTCTGCTTTTTAAATTAAAAATCAGAGATTGGCCAACCTAATATGAGATAGTGTTTTTCAATCTAATGTGAGACACTGTCTTTGTGTCTGAATTTTGTTTTCAGTTCCCAATGTTTTTTGTTCTACCTGTTAGTCTAATAGGTCTCACTTTCCACAAAGGCTCTTCCTAATGTTTTTGTCCTTAAATGTAAAGTCCTTTCCTTATGTACAAGTATGTTTTCCAGTTACGTATTTGTCCTAAAAGAGATGTTTTTAAAGTCTACCTGCTTAAAAAAGTAACATGAAAATTTCAATTAATGATACCTGAAAATGCAGCTTTGAGATTTCGCTAGTTGGTTTCAGTGTTAGTGCGACTGCTGCTTTTAAGTATAGGAATCATTCCCAAGTCACTCACATTGTCAAGTTTCTTGACCTGGGGTATTCTAAAACTTATTCAGTCATTGCTTTCGCTTTGCTATGTCAGGAAATGTTAGTATTTCAAGGGTAGCCACTTAAATACTAAGTAATTTGGCTACTAAATAATTTCTTAGTGGTCTTTATTATTTTTATTTAAAAATATGTTTTTGATACCTTAATCAATAAAGAAATTTAAAAAAAAAGTATGTTTTTATTGATTTCAGAGAGAGAAGGGAGAGGTAGAGAGGGATAGAAACATCTATGATGAGAGGGAATCATTCATTGGCTGCCTCCTGCACACCCCCTACTGGGAATCGAGCAGGCAACCTGAGTATGTGCCCTGAAGGGGAATTGAATCGTGATCTCCTGGTTCATAGGTTACGCTCAACCACTGAGCAACACTGGCTGGGCGATCTTTGTTTATTTTAAAACTGAAAATTATGTTCAAAAAGACTTCACTTTTCAGTTTAAATGTTTTCTTAGCAATTACATTACTACTTAGGTAGACCAAATAAATGAGATTTCTGTTGTTGTTTCCTTTGTAGGCACAATTCTCACAGGTAGGTCTGACTGCATTCTGTATCCCTATGTATGTGTAATGGTGGTTGGGGCGGGGGGGTGCATGGGACCAGGTGGTGGTGATTGACAGCTCCTGGATGTGTTCTTTGTGGCATTTCATGCAAATCGTGTTTGATGAGACTGCTGCATCCAATTCCATCCCTTCTTGATTGTGGTCCGTGCAGCTGTGAACCCGGCATCATTCCATCTAGGACACTAGTCTTTCTTTTGAAACCCGTCTTGTTGTTACCGCTCGCCTGCATTGCCTCCTAATGATTAGCAGTTAAAGCGGGGAAGGGATGATGGGCATTTTATCAGATGTAGGAGTGGTAGCAGAAATGTGGGACAAGGTCCTTCCAGCTGTCAGACATTGTCAGGCTTGCATGGAGAGACTGCACTTTAAAATGCAGGTGACATAATACCCACCATCCTCCATTTGCTGGTGTGTTTCTGATTAATCATGATTACCATATATTATCATACCATCAAATTTAATCATATCACTGAATTCCCAACTGCAGCAGTAGGAGGAGCAGCTAAACACTGTGTAACAGCGATTAAATGTGGAGGTTATAAAACGTAGCACCCCTTCAACTGGACTTGTGTCCTGTCAGCATACATTGTGTGTTGGTAGAGATAGGGTGTAGTAGGATCCATACAAATACCGTATTTTCTGGCGTATAAGACGACTTTTTAACCCAGGAAAATCTTCTCAAAAGTCGGGGGTCGTCTTACACGCTAGGTGTCATCTTACAGGGAGGGTATATCCCAAACTATATTTTAATGAGAAAAGTTGGGGATCATCTTATACACCCAGTCATCTTATACGCCGGAAAATACGGCAACTCTCAAAGGCTGGGGATGCTCATGGAAATCCTGAGATCAGTTCTTGTATCATCACTGAGCTATACAGCCCTGTTGTAAAGACTGCATTGTAAGATGTTTGGTAAACTATTTTGTTTAATGTTTGGCTAAGTAAAACTGGTAGATTGAAATGAAAACCTTCCACAAATCCTGCCCAGGTGTATAGTTGTGTGTATAGTAGACTTAAACTTTGAATGCAGTTTGCCTATCTGTAATTCAGTAATTCACCAGTGAAATGTTAACAACACAGAATGTCAAAGTCTCAGGACTCCTGTGTGTTCAAGATGATCTCTGTTGCCTGTTCTAGTGCTGTGTCCTGTAAAGCACACTAGTTGTTTTTGTTAATATTTATTTCCCAGAGTTCTTGAAGACCCATAATTCTGTTCAGACATATTTTCAAGATAAATTTTGAAAGAGACCATAGTCTATTATAAAGTACCTGAAAGTACTTCTTCCAAAAGATTAGGCTTTTTTTCATTTAAAAAATTTAGTCCTTTTAATGTACATGTCTGTGAATTTTAATAAGTGTGTGCAGTTGTGTCATTAGCATGGTTAGGACCGGGAGTAGTGTTGTTCCCCAGAAACTCCCCTGCTGCCCCTCCCAGCCTCCGCTCTGTGCCCAGTGCCCAGAACTGTCCATGCATTCAGGACTCTGTGGGATGCTGCCTTTTCAGTCTGGCTTCTTTCACTTTGCAAGGTGCACTTGGGACTCACTCACCCACTTGGTTGCACGTGCCAGAGGTGCATCCCTTTTTACTGATAAATATTATTACATTGTAAGGATGTACTGGTTATCGGTTCCCCATTTGGACATTGGATTATTTCTGGTCTTCAGCTGTTACAAATGAAGCTGCTGTAAACATCTGTGTCTAGGTTTGTGTGAACATGGTTGTTTGCAAATAGCTTGGAGTGGGATTGTGGGTTATCTGTAGGTGACTTCCCAGATGAGGGTTTCACAGCAAGCAGACTGTGCCTCCTTTGACAGAGCCCGTACTACCGCCTCCTTTGAAATCAGTCCTGAGTGAGAGTCTGTCTCCTAGAGCGCACATTGATGAAGGCCAGCAGCAGTGAGGAAGATTTAGGAGTGAGTTCAGTATTCCAGACTTGCTCTGGGCCTGTGTTCAGCATATGCAGGGCACCTTTTTCTCCACCGTACAGGTGGTGAGACTGAGGCTTGGAGGTAAAATTGCTGAGGTTCACATACTGGGTGCAGGAGGTAGGATGGGAACCAGGGCAGCCTGAGTCTCTTCATCATGCTGCACCTCCTCCCTCCCTCTCTCAGTCCTGAAACGCTGCTCAGTGAACTGGGCAGCAATTAGTGCATCTGCAAGTTGAATCATCACTATATCAGACTATAACCATCACTTGGTGCTAAAGTGGAAAAGCTTGCTATGCAGCGCCTGTCACTGGGTGAGCTGTTGTGGGGAGAATGGGGTGCAGGAATAAAGGGCTTTTCCTTTATGAAATAACTAGAGGCCCAGTGCACAACATTCGTGCATGCAAGGGGGGCATCCCTCAGCCTGGCCTGTGCCCTTTCGCAGTCCGGGAGCCCTCGGGGGATTCCTACTGACGGCTTCAACCCGGCTTGTGGTTGAGCTGCACTCCCCCTGTGGGAGTGCACTGACCACCAGCGGGCAGCTCCTGCGTTGAGCGCCGGCCTCCTAGTGGTCAGTGCTTGTCATAGTGACCGGTCGTTCCGCCATTCGGTTGATTTGCATATTAGCCTTTTATTATATAGGATGTAAATCAATAGTCGTTTATCAAAAGCAATACTTTGTACTAAAGGAAGATGTTGTAACTTCACTGCATGCTGTGCAGTAAGTGCATGTGGCCTGGGCTTAGCACTGGGCATATACTGCTTCAAAATGTTTGCACTGCATCTGTGACTATAAAAGTACCTTCTAGGAAAACCTATAAGTACAACCTGAAGGAAGAAGAAATCTAAGAACAATATTGAAATAAGAGGATTAACATTGTCATAGAGGGCTGTAATTTTAATTGTCAGGGGTCTCTAGTGGCCACTTTTTTTTCCCCCATTTAATCCATTTAATCAGAATTAACTGAGAGGCCTTCTTGAGTATCTGGTTTCTTATATAGTTCTTTGCATTTTAAGTGAGATTAAGAAATGAAAATATGTAGAGGAAGGTTGTAATTTATTGAAAGATTCATGAAATTTCAATGATATTGTTAAGGTATTTAATTAGTCTTATTAAAATAGACCAACTGACCCTTTTAGGGAAGCTGATAAGTCATATAATAGCTGTTGGAGCCTCTTTATTCTCCGCATTATATGATTAACTTTGTGCTAAGCAATTTATGCAAAGTTTCCATCCTTTTTTTGAAGGGAAGTTATCAGTTCTTCCTGAATAGGATTAGTGTAGATAGCATCATGTAATTATCAAGAGATGCAAAAAAGTGAGAGCACAATTTGTATAAGAATTACATGATAGGGAACAATAATTTCTTACCTTGGATTTTTAAAGGAATATAAAGAAAAGCAAAACAGAAATTATTAGAAAGGATTAAGGTGGCCTTTTCTTTGAAAAGGTAGAATCACATTAGTACTAAAAGTTATGTTAAGTGAGGTATTTACAAAGCAGTAACGGTCTTAAAATCGGCATTTGATAGAGGGACTGTGTAATTTATTATCCTTGATACCCATGAAATTATAGAAGGGTACATAATGAATGATCACATCAAGAGGATCTCTCAGGCAGTGTCACACTTTGGCATCAAGGTGTCTTTGGTGTTATGTGAAGACAGATTGGTCCCAGCAGAAGCAGGGGCCATGGAAGAAAGAGCGGTTTATATATCCAGAGGCTGAAATGTGGTTCATGTCTTGAGTTATTTAGTGATAGTGTAACTTTGGGTAATTTACTTGTAATTCTATAAACCCGAGTTTCTTCCTTCTTTAAGGAAAAGTTATTTGTTCTGCCTGTTTCTTGCTGCAGCTTTTATGGAAGATACACTATTAGTTTTTGCCACCACTGTATTTATGGAAGACACACTGTTGTTCTCGTGTCACAGAAACCTTAGTTAACAGTGACTTTAAACACCAAGCTTCTTAGTTTTTACATAAAAATGAGAAAGTTCTGAGTTAGTAAGGCTATTCTGTGATGTTATCAGGGACCTGCGCGCATATATGTATATATATATATATATACACACACACACACACACACACACACACACACACACACACACGTGTGTGTATAAATATATACACACATGTGCTTATTTATTTATTTACTAGAGGCCCGGTGCACGATATTCATGCACGGGGGAGGGGTGTCCCTCAGCCCAGCCTGCACCCTCTCCAATCTGGGATACCTCGAGGGATGTCCGACTGCCCGTTTAGGCCTGATCCTGGTAGGATTGGGCCTAAACGGGCAGTCTGACATCCCTCTCACAATCCAGGACTGCTGGCTCACAACTGTTCGCCTGCCTGCCTTCCTGATTGCCCCTAACCGCTTCTGCCTGCCAGCCTGATCACCCCCTAACTACTCCCCTGCCAGCCTGATTGATGCCTAACTGCTCCCCTGCCAGCCTGATTGATGCCTAACTGCTCCCCTGCCAGCCTGATTGCCCCTAACTGCCCGCCCCTGCAGGCCTGGTAACCTCTAACTGCCCTCCCCTAAAGGCCTGGTCATCCCCAGCTGCCCTCCTCTGCAGGCCTGGTCCCCCCAACTGCGCTCCCCTGCAGGCCTGGGTCCCCCCGCAACTGCCCTTCCCTGCAGGCCCGGTCGCCCCCAACTTCCCTCCTCTGCCAGCCTGGTCACCCCTATCTGCCCTCCCCTGCAGGCTTGATCGCCCCCAACTGCCCTCCCCTGCTGGCCATCTTGTGGCGGCCATCTTGTGTCCACATGGGGGCAGCCATCTTGTGTGTTGGAGTGATGGTCAATTTACATATTACTCTTTTATTAGATAAGATTACCAAATTCCAGGCAAAAGAGAAGGTAGGTGGGGCAGAAGGTGCTGCCTGTAAGGTGGTCTTGCTCCATCTGTCTTGTTGGCCCAACTCAGTCACAGGGCCACGTTTGCTACAGCTTGGAATTTGGAGTGTTTAGCTGGGCACAGTGTTGTCCTGTCACTGAGGAAGCAGTGAGGATGAGCACTAGGTATGCAATGAGCAGTCTTCTCCATAAGGTCAAATGTAAGTTGTGAAGGAGAAGGACGTCTTTGTCCAAAATGAAACAGAGCTGTGAGGACAGTACTACCTCCCCTTTATGAAATGTCTCTTCTGTTCTCAAAAGGCAGCGCTGAGAGCAGCCTGTGAGCGGGTTTTAGGACCTTAGAGTTTAATATTTCATGTTTATTTCAGTGTTCAGGTTCTCCACTTCTGTTGTCCACTGATGCTCCAGGTGGCTATGAAGGGCCTCCTGTCCTCTCCAGAGGAGCTGCCCTCTCTGGTCATGGACTTGCCTTCTGAGTAGTATCTTGTGTCAACTGCCCTTTTTTCTAACCCGTCGCCTCCTGGCCCTTACAGGCTTCTTCCTGGTGGGTCTGACTGCACTGACCAACTAAGTCCATCTCTCCCAGGGTTGGCTCTCTCATCTGTACAGCTCGGCCTGTGCTAGCTTCTCTGGCCCCTGAACCCCGCTGTCCTCCACCTGGCCGGCCCAGGGTACCACACCTTGTTATAGGTTCAAGGGTATGCCCACAAAAACCCCACTTTTTCCATTCTTGTTCTGTTGAACCAGCTTCCAGAGCCAGAAGTTTCCTTGTTTACTCAACTCGCGTCAGCTGCTTCTTTTAGGCTGTCCCACCCCTTCAGCAGTCCCTCATAGGCTGATCAGGTAAGAGCTGCCAATGCCTTCTGTCCATTCTGGTCAGCCATTGGATTTCCATACAAGGATGCATCTGGGATTATCAAACATTGGCACAGATAAAGGGATGTGAAGATGCATTTCAGCTATTTGCTGTTGATGACAAACAATAGAGAGCGTAGAGGTTCTGGAGGTAGGTGTCCAGGCGGTCCAGGCCCCTCCGTTTCCTAACTTTGTGCTGAGTGTGAGGTGTGTAACTGCTCAGAAGGTTTTTGGGAATGGAGTGTCTGCCCCACAGGCTATCGGGGTTGACTGATCCACTCACACAGCTCTGCTGTTAGCTCACAGCGGCAGTGTGGGCTGAGCCTGAGGTGGTGGTGGCAGAGCCCAGGTGGGGTCTGGGTGCCCAAGATTGGTAAGGGCATTGGGGGTGCAGGGCAGGAAGGGGTGGAACCTTCGAGTTTTCTGCCCTGGGGTAGAAGGCCATTTGAAGGTTCAGTCTTGGGGAACAGCCCCAGGTGTCCAGCATGGGGATGTTAGCCAGAGAGCACTGGCTGACACTCCCAGACCCTCAAAGGCTTGGCCCTGGGAAATGGCTTCATTCAGTTCTCATCCTCTAGACTCCTTCCTCTGACCCTCAGGTTACTTCATTCTGGCAGGAGGGGAAAAGTGGGGATCAGCCAGGCAGGTTTGTTTTAACTGACCAGCTGTGGAACTGGCCTCCATTACTTTTGATCACATTCCATTTGCCAAAACTTGGCCACACGGCAAAGTCCTTGCAGGCCCGACTGGGAAATGCAGCCTGGCTGGTGGGGGGAGGAAGACTTAGCACAGACAGATGAGCCATCAATGTCCTGGTCGGAAGGAAGGTGGCCATTTTTCCACAAAGTCCACAAGCACCATTTTGTGTTCTGTTAGCACCCATGGTCTTGCAGCAATTTCCACTCTTGACGTCCATCCTTAGAGCAAAGCCATTTCTTACAACTTGGGCAAATTTAGATATAGATATATGTGTGTATAATGGCTTTATATTTTTACTAGTGGCCCGGTGCATGAAATTTGTGTATGGGTGGGGGGGTGTCCTTCAGCCCGGCCTGCACCCTCTCCAATCTGGGACCCCTTGGGAGATATCTGACTACATGGACTATTTGGATTTTGTATTCCACATGGTCCATATACCATATTTGATTTTACAATTTGAAAAAGCGAGGACACTGGTCTCCATCTGGAATTTCTGCCTTAACTATACGGTCAATGTCATCTTCCTTTCGTAATTTGGATTCACTATCTAATATCAATAATATGTGAGCGTGAGGCAGTCTGTGTTTCTGAAATTCAGTGACATGAATTTTAGCTATTACTTTGCCAAATAAATGGAATTTACTTATATCACTTAAAAGAGCATTCAGCTTAATATTAAAAACTCTGGCTACCAAGTCTGGTCTGTTTTCAACTTTTTGCCAGCGTTGTAAATTGTTTGTAATATCTGACCATTTGGGGTTGCATGTCATGGTTATGAATAAATCGGGCTTGCCATACTTTGTTACAATTGCCATAGCATCCTGATATTGCTACTGCATATTTCTGGGACTACTCTCAAAAGATGATGGAAGTATTATTATTTTACCAATCGGCACATTGTCATTTTCAGATCTAGATGTGAGATAATCCATCAAACCACTATATTTTTCAACTCTCAACTTAGATTGATTTGTTTTAATGAAATTTATCCGATTGGCCTCCATTTTTTAATATGAATCCACAAACTGTTGAGTTAATTTTCCTGCATTTAAAATAGGATTGAACGTGTCCTGCACAGAGAGATGAAATCCATAATACTGCATTTGTGTGACTCGTGTCCTTACATTTTGTCTAGTATCATTGTCGATTACACTGTTGTCTCAGAGTCTTTTTTTTTTAATATATTTTATTGATTTTTTACAGAGAGGAAGAGAGAGGGATAGAGAGTTAGAAACATCGATGAGAGAGAAACATCGATCAGCTGCCTCTTGCACACCCCCTACTGGGGATGTGCCCGCAACCAAGGTACATGCCCTTGACCGGAATCGAACCTGGGACCCTTGAGTCCGCAGGCCGACGCTCTATCCACTGAGCCAAACCGGTTTCGGCAGTCTCAGAGTCTTAATGCAATATCCTTTCCCCAGCCTTTTTCACCATGTGGAAAAAGAATAGGGATATGTCATTGCATCTAATGTAGGAAACAGGATACTGATTTGTTTCATTTTCGTGGCATTCAGATTATTGGGATCTGGTTTACAATGAATGAGCAAGTCCCTTTCAAAAGGAGGTCCTTCATCTTTGTTTCTGAATATGACTGCAACCTCGATTACACGGGGAGAATTATATCTACCTGGATCACTGTGACAATTGTATTTAATCGCCGGTGTTCTGTGGGAGCAATACCTTTTGCTGCTGCTTCAGATTGGGCTTCCTTTTCTACCTCATGTAGCATCTTGTACAATTTTGTTAATTCATTTATTTCATATGCTTGAGGTTGTTGATGTTGATCATGAGTCTTTCTGAGCATCCCTGGTTTTCTGGCATTGCTAATCTTTTACTTGTTGCTTCGGCCATATCTAAAATACAGAGTTGAGCAAACTTCTGAGAAACACCATCTGAAGGAAACTTGTCCGTGTATTCTAAAACAGTATGGCCCATATTCTGATGGAGATGCAATATTTGCACCCATTGAAGCAAAAGCAAAAGAACTACTTATGGAATTAATATTTTCCATGAAATTTTTACTGTCAGAATCTTTGTTTGTCATTAATCTTTTTAAATATGCCGGGTATTCTGGAAAATGTTTATCATTTGGACAAACGTTACCTTTGATACAACATTGAGTAAATTTTCCATCAGATGGTTTTTCATCAGAGAAATTTAGTGATTGGCAAAATTGACATCCAACAGTCATTCTACCACAACTATGTTCGAGAATTGCATCCTCCATTTTTGCTGAGAAGGCAGTTACTACCAGTATTGGTAGTACTTGTTGATGACTGTTCTTTAGACATATTCTGTCGTCGATGCTGCCTTCTTTCAGCTTCAGAGGCATGTTGGTCTTCAGACATTTTCTGTCGATGACGCCGGCTTCTTTCAGCTGCAGAGCTATGTTGTGTCAATAGTTGCTCTTTAGACATATTCCCACCTCCCTGCTGTCAGGCTCTGGGATGCAGGTGAATGAGAGTCCTGGCTGTCAGGCTGCTGAGAGCTGGCTGACCAATGGCTGATTCTGGCTGATTCGTGGGGGATGGGACTCCCTCCTCCCTGTTGTCAGAGTCTGGGCCGGCACCCACGGGGACACAGCGTCAAGTCTGCCTTTGCTGGGAGACCCAGAGTCAAGTCCCCGCCCACTTGCGTATGCCTGAAAATGCTGGAGAACCAGACCTTCCTGCGCCCACACAGATAGAAGCAGTTTGGAGCTGTAGGACCCCCCCGTGGAGCTGCCCCAACAGCGCGTGCGCGGGGCTGAGTGAACCCCGGTGGAAGCTGTGAGGAGCAGCAGCTGGGACCCGCCTCCTCGGTGGGGCTGAGGGAACTCTGCGCGCCTGCCGCCGGAATCCCCCTCCGCCCCCACCCGGTGCGGCCACAGGAATCCCAGTGGCAGGCACGCAGAGCAGCCACCGGACCTCCTGCCCACCCCTCCTTCCCCCCCGCGGGGCCATAGGAACTGTGGCGGCAGGCGCGTGGAGCAGCTGGCCTGCCCCCCCGCCCCCTGTGCATGGTGCCATTTTGTTATGGTGTGAGGGTTAATTTGTATATTACTTCTTTATTATATAGGATATTTATTTTTGTTTATTCTCACCTGAGGATATTTTTTTTCCATTGTTTTTCAGAGATAGTAGAAGGGCAGGAGGGGGAGAGAGAAAAACTTGGATGTGAGAAAGACACATTAATTGTTGCTTCCCCCACTCTCCATGACTGGTGGAGAATGAACCTGAAACCCAGGTACATGTCCTTGACTGGGAATCAAACCCCAGACACTTTACAAACCAACCATTGAGCCACATTGGCCAGGGCTATTATAATCTACTAGAGGCCCGGTGCACAAAATTCGTGCACGGGGGTGGGGGTTGTTGTCCCTCAGCCAAGCTTGCACCTTCTCCAATCTGGGACATCCCTCTCACAATCCAGGACTGTTGGCTCCCAACTGCTCTCCTGCCTGACTTCCTGATTGCCCCTAACCGCTTCTGCCTGCCAACCTGATCACCCCCTAACTACTCCCCTGCCAGCCTGTTTGCCCCTAACTGCCCTCCCCTGCAGGCCTGGTCACCCCTAACTGCTCTCCCCTGAAGGCCTCGTCACCCCTAACTGCCCTCCCCTGCAGGCCTGGTCCCCCCCAACTGCTCTCCCCTGCAGGCCTGGGTCCCATGCAACTGCCCTTCCCTACAGGCCCAATCACCCCCAACTTCCCTCCTCTGCCGGCCTGGTCACCCCTAACTGCCCTCCCCTGCAGGCTTGATTGCCCCCAACTGCCCTCCCTTGCAGGCCTGGTCCCTCCCAACTGCCCTCCCCTGCTGGCCTGATTGCCCACAACTGCACTCCCTTGCAGACCTGGTCCCTCCCCTGCTGGCCATCTTGTGGCGGCCATCTTGTGTCCACATGGGGCAGCCATCTTGTGTGTTGGAGTGATAGTCAATTTGAATATTGCTCTTTTATTAGATAGGAGAAAGGGCTAGTGCACGGGTGGGGGCCGGCTGGTTTGCTCTGAAGGGTGTCCCGGATCAGGGTGGGGGTTCCCTTGGGGGGTGGGGTGGCCTGGGTGAGGGGCCTGTGGTGGTTTGCAGGCTGGCCATGCCCCCCTGTGATCCAAGCGGAGGCCCTGGTATCTGGGATTTATTTATCTTCTATAATTGAAACTTTGTAGCCTTCAGTGGAGGCCAGGGCAGGCCAGGGCAGGTGGAAAGCTTGGCTTCCTACATCGCCGGGGAAACCCAAGCCTCCTGCTTGCTCAGTGGCTGCAGCCATTTTTGTTGGGATTTATTTATCTTCTATAATTGAAACTTTGTAGCCTTGAGTGGAGTCCCTGGCCGGCCAGGGTGTGCGGGAAGCTTGGCTTCCTCCATTGCCGGGGAAACTCAAGCCTCCTGCTCTCTCTGTGGCTACAGCCATCTTGGTTGGGTTAATTTGCATACTCGCTCCTGATTGGCTGGTGGGCGTGGCTTGTGGATGTAGCGGAGGTACCGTCAATTTTCATATTACTCTTTTATTAGATAGGATACTAGAGGTCTGGTGCATGGATTCATGCACTGGTGGGGTCCCTCGGCCTGGCCTGCAGTGATTGGGGCAAAACTGGCTCTCCAACATCCCAGAGGGGTCCCGGATTGCGAGAGGTTGCAGGCCAGGCCGAGGGACCCCACTGGTGAGTGATCAGGACCAGGGAGGGACCGTGGGAGGGCTCCAGGGTATATCTAGCCTGTCTCGTCCATTCCCATCGGCCAGACCCCAGCAGCAAGCCAACTTACCAGTCAAAGCATCTGCTCCCTGGTGGTCAGTGTGCATCATAGTGACACTTAGTATATTAGGCTTTTATTATAACCTCCTCTATAATAAAGAGGTTATATGCAAATTAGCCCTCACGCCCTCACAAGATGGCTGCCTATGACCAGGCCAGCAGGGTGTTAGTGAGGGACGACAAAACGACTGAACAGCAGGCTGTGTGGGGCGACCAAACAACTGAACAGCAGGCTGCGTGGGGCTACCAGGCCGGCAGCGGGGGTTAGTGAGGGATGACCAAATGACTGAAAAGCAGTCTGCATGGGGCAACCAGGCCGGTGGGGGGGCCAAGAGGGGTGACCAGGCCAGCGGGAGGCGGACAGTTGGGGGTGACCAGGCCAGCGGGGGGAGGTGGTTGGGGGCGGAAAGGGGACCTATGCTGATTTGTCTTTCACTTGATCAGGAAACACATAATTGTCAGAAGCTGTGTATTACACCTATGGTGGAATGCTGCCTGCAAAAATTTGGTATAAAAATGACAATGCCAGGCACAGTGAGGTTTCATTATTGCTGGAGACTATCCTAAATACTTTGTGCATGTTTCTGTAACATCTCCCAGGAGGTAGGGCTGTTTTACAGATGGGAATACTGAGGCACAGAGAGGTTCAGTCATGTGTTCAATGCTGTGCTAGTGAGTGGGAAGGCCAGAGATACAGGTCCATCAGTCGAGCATTCTCACTTATTAGGATAAAGAATAAAGTTCTGGTTAAATATTACTGCTGAAGAAAGAGTAACATTTTAGTAACATTTGAATACCTGTGTGTATCTGGTTAGACAGCACAAGGATAATTAAAGAAAAGATGGTTTGGGGAAGTGATGAAAATCATAATATTAAAATTCCAAAGGGGCCAAGATATGTGATCCCAATATATTTTCAGTTTAGTACCAAAAATGTCTTTAGAAGTTATGAATATTTAAAGTAATCTCCCAGGAAATCTGCAAGTCCTTAGAGACCCAAGAAATAAGGTACCTAGTTCTTAGACATCTTGAAGTTCCTGTTGAAAACTAAATCACTTCAGTCTCTCTTTGCATTTGTTCCTGTAATTCAGCAGGCACTTCCAGAAGAGGGTGAAGAGGTTAAAGGAGAGAACACTTTTCTTAGCTCAACCAGTGGCAGAGTCAAAATCTAAACGTGGCAGACCTCCTGCCTGCAATGGGGGAAGCCAGTCTGCTCTTCCAGCTGCATTTGGCCTTATTTGTAATGAAAAAAAACCTATCGTGGGAGGACTGGGAAGTCATTCTCTCATGGAAGGAGTGGGGGAAGGACACACAGAGCCCTGGGACGGCCCCTGCCGGCCAGCACTGTTCAGAGCCTCCGCAGCAGGGCGAGATGGGTGGCAGTAAAGTGCAATCATGGAATTCATAAAGGACCACAGACTTCAGGAGAAACCAGGTATTTTTCAGTTCTCTGTGCGCTGGGTAAGAAAAGTAGCAATAGCTATCAGGGCTTCTCATATGAAATAAGGAAGAAAGCCGTGTGTACTAATCAAGACAGAAAGTCAGGATAGCTCATTCCATAGTGGTGACCAACACAGGTATAGGCGCGGTGGCCAGTGCTTTCATCTGGTTGTCATTCAGCATACTTGTCCTATTTTTTAAATGAAAAATCCCACCAGAGGTGGTAATAGAGTGGTCTTTCAATTTGCTGTATGATTTTAAGAATATGAAGAGACCCAGTGTTTCCCAGACTTGACTTGGACCCTGAGGTTCTCCAGACCAGTTCCCTTGGACCGTTCCCACAGCAGCAGTGCCCCTGCTGATAGGCTACTTCTGTACAGAGGGGCTTTTTGGGGGTTTGCATGGGCATCGTTGTATTGCTGAGATCCATCCCCCCAAACCTCTCCCCCGTGCAGACCACACCTATCCTACCTAATAATCCTACCTAATAATAGACAAATATGCAAATTGACCATACCTCCGACACACCCACAAGCCACGCCCACCACCCAATCAGAGCGAGTATGCAAATTAACACAACCAAGATGGCTACAGCCACAGAGAGCAAGGTTTCCTAGGTAACAGAGGAAGCCAAGCTTTCTGTCTGCCCTTGCCAGGCCTAAGCCTCCACTCAAGCTACAAAGTTTCAATTATAGAAGGTAAACAAATTCAAACAAATGGCAGCAGAACGGATCTTGAGAGAGCAGGCCAGGGTTGCCGCCAGCAACAGGGGAAGCAAAGCTTTCTGCACACCCTGGCTGGGCCCACCAGCTTAAGGCAACAAAGTTTCCATTATAACCCCAACAGAAATGGCTGCCGGCCTCGGAGGGAGCCCCAGGCTTGGCTCCGCTCCAGGCTACAAAGTTTCAATTGTAGAAGGAAAATAAATTCCAGATACCAGGGCCTCCGCTTGGGTTCCAGGGGGCGTGGCCGGCCTGCAAACCACCACAGGCCCCTTGCTCAGGCCACCCCATGCCCCAAGGGAACCCCACCCTGATCAGGGACACACTTCAGGGCAAACCAGCTGGCCCCACCCGTGCACCAGGCCTCTATCCTATTTAATAAAAGAGTAATATGCAGATTGATCATCACTGCAACACACAATATAGCTGCCCCCATGTGGTCAAAGATCCTGCCCCCATGTGGACACAAGATGGCCACCACAAAATGGCTAGCAGGAGAGGGCAGTTGGGAGGCACCCGGCCTGCAAGGGAGGGCAGTTGAGAAGGACCAGGCCTGCAAGGGAGGGCAGTTGGAGGTGACCAACCCTGCAGGAGAGGGCAGTTAGGGGTGACCAGTCCGGCAGAGGAGGGAAGTTGGGGGCAAACAGGCTAGCAGCGGAGTGGTTAGGGGGTGATCAGGCTGGCAGGCAGAAGCGGTTAGGGGCAATCAGGAAGGCAGGCAGGCAAGCAGTTGGGAGCCAGCAGTCCTGGATTGTGAGAGGGATGTCCGACTGCCCATTTAGGCCCAATCCTACTGGGATCAGGCCTAAATGGGCAGTCGGACATCCCTCCAGGGGTCCCAGATTGGAGAGGGTACAGGCTGGGCTGAGGGACAACCCCCCTCCATGCACGAATTTCGTGCACCGGGCCTCTAGTCTATTTATAAATGGCCACAGTAAAGTATTTGTGGAGAGCTATCATTTATTGCACTTTAAAGGTTGAAGATGCTTTGTCATTTGTCTTCATGTAGGTGTTAATATTTTACTAATTTGTAAGCTAAAACCTCATGAAAAATAACTCTCATTTTTAACATTTAAATTTCAGTGATTTCTTTGACCTTTTATATTAGTAGCTTGTTTCAGGCTCTGGTGCTGTCCCGCTCATGTCTTAGGAGCATGCTTGTGATCTGTGGGTTTTGCCTTTCTCACTGTAAATTATTTTAATGAATCTTATCCTGTCCCTTCTGTACTTCCCTGTTTGAAACTTTTTCCTGGTGTCCCCTCCCCCAGAAGAGGGACAGTCCAGTATGGATGGAAGCAGTTTGAATCCGCTGCTTAGGTGAAAGAGGGCTTTATTCAGCAGGTGAGGGTTGCTGATTGGTCGCCACATTGCATGTGTGGAGGCAGGTGACCAGTCAAAGCTTGCCACAAAACAGAGGGCAGGCAATTTGTAACTTTATTTTCAGTGCCACTTCAAGAGAAATTGTTTAAACAAAACAAAACAAAAAAACCAACAGCAAAAAATAGGACTTTGGCTGCTAATTTGTTATCATCAGAAAGTTTTGAAGATGATTTTAAACCATGTTTTGAAATACATATATATGTGAGAAAAAAAATATGTGAAACTGAAGATAGGATACTAATGCTATATTTGATAAATAAATCCTTTAATAACACATATTCTGTCTAGTTACCTGTTGAAATACATGTGCAAATAAATGCACAGTACCGATTTCATTAACTTCGAACAGAAAATCAGAAAAAATTTTAAAATCTTCACCTGAGGATATTTTTCCCATTAATTTTTAGAGAGAGTAGAGAGGAGGGAGGGAGGGAGAAGGAAGAGGAGAGGAGAGGGGAGGGGAGGGGGTGGAGAGAGAGAGAGGAAGAAAGAAACACACTGATGTTGTGAGAGAGACATTAATCGGTTGCCTCCTGATTGGGCCCTGCCTGGGTCCGGGGATCGAACTTGTAACCCAGGAATCCCTTGACCAGGAATTGAACCCGAGATGCTTTGGTGTGTGGGCCGATGCTCTAACCACTGAGCACACCAGCCAGGGCAAAATAAAAATCTTTTTAGAACAAGAGGAAAGTATGGGGCCATGGCAGAAAGGAGGCAAGCTCATTGGAAGTCCTCATGCATATTTGATAAGTAACAGTGTGCGACAGCCACACCATCAGAGCATTTTTCTAGCATAGTACTACCATAGTAAAAGTATTAAATATTGAAGAATATCCATGTCAAAGCATTATATCGGTAAAGCCTCAAGTTAAGTGAGAAAATGTGTATATTTACTGGGCATAGAGAAGCTTTCTAATGTAATATGATTGCATCCATTGTGTGTTCTCACTTATAGATTTTACACTTCTTAGTTACTGAACGTTTATTGCTTTGGTAGTCTCTTAGTTGACGTCCTTAATTTAGAGGTGAGAAGTGACAATCCCTAAAGTCAAACATTGGTAAGGTGAGAATTCCCTTGATTTCACCTAAAGTAACAAAGACTATAAGAGTTTAATCTTGGGGGCTTCCTATTCCATATGCTATATAATAAAGAGCTAATATGCTAATTAGACCAAACAGTCGAACGACCTTCTGGACGTCCTCTGGATGGTCTTCCGGATGAAGCCAAGGCTGCGAGGGCCGAGCCCCTTGCATGAATTTCGTGCATCGGGCCTCTAGTGTTTTAATAAGTACCTAATATTTGTTTTTATAAAGGGAGAAGGAAGGCAAATGTAGTTTGCAAACGCATTTTTAATGTTTTAAAATGATGTCACTTTTAGAGGGAACAATATTAGTAATAAAATGACAGAAGAAGCATTAGAATTTTATGAGAAGAGAGTGTGGTTTTAAAAAGTTGAGAAATGTCCAGCCAGCATGGCTCAGTGGTTGAATGTCGACCTATGAACCAGGAAGTCACGATTCGATTCCAGGTCAGGGCACATGCCCAGGTTGCAGGCTCAATCTCTAGTGTGGGGCGTGCAGGAGGCAGCCCATCAGTGATTCTCTCTCATCATTGATGTTTCTATCTCTTCTCTCCCTCTCTCTTCCTCTCTGAAATCAATAAAAATTATTATTTTTTTAAAAAGTTGAGAAATAGCTGAAACCGGTTTGGCTCAGTGGATAGAGCGTCGGCCTGCAGACTCAAGGGTCCCGGGTTCGATTCCGGTCAAGGGCATGTACCTTGGTTGCGGGCACATCCCCAGTGGGGGGTGTGCAAGAGGCAGCTGATGGATGTTTCTCTCATCGATGTTTCTAACTCTCTATCCCTCTCTCTTCCTCTCTGTAAAAAATCAATGAAATATATTTAAAAAAAAGAAGTTGAGAAATAATGGCTGAGTTTCAAGGAATGAGGTGTTATTAAATAGAAATTATTTTGATGATGTGTATAATTAATTCTTTCTAGAGGAGGGGAAAAATTGTGAGGCTTTTCTTTCTTTTAAAATCTTTATTGTTGAAAGTGTTACATATGACCTCTTTTTCCCCTATTGACTCCCTCCAACCTGCCTCTGTCCCCCACCCCAGGGTGAGGCCTTCTTTCTATGCATCCAAAAATGTGAGGCATTATTAAGCCAATGTTTGTTTTTAAAAATCTTTGACTTTTCGAAAGACCAGCTAAAAATAAAGTAATTTTAGTTTACCTATAGAGTTTTACTAGTAAACATTTAGCTACTAAATAATGTTAATCTTTAAGAGTTTAGAAATTTTTATCCAGTAGAATCCAACTATGTAATATTTCTTTTGTAGTAGCGTGGTTTCTTACACATTTCACATTTTCCTATTTTGTTAGAGATTGCTGATTTTTGTTATAGTATACATTCTGTTATTTTCCCTGCTTTTGAAGTAAAGCAGCTCCATATCTGTACCTTATGGTTGTGTTAAAAAGGTAGCAAAGAATAGCATGTTTGAGAAGATAAATATCAGGAACGTCCAAATGAGGCATTGTGTCTTTCAGACGAAAAGGCAAGAAGGTCAATAGTCACCCTGATTTCAATAAGCTTAAAAAGAATGTTTTTGGTGCTGTAGACTTATGAAAACAAGGAATTAATTTTTAGATGCTGTGTTTTGATGTTTGACTGTTTCATATGGCTGAATCATTTACTTTGTTAACATGTAGTTATAAACTGGGAGTATGGGAGATAAGTTAATTGATGTTTCAGAGGAAAACTTGGCTCCATGTACAGTGTATTTTCCTGCCTGTCATCTTCTTTCCTTGTTGTTCTTTAGGGTCCTCCAGAATTCGCACAGCACACCCCTGGACCGGTTCCCAACAATTTTAGCCAGCCCCCACGGCTTCCTCTGCAGGACCAGTGGAGGGCACCACCCCCTCCCCAGGAGCGAGACCCCTTCTTCTTAGGAGGTAAGGGACAGTGCAGAGTAACGGAACCAAGCTGTGGTGGGTGATGGGCCTGGACACACTTCTGTTTTAAACTGAATTAAACTGTTTTAAAGCTTCTGTGAGGAGCTTTTGTTAAGCATCCAGTTCTTGTGCCCTAGCACTTCTGCCTGTCATTTCCAGTGAACTTCACATACACAAAAGGAAATCAGTTCTAGAAAATGGCTAGTGAAGCAATGGAGAAGAGGGGAAACCTAGGATTCTTTTCAAGCATTCGCACCCTGCTACGACTTGGCATTTTGTCTGGAGGAAGACTGTGTGCCACCAGCTTTCTACAGAGCACACGTTCTGCACAGCCAGAGGGTAACTGGAAGGTATAGGCACAGAGGGTGACCTGTACCTTCTAGTTAGACATCACAAGGATAATTAAAAACTGCCTTTCAGTTTCAGGTGAACCTCGTTTCCCGAGTCATCTCTTTCTGGAGCAGCGAAGCCCCCCACCACCGCCACCCCCTCCCACACTTCTCAGCAGCGCTCACCCTGTGCCCACGCCCAGTCCCTTACCATTCACTCAGCCTGGACCAGCTTTTAATCAGCAAGGACAGCAGCCCGTGTTCCCTCGAGAGAGGCCTGTGAGGCCCACCCTGCAGCCTCCAGGTCCCGTGGGCCTGCTGCACTTCAGCCAGCCAGGGTCCGCTGCCACTCGGCCTTTCATTCCTCCTCGACAGCCCTTCCTGCCGGGCCCTGGACAGCCATTTCTGCCCACACATGCACAGCCTAACCTACAGGTACTGGAGCGGGTGGGCCGTGGGACAGGTGTCCTGTGGAGGAGGAGGAGGGTGCTGCAGGTCTGGGTCTGATGTTTTTGAAGACAAAGTTTCATATTTTTATTCTAGTCTGCTAAGATCTGGAGGTTATTTAAAGAATAAGGCTATTAACTGTTTACAACAGATAATCTCTTGACAGTATTGGTTATCTCAAGTCATAGGAGAAATGGGAAAGGTGATTGTGAATGTTGGGGAAATGAAAACATTCAGTATTAAGATTTTTAAATTTTATTAATGGCTATACTGCTAATACAAGTAGGATGTATTTTGACAACATCTTTGCTCATCACTGGAAGTCGTAAAAGGTTTACGGGGAAATAAAGTTGTTTGTCAGCTGATATTACTGCAATATGCAGTAGAAGATTCCCCCTGGAGCAAGTGTTGCTGTTCCTTCCTCCTGGTTGGATGAGTTGAGTGCCCTCTGCTGGTGAGCTCTCTCATGGGCGGCCTTGATGTGTGATGTGAGCTCCTCCTTCCCAGCACTTGTGTTTGTACTTGAAGCGTACTATTAAATACATGATGGTGGGATGCTGGAATCAGCTGTTTAGGAGCACAGAGGATGCATTTAAAGTGAAAAGAGGGTTATTTAGGGTGTTAGAGGAGGATAAAATGTTTTGTTTTTTTTTTCTTTTTTGTGTGTGCATGTTTACCACCCCAAGTCAAGTCTCTTCTATTACCATTTATACATTACCCTCTTCTACCTCCCTGTTTTGTTTTGTTTTATTTAAAAAAAAAATACAGTGACTACTTTTCATTGCAGAAGCATTCGAGTAGAGATAAGTATTTAAAGAGGAAAGTAAGCCCGACATCTGCAACAGTCACCACTAACATTGGGTACTCATGCTGCTCAGGCTCTTCAGAGCACCCATCCTCAGCATGCTTTTCCGCAGGAACCTGTGGTTATGTCCCTCTCACGGCAGGGCGTTGCCTGTCATTGCACACCGGGCCCGCTCATAGGCTGCACTTACAGCGTCGCTGTGTTGCACACGTTCTTAGAGACAGTGCTGCTGGGAACATCCTAGAGGTTATGTTTGTATCCTTAGTAATCTCCGTAGGACAAATCCTTGGAATTTTGAGATTAAAAGGACTTAGAGTATATATATAACATTACCTCCATTAACAAATCTGAAATGAAATTTGTACCACTTCAAGTTTCTTTTTGGTGTTGGGGTTTCTAAGGGAAGGGCTGAATTGGAACATAACTAGTATATGCATTTATAAACTGTTGTTTCTCTTTCTTTTGGCATGGCAGGGGCCTCTTCACCCCCCTTTACCCCCTCCCCACCAGCCTCCGCCACAGCCTCAGCAGCAGCCCCCGCTGCAGCCACCTCCGCAGCACCCGCCGCCCCCCCAGGCACAGCACCAGCCTCCTCACCAGCCGCAGCAGCACCAGCACCACCACCACCTGTCTGTTCCCCCGCCACCTCTGATGCCCATGTCGCAGCCCCAGTTCAGGCCTCATATGCAGACGGCTCAGCCTCAGCAGAACAGCAGTCGGATGCAGTGCCCCCAGCGCCAGGGGCTGAGGCATGTGAGTGTCCACCTGTCTCCTGCCGTCTGCGATGCCTTTCAAGTCACAGCGTCAGGAGCAGAACTCCTGAGCCATTGTAGTTTCTAGTTCTGATTTAATTAACGAAGCACATGTAGTGCGTTTCCGCAGTGAACGCATGTTTAAAAACGGCTTAGGAAACTGGTTTTCTTGACTACAGAAATTAATAGTGTCTCTTTTGTCCCTGAAAGACTCTCTTCATGTTGTTTACTTCAGCTTCTTTCTTTTGTTTACCTACGTATTCCTGTAGCGATGATATTAGTAATTAACAGACATGTAACTTCAGAAAATAGTTTCGGTGACAGGCACTCCCCCTTTGCCAGTGGCTCACTTTTCGACGCACAGATGATCTCCTTGGGCTGTGAGTAAATAAGCAGGTGAATCAGGAGGAAGGTATTGAATGTCCTCTTGGTAGGCACTCCTCTAGTTCTGAGAATACAGCAGTGAGCAAGAGGCAGGTTTCCTGCCTTCATGGAGCTTATATTTAATTGTGCTTTTATTTGTGAGGATACACTCTCGGGGACCATCAGCACATGTGTGGTTGGTCATGCATGGAAAGAAACAGGAGTATACTGCTTTAAAAGTACAAGACAGTAGTCACTGTTATCTGCTGGAGGCTAAGACCAGCAGGTCATAATAAATGTGAAAAGTCCTCAAAAGGCTGATGGACTTTTTCAGCAGGGCTGAAAATCTGCTTATTATTACCTGCTGCTGGCTGAATGGCTCAGGGTGATCCCCTAACCTGATAATCCTTTACTGTTTACCAAACCTTACCTTTGATATGTATGTTTGCTTTGCTAAAGGGCAAAATGTGTAAATAAAAAGTTGTGGGTCCGGAGATTCAGGGTGCCCACTTCACTAGAGGGTGAGGCCTACCACCCTCCATCTGGCTCCCCCAATGCCTTCCAAATTGCTATTTCTTGTCTAGAGGATCCATTTATTCGTCAGCCCCTTCTCCAGATTCCTGAATCCTTGCTGCAAAAATACTGTGGCAGTTATCTCCTGTTTTTCATTAAATAACTAACCTTTTTATAAAGAGTCTAATGGTTAGAGTTCTAGGCTCTAAGGTGACAGTTGGCTTTTCCTTTTATACTGTCCCTTGTTACCTCAAGCTTCAAGCTTGTCACTTAGCTACTTTTAATCTCAAAATTTCTCATACCTGTTTCTTAAAGTAACAATGAGACTAAAAAGATATGAGAAATAAGAAAGGATTTCTGGATCTGGGAAGATGGTGGTTTGTAACTAGAGTTTTATTTTGTTAGAGCAGTGGCAAGCCACCTGCCTGGCCTTGTGTCCTTACGTGTTGATGCCAGCGAGTGATCTGAGAACTGAATCCCCCAGCCATCTCACATCTGTAAACCCGCCCCGCGCGGCTCCCTCACCACCCCCAGGTGTTGGGATTCTGTTAAGAATCCCAAAGATGAACATAACCAAGTGTTTCCTCTTGGAGAAAACTCATGGGTATCTTTCTCCTCCAGGGAGGGCACTGACTTAATGCTTGAATCTTTGCTTGGTCCACTGTAAACTTAGGGGACCCAGTAGAAGAGTTGCGGCCAACTCCTTGTGCAGGTGCAGCCTCTTATTGGCTCTGTCCCCAAACTCAAGACCCACCTGCAGTGCCCCGCTGTGCGTTCCACAGTTTGGAGCCTGTCTGTCTGTTGCCCCCTTAGGGGTCCCAGTCCTTAACAGCAGGGTGTGCTTCTGCACTAAGCAGGGAACATTCATTTTGAAAAACGTATTGACCAGCAGGAGAAGTGTCTGCCCCTGAAAGAGAAGTCACTAATTAGAATGATTTCTAAGTATTTTTACCTCATAATCTAATGTGCCTTTCTGTGGTCCTCCCAAGATTCTTGTTGTAATTTGAATTTATGTCTTCTTGTGATAGAATACAGCATCTCAGAATGTAACCAAACGGCCAATGCAGCAGCTGCAGCCAACTGCCGCCAGAAACAGTAACTTGCGTGAGTTACCAATAGCGCCCTCGCACGTCATGGAACTGAGTAACAGTCGTGGTGCATCCACGCCTGGCGCTCATGGAAAGCCGACGGGCAGCATGTCACCACCCTTGAGACCTGGGCCTAGGAACACTCAGGGGAAGACGGACTTGAAGGCCAAGCCCGTTAGCCCTGAGGGTCAACCTAAGGAAGAAGCAAAAGCAGAACCAGAGGTAGGACTTTGCTATTAAAAAATAACAGGAAGTCTTATAATCCATTTGTACCCCTGAGTTCACTCTGATCCAGCGAGTTATCACCAAATCTTCCCACTTTTTCTCAACTAGGTCCTTCTTTTAACCTCACGGTCATGTTCATATAACATACACCCTCATTCTCACTGGTTTCAATATTAGATGGTATTTATGCACTTGCACAGTTAAAGTTGTATGCTGTAGAGTCTGTATATATTGGGGGTTGGCAAACAAATCCTTAAAGGGTTCAGATAATAAAAATGTCAGACTTGATAGTCCAAATTGATTCTCATAATATTCAATTCTGCATTGTTAGCACAAAAGCAATTACAGACAGTTTTAGCATCATCAGGGGTGGCTGGGTTCCAGTAAAGCTTGATGACAGAGTAATGCTAGGCCAGATTCGGCCTGTGAGTTGCAGTTATTTAGCTGGTTCTCGATAGGGCCATTACACTGTGCACGGCTAGAAGAGAGGACCACTTTTTTTTAAAGTAGATATTTTTGGGGGGGGTGGTTATTTCGACTTGTTCCATTCTTGCTGGTTTTCAGTAGGTATAAATATAAGAATAAAGAGTACATGAAAGTCGGTATGTGACATGGTTTCCAACTGAGATCTTATTTGCACCTTGATTGAGTTGTGGCCACTTGATTATTTTTTTGTGTAGTGGTGTTAGTACAGATTTGGTCCTGAACTTTTTAAATAGCTCTTGTTAAATGTTGGCAAAATCTGCGTCACTGGGCTCCTGGAAGAGAAATGGCTGTACTTGTCTCATGCTTCCATGCAGTCGAGATCTAATCCTAGCCTGTTGCCAGAAGTACAAATACATGCTGTGTGCAGTGTCTGTAAGTCCTGGGCTCTAACTAGGACTAGGTGTCTAGTGGAGCATAGGCGAGAAACACGCCCTTGGAATGACCCACCAGCGCCACACCATGTCCCTGAGCAAGTCACTTCACACTTCACTTCTCACAAGCCTCGATTTCTTTAGCCATTGAGTACATGTGCCTGGGACATAGTATTGATAAAATTTATGTAGAATATTATAAATTAGTGTCATGTGTTAACTTAATATAAAAGAATGTCATGAAGAAGGTCCTTTGATGAAAATATAGGCAAGTCATGTTTTCTTAATTATATAAAAACCAGTCAACATGAATAGTTAAAATTGAAGGGAAGTCAGATTTTCTGCTAATAAATTGTAAGCAGTTGTAATGTGTTACTAATCAGAAGTGTCGATATAAAGTTGAAATGTGGAGTTGACATTTAATAAACTCTTAATAGGAGAAGGATGACTTTCGGTTTTACAGTCAAATATATGAAAAAATAATGTAGATTTACAGACTGGATTGGGGCAGCTTATAAAAAGGAATCTTTGCTAAAATTTTTATCCTGCTTTGCTTTACATAGCCAGCTCTTCACTCATTACAAACTGGTTCAGAAAAGTTAAGTTACATGCACTTTTATAACAGACTCTAAATACAAGGACAAAAATGGCCTTTTAGGCATAGCCTTGTGACCATGTGTACGCAGTGTCTTCATTTGTTTGCTTTCAGTTTTCTGGGCACAGAGAATGGACCAGAAGTAAAATTTTTTTACATCTTAAAATGTCTTCTGTTTGTTTTGTAGTTTATTTTCTTACATTCACCCAATCGATAATGATATGATAAAGGACATACCTATTTAGAAGTATTCCCAGCTATGTTCTTGAACATACTTGAACTCTTTCTTGGTTGCTTGGGGACACATCTCAGTGACTGTTAACTGCGTTTGAGGCAGTAGGCCCTGGACCTGTCACTACTCTCCAGCTGCCTGGGCCCTGCACTTTTTCAGGCTGTCCACTTGTTACACCTACCGGTGTGGCCTCATCTAACTTCAGATCTGCCGTTTCACATCTGCCCTAAACTTTCAGTTAGATAGCTGACTTGGTCAGAATTGCTTCTAAAATGACAAGCAAGCCCTGATGAGGGCCCGACTCTGTCCTGTAGGTCAAGTGCATGGGCTCTGGGGGCACCAGTAGGGTCTGCAGCTACATTTTGGTTTTAACTTACAATTTTTAAGGTTTGTTTGTTAATAGCTGGCCTCTAGATAGATTAAATTCTATTACAATCTTTTGTGAAGGACCTTTGGATCGAGTGTATCTGTGATGCTTTTAAAGAAAATTACTGCCATTTTTAACAAATGCCTAACTTACTTTTTTTAATCCTCACCTGAGGATATTTTTCCATTGATTTTTAGAGAGAGTTGAAAGGGAGGGGGAAAGAAAGAGAAACATAGATGTGAGAGAGACGCATTGATTGGTTGCCTCCTGGACACGCTCCAATTGGAGAGGGGATTGAATCTGCAACTGAGAGGTATGTGTCCTTGACTGGAATCGAACCCAGGACCCTTCAGTCCATAGTCAGTGCTCTGTCCACTGAGCTAAACAGACTAGGGCTAAATGCCTAACTTTTAATAAACTTTCCTTATTGCATGGTTTTGGTGAAAGTTACCAGACTTCTGTGAGATTTTTTTGGTAGACTCCCAGAATGGTTTGGCGCTGGCATATTAGAGCTTTCCTTAGATAGTATTAATATTCCGATACTGCCGTTGACAGCATTTTGATTCTGAGGAGAGTGCATGAGTTCAAGGTCAGAGAGATTGACTTGTGCTGTTCATTACAACCAATTATTCTGTGACAAATGAGTTTGAGATCAGGCTGAAATTCTGTACGAAAAATCAATAGTTCTAATCAGGCCCTTACAGGTCATTTGCACCCACCTTTTGTTGGCTCGTCAGAGAAGAGCCTGATAAAACCTGTGTGACAGTGCGGCCCCTACTGTGGCTATTTCCATTCGAAACATATTTTGATATCTTAAATGAATGGTTTAATTGGCTTCAAACTTATAAATAAAAGGAAATGTACATTCTTTCATTTTTAATATTCTGATAAGATTTTCCAAGTTAGCTATTGCATAATTTTTCCCCTTCTTCAGTGTTTTTCAAATTTTGAATGAAAGGGTTTTATAATTTGCATTTTCTGAGTTTGTAGAAATACACTGGAACGGTCGCCTTGTCTGGCGCTGCCAAGTAAACCGTGTGTATTCTCTGTTCCAGTTTCCCGATGAAGATGAAGAAACGAGGCTGTACCGCTTAAAGATAGAAGAGCAGAAGCGCCTGCGAGAGGAGATCCTGAAGCAGAAGGAGATGCGCCGGCAGCAGCAGGCCGGAGCCAGGAAGAAGGAGCTACTGGAGAGGCTGGCGCAGCAGCAGCAGCAGCAGCAGCAGCAGCAGCAGCAACAGCAACAACAGCAGCAACTCTGCAGCCCCGGAGCCCCCGCGGAGCGGGAAGAGCCGCCAGCGTTGCCGTTGCCCACCAATGGAAACCCCTTGCTACCCTTCCCTGGTGCCCAGGTCCGACAGAATGTGAAAAACAGACTTCTCGTGAAAAACCAAGATGTTGCTCTTTCAAGTCTTCAGCCGAAAACGTCAAACTTTGTGCCAGCTGGTGCTCACATGCAGTATTCGGGACAGCCGGTGAAACCACTGAAGCACTTGAGACACAAAGTCCTGCAGGCACAGCCTGAGGATGGGGACGAGCTGCCCCCAGCACAGACCGCCCGAGTGACGGCCCTCCAGGGCCGGCCCCCAGACTCCAAGCCTGGCGCCAAAAGGACTGTCATGCACCGGGCAAACAGCGGTGGCGGAGATGGGCCGCATGTCAGCTCCAAAGTCAGGGTGATTAAATTGTCAGCTGGGGTAAGTTGACGAGGTCACTGTGCCTCTTGAATCTCCACATCCTTCACTTAGGATGCCCTAATTCCCAGAGCAGGTGTGTGAGCAGAGGGAAGTAGGTTGCTTCTGTAGAGTCCCGTGGACCAGCCCTTCTGACGGGAAGCTGGTGTGAGAGCTGCCGTTTCCGTGCTGACCATAGTGTTCGGTTGTCTCCGTCCTTCACTTAGACCTTTCTCAGTTTTAGATTCTTTTTGAGGATATTTTGTGGTAGAATTACGAAGTTTGTTTTAAACACAAAATTTCCTTTACTACAAAGCAAGTGACTTGTGCATAGCTTTTAGATTCAGGGGCAAAAGGATGAGCAGAGTTCTAAAGTGCAACCACGGTGACCCTGGCCGGTGTTGCTCAGGGATTAGAGCTTCGGCCTGCACACCTGAGGGTCATGGGTTCCATTCGCAGTCAAGGGCAAGTACCTGGGTTGCAGGTCAGAGGTAAGCACACTTTTGTCTGTCTCCCTGTGACAGAGGCCGTTTTAGATCACTCTCCCTAAGGCTAAGGCAGTCATTGCTGTTTTCCAGCCGGGTTGGACAATTCAGTTCTTGAACAGAGGCAAACAGATGTCCGTGGCACAAGGTTGTCCTTTCAAGAAGCCATGTGTAGATACCTGCTTTTTTATAGAAGGGGGCTTAGCCTTGCTGTACTGACAGGGTTCTGCAGCACATTTTGGGTGGTCCGTGCAGTTGTTGTCCTGTCACAGTACTGGTGTGTGTGGTTTGTCCATAAACTGAGGAGGGAAGGGGAAGCCGGCCAGTGGTGATGCCTTTACAGACCACAGCCTGTACCCTGCAGGCCCTCCGGGGAGGACAGTGCACAGAGACCATGAAGAGGCACGTGTGGCATTATGTCCTGTGCTGTGCTCATTTGGGAACAACTTGTGAGCAATTTACTTAGTACAGTGTTAATTGCTTTTATTTCTGTGCTTGTACACTAAGACGTTTGATAGAATAATATGGATTAGAAATTCCATATTAATAGGACCTATAATTTTGTTTTTCTTGAATCTGTTTTTCTCACCTCCATTCATGTTGATTCAAAATGTTGATTAGCAGATGGCCTATATTCCATCAAATTATTTTACTATGCTATGCCTTTGTTATTTTTAGATGAGAACTCAAAAGTTAATCAGTTTCCAGTGTGTGTGGCCTTTTGCTTTTGACTTTGTTTTAAGCACACTTTGTCAGTGTCTCACTTTTCCCCTTGAGTTATAAACAGGCGGCACGGGGCCAAGGTCGGGAATAGATCTTTCCGGTGACCTCCATGGGCGGGCTGTGGCTGGTAGAAAGCGAGGGCCAAGTGCATTCAGGGTTCTGGTGGGTCGGCAGCTGAGCTGGGGGCTCAGCTAATCTGTGTCGAAGAACAGCTTGCAAATGAATCAACACCTTTTCTTTCAAAGAATTGAGCTAATTAAATTTTTGCTCTTTTTTTTTCTACAGGGTAAAAAATATTTTTTATATCATGCTATATTCTAAAACTATGTTGTATAATTTTACAAGACACAGAAAAACAACAGGAATTTTACATGAAAATAACTATCTGCCAAACATTGGAGTAGCTTTTTAGCTCTTTTTAATTCTTAAGTAATAAGTTAACTAACCAACCTGTCCGCAGTCTCCATGAGGATTTTTTCCAACAGTTCCTCCAGTAGCGTGTTGGCTACTTTCAACTCTCCGAGGATACTAGGTGTACCAGTTAATAATGCGGATTTTGTAATAAAAGAAAACATGATAATTTCAAGAGAAACATCAAAAGTGCTTTATTCAAAGTAATGTCCATCGCTAGCTACACATTTCCCCCATCTTTCAGGTAGTTTGTACATACTGTCCCAATAGAACTTTTCTTGTTTTGAGGCAAACCATTCAGAGACCCAGTTTTCCACTTTTTTGTACGTTTTGAAGTGCTGCTCAGAAAGTGCGTGTGCCATCGATCGGAACAAGTGGTCATCTGAAGGAGCAAGGTTTGGTGAATACAGCGGGTGGGTTAATACTTCCCAGGCAAGATCTTTTAATGTGTCTTTTTTTTTATTTTTTATTGCGTTTTTTTTTACAGAGTGGAAGAGAGAGGGATAGAAGGGATAGAGAGTTAGAAACATCAATGAGAGAGAAACATTGATCAGCTGCCTCCTGCACACCCCCTACTGGGGATGTGCCCGCAACCAAGGTACATGGCCTTGCCCGGAATCGAACCTGGGACCCTTCAGTCCTCAGGCCGACGCTCTATCCACTGAGCCAAACCGGTTAGGGCTTTTAACATGTCTTTAAGTGGTTTTGAAGTGTGATGATGGTGCGTTATCATGAAGCAAAATTACTTTGCCGTGTCTTCTGGCCCATTCTGGTCGTTTTACGATCCAAGGGTAGTTCAAATTGATTATTTGTTGTTGGTAGCGATCAGTATTAACAGTTTCACATGGTTTTAGAAGCTCATAATACACCACACCTTCCTGATCCCACCAAACGCAGAGCACTGTCTTCTTTTCGAAGCGATTTGGCCTTGCAGTCGATGTTGATGGTTGACCTGGATCAACCCATGATTTTGTGCATTTGGGATTCTCAGAATAAATCCACTTTTCATCGCCAGTCACAATTCTATGCAAAAAAGACTTTCTTTCGTGTCGTTGAAGCAACATTTTACTGATGACTTTTCGGTTTTCCATTTGTCTTTCATTCAATTGATGTGGCACCCATTTTCCTTCCTTTAAAATCTTTCCCATTGCTTGTAAACAATCGGAAATAGTTTACTGAGCAACGTTTAATCTTTCTGCAAGTTGTTTTTGAGTTTGACACGCATCTTCATCCAATAATGCTTGTAATTGTTGGTCTTCAAACTTTTTCGGTTGACCTGGACTTTCTTTGTCTTTCACATCAAAATCATCACTTTTAAAGCATTTAAACCAGCGTTGACAAGTATCTTGAGATGGAGCATGTTCATCATAAGCTTCCCGAAGTATTCAGCAAGACTTTTCTTCAAAATAAAGTAATGAATTAAAACTTCCCACAAATGTTCTTTTATTGGCATGAAATTCGACATTTTTAAGCATAAAAATATCTATGATGTTAACACCTTCAGAAAATTTGACATATGAAGTTTTGAAGCTTGTTGTCAATACAACAAAATAGCATACATATCAAATTGCATATATATCAACATATGTGTAACTCCATCTATTGAAAAAAATCGGCATTATTAACCGGTACACCTAGTAAATGCCTTGTTTGTGTCTCTCTGACCTGGAATAAATAGTATTTTCTAATGGCCAGGGTGTGTGTGTGTGTGTGTTGTGTGTGGGTAGGAGCTATTTTTAAGAGCTCATTATCTTAATTGTGTTTATTTCAGGCAATACAAAAGGAAACAGTTCTGTTAAGTGTTGCATGTGCACATTTCTTCTGACTTTAAATTCTATCCCTGCTGGTCCCTTCTCTTCTTCTGTCAGCTGTGGCATTAATGCCCTGGGCCAGGCCGTAAGTCCAGGTCTGAACTGGCAACTCCAGTAAGGCTCTGACAGGGTCTTAGAATTTGGGAGGATCAGCTCAGGTTCATAACTAACTAAATAATTGGTAATTATTAGTTAACCCTTTGCACTCGCTTGCTTTTTTCTCAATTCCTTTATTTTAAGGCTAACCGTGTCAAGTCACACTTGACATCCGAGTGCAAAAGGTTTTAATATAATTAATTTCTGTGTTCTTGTATGTTCACAATGAGCTTCTTTACATCCTGTTAGTACAAAAGTACAGTAAGTATCATATTTATAAGGTTTCTTAGAGAGGTTTACTTGGGAGTCTGTTTTATTTCCTTTACTAGAGGCCCGGTGCACGAAATTTGTGCACTGGAAGGGGTGGGTCCCTCAGCCCGGCCTGCACCCTCTCCAATCCAGGACATCCCTCTCGCAATCCGGGACCGCTGGCTCCTAACCGCTTGCCTGCCTGTCTGCCTGATCATCCCTAACTACTCTCCCTGCCTGCCTGATGCCCCTAACTGCTCTCCTCTGCCAGCCTGATTGCCCCAACCACTCTCCTCTGCCAGCCTGATTGCCCCTAACCACTCTCCCCTGCCAGCCTGATCACCCCTAAGTGCTCTCCCCTGCCTGATGCCCCTAACCACTCCCCACTCCTGGCCTGATTGCCTCTAACCGCTCTCCCCTGCCAGCCTGATCACCCCTAACTGCTCCTCTGCCTGCCTGATTGCCCCTAACCACCTCTGCCTCGGCCCCTGCCACTGTGGCTTTGTCCGGAGGACATCAGGAAGATGTCCGGTCTAATTAGCATATTACCCTTTTATTAGTATAGATCTTTCTCTGACCTAAGCTGGCATCGATGCAGTTAATTACATTACCCTTTGTATCAGTGGTCTCCTGGTCCAAGTTGTTGACTCTGGGCAGGACAGGAGTCAGTCTGCAGAGTTGTTCCTGAAAGTGCCCTGTTGTTGATCCAGTCAGGTGTGTCCCTGGGGTGGTTAGGGAGCAGGTGCCTCACACTCACGCCAGCACAGATTGCAAGTGCCTTACAGCCGCAACAGGTGGTTCTCTGTGCTTGACTTGTGAGGTGATGGTGCTTCGGCACAGAGTTCTCTTCTGTCAGTTTCCATATTGCGTTACTTATAATCAAATAACTTACCTTTAGATTTTATTAAATTGGGTTTTTTGAAAAGTGAAAGAGCCTGCGACTTAAGGCAGGTTTTTAGTCTGCTCTTCTGTTGCTTATCTTTGAGTGATGTTAGTTCATGATCCTCCTTCCTCTTGGTTGTAGCATGGCGGGCACAGGAAGCCTTTCACAAAGAGCTTAGTATGGCTTCTTTCTTGATGTTGGTTTTCACAGTCCTGGCGATCATGCTTGTCTGGGTTTACCACTTACAGTCACTCTTCACTTTCTTCATGGGTTCTCTCTTGAATCCTGATTGTTGTGGCCATTTGGAAATTCCTGTTCACAGAGCATAGAAATTGAAGCACTCCCTTCCCAGGACTGAGAGTGTGCATTTGTACATGATGCTGGCCCACGTTCAGATGGTTGTCTATAATTAATTGCCCTTGGGACCCTGAACAGTTATTTCATTTTTCTGAACCTCAGTCTCTAGTCTATAAATTAAATTGCTAAGGTTGGTGTGAAGGATGAGTACATGCAGCCTCCTGCACGCCCCCTCCGGAGGACTGAGCCCACAATCTGGGCAAGTGCCCTGACCAGGAATCAAACTGTGACCTCTTGGTTCATAGGTCGACTCTCAATCACTGAGCCATGCCGGCTGGGCTCTTCAGACATTTTTAAAGAGGAGACTTCGCTAAATATTTTGTCGAATGCCCTTTAATTTGCTTTGTCTTCCATTTTCTCATGATGGGTGTCAGGCTAGTGTTTTTAGCAGAGATGCAGAGAAGGATATTGTGTCCTCCTCACAGTCCTACCAGTGGTTTGTCCAGTGTTGGCACTTTGATCATTGAGTCAGGTGGTGTCGGCCAAATCTCTCTATTTTAAGCAATAGTCTTACCCTTTGTACTTGATAAGTAATTCATGGGAAGAGCTTTGAGATTAACGATCCCATTTCTTGTGGATTTGCACCGTGTTAACAGCACTGACATTTCTAGGGCCAGTGCTGCATTTCTGCTTATCTGTCGTGTTTCTGTGGGGGTAGCTTTCTCTTTGCCCTTGCTTATTTATTTGTTCATTTGTTACAGCAACATGGGCTTTGAATTCTTATTTTACACAATGAATTGTTACTAGTATTATTTATTTGGGTGTAGGAATGGTCCCAGTTGGCACGGGAGTGCCCTGGTAAGCTGGTGCTGTCCTTGGGAGTGTCCCCAGCATTCCTTGGACACACCCTTGCTTTTTGGTGCAGAGTTTTAGATTCCTCTTACGGCTTCTGGGCCTCAGTTCTGCAGCAGTCCTGTGTCCTCCAGGGGAACACCCAGACTTGCTCACTGGGTGTCACTGCATCTGAGCCCTATCAGCATGTCCGTCCATCTAGGGTGAGTTCCAAGACAGAAGGTGAATCAAGAGATCTCCTGCATCGGTTGGATTCTTTTGTATATTACATTTCTTGAAATAGGTCATCAACATGAGTAGAAAATATTTGTACTGCATCGAATTCATTTTTTGAATGATTGTCCTGTGTGAGAATTCCAAGAGGATTAAACACCACTATTGAAGTATTAAAATGAGTCTCTGTGGACCAGGGTTAGTGTTAGGCATGTTCTTCTGGCAGGACTGAGGTCAAGGTACGGCAGGAAGGAGGGTGTCCTGAGGAGGTCTCAGGCCCTGCCCTCCATGGCAGGGGTGGAGGTGCACTTGCAGTGGCTGCCACAATAGACCTGACTTGGGGCTGAGGAGCTCCGTATGCAGCTGCAAAGAAAGAGCAGCTCCTTAGCCCCCAGGTACTGTGCAGGCTCCAGCGTGTCACCATTGCGGGTCACAGCAGACAGCGGGTGTTGTGAGTGTCTGATAGGGAGACCTGAAGAAATGACTGAGAGAGAGGAGGTGCTGATTGCCTGAGGAGAGCACAGGAATGAAAAGCCCCTCTGGGCAGAGGGGAAGAGCGCGTGGAAAGTTCCTGTGGCAAAGAAGCCACAGCCCATTTTCTAACTGAGGGAAGGCCACGCCAGGGCCAGGGAAGGCAGTCGGACATGAGGTGTCAGAGGACATGCCTGTGATGGGAAGATCAGACAGTGAGGGAAACTGAGTGGGAAAGACACTGCTCTGGTGTGGATGGGGAGGCACCTCAGGACGTGCGAGCCCGACTCTCACCTTGTCGGTCTGCTGCTCTCAGCCAGGGCAGGCAGGAAGTTTCTGCCTTGCAGAGCCTGGCCTCACCCCTGCGGGGGGCTCTCTCTGGAAGAGTCTGAGTTCGTGGCTCTGTGGCTGGAGGAACCCACATTAGCAGTTGTCTCCTTTTCAGACCAAGATTCATGTGGCAGGAATTGGAGAGCCCGGGGTGTGACTCCCTCAGAGGCTCAGGGCTTTGCTTTGTTCCTCCAAAGGCTAGTTAATTTTGCTTCTTAAAGATTTCCCCAAACCTAACAAATCTCAGGGAGAGAGACTGTTGAGAGAGAGCCCTGAGTCTCTGTGCCATGTTGCCACCTGCTGTCAAATCCAGTGTGTGTGCCAGTCGAGCTCTTCTCCAGGAAACCCAAGTGCTTCGAGGTTTGTCTGCTCCGTATTTTGTCCCAGCTCAGCCCATGTGGACCCATTCCGAAATGTTATAGGAAGCATTCTAGATGGACTTTGTTGAAATATTTGTGTGCTCGCCATATGTCAGGGTAGCTTATTGCAGAGAATAGGTGAACGCTGCAAAGCGGACGTGTTCTCGCCTCAGGCTGCAGCTTTAATTAGGGAATTGACCAAGGAAGGAGCCTGAATGAGAATGTTAGCCTGCTTATTTCCCTTAGCGTTTATCCTTCACAGACAAAATGGAGCCTTAAATGTGTTTGTATTTAGGAACTTGGTATAGCATGCATATCATCTGTTGTCCGGCTTCTGAGTGAGCTGAAGATTACGGGGGCGGCCCAGCACTGTTGTGGTTAATAGAAACCTGTGCGGGGAGGTCTGGGGGCTGGGAGATCGTGCATGGCCCGACAGCGAGGGGGGCCTTATCGGAGGGAGAATTCACAAGAGGCTGCCCTGGGACTCCAACCACTGTCCTTCGGTGTGTCCTGACAATGTTATCTGTCCTTTCAGTACGGAGTATCAAGTGTCTGTCATGAGTACAGAAATTAATTTAATGTCACCTGAAGACATGCAATTAATCTTTTAGAGGTTTTCATAATACCTTTACAGAAAGAGTTGCCAGTTTGGCGGATTTGGACTTTGGGGTTTAGGAGAAGATAAGGAAAATTAATTTTTCATCGGGTTAATACAAGCTAGCAGGGCCACAAAGGCTGAGAAAAATGGTTGGGGAAATTTGTCAAAGTGTTGTCACTCTAGAATAATGCTGCTTAGTGTCTGATAGGTGTAATCAAGAGTTGAGATTTCTATAGAGAGGGATTAATCAATTTGCTCACTAGTGAATGCACGTCAGCGATATCACTTCTTCTTGGGCTTTAAGAATGAAAATAAGATTTGATCTGTCAAATTGCAGGGTGCCCTGACAGTATCAATAGGCCTTTTTATCTGTACATTTAAACCATTCGTTTTAAATAAATTTGTCCTGCTCATGATGGTGGTTACAAACTGCATTTTTTATAATGATTAAGCTGATAAAAAGTATTCTCTACTCTTTCTTAACTTAGGAAGCTTTCTTTATATTTAAGTAAAACCAATCTAAAACACATTTTATGGTACATTAAAAGATAATTGGGGGAAAAAAACAAAATATTTCTAGTTTGGTGTACTATAGACCAAACTTCTTTTAAAAAAATATGTATTTGTATTAATTTCAGAGAGGAAGGGGAGGGGGGAGAGAGAGAGATAGAAACATTAATGATGAGAGAGAATCATTGATTGGCTGCCTTCTTCTCGCCCCACACTGGGGATTGAGGCCGCAACCTGGGCATGTGCCCTGACTGGGAATCGTACCGTGACCTCCTGGTTTATAGGTTGATGCTCAACCACTGAGCCACGTCTGCCGGGCCCTAACTTAGTTTTTTCTCATCTGTTTAGAGGAAGTGAAATATTTAAAATCATGTCTAAACACACTGCTGTGGAAGGAATGGTATAGGCCTTATAGGAGGGAGAATTCACAAGAGGCTGCCCTGGGACCCCAACCACTTTTTTGGACTACAATATAATCTCCCATCCACAGATGACCAGTTATTTCCTTATGTTCAGATAACAGAATTCTGAAATTCCTGATTTGAATCGACAGTATTTTTTAATTTATATCTTTCAGTGCTGTAACTATATGCTTAAGTTCTAGAAGACTCCTAAATAAATGTATGCATTCAGTTTGGTCTGTCCCTGGGTGAGTCTGGCCACAACTAGTGAAGAATAGTTTGGCTCTTTCCCAGTGTTAATTGAAATAACTCTGGAATTAAAAATTTTTGGTAAGAATTTGAAAAGGAAGACTTGTTCTCTCATTTGGGGAAGCCTATTCTTTTTTTTAAAAAAAAATTTATTGTTAAGAGTATTACAGATGTCCCCCTTCACCCCCCCCCTTGTACCCATCCACCCAGTTTCTGCCCTACCCCAGGCCTTCACCACCTTAATCTCTTCCCACCCCTCTACCCTCCTTCCCTCTGAGAGTCATTAGTCTATTTCATGTTTCCATGCCTCTGATTCTATTTTATTCATCAGTTTGTTTTGTTCATTAGATTTCTTGTTCATTTATTTTTATTTTCAATTGTTAATAGATACGTTTTTATTGCCATTTTATTGTTCATATTTTAGATCTATTATTTTTTTCTTCTTCTTCGTCTTCATTTTCTTCCTCTTCTTAAAGAATACCCTTCAACAGTTCATGTAATCCTGGTTTGGTGGTGATGAACTCCTTTTGCTTTTTCTTGACTGTAAAGCTCTTTATCTGACCTTCAATTCCAAATGATAGCTTTGCTGGGTAGAGTAATCTTGATTGTAGAGCCTTGCTATTCATCACCTTGAGTATTTCTTGCCACTCCCTTCTGGTCTGCAAAGTTTCTGTTCAGAAATCAGCGACAGTAGGTAATTAACTGCTTTTTCTCTTGCTGCCTTTAAGATTCTCTCTTTGTCTTTAACCCTTGGCATTTTAATTATGATGTGTCTTGGTGTGGGCCTCTTTGAGTTCCTTTGCTCTTCCTGGACTTGTAAGTCTATTTCTTCACCAGTTAGGAGAAATTTTCTGTCATTATTTCTTCAGATAGGTTTTCAATATCTTGCTCTCTTTTCCCTCTGACACCCCCATAATGCAAATGTTGGTACACTTAAGTTGTCCCAGAGGCTTCTTACACTAATCTTCATATTTTTGGATTATTTTTTCTTTTTGCTCTTTTCATTGGCTATTTTTTGCTTCCTCATATTCCAAATTGTTAATTTGTGTCTCAGAATCCTCTATTCTTGAATCCCTGCAAATTGTTCTTTGTTTCATTAGTGTATTCTTCATTTCTGATTGGTACTTTTTCATGTCTTTGATGTTCTCACTGATTTCCTTGAAAGTCTCACTAAGTCCCTTGAAGCTTTCATTAAGATCCTTGAGCAATCTTATAACCATTGTTTTGAACTCTGTATCCAGGAGTTTGCTTGCTTTCATTTCATTCATTTGTGATGTTTGTCTTCACATTTTGGCTGCTTCCCTGTGTTGGTTTCTGTGTATTAGGTAGAGCTGCTATGTCTCCTGTAATTTGTAGAGCAGCCTTATGTATTAGGTGACCTGTAGGGCTCAGTGGCTCAGTCTCCCGTCACCTGAGCTGGGCACTCCAGGTGTGCCCCTGTGTGGGCTGGTTGCACAGTCTTGTTGTAGTTGAGTCTTGATTGCTGTTGGTGTCCCTGGGAGGAATTGACCTCCAGGCCAATTGGCTGTGAGGACCAGGTATGTCTGCAATGAAAGAGCTGCTGTGCAGGAGACACCCCTGTGGAGCAGGACCTGCTTCACTGGGCCTTTGGTGCTCACTGGGTCTGCCCCTTGAGTGTGTTGCTTGTGGATGGTAGAGTTGTAATCTGGTATGGTCTGAAGCTGTCCACTGGTTATACTGGCTCTGGGGCTTCCTGGGCGGTGCAAAACCAGCCACTGCCTCGGGCCACCCGGCAGGAACCACAGAGTGATCTGCAGATGGCTGCTACTTGTATTGGGGTAGGAAGTCCCCAGGTGAGGCCCAGCTGTGATGCAAGGTAGGCTGGTGCTAGTGCTGGGTCTTGGGCCTTTTATTGATAAGTTTGGGGCATGCTGACTCCAGCTGCTGCTTGTGTAAGAGATTTTAGCAATGTCTGAAGCCTGAGCCAGGATAGGCCATTCATATGGAAAAGCTGCTTCAAACAGCTTGGGTGAGGCAACAAATTGGATGGGGCAGAGCCTGAGGGAATCACTAGAGTGGAAGGGAGGAAAAGTGGGGGGAGGGGTTTGGCGAGGCGGGGAGGGAGAGAGAGAGATGGATTTAGAGAGACACATAGAATTGGTTGCCTTCTGGACACACCCTGACCAGGCTTGGGGATTGAACCTTCAACCCAGGTACATGGCCTTGACTGGGAATTGAACCTGTGACCCTTTGATGCTCAGGCTGACTTGCTCGGCAGGGCTCTCCTCTGTTCTCTGAAAGAGTGGTCTTTTTCTTTAAATAGTTGATAGAATTCACCATTGGGGCTTAGACATTTCTTTCTGGGAGGTTTTTAATGAGTTGGTTGTCTTCTCAGATTTTTTAAAAAAAATATATATTTTTATTGATTTCAAAGAGGAAGGGAGAGGGAGAGAGAGAAACATCAATGATGAAAGAGAATCATTGATTTGCTGCTTCCTGCACACCCCTGTTGGGGATTGAGCCTGCAACCCAGGCACATGGCCTTGACTGGAATCGAGCCCGGGGCTCTTCAGTCCACAGGCCGATGCTCTGTCCAACTGAGCCAAATCAGCTAGGGCTCTTCTGAGATTTTTAATGGTCTCTTTTTGCTGTCTTGCATCTTTTATGGAGTTTGTTTATTTCATTGAAATTATCCAATTAGTTGATATAAAGTTGTTCATGTCACCCTTTTTAATGTCTGTAGCACCCATTCTGATAATCCCTCTTCTGTTCCTGATTTTGGTCATTTGTGTTTTCTTTTTTCTTGGTCAGTTTAAAGGGTGATCAGTTTTGTTGATCTCAAAAATTCAACTTTGGTTTCCTTGATTTTTCTCTATTGTTTTTCTGTTTACTATGTCATTGCCTTTCACTGTGATCTTACTTCCTTTCTTCTGTTTGGGTTTGATTTCTTTTTATTTTTTTAGTTTTATTCAAATAAAAGTTTAAGTTATTGATTATAGGTGTCTTTTCCTTTCTGATAGAACTGTTTTAGTTGCATCCCCTAGATTACATATGTATATATATACATGTATGTATATATATACATATAGGTATATGTATATACACACACACTAGGAGCCCAGCGCACTAAATCATGTGGCCCCACCCAGAGCTTCACACACCTGGCCCTGCCCCCGACCCCTCTGGCCTTCTCTGGCCGCTTCAAGCCCAGCTCTCAGTCCCTCTAGTCGCCTCAGGCTGGTCCAGCCTTCTCCAGGCGCCTCCCTGCTTCCGCCCTGTCTCCAGAAGCAACACGGTGGCTCCGCCCCATCATGGCGCTGGAGGAGAGCATGGAAGCCTCCTTCCTGCTGCACTGTGCTCCTTCCCCTGGCAGGTGGGCGGCGAAGGACTGGTAAGGGAGGTGCTATGGGCTCTCACCCCTGCTTTCCCCAGCACGGGATGGTCCCGCCTCCTTCAGGGCACCTCCCCGCTTCAGCCCCGTCTCCGTCTCTGGGGCAACACCTTGCCGTGCACACGCAGGCAGCCTCCTGCGATCAGTCATTATGCATTAGGGCATCCCAACCATTACCATATTAGCTCTTTATTATTATCTCACACACACACACACACACACACACACACACACACACACACACACACACACACATATAGATTTCAGAGAGGGAGAGAGAGAGAGAGAAACATCAGTGATGAGAGAGAATCATGGATTGGCTGCCTCTTGCACAACCCCTACTGGGGATGGAACCTGCAACTGGGCATGTGCCCTGACTGGAAATTGAACTATGACCTCCTGGTTCATGGGTCGACACTCAACCACTGAGCCACACCGGCCGGTTACATCCCCTTGATTTTGATACGTTGTATTTTTATTCAGTTCAAAATACTTTTTGTCCATTTATTATTCTTATTAGCCTGGTTTCCTAGGGATTGGCCCTGTTGCTGCATAGCTCAGTGGTCAGTCACTTGGTCAGGAAGAGATTGTATCAAGCTTCCCTGGGCCCTTTGCAGGGAATCTGTGTGGTTAGAGTGGGCACTCGCAGCCCACTCAGGCTCTTACTTCCTGCTAGCTGCCTGAGACCCTGTCAGCTGCATGGGAAGGACTTACCTACATCTTCAGTAGCTCTTTCATGGCCAGAATTTCCTCACTTTCTTGGATTTCTGGCTGGTCGACTATTGTTGCAAATGGGACCAAGATCAGAGGCCATCAGATCTGTGGGTGTTTCCTGTCCCCTCCACCGACTTCACTGACGGTGCTGCTTGACGTTTCAGATCAGCTCTCTGTGACTTCCTATCCCACGGCCCCATATGCACTGCTCTTGCTGCTCCACTTGCGAGTCCTGGAATTCCTGTTTTGCCCAGTTATATGCTTCGAGTTGGGGGTGGGGAGGCTTTGCTGCTGTCTCCGTGCTTCCATAGCCAGAAGACTGTCTGTGACTTTTTAACCTCATTTTTCCTTAGTTTGGACAGTTTTTGCAAACATTTTACCTATTCTTGGCTTGCTCCAGCCCCTGTTGCTTCCCTTTGTTCCATTAAACTGTCTTCAAAAGATACATTTAGAGGGAAAGAGAAAAAATATAGGAGCTGCTTTTGGGCTAATTTGCCAAGCTCCTCTTGGAAATACTGCATAACTCAGCAGTCTGCATGGGGAAGGTTAGCCATTGACCGGTATGTTTCTGTTTATGTAGGGAGCAGACTGTAGTGCTCATAGAAGTCTGAATCTACTTTCACCTTCAAGCACCATTTCTGTTAAGATGACATAATTTGGCAGGTCCAGGTCTGACTTTCTTGTATCCACTTTTCCGTCCTGGTCACCAGCTCCCTGCTGGGAAGATGCTACACTTCACACTGAAAGTGGCCGACAACATAGCCAGAGGGTTTTTTGCTACTCGGTGGAGTTAGGACTCTCAGTGTAGCTTGAGTGTGTGCTTGTTTCTTCGCTGATTAACAGTGTTTAAGGTCATGAAATGAGGGAACATTAATAAAACGCAAAAGGTTAGATTTCTGATACTTTAAAGCTCTTACTAGAATGCAGGAGTTCCTCCTCTGAGTCATTGACTCTAGTTGGTAATGGCACTTGTGACTCAACAGGACCCCTGTGCCCAGAGTCCATGTGCAGTGTTGTGTCCGAGGAAGGAAGGGCTGGACACGGCCCAGGATTCATGACCACAACCCGGGGACGAGGGAGCATGGTGGCCTGCTTCCCTTAAATTTAAATAGGAGTTAAGAGTTAAAATGATTGATTATGCAAACTGAGATTCTAACACAAATACTCATGCAGATGGGAAATGCATGTTGAGTATGAAGTATTTTTCAAGTTAAGCAATATTTTCCTGAGCTAAACAGCTTTTCCTTTCATTACAGACCTCTTGAGTGGGTATGCTAATCCAAGATCTTACGGTTTTTCATTTCAAAACTGTTATTTAAACCCAAACACTGGCAAGTGAGGAATGTCCTAGTGGCGCTAGTGAAACAACGGTTTGGTTCTCTAGCGTTGGATGGTTTTGTGTCTCAGTGGGCACTGTCCGTTGGTGGGGAGGGATGTCTGGCTGTGCAGATACTGACCAGTATGCTGCCTTGTTCCTTTCAGCAGGGAGGAGAGAGCGATGGCTTTTTTCACCCGGACGGCCAGCCCCAGCGGCCTCCCCAGCCTCCAGAAGTGAGACAGCAGCCTGCCCGCAAGGTGACGCTGACCAAGGGGGCCCTTCAGCAGCCCCAGCACCTGCCAGTCGGGGCCCATGTGTACTCAGCAGGCCCTCCGGGCATCAAGAGCATCCAAGGGATTCACCCCACCAAGAAGGTACAGCTGTGTCCTCACCAGTGCTGTGAGTGTGAAGCTAGAATGGTCTGACGGGAAGGAGTGCTTGCATGCTTCCTGTCATGACTTTTTAATGATTCAGCTTTGGGACAGCACCCACCACCCAGGGTGCGGTGGTTTCCTACTGCCCTGAGCTGTGCCCTGGAGATGGCCAGCCAGCATGCTCTCCTTTCTACCCAGAATTCTAGGGCCAAGTCTGGGTAGGAAGCCTGGGAAGTCTGGTGCTGCTCGGTCCCCCCCACTCTGTGGCTGCTTCTCATGCGTGTTGTGTGTTGGATGAGCTCTGTTTTCAAGGAAACACTTGGCACCAGTGTTCTGTCTTGTTTCCTAGTTAGAACAGACCAGAAAGATCAGCTCTGTCCTCTTTATTAAAAGGTCCCAGAACAGTGTTTTGAACACTGGACAGCTTTAGAAACTCCTGAGGTCTGGGCCCCACCTTAGACCAGTGATGTCATAATTTTGGAGGTCAGGGTAGAGGCCCTGTGTCCTTGGTTTGGACTTTTGGTTTGATTTAAAGCTCTGCAGGTGAATGTAAAGGGCAGCAGCCAGGGGACCATTGTGACAGAAGTGGCTTTTCAGTTCTCAGGGTGCCAGTGCACGTGTGTACTTAACCACGTGAGCTGGATTTGTGAGGTTGTGGCTTGTGGTGCCTGTGTGGTGGCAGTGGGTTGCACCATCCCTGCGGAGTTGGCCTGGAGTACGGAGGGAGAAACTCAGGCTCTGGGGCCGTTAGGAACAACCTGAACCCTGAGTGCTGCTGATGTGTGTTGCTGGATCCCGTGGGCCTGCTGCTTCATCCTTAGCACGGAGGGAACAGAGGTGCTGCCTCATCCCTGCTGGGCTCCAAATCAGCTCTTGTCTTTTCCTTTCACGTTTGCTGGGTGGTGGTATCCTCTTTAGACATTAAATTATTTTCTGAGCACAGCAAAAACTATAGGAAATCCTGTAGCTCATGGTGTATTTTAATGGATTCTGAGTTATTTGCTCACTGATATATCTTAGTATTTGTGCAAAATAACCAAAGCTTTTGAATTGACCAGTTCCTCCTGTCGTTGGCAGGTCGTCATGCACGGGAGAGGCCGGGGAACAGCAGGGCCAATGGGCCGCGGGCGCCCGATGCCAAATAAGCAGAACCTGCGGGTGGTGGAGTGCAAGCCGCAGCCCTGTGTCGTGTCTGTCGAAGGCCTGTCGTCATCCACCACTGACGCCCAGCTGAAGAGCCTGCTCATGTCAGTGGGACCCATCCAGGTGGGCACCTGCTCCATGGCGCCAAGTGCCAGTTGTCCAGCCTATGACTCAGTCACTTCCTGGTTTATTGTGAAGTGCTGGTTACTTCGTGTTAAAATAATGCTTTTAAGGCGGAGGCAGGTGTTAATCTCTTGTGCACACTTGCTGTCAGAACTTCTACCCCAGAGTTCAATTAGTTGGGAATTTTCAGATGCTTACATATAAACTTTATGGAATAACTATTATGGAATAATATTCCAACTGAACAGATGATGCTTTGAAATCCTCAGATTATCTTAAAGTTCACATATGCACATGTATATATAGTTTTTTCCCCAGTCACACACATTTTATTTGTAACTAGAGGCCCAGTGCATGAAAATTCGTTCACTGGGGGGGGTTTGGGGAGGGGCCCCTCAGCCTGGCCTGTACTCTCGGGTAGGGTCCTTAGGCCTGGCCTGAGATCAGGGCCTATCGGGGCTTTCCTTTCCCGGGCTGCAGGCAGCTGGCCCCACCCCCACCGCTGCCACTGCTTGCCATCTGTGCAGCGCTGCCCCCCCTCCCCTGCCACCGGTGGCCTCCCTCTGCAGGCGACAGACTGGGGGGCAATGGCTTGGCTGGCCTGAGCCTCCCTCTTTCTTTGCTGGGGGGGCGGGGCCCGCCCTGCGAGGGATCATCTGCCTACCTGATCGCCCCTAACTGCTCACCTACCTACCTGATCACCCCTAACTGCTGGTCTGCCTACCTGATCACCCCTAACCACTCTGCCTGCCTGCCTGATTGCCCCTAACAGCTTGCTTGGGGGTGGGACCAGCCCGGTGAGGGGCCGTCTGCCTTCCTGATCACCCCTAACCACTGGCCTGCCTACCTGATCTCCCCTAACCGCTTGCCTGCCTACCTGATCTCCCCTAACCGCTGGTCTGCCTACCTGATTACCCCTAACCCCTCTGCCTGCCTGCCTAATTGCCCTTTACTGCTTGCTTAAGGGCGGAGCCAGCACTGACTTCTGGTTGGTCAGCCTCTGGTCATTACAACCCAGGGTTTTTATATATTAGGATAATTAAAAAATTTTAAAGTAACCTTCTTGACCTTAATTTACAGAAATAACCTTTCACATTAACAGCTGTGGGACTTGGATTAGATTTTACAAATAGGAAATACTGTGGACTGTATTTTGGTCTCTGGCTAATTCTGAGTGCTTAAGGGTCTCCATGGGGCTGGCAGCAAGTGGTGGGTCTGTAGTCCACTGTAGACCAGGTTTTCCCCAGGACCTTGTCTTTGCAGCTTCTAGACCCTGTTGGTAAACCAGCGAGGAGGCGGCTCACCTGGTCTCCTCTAGGAGTGCTTTCGCTCCTGCCCTTCCTGCCAGGTGGAACGGTGCTCTCACTCCAGGCCCCAGGTGGCCTGCCTGAGACATAGCACTTACACACTGACTAATGGGAAGGTTTCTGAGTAACACAGTGCTCTCTGCTCCAGGAGTGAATGGGAAACATTTCAGGCTAGAGCTGATAAAAGTAATTCATTCTTGATGTGTTTGGAATCTCCCTGTACTAGTGAGAGTTCCTAAAAGTGAACAATAACAAATGCCTTTCTAAACACTAAACCTTGCCACTGCCTTTGACTTTTGGGTTCCGAGAGAGATGTTAGAGTTCCTTTTATTTGTATGTAGTAATGACAAGTGAACCAAGAACTTTGGCCTCTGTCCTCAGGAGTGGCTTTCTGTGGCGTGGGCAGGGCATAGGGGTAGTTGTTTCCTGACAGTTAGTAGTGATCGGGCTACTTTGCAGGCACAGAACTGACACTAGAGGATTGTTTTCAGGTGCAGAAATGTGGTCATCTTGATCAGAGAACCTCAGACCAGCAGTAGCTAAGAATTTGGGGTCAGATCACAGGTCAGCAGTGAGCCCAGTGTCCCCAGTGTCCTGCTGTCTCTGGGGGCGGGGTGCAGAGTGTGTGCATCCTTGGTAGTTCTCCTGTCCATTTTCCAGATTGGAGTCTGTGTGGCCAGTGCTTAATCCATGGCGCTGACAGAGGGAGGTTCAGTGGCTGCATTGCACTGGTCTTTCTGTCCTGAAAACTGAATTTTGTATGTTGGAGTTCTAGATCTCTTAAATGATCTATTTTCCCTCCCATTTGCCATGTTTATTTCTGTTCTGAAGAAGGATTAGAGGTCACCCTATCTAATAAAAGGGTAATATGCAAATTAACCATCACTCTGACACACAATGGCGACGCCCATAGCCAGAAGATGGTGGCGCCCAATCCCCTCATGCCGGCCAGAGTCCCCAGTACTTTCAGCCCGAACTGATTACTATGGCAAGAGGACAGAGAAGGTTTTCAGCAAGTGTGAGAAGCAAGTGTGGGAAGCAAGGCTTGGCGGGATCCAGGGAGAGCCGGTGGGCTCAGGGCCTCTGCCGCCCGGGAGGCTGGCCCTCATAGTTGGGTTTTGAAACCGCAGGGACCTGCTCCAGCGCGGGCTGGGGAGGAAGCATTGCTGCCACCCACCCTAGCGCCCGGTCCCTGTTTAAGGAAGCGAGTCCAAATCGCAGCCACGAGGCCTTTGCGGGGCTGTCTCACCCCGGACCATCCATCGTGGCTAAGCTCTGGCGGGGGCGGCCAGTGCCTCGGGGATCACTGTCTGCCCTCAGGCCGCCTGCGGACACTGGTGGAGCGGGCCCGGATTGAACATTTTAATGAAAACGGGATGCCTGTGCCCCGCCCCACAGTGCTCCGTCCCTGGCGAGAGGGCAGTGGGATCATGGGTGCAGCCTCGGACCCCAATTAGGAAGGGGCTTGGAAGGGGCTGGGAGCAACCTGCAGGTGCGCTATGAGGAAGAGGTGCTGAACCGCCAGGATGCCAAGGGCCGGCTGCTGGAGGCGTGCAAAGGTGCAGACAAGAAGGCTCTCGCCGGCGCTCAGCTTGAAAAGTGCATCGACAGCCTGATGGAGGAAATTGCCTTTCTGAAGAAGCTTCATGAAGAGGAGATCACGGAGCTGCAGGCGCAGATCCAGTATGCTCAGATCTCCGTGGAGATGGACGTGTTCTCCAAGTCCAACCTCTCTGCCGCGCTCAAAGACATCCGCGCCCAGTACAAGAAGCTGGCTGCCAAGAACATGCAGAATGCCGAAGGATGGTTCAAGAGCCGCTTCACCATGCTGACCGAGAGTGCTGCCAAGAACACCTACGCAGTGCACGCCACCAAAGATGAGGTGTCTGAGAGCCGCCGCCTGCTCAAGGCCAAGACCCTGGAGATCAAAGCATGCCGGGGCATGAATGAAGCACTGGGAAAGCAGCTGCAAGAGCTGGAGGATAAGCAGAACGCTGACTTTAGTGCTCTGCAGGACACAATCAACAAATTAGAAAATGAGTTGAGAACTACAAAGAGTGAAATGGCATGATATTTAAAAGAATACCAGGACCTCCTCAATGAGAAGATGGCTTTGGACATTGACATTGCAGCTTACAGGAAACTCTTGGAAGGTGAGGAGACCCGGCTCAGTTTCACAATCGTGGGAAGCATAGCCAGTGGCTACTCCCAGAGTTCCCAGGTCTTTGGCCGATCTGCCTATGGTGATTTACAGACCAGCTCCTACTTGATGTTTGCTCACTCCTTCCCTTCTTAATACAGCAGCCACGTCCAGGAGGAGCAGATTTAGGTGGGGGAGACCATTGAGGCTGCAAAAGCCGAGGAAGCTAAGGATGAACCCCCCTCTGAAGGAGAAGCTGAAGAGGAGGAGGAGGAGGAGAAGGAAGAGGCTGAGGAAGAATAAGGAGAGGAAGAGGAAGAAGGTGCCAAGGAAGAATTTGAGGATGCAAAGGAGGAAGAAGGAGGTGAAGGTGAAGGAGAAGATGCCTAAGAAGCTGAGGACGAGAAGAAAGGTGAAAGTGCTGGGGAGGAGCAAGCAACCAAGAAGAAAGATTGAGCCCCCCTTTTCTTAATTATTTCAGGAATAATCCTCCCGAAACTAGGTCAACCCCATCACCAACCAAGCAGTTGAGTTCCCGATACTATATGAATTAAGAAGTCAATATATGTAACATTCTGAGGTGACTCAGGTTGGACATTAAACGTTGGGCTATGACTTTTCTCCTTATTCAGAGTATCTGTTTGCTTGCAGAGTGGCTTCCTGGCTTGCTGCCAGCCTATGCATGGTCCATGCTTATGAGTTCAGGATCTATGACAATGTGAATAATTAAGATGTTTACAATAAAAACACATGAATACATGAATTCACTAATGTTAATGTTAAACTTCATGAAAAAAATAGTCCTTTGAATCTTTGGTGGTTAGAAATTAAAGACATCAAATCATGTGCAATAAACAGTAAATAAAGTTATACTGAATGACCAAAAAAAAAACAAAAAAAACAAAACAAAAACAAAAACATTAGGGGCCAGGAAACGTACAAAGAACTGGGGAACCATTCCCAAATCAGGAAGGGAAGTCACAGGGTGTATATTATTGCTACGAATATAGTATTTCCTACTACTTCCAACATATACAATGTAATGTATTGGATGCATTCCTATTGCATGAAGTACGTATTCTCATAGAGTAATACTGGTAGATATGTTATAGTTATGGCGGTATGTCATATCCTATCTATACTAATAAAAGGGTAATATGCTAATTAGACCATGATGTCCTTCCGGACAAAGCTATGGTGGCGGGGCTGAGGCAGAGGCGGTTAGGGGTGATCAGTCCAGGAGGGGAGGGCAGTTGGGGGTGATAAGGTTGGTGGGGGGTGGCAGTTGGGGGCAATCAGGCCAGCAGGGGGTGCAGTTGGGGGCAAGCAGGCCGGCAGGCAGAGTGGTTAGGGGCAATCAAGCAGGCAGGCAGGTGAGCGGTTAGGAGCCAGCAGTCTCGGATTGCGAGTGGGTTGTCCCTGTGGGATCGGGCCTAAACCGGCAGTCGGATATCCCTCGAGGGCTCCCAGATTGGAGAGGTTGCAGGCCGGGCTGAGGGACACCCCCCCTCCTCGTCCCCGTGCATGAATTTTGTGCCCTGGGCCACTAGTTCTATATAATAAAGAGGTAATATGCAAATTGACCATCAATCCAACACACAAGATGGCTGCCCCCATGTGGTCAAAGATGGCCACCCCCATGTGGACACAAGATGGCTGCCACAAGATGGCCAGCAGGGGAAGGCAGCTGGGGGTGACCAGGCCTGCAGGGGAGGGCAGCTGGGGGTGACCAGGCCTGCAGGGGAGGGCAGCTGGGGGTGACCAGGCCTGCAGGGGAGGGCAGCTGGGGGTGACTAGGCCTGCAGGGGAGGGCAGCTGGGGGCGACCAGGCCTGCAGGGGAGGGCAGCTGGGGGCGACCAGGCCTATAGGGGAGGGCAGTTGGGGGCGACCAGGCCGGCAGGGGTGGGCAGTTAGGGGCGACCAGGCCGGAAGAGGAGGGCAGTTAGGGGTGACCAGGCCAGCAGGGGAGGGCAGTTAGGGGCAATCGGGCCAGCAAGGGAGCAGTTAGGCATCTATCAGGCTGGCAGGAGAGTGGTTAGGGGGTGATCAGGCTGGCAGGCAGGTGAGCAGTTGGAAGCCAGCAGTCCTGGATTGTGAGAGGGATGTCCCAGATTGGAGAGGGTGCAGGCTGGGCTGAGTGACACCCCCGCCCCCCTGCCTCCCCGTGCATGAATTTCGTGCATGGGGCCTCTAGTTGTATTATAAATAATAAAGTTTGAATGAGGGCACTTGAAGCGGAGCTAAAACAATGTTGAATTGTTTAATGAGAAAAAGAGAGGACAACAAGAAAGAAGTTTTCTAGGTTACATCACTTACCCTTAAAAGGAAGTACTAGGTGAGGTCCCCCATGTCCTGTGGAAGTCCCTGGGTGTAGAGCTTCTGCCAGAGCCTGTGCACCTGCCTGGGGCTGAGCCAAGTGCTCTTCGTTCTTGCCAGTCTTGCTCCTGGGATGGTTGTGAGTGAGGGTGTAGCTATTTAAGCTGCAGCCACACATGCTAAGACGCTAAGTCTATAACCATATTGATAGAACAAGCTTCTACAGTAGTGTTAGAATGACATTGTGAGTATAAATTTTGAAAATATATTTATAACAATGTCTTGTTATAATTATGTTTTAAATATAAATAGACTTGGCAGGGATGGAGCTGAGGGGGCTCCCACTGTGATGACCCAGCTAAGCCTGTGAGCGTTGGACTGTGGCACCACCTTGAGTCCACGTGGTGTAATAGCGGTGGTGGTGGTGTCTGCAGTGCATCCCTTTTTTTTTCTTTTCTAATAAAATTTATTGGGTGACATCTATATATATATCTAGATATATAAAAGGCTAAGTGACTGACTGTACGTATGTACGTACGTCCGACTGATCACCCAGTACATATGATGCGCACTGGCAGTTTAAAAATAAACGTTTACTCACGTGTGCACGATACTTGTTCCCATCTGACACTGGCCTTCCACTTAACCTTTTGCACTCGGATGTCGAGTGTGACTCGACATGGTTAGCATCGGTAGCAGGAATCGAGAAAAAAGCAAGCGAGTGCAAAGGGTTAAATTAATTTGAAGACAGTTTCCCGTGATGCCAGCATTTGCGGTGACTATTAATAAATCACAAGGACAAACTCTAGACAGAGTAGGAATATTCCTACCTGAACCCGTTTTCAGACATGGTCAGTTATATGTTGCTTTCTCTCGAGTTTGAAGAGTGTGTGACATTAAAGTTAACATTGCAAATACTTCATCACAAGGGAAATTAGTCAAGCACTCTGAAAGTGTTTTTACTCTTAAAGTATACAGGGAGATACTAGAATAAGTTTAATCAATTTATTAGTCATTGTTTTTATCACTGTTTTTATAACATGTTTTTGGTTTATGTCATCTTAGTTGTTATAGCTTATTATTTATTAATCAATTTATTATTTTCATATACATTTTACTAATTTTCTTTCATCTCTGACACTTCTATTATAGAGAAAGGGCGAATAGCAATAGTGAAATATTTCTTCTAATTAATTTCCTTTCAGTGTGCACGAATCCATGCACCAAGCCACTAGTTGGTTAATATGATCATACAGGTTTCAGGTGTGGGTTTCTATGTGACAAGGTCTGTAGATTGCACTGCCGTGAAAGGTCTGCTGCTTAGCTGTGGAATCTGAGAGGCTTGCCCATTGTGGAGCAAGGCACCCATGTCGCTCTTCCCTTAGACCATAATCACAAGCCTCTCTAGAACGTCCATTGAAGAGACATTTGTCTATAGACTCATTATTTACACAAGAAAAAATTATAAGTTTTGTAGAATATTCTAACCGGAAGGGAGAAATGACACAAGATGTATCAAGTTTCAGAATTTCAGGTGCGAGGGTGAGTGTGAGTCAGCCAGGCGGTGTCACCAGCAGTCCTGGGTGCAGGGGCCGTGGGGTAGGGCTGCAGGAGCGCATGCTCCTGGACTGGCCCCCTCCTCCGGAAGACCGAGCCGCTCAGCTGTCAGGATCAGGGAGCAGGGGCGTCACAGCCTCCTAGGCCCCTTCGCTTCATCATCTTTATTTCCCTGTTTGCAGTTTTGTGCCTAAAATTGTGTTAAACATTTGTTATTTTATAATGAATGAAACACCATGGTATAAAAATAGAGTCATTTCCTCAGAAGAGTGGAGTTGGTGATCACTTAAGGTTCCCCGCAACCCTCGCCCTGTAGTAACGGCTGGGGCTTGGATGTGGCCTGCCTGTGCCTGGCTTGTGCCGTTACCGTGTCTCTGCTGGTGGCTGTATTGTTTTCCTGACCAGCTGGGAGGTAGGTTGCAGCTGGTAGCAGCTGGAGTGGGGCTTGGAGATGAGGCTTCAGCGGAAGTCCCGATTTTGCCATTTCTTTGTGTGCGACTTTCAGACTGAGCACTCCACCTCCGTGAGTCTTAGTGTTTCCCTCAGGCTCTCATAAGCCACAAAAGACTGGAAACACTGCCCACACCTCATTGTTCCCTGGCATAACCTGGCAGGAAGGGAAGCTAAAGAAACAGGCCCATATCACTGGGGCAAAGCGTATGAAAGCAGGGAGGACAAAGCGCAAGTCCCCCTCCCGCTGGGGCACCTACATCAGCAGGTCTTGTCTGGGGCTGTCCTCGTGCAGCTGCCTCAGGACACCAGCTTGCCAGCCTCAGACAACATCTCCGTCCACCCAGACGGGAGTCCCCCAAGCAGCCAGGAAGGCAGGTTCACCGCAGAAAATCTGACCTCTGAGGGGACATGCGTTGGCAAGAACACACACTGCATCTGGTTCTGACTGGCCAGGAAGGGGGCTGGTGGGTGACGTGAAGACGTTGGCATCTCCAGTGAAAGAGGGAGTCATTTTGCATTCAGAACATTGGGAAAGCAAACAGTAGGATGGTCAGACGTAGGCTGCCGGAACCCCTCGCCACCAGGTTTAAAGAAGGTCCATAGGACCTGCAGTTCTCATGGAAACAGGTTAGCCGGAGGCCCCCACAGAGTCTCGGAACCGTTGTAAGTCAGCCAGGAAGCCATGCGGGTTCTCAGGAGGCAGTGGGAGGCAGATCTCTGAGGAGCCCTTGTGTCCGAAGGATCAGTCTGAGGGGGACAGGGAACAGGGAACAACCTGTGGTGGACGTGGATGGGCGTGAAGAAGCTCAGGAGACCCGTTGGAACTCGGGAGACACGCAGCATCTGTGTCAGAGACCAGGCAGGGTGGGAAAGTGCCGACGATTCTGACAGTGAGCGCGGGACGGGGCTGCCCGAGGCTCTGCAGCAGACTTGCCCGTGTTTCTGCTTGGACCCTTCCGGGCAGTGTTGCCTGCCCCCTTACTAGCAAGAGTGCCAGTGAACCGTGCCTAGGGAGACTTCCAGAATAAGGTCCTTCTTGTGTTTCTACGAGAAGCACTGCGCCTGGAGGAGCGAAGATGTCCTGGGCGAGGCTGACTGCCACCAGGGGCTGCAGAGCTGTCAAGTGGGGAGAGGGCCGCACACCGTCCCCTAAACAGGGCTGCTTTGAAGCAGTTCCCCTTGTTGTGTTTAAAAGAGTATCGCTTTGGCTTTAGGTCATCCCTGAAGGTGAGGAATCATCGGCCAGAGGGGAAAGCATGGAATGGGTCTGCCAGGACGGAGTCGGTTTTGTTCCCCAACAACATTTCATTTCTTTGTCCAGCACGGACACACAGGCTCCTCCCAGAAAGAGGACGGTCCTCGGGGGGGGGGGGGGGGGGGGCGGGCGGGAAGGCCAGGCTTCTGCACCGCGTGCACATTGCTGTTAGTGGAGTTCCCACGCAATGCAGTCACATGGCTCTGATGGGATTTGAGTGTGAGCACAGGAAGGGCCAACTCGAGGAGCGCTTCAGCTAGTGTTTTGAGATTAATAGCAGAGCAATTACGTATTCTCAGAAACTCTCTGAAGACGTCTTGTCTCGAAAGAATGGACAGCACCTCGGGAAGGTTGGTGAGTGCAGCCGTGTGGCATGTCAGGAAGTTGTTTGGGGGCGGGTTGGGGAGTCAGAGTGAACAGTAGAGACTTGAGACAGATTTTAACGTTTGGTCTGTTCTTGGTGATTTGTGTTTATATGAAAATGTGGAAAGCAGTGATCATTAGCCTTTCAACTTTCAGTGAAACATGTTTTTTCTCCTTCCAAAGAAATCACTAATATTATCATCTTGATAGGTTGACTATGACAACTTCTACAGTTCATTCTCACGTCTAGAAAATGAGGGTTTGTCTTATTGAAAGGGCACCACAATGTAAATAAAGGGGAGCAGCCAGCAGGCGACTGTAGGCAATGTTCTCGTGACGGGTGTCGACCACTGGAGAGCCAGTCATTCTCGTGGTTGAAGAACTTCATTGCCGTTTATGCTGTCTTGACAGATAGTCCTCCATCAGATTGAGATTTAAACCACTCAGACACACATCCACGAATCCTCTCATATGGTAAAAACGAAGCTCATGCCTTCACATTGGCGACTCACACACAGGAGATAGGCACCCCGGAAATCTAGAAACATTTTTTTTTCTAGAAGAGGAGCATAGTATTTCCAAAATCTAGATTCCATGGACAGTCACCTGACGGGAATGCCTGAGAACAGAAAGTGACTCTCCAAGGGTACTTGCCACCAAGCCTCAGAGAAAGTTTAGAGGGAAGGTTGGGCAGCTGGTGTGGTCAGACGATACAAGGTCTTAATGCCAGGCTTGGAGGTTATAAGTGCTGGTCAGGGGAATGACTTTCTGAAACAGAGTTTTTGGATATGTTACCTAGATGGGTAAGAAAAATTCCCACAAAATAGAATCAGTTTGTTTTAGTGACCCAAGTATCAGCCTGAACTTCAATTTTGTATTAAGTCTAATGTTTGCATGTATATGTTTTTTTTTTTAACCATATAAAGCAAGATGTTAAAACGTTTCTTTGTTTCCTTCCTCTAGAGTTTACAGATGCTTCCCCAGCAACGGAAAGCCATAGCCAAGTTTAAGGAGCCAGCCCATGCGTTAGCATTTCAGCAGAAGTTCCACAGGTAGCAGTGGATTCCATGGTTTTGGTGACGTGGGTGCAGGCGGGGACCTCTCCTCTGCGATCTGTTCTCGGTCACTGTAGCTGTTGCTTCACATGCTGCTGTGTGTGCACCAGTCACTATATAGATGCATATTCATGCACAGGGGACAGTGCCTCCTCTCATGTGGACGCTTGTCCCTAGTGTTCATGCCAGTGCTCTGTCACTCAGGGCCCACCATTCCCCTCTAGCTTTCTCCTGCTTCTGTAAGTTGCCTGCTGTGTGCAGAGTTCACTTAACTTGGGCTGTTCGTTTCCACCTCCACAGGCACATGATCGATTTGTCCCACATAAACGTGGCCCTGATTGTGGAGTGATTTCTAGCAGGGAGGCTGACCTTACACTGCACACACAGCTGTGGACTTTCTTCAAGGAAGCTGCCGGCACAGGACCCGCCAGCGAGGTCTCCGTCCATCTGCTAACTCTTGTCCAGAGCGCCGGGCGGCCCCGCATTGGTTCCGGGAGAGCTGAACTTGCAGGATGTGGCAGGCTGGAGTTCAGTGTTGATGGCTTCAAGTTCTGTGGCCACTTCCGAGAACTCCAGTTTTTGTTTTCTTTTGTTTTCAAAGTGCTTACAATGCATGTAGACACTGTTCTTCGTAATTTTACCATCTGATCGATCGCTCACCGTGACTTAGGTTCAGGGAGGAACATTAGCAGCACAAATTCTAAGTACTTTCCACAGCAAAGAATATTTGATAATGGTTGCACTTATCTTCAGTGCAGGCTAGACCAGAGGCGTCTTCTCAGAAAGCCCTCTACTGGTGCTTGTAAAAACAGGCGAAAATGTGGGTGATGGTGATTGACAGCTGCCTGAGGGCGGGTGGGGCAGATTCTGCTTCCTATAAAGGTTCCAGAAGTGCAGTTGCATATTCTGAGTTCCTGAGGGGACTCCCCACCCATTTTTAACTTCCCAAATAGGGCGAGGACCAGGTGGTCGCCACTGTGCTTCCCTGGGGGCAGAGAAGCCGGGGTGCTGCTCTGGCCGGGGCCCTCACTGGAGCTCCCTGCCTGGTGGGGTGCACAGTGGGCCTGCCGGGCAGAGGGACAGCCTGAAGCTTGAACAGACCTGGTTGGGTTTTTTTTTCTCTTTAAATGCAGCCCGAAGTGGCAGATGTCACTGACTCTGTGACATGCAGCGTGCGTGGGGAAGCTGGCTATCATTGCTTTGAATGATCTGTTTTTATAAGGCCTTTGAGTGGCGCTGCGTGTCCTTCCGTAGACTGAGGGCAAGGTGACAGAGACCCCAGCATGCCGTTCTTCACGGCGTGTGGTGCGAGGGAGGCTGTCTCACAGGGACAGTGAGATCCAGAGCGAAGTTTTTGTCACCCATGAGTGATGGTGCGTGGGCTCCTTTAGGTGGGGCTGTGCTCCCACAGAGCAAGCTGAGGAGAACTTATTCTGGGCGAGCGTGGAAAAGTGCCTTACTGCATTTCTGCTCACGGAGGAGTTCACGAGGAGTTACTCTAACGTGGACCTGAGTGAGCGAATGGTACTGGGGTACACTTAGACTTTTTAGCTGTGTTTTATACCTAAGACGTCACGTCTGAGTTATCCGTAGAAGTGATAGAAATAGAAGCCTGCTGCCACTTACTGTCTGGTTCGTCCAGCGGGGACCAGATTGGGAGCCCGGAGGCCTGTGCAGAGATGGCTCCTCGAGACCCGGCCTCCTCGTGGGGGCTGTACCATCGTGTTTGTACAGTTGAGGTTTTATTTTACTTTTTCAAAGTAAGTGAGCAGAACTGAAGGGGAGTATCCAGATCCTGTGAGACCTTGTGTAGTGTTGATTCTCAGATGGCATGGTGTGCTGAGTGAGCCTGGAAAACGAGGGTGCTGCTGATGGCGCTCCCAGGAGAGGTCAGCTCAGGAAAGTGCAGGCACTCCTAGGGTCCCCGGGAACAGCGCCCACTGGGCACCTGGCACCCTGCTCCCAAGAGCCCCTGACTGGCCAGCCCCACCCAGAGTCAGTGCCCTGTGCCCAGCAGCTGCCTGATGCGGGCTCGCTGCCCACTCTCAAACAGCTGCAGGGGAGCTCACAGAGAAATGCGTAACGCAGTGCATTGAAGTGACAAGGTAGCTGGAAGCTCTAGTTAGATCTAGACCACTCCCCACTCTGTTGCCAGCAGGAAGGCTCAGTCGATGGACTGTCCCCAAGGATTTCCTGCCACACAAGATGAGTTGAACAAACTTTTGCTGCTTTCTGAAATAGTCTGTGCGGTGGCTTGGAAGCCACAACCCTGCATGTGGGCTCTGGAGAGTGGGTGTGTAGCATCCTTTCTTCCCATCAGTGATGGCGAGCCAACCTGTCCGGCACCGCGGCTACTTCACACAGACTCACGGTGCTTCAGGGCCTGCGTTTGGCATGATAGGACATGGGTGCCTGGATGCGTGTGTGTGCTGTCTGCACACACGGGCATGCTTTTTCTCCATGCCCTGCCCCCTAGGGGGAAGTGGGCCTTTTCCAGAGCCCAGGTGGGCACGCTCCACACGGGGCCGCGGGTGGGGACCCTGCAGTGCAGCCGGGCCTGGGCACAAAGTTGAGTTTCCTTGGAGGAAACGGCCGAAAAGGAAAGCAGCAGCATTAGAACGTGGTTTTATTTCCATTCGTGGTGCACTGCTCGCAGGGAAGTGGGACACCGTAGCTGAGCCCTCTTGGAAGATCTGTTGCAACCATTATCTCTGTTCTTTATTTATCATGCATTTAAATGAGACGCAGATGCATCCAACACCCTGTGTAAATACGGACCTTTTAAAATTGAAGTGTTATTGGAGATGTTTTCAATTCAGCAACACCTTAGCTCTTTGCTAGTTCTTTTGTGTTGTCTCATCAAAGTTTAATGGATGCAGTTCCATAATTGTTGACGTGTTCGTGTGTATATCCGATTTTTATAAAGATGGGAGTAAGTCAATACATTGATCCTGACCTGTGTATTATTTGTTCACAAATTCAAGAAGCTTAAAGCCAGTAAATATCAGTATATCTCATAAGGTAGATGCAGTAGGTGATGATGTGGAGCCATTACTTTCCTTTCGCATTACCTTGTTTTGGTTTTGTGCTGTTACAAGTTCACCTAGCTGCCTATCTGAGCATAAGCTTGCATTGCTGTTGGTCTGGCCACATTTGTTAAGTCCTTATACTGATCATCTTCTAAAGGAAAAATCTTGTCTTTTTTCCCCAAAAGAAATGTTGAGAGTCCCATGTCTGGACAGGCAGCATCCTAAGTGGGTGCCTGTGGCCGCAGCCCCGGGGAGGTGGGGCGGGAGGGGGAGGAGCAGGCTTCATCATAAGCACTTTTAATTTGGGTCTTCCTCATCATGATGTGTAAAGGTCCTGAGAAACAATTGTTCATGCTTGGTTCTGTAGCATCTCTGAACTGTGACAGAGTGTAGATCCTGCACCCCGGGGTCTTTTTTTCACACAGCATTTTGCTTAATTCCACCAACAGAGGACTTTGTTGCTTAGGAGGTGTGGGTTGAAGGGGCAGGAGGAAGGGGAGCTGTGGGAGAGGATGGTTTTGCAGAAGGAAGCCGCTGTAATGAGACGTCACCATGGCCCGTCTCCTGACACACGCACTCGGGAGCAGGCGGTGCAGTCGAGGAGCATGCGGGCGGTGGGCGCATGGGCGTGGTAGGTGTCTGCTGGGCGCTCCCGCAGGAGGTGGGAGGGCGGATGGGGAGCCATCTTGCACTAGGTGGCCCTTCTGCTTGGCCCACAGGAGGGCAGGTGGCTCTTGTGGGGTAGATGAGTGAGACCTGCTCGTCGAGCTGGTTTTGAGCAGCTGTCAAGTCTTTTGCTTTGGCTTTCAGTTTTCTGTTTTGTTGTGTTTATTTTGTGTTTTATTTCTGTTCAATCGAAGGTAAGCTTGACATGCTCGTACACCATTGGACTGATGGGGCCCTATTGAGGACAGTTAGGTTTGGAGTGAGGTCTGTGTGCGTGGAGTCCTGAGAGGCAGCGCTCGGCTGTCTGACACGCCCCGCTCGGCTGGGCCGTCCCTGCAGATGGCTTGATGGCTGTGGGCTCCTGCGCTGCCAGGGCCCGCCCTCCCTGCTCGTAGGCCCCCACCTGGCTTCCGCGTCCTGTTAGACCTGCTCTGACTCCCCTCTAGTCAGGTAGTCCTCCCCCTTGTGTGATTGTTTATTTAGAGAAAATACTTAAGGTATTGTTGGTTCACACATTTCTCAGTGATGTGTTATAAAGGGGAATTCACTAACAGGGAGGGGTGGGAGGAGGAGATGGGACAGGAGACCCCCCAGGAAGGAAGCCACGGAGTCAGATCAATTAGAAGTTTAGATTTTTTTATTTATTTAATGAACATTCCAGTTGATCTTTTCAACTATTTTTAAAATTTGTGAAGTGTTATTTGGACATTCTTAAATAAGAACTCTCCAAAGGCGTGTGGCCTTGATTTACTGTTAAATCCTAAGGATTTTGTGTAAGGTTCTTTTGCAACCTGCTAGTATTTAATTTTTATCACATAAAGTGCTGTGGTTCGTGCACTGGAAACTGCAAAACCCGCTGATTCATATTGGATCCCAGGTGTACCTTCCGCTGACGGATGGTTGGGAAGGGTCATCGGCTTTACGCGGAGTGACCTCCTTTTCCAGAGAATATTTACAAACCGTACCTCTTTTGGGGCCGTGTTTTGGTAGGAAGTCCTTTAACCTTTTGCACTCGGATGTCGAGTGTGACTCGACACGGTTAGCATTAGAATAAAGGAATCGAGAAAAAAGCAATCGAGTGCAAAGGGTTAAGTCGGTGGACAGCGAGAGCAGCGCTTTTAGAGAGGCGCTTTCACTTCTAGCACTGAGATGTGAGAGGCCCCAGGCTGGGTGTTCTGCGTGCTTCATTTTACTATTTTAAAAGGCATGCAGAGAAGTACAAGCCCTTCATAAAGAAACATTACGTGGCTTTTAAATTTTAGTGGGTTCCGCAGAGTGGGCAGATGTGTTCTTTTCACGTTTTCGGCGTGTCGTCGTCTAATACCTCCGGCAGCTGCCTCGCGCCTGTTTCAGCAGGGCTCCCTCCCGCTGCTTCCAGCCCGGGGCGAGCACGGTGGGCGCTGCTGCTTCCGGACTGTCCGCATCGCTTTGTGTCCCGCAGGAGGCGGACACCACGCAGGGCTTCTGTGCGCGCACTCACTGCCGCCCGACGAGCAGGTGGTCCTTGGACTTCATAACTCAGCTTTGCTTTTCACAGGCGAGGGGTCCAGAATTGTCTTTCCTCCGTGAGGGTTTTAACTAAGGCTTTAATTCCACTGTTTAATTTTCAGGTTCAACAACAACCAAGTCCCCAACCGATGTTTTCTCATTTCTGAACTGGTTCTCTCCTTGCTCCTGCTGCTCGGGGGGCTGGGCCAGGTCGGGCCTCCTGGTCCTACCTCCTTGGGACTCCCCGCGAACCCCTCTGCTTCCCCCCCCCGCCCCCGCCTTCTCTCCAGATGAGCCCTCCCTCCGCCTCCGCCCCTGGTGCCCATCTCTGCCCACGCCCTCCTTTGCGAGGTGGGGCTGCTCTGCTCGTGCACTGTGGACACCTGGTTGACCAGCAGCTTTGCTTTGACAGGTTCACGCCTGACTTACTCCCCAGGTCTCCGGTTGGAGAGAATAACATTGGGTTCTGTTACTTTGCAGTGTGACCAGGAGGCCTGCGTCCTGCTGCAGCCGTCGGCGTGTCATTAACCCTCTGTTTTGCCCTCTACTTTGCAGGACCGCTTTTGCATGAGTTCAGTGTTAGTAGTAGCCGCGCCTATTGTTCTGCTGGGAGGTGCCGGCTCAGGCTGCCTGGGACCCTTCCCAACCTAGTGCGCCGCTGCAGCGGGTGTGGGCAGCTCCGCTGACCCGTGTGAAGCTGTGGGCGCCGTGCGTGCTCGGAGCCGGCCGACTGCTTCCTTCCTCTGGGTTGACCTACTTCGTGTGTCCGTCCTACCGAGTGCACTGCACTCCCGTTGGCAGGGGGTGCTGCCTCGCTTTACCCCACTTCCCACGCGCCCGTCACTGGGACAGCCTCTCAGGATAGATGTGGAGAGCGGGAGTGAGGGTTGGAAATGTCTGCTGTGTATCATTGTGTGACTCCGTGCTGGACTGTGTTCTGACCTGTATTGTAATGTGCAAGATGTGTTAATAAAGTATCTGAAGTTTCTGCTTTTGTGTGCAGCCTTTATTTTATCTGTCCACTCAGACTCGTCCCAGCCGCCTCTTCGCCCGTGGACAGCATGGCCATGTCCCTGGAGGACACGCTGTTCTTTCCCTGGGTGTCCCCTGGTGCCGCCGTGGCCTCGACACAGGTGCCTGAGGGCTGCCTGCGCCTGCGGACCCGCAACGGCATCACAGCACGGTTTCTGTTGGAAACGAGTTGTCCTCTTCCCCAGGGTCTGCCCGCACCCGTGTGCCAGCCACATGCTCGGCGGACCGCAGCATTTGCCACGTTGCACAAATTGGGCGTAATTCACAACCTGTTTTGAAAGTGAAGTGTTTTTAAAAACAAAGCACTCCAGGAAACATAGTTAAAGGAAACATTCAAGCCTCCTCAGTGTGCTGGCGTGGCTCAGTGGTCGAGCGTTGAGCTGTGAACCAGGAGGTCATGGTTCGATTCCTGGTCAGGGCACATGCCCGGGGTGTGGGTTTGATCCCCAGTCGGGGTGCGTGCGGGAGGCAGCCCATCAATGATTCTTTCTCATTGATGTTTCTATCTCCTTGCTTCTCTGAAATTAATAATATCTTTTAAAAAAAGGAAACATTCAAGAAACCAGGTGTCTTCCGTCTCTCACACGCACACACACGGATGCCTGCACCATGCTCACACTCACCAGAGCCTCTCGCCCACGTGGACAGATAGCATGGTGGCGCTGTCCCCAGGCTGGTCCTGGTTGGTGTCAGCACTGGACTCGGGTGGGCGGCTCTCGCTGCTCCCACCTTTCTGTCTGGACAAAGGGGCTTACCCTGTGAAGAGGCCGCAGTAAGGTGCTGGAGCACGTGACCTCCATAGCCCCCAGGAGCGCGTCTCCCTCTGTCCCGGGAGCTGGTGGGCCCGGGGCTCCTTGCCTGAGATCCCATGGCTTTCCTGGGAGGGAACCCTGTGCTCCCCCAGGAGTGAGGGTGGTGAGGCCACCCCTTTAAGTGGACAGCATGCTGCAGGGTCGAGGCCTAGGTCCCGCCACAGTGTGGCTCACCTGCGGCACGTATTCTAAGTCTGGGGACTCTGGCACAGGTGGAACCGACGGGCCAGCACCCTCCAAACACCCCCGCCCTGCTTCCCAGACAAAGATGTCATTGGAAGGCCTCCCCCCTCCCCTCGACGTGAGGACCAGGGCCTCCGTTTGGTTCTCAGGAAGGAAGAAGGCGAGGGGAGGCCGACAGCGGGAGACAAACTGAACAGGGATGGAGTTGCAACCTAAGGATCTGAAACGCCCAGCGTCTCCTCTGCGTCAGTCCGTGTTCCCCGCATAAGGCACTTGGTCTAAAACCTGGCCTTCGCTTCGAGTGGCGGCCCACAACCCTCCAGGGTCAGGGAGAAGTGGGGGCCTGGCTTTGGGAGCAGGTGCACCTCTCCTCACTGTGTCCCCGCTTGGCGGGCACGTGGGGGCCGATGGAGGCCCCGTGGGCACAAGGGTGTTGTGGCCAGCAGAGCCTCACTGCCCTGGGAGGCGGGAGCAGTCCATGTGGGCCCTCCCATCACGTCTGCCCCGGCTGTGGCCGCGTCGCCGACGGTGCCACCCATGGCCCGTCTGCCTGTGTCCTCTGACAGGCCTCAGTAAAAAGCGTGTTTCCTCGTTTGAAGGTGGCTTCAGTCCCGGCTGGAGGGAAGCCGGGCGTGCTCAGCGAGTGCCACGGAAGGGGAGCCCAAGGAGGGCGCTGGGCGGCGGGCCGCGGCCCGGACGCTGTGACTCCACTCTGTCCCTGCCCCCGATGTGCCTGGGACTGTGCTGCGGGGCAGCGAGCCGTCTGTGGTCTCAGTTGGATCCAATCAAGAAAGTCTTCCCTGAGCCTGGCTGTGCCCCTCAGGGATCCTCAGCCCCATGATGGCCAGACGGGCATCGGCTGTCCCCCCGCCTCGGAGTCACACAGGGACGGGACCGGCACAGATGAGCTGGGCGCCAGGGCAGCATTGACCAGCCTGTGGTCCCAGAGACTTGGAGGAGGGACTCGGATCTGAGATGGGAAGGCAGCTTTGGGGGCTGACCAAGTAGTGAACCTGTGTCCTACCCTGAGCTGGTGGTGAGGCGCAGGACCCAGGGCTGAGACCAGGCGGGCGGGAGCGTAGATCGGATAACAGACCTCCCCTGTCCTGGCACGGAGGCGGGCGGGCGAGCGGGCAGGAGCGAGGTTCCAGGCTGCAGTGTCTCTCCTGCTGACAGAACCTGCCTGCCCCCAGCGAAGTCCCTGCACCTGGGCCTGTCCACGCGCCTGGCCTCGCACAGCCCACAGCCACAGTGCCGGCCCGGAGGTCTGCTGCTCTGCCTCCTGCCCCAGCTCTGGGAGCCATGGGGGGGGGGGGGGGAGGCGGGGGGAGGGTCCTTTCTCCTCATGCTGCTTCCTGAGAACCCAGATCCTTGGAAGAACCAGAGGTGAAACTGCCTGAGCCTCCCACCCGTGGTCACCTACCAGGTCACCTCCTGATGGGGGTCTCGCTCTCCCTGATGGCTGATCTGGTCACTGCTCTCTCTCCTGTTCCTCCTGTCATGCCATTTCCACATGTCTTCGAAGCAGGCGACATCGGCTGCCGAGATGCCATGTGTCCCCTAGCTCCCAAAGCCCCCACGACCGCCTGCACCGTCCGCCATGATGCGGGACACAGGCATGAAGTGTTGCTGGTTTGTGAAGTCCTATGAAGGCACAGAAACGATTCACAGTGAGCCCCACATTTTGAAAATCCCCCCTTTTTGTTGAAAACATAAGACTACATTAAGTGAGGGGTCCCAGGAAGCTGCTGTCACCTGCGCATGCTCCTCATCTGCTGTCTCCAGGTGCTGTTCCTTCTGCCTCACCTGTTTGGGGGTTCTCTGCTTTGGGGGAGGCTCCTGAGCGCCCTGCCTCTGCGGGATTATCTGGGTCAGGCCCCTGCTCTTCCCCAAGACAGCCCAGCAGCGGTCCCTGGGAGGTGGGGTGCTGCGGCCCTCACTTTCCCAGGAAGACCGAGGGCCCCTCCTCTCTGCTGATTCCTGAGACAGGGCCCCTAGGCCCTGTGGTGGGTCTTCCTGATGGCAGTTTCAGAGCTGCCCAGCAGGTGGCGCCCAACGACAGGGACACGGCTCCCCTGGGCTAGGCCTGTGGGCCCAGCATGGCAGCAGTGGTGCCCTGGCAGTGCCCGCGCTGTCAGTCACTTCACTCGCTCCTCCACCAGCTCACTCTTTACAGAGAGACCCCCGCGTGGCATTCCCGCAGCAACAGCGAGGACAGAGCAAGGACAGACCCAGCCGGTCCCAGCGCTGCCCCAGTGAACCTCGCAGTTCTCCAGGCACCTGGTCAGACAAGCTAGGAATGTCGGAGCTGGGCCCGACCTCGGTCTGGGGACCAACCCCTCCTATCACATGTGGGAGCCTGGGCCGGAAGAGCGGGCATGGCCCAGTCAGGACGCCGCTCGCCTCGTGCGGATCTGAGATCAGAGCCTGGCTCTCAGCTCAGCCCGGGAGTCGCCCCGACAATGAGAATATTTGGGGGATGCCTTGGAGTCTGGAAAGGCGAGTCTCATCAGTTGGTGGACACCCCGCCATCCCTTTCACCCGGACCTGCTGGGCCCCTCTCTGAGGGCTCCCTCAGAGGTGGCATGCGCCACCTCGCCTATGCTCTTTCAAACAGCCTACGGCAGGCTCTGAAGTGGTGGCGACAGCAGGGCCCGCACGGCCGCAGGTCAGCAGCATCTCGGTGGCTGTCCCAGACTTACTGTGACCGAGGCCATTAGGACGGGCTTGGAGGGGACACAAAACAACACAAAAAACTTCTTAAACCTTTTCAAGTTAAGATGTTTTATTTTTGCTCACACTACTAAATTGTCATGAGACAGCTGAGGTCACGTGGTAAGTTCACCACCCAGAGTCACTGGGAAGATGTCAGTGTGTATCCTGCCCAATTTTTTTCTAAGAATGCATATGCATATGTATACACACATGCATGGGAACACACACAAACACACATGCAAACACATGTACACACATGCACACACAGCATACAAACACACCTGCATGCAAATGTGTGTGCACACTTGCACACAAATGGGATCCCGCTGTATGTAATGTTTTGGAAACAGCTTTCGCCCATGTAATAGCATGTTGTGAATAGTTTCTCATGACACTGACTGTTTTGTGTCGTCTTACATAGCAGAGTGGTGTCTGTTGGACAGCACACAGTAGGTATGGTTTCATTCTTTAGCGGTGGATGCGGAGGCCACTGCCCAGGTTTGCATGATTGTAGAAACGACTGGAAAACACGCCAGTCTGTGGCCGTGTCCTTGGTGTCCACTCTAAGAAAGTGGGATTGCCAAGTCGATGAATCCGTGAAACCGCAAGGCTAGGGTAACTTATTTCCAATTGTGAGTCAAGGTCAGTCATTTCCACTCCATGTGACCCCATTTCCCAGTCGAGGCCAACTCCGAACATGGCCATGTTCATTCTGAGAACTTGGCTGGTGCTCTCAGCTGCCTTCAGGGACCCCGGGGGCGCGGCCGTGTGAGGTCTGGTCTTCTCCTGCCCCCACCCCAGTGAGTTAACGAACACCATGAACCGAGTCCCGTAGTGGAAGACTCGCCCCGGGCTCCTGGCCTGGGAGGGCGACCTTGGAAAATGCTTTCCTTTCTTCCAGTCTAACTTGCGCAGCGAGAACCTCAGGCCCGATTCAGAATCGCTGTCACTGACGGAGGACAAGGGCGGGAAGGAGAGGAAGAGGGCCTGAGGAGGGGGCCGCACGCTCTGCTGGCCTCAGGGGCAGCAAGGTGGCTTCTCGCTGGGCGTGAAGAGACTGGCCGGCGGAGCGGGGATCCCTTAAGGTTTTCCTTGGTGCCCGAAACGGGCCTCTTGGTGCCAACGGAGACCTGTGGACCCAACCAGACTACTCACCGCTAACAGCCAGCCTCTCTGCAGCTCCACCGCTCCTACGGGATGTGCACCCCCTCGCTCAATCCCTTGCCCCTGTCACCATCACTGCCTCCCCTCCAGTGCCCCAGGGCCCCCTGCCTGTCTGAGGGTCACCCCTGCCCCTGTCCTTCCTATCGTCAGAGAAGACGTGGCATTAAGAGGTACTGTGTGTGGTCTACCCTGGGGCACGGCAGTTACAGCCCAGCTGGCTCTTCGTGGCAGCTGCCGCTCTGGTCACCGGATCTGGGTGTCCTTGATGGCATGGTCCGGACCCCATTCCAACTCAGCGTATGGCCAGCCTCACGACACCATCCATTCCGTTCAGGGAGAACTGCCACCCATCACGTGCCTGCATCCACCGGTCTGGCCCACAGACACAGACACACACTGAACCAGATGTCCTGGTGAAGGTGGGGGGTGAGGGTGGGAAAGGCCAGCCAGGGGAGTTCCCAGCTCCCAGGCCCTTGAGAGCTGGGGCCTTTGAGAGAGCGGGCACCCTGCCGGGTGGCCAGTGGGTGCCAGGCCGCTGTCAGGGGTCCACCTGCAAAGCCCCAGATTTGCCTGACAGCAGAGGCTGCGCCCTCCGCCTGGCGCTCAGGCAGACGACAGCCTTTTAAACTCGTGCCTCTGACCCGAAAAAGCTCGTTTCTGACTGAAGCCTAGACTTCAGGGCCGACATGGAGCCGCCTATAAAAAGCTCAGGTGTGGCCACCGGGCTGCTCAGGACCTGGCCCCCGAGGGTGCATGGCTTGTTTACATGAAATTACAGAACCTGGGAGAGATGAATAGGCGGGGCTGCTCGGGGTCTCAGGGCCCCATGGGCTGCCCTCTGCAGGGCCTGAGCCCTGGGACCCTCAGCGTTCCAACCGCTCATGAGCTCAACCTCCTTGTTCCCCCTAAAGGCTCAGTTTCCCCAGCATGGCAGCTTTTAGTTTTCCTTTTTGACCCCTGGCATCTGAGAATTAAGTGACCCCTCTCCGCAGGGAGCCAGGCCAGGTGCCGGGGGACGCAGGGGGGCGGCACTGCCCGCACTAACTTACCCTTTAGGTCTCGACATGCCGCCTGTGGACGACCCTTCCTTGGAGGCACTTCTGATATTTATTTGGGTCAGCCCCCAGCTGATGGCAGGGCCTCCTTCCCCTGTGCACTGGCCCAGGTCCCCATCCAGGGTGTGCCTGCGCTGCCCCATCATGACCACCAGAGGGCGCTGGGACTCCACCCAGGGGCACACTCCTCTGCAAGCTGGTGATGCTGACCAGCCTGGAGCTTTGGTGCAGAGGGGAGTAGAAATGGGCAGAGGCAGGGGCCCTATCCAGGGCCCCACATTTCCCCAAGCCCACCCCTCCATTCCTGGCCGCCTCGCATGCCTGGCACTTACACTGCCAGGGGCAGGGGCCGGGGACAGGAGGGGCTGGGGAGGGGTGGGGGGGTGGCCATATAGTCCCTGGTGGTGCCTGAGCCTCCTGCCATGTGCACCTTGGGAGGGGCTGACAGGGAGAGAAGGAGCCTGCATTCTCAGTGGACCCCAGAGCTGGGCAGGCTGGACACCCACAGAGTGGAAGCTGCGTGCCAGGAGGCCCTACAACACGCAGAAGAGAAGCAGCTCTATGCAAGGCCTTTGGGGCGTGGGCTTTGGGGGTCGGGAGCAGGGAGCCGGGCCAAGGCCCCCTCAGCCCCCAGAACCCCAGGCTGGCTGTGGGAGAAATGACTGTGTCTTCCACAAATGTCACCAAGTGAATGAGAACACCAAGCACCACAGCCACACACGAACCTGAGGATCACGGCAGGGCCACCTGGCTGCGGGCCGGGGCTGATGCTCACACCGCGAGGTCCCCACCCCACCCCACCCTCACCCACCCTCACCCCACCCACCCCACCTCACCCTCACCCCACCCATCCTCACCTTACCCACCCTCACCCCACCCACCCCACCCAGATGGCCAGTATTCCAGGCCTGTGGGCGTGCTTTCGGGTCGGGGTCTGACACCTGCTCGGGCAGCTCTGGGAGCTGGAGGCGCCGCGGACACCATGCTGCAACAGAGCTCAAACCTCACTACTTCTCGCCCGGCACGAGCTGTCCTTCTCCCGTGGACTCCCAGTCGTTTAGAAATGTGAACACCAATCTGAGTGCTGGGCCGTGTGAACCAGGCAGGCTGCATCCGGCCTCCAGCCGGCATCCCGCCCTTCGAGGTGCCTCTGGCAGAGGGCCTGAGAGACGTGGGCTCCTGAGTGTTCTGTGATTTGCTCCTGAGAAGTCATTTGAAAGTCACTCACCCCCTGGAGCGGTCGTTCTTCCAGAAGGAGGGACTGAGAACCAGAGAACCTGAAGTGCTGAGCGAGAGCCAGCCCCCAGTGCCACCCACAGCTGCCCACCGCCGGCACTCTGTTGTTTTCCTGCCAAATCTTGCAACCAACTGGCCTTCTTGGCAGGTCTGCCTGGCATTTCCCATGTGGCTGTGATGACAGCAAAGGGCCTCAACCAGGAAGAATAAGGTGCCTCTGCCCGGCCCCCAGCTTGACTGGACCCTCCCATGGAGGCCAGGGAGGTGAGGCCTTTCACATTCAGGTGCAGCCGGTGGAGAAGGCGGGGATCCGCACGTGGCCATGAGGGACAGGGATTCCACCACAGAACAGACAGCGAGGAAAGCCTCTGTCGCATCTTTAATTATCCAAACAACAGAGCACAGAGGCAACCGCTTCAAGTACATTCTGATGTGCATGTTTGCGGGGCGGAGAGAGGCGCCAAGTCCCAGGGTGATGGTAGCGACACCACGCGTGCGCTTTGAAGACTTGTGGCCCCGTCAGCCCTACAGATGGAGAAGCGGGGCCGTGAGCGACAAGCAGCAGGAGCGGCTGGTCCCCTCGTGCCCCGGGTCTGGTTTCTCTACGAGGCGCTCCGTTAGTTAGTTGCCTATGAAAAAGAGTTCTTAATGCAAAGCTGGAAAAATGCTGAGAGTGGACGGCACTGGGTCAGGAAAGTGAGACGCGGCCGCACGCCTGCCTGCAGGGGGTGCTGCGGGCACTCCCAGAGCTGGTGGCCAGGACTCTGCCTTCACGCTGGTTACTCAGGTGGGTCACCACAGCCAGAGACGCTGGCGAGCCCACGGCTTCCGGTTTACCTTGCACCAACTTACAGACTTAAACAGCCAACACACCAGAAACCACCCGATGCCACCAGGGCGGTAAATTCTGAACCTGCTAACAGCCCACACGACCAGAAAAAACCTTTCCCAGAGAAATCAGGACTCTCCACCCCTTGCTTAGAGGGCCTGACCATGGGCAAGCTCCAGTGTCTCTCCCCGCCCCCCACCGCCAGGGCCGCTTGCTCCAGCACCGCACCCGAGGGCCCCTGGAGAAGCCAGGCCATGCCAGACACTGGGCACAGCGGCCTCAGGGACCCAGGCCCTGCCTCGGGAGCGGCTGCTCCAGACCTGTCCGGGGGACCGAGGCCGGCCTCTGCAGAGCGGCCTGCAGACAGGCCACCCACATAGGCTGCCCTGGCAGAGCCCGGCTTAGATACTGGGGCTCGAAGCCCAAGCATGGCAGTAGCCTCAAAAAGCCCAAGTCTCAGTCATGGCAAAGGGCAGAGCCCCTCTGGCTGGACATCGAACACCGAGGACCTCCTCCCCAGACCCACTGACCCAGGGTGTGAGTCACAAGGTGTCACCGAGGAGAGCTGTGCCCAGGGGCACAGGTCCATGCCCAGCGGCCACTCCAGGCGGACAGGCTGGACGGAGACACGGGCATGGCCCGAGGACCGGCACCCGGCCCGTGGCTGTGTCTGTCGGGAGAGGCCAGGAAGGCACTCCGCCAGGGGCCTGCCCTGGACTCGGGAGCCTTGAGCATAGGGAGGTTCAACCGGGATCAGCACCCTGCCCTCTCCTCGGGAACCCTCCTTAAAGGGCCCCCAGGACTTTGGGAAGCAGCCAGGGACCTCCCTACAGGGCCAGGGAACACAGCATCCAAAGGGGCAGCCGAGCCCAGTGAACAGGTCAGCCCACAGTTCCAGGGAGCCTGGGCCGCCTGGGCCCACGGCTGGCAGAGGCACTGAACAATAGTACCCAGCACAGCACCCCAACTTAGGAGTGTAGGTCCCACCATGACACAGACAGAGCTGAGGTTCTCCAGGGCGAAACCCACACGGAGTGTGTCGGCACTCACACGAGGCCGGGAACCAGGAAGCCACCGGGAACAGAGGGCTGGCAGGGACTCTCAGGTATGACATACTAACGAGGCTGTGCGCGGCACGCTTTATTTCTATAAAACTATTACAAAATATTCAAAAATACAGTTTAGTAAATTTACAGCAGTTATTCTCAATTTATTAATGCAAAAAAATCCTTGTTTATCTCTGTACAAACTACAGGCTCCATCCACATGGGCTCATTGCTATGTGCACTTTTAAAAAATATCATTTTCTAATAAATTCTTTGAAGTTAAAAATAACATCTTCCAGTTTGTCAAAAAAAAAAGAAAAAGAAAAAGAAAAGTGTGTGTGTGAGTGTGTAACAGTCTTGACTTCCAAGAATGTGGCCAGAATGGTGATGACAAAGCAAATATTCATCCATGAGGATACGAGAAGAGATGACTGTGACCTTGGAAATTAGTTAAATTAAAAATAATATATTTTCATATTTTACACTATTTCAAAAATGAAATGTAATTCAGTTAGGTATTGATCTCTCAAAAATCTAATTTACAATTCTGTGTATAAAAATAGACTTTGTGGCCCCGCGGAGTTGAGTTCACGCGCTGAGACGCGGAGCGGGAGAGCAGGCGTGGCTGTCGGCGGAGGGACGTGTAGAAAAATAGACTCTGCGCAGGTCGCTTGGCCGCACACCGCTCCCCCGTGAGAACAGTTCACACGACAATAATAAATTACCAAGAAACAAACTATTTAAGGCTCTTGAAGGTCCGGTTCATATTATTTAAAACATCTATTCATACCAAACAAATAAATAGCCAGGAGAGGTGAAAAAAATCAAAATAAAACAATAACCAAAAGATTCAAAAAATAGATATGAACTAAACACGACGCCAGAGCTCCCCGGGTCTTGGTTTCCTTATAGCCTATTTTGGGTTGTCCTACTTCATTATTATTATTATTATTATTATTATTATTATTATTTATTATAATTAACGTCTCATTCCGTGCGCTTTCCCGTGTCTTCTGCTGTATCGTGCTGTTGCCCCGTCCCTCCCTCCCCGCGGCAGGCCTTCAGCTAGACTTGACCGCCATGCCCAGCGGGTGCAGGGCCTCGCTGTCCAGCAGCCAGGTGCCTATTTGGTAGAGCAGCTGCGAGTACCAGTGGATGCCCGCGGCCCCTGACGCCCCCGGCTCGGGCTGGGGGATGCGGCCGCCACCCCCGCCGTCGCCGTCGCCGCCACGGAGCGTGCGCACGGGCGCCAGCGCGGCCAGCAGCGCGTGCGCCAGGCGGAAGGGCGCGAAGGCCCTGTGCGCCCAGTTGTGCTCCTCGATGACCGCGTAGCACGACGCCAGTACCCGGTTGATGAGGATGGTGCCGTGCGCCGTGAGCGGCGCGTATGCGCCCGTGGCCTCCTCGCGCAGGGTCACGCTGTGCACGGCGGCGGGCAGGAGCCGGCGGTCCCCACCGCGCTCCGCCACCACGTACACGCGCTGGCCCGGCCGCACGCGGCTGGCAAAGAGCGCCCGGCGCCCAGGCGCGCCCCCCGGCGGCCGACCTGCGCCCGAGTCGTTGTGCGGTGCAACGAAGAGCAGGTGCGCAGCGGTGAGCAGCAGGCGCTCGCGTGGCTCCCGCGTCTCGATCACGTAGAAAACTTTCTTGGCGCCGTCGTCGCGGTCCAGAAAAGTGAGGAAGTCGCTGTAGAGCAGCTGGCCCTGGTCGTCGGCCGCCAGCACGCGGTCCCCGGGGCGCAGATCCTTCACCAGCTTGGTGCCGCCCTGCTCGAGGTGCACAGTGGCTGAGCCCGGGAAGCAGCCGCCGGATTTAGCCGCCACCGAGTTCTCTGCGGGGAAGAGAGAGAGGAAAGCGATTAGGGGGATGAGTCCCTAGACCAAGGCGCCTGTGAGGAGGGCTGCACGCAGGCTGTCCCGCGCGCTCAGACGAGGATGCGCACAGCTCTGTGGAGAGATTTGGAAGGGCTGGTTCCGCGCAAAACCTCTCTCCCCAAGCCCCACCGCCAAGGCGACAGACTTCAGATGCAGACACATTCCTTAAGGACTCTTTCAGGATGGGGTTGGCGCTGATAAAGGGAGGCTAGCTAACTCCTTTCCTTCCTCCTTCCTCCCACCCCGCCCCCTGCTGAGCACACACCCAACCTCGCCACGAATTCAGAAGGTATTTGCTCTCCACTTGGATTCCTCAGGAAGCCTCCTTGAGCTCACCGGGCGCCGAGGCGCTCCCGCCCCCGGCGCGGGGCGCGGCGCCCCCTCCAGCGCTCCAGCACCCGACTACACCGCGGGGACCCCTCACCCGCCCGCCCCAAGGCCCTCGGTGTCAGGAGACGGGGCGGGGGTGAAAATAGCTGTAGTTGTAGCAACTGGACAAACATTCCAGAGCACCGGCGGAGGTGTGACAGCCGGCGGTGCGCTTTCCTAGTAAATCCAATAAAGGGCAGCGTGGTCACTGCGCTGGCTGCGCTCACAGGGACGCGCTCTCGGAAGAGGGGTGCTTCCATTTCTCCTCTCCCAGCCGCCGCCGCCCCTCCCTATTTGCTCAGGTGCAGCCCCTCGCCCCCCGCGGTTCACACGCGGCTCTCCAGCAGCCGGGCCTCACAAGCACTGTTTGCACAGCCCGGCCTCTCTCCCAGCTCTCAAGATGTGTATTTGAATTTTAAATGGCGGGGCTGCGCAGCGCTGGAAGCGCCGGTTCTCAAGGCCCCTTGACGACGCGCTGTTAGGAGCCTCCGCCGCTCTCGGGGGCTCACTGTCCGGAGGACAATGATCCGAGCGGCGGCGCGCTGGGGGCCGGGAGGAGGGGCTCGGAGGCCCAGGCTTCTTTGCATTCCAATCTCTGGGATCATGCTTTTTGCAAATAGAGATCGCGAGAAAGAATCTTCCTGCTGGAATTACCGAGGGTTTTTAATCTTCTCATCGGTTTCTCCGGCATGAAGTGCGGGCCTGGCCGTGGGAGGCCGCCGCAGCCCCGGGAATGCGGCCCGGGGCGCGGACAGCCCGAGTCGTCGAGTCGCACGACCCTGCTTGACACGCAGCGCGCCGGGCCGGCCGAGTGCGCGGAATGCCAATGAGCAGCTCTGGGCGCGGGTCTGCTCCGCGGGGCTGGGGCCGGATTGCCGCTGCTCATTTTCGAGGCGACCTCTAGGGAACACCCCCGCCAGGGGGGCTCCACGGACAAGGGTGGCCCCAAGAAGGGGTCGCGCGTGTTCGAGTGCAGCCGCGAGGTCCCGGGAAGGGTGCGCGGTTGATTGCGGGGGGCGGGGAGGGGGTCAGGGGAGCGGCAGTAGGGAAGAACCCCGAAGACAGTTCCCCGCGGAGCCCCGCGAAACGGGGGGGCGCCGCCTTTCCTACCTCCTAAGGCAGGGACCCCCTCCCCAGCGTCCCTGACACTCCTTTCTTTCTGGTGTGATAGAAGCCACTATTTTCCTTACCTACTACGTCTTTTTCTACTCACATCTGCTGCTCAACACCGCTTAGGGGCAGGCGCGGCTCCTCGGGAATTCGGTGTGAACGGTTTTGCTAAATGCGCCCACGCAGGCTAGAGGGAGATGGGGCCCTCGCGGGCTAGATGGACGTGGGCGCAAACAGTCGCCAAGTTGGGACATTGGCGCGTGCAGGCGTAAAGCCTTCCTTCCAGAGCGATTCCTCGCCAGCGACTGCGCGGGGCGTTGCAGGCCCGGGGAAGGGAAGCGCTCCCAGCAGGCCGGCCCAGCTGCAGACGCTTTCGCGGCCCTGCCGGGGGCCGGGCAGCCGAGCTGCTGCTGACCAGCCGGGCGTCCAGATGCCTAAAGTGGTGGCTGCTGGGTTTATCACGCCCACCAGGCCTCTCCCCACGGGCTGTGCCAGTCAGTCGAGCTTGTTTAGAATCCGCAGGCGCTCCTGGGAGGGGAGCGGACAGGGGCCTACACCCTGGACACAAGCTCCTGTTCTGGGGCAGGGGTGGAGAGGTGGGGGCGGGTGATTCTTAAGCCCTAAATGAGAGGAAGGGTGAAGCCAGACCTGGCTAACCAGCAGGGCTGCAGTCTCCCATCAGGAGAGTGTCCCCCATCTTCCTCCCCTGTCTCCGCCACTTTCTGTGGGGGCTCCCGGAAGCGGGTGGGGTGGCTCAGGAGACACATGCCCCCTGCATCAGTGTTCGAAGGACCTCGGGCCTTTGCAGCCTTAAATGGGCGGGGGGGGGGGCAATGCCTGGCTGGGGTCGAGCCTCACAGAGTACACACACACTGCAGAAGGCATGCCCTTCTCTGGCCCTCCAGCCCCCTCCCTATTTCTGCTGCTTTGCCTTGAATCAGGCCGCAGGGCACACAGGTGACATCCTGTGGGTGGATGTGGAGCTGGGGGAGGGGTGCCGGTGGCAGGGATGGGGGTACGGGAAGGGGGGTCACTCACCTGCTTTCACAGAGCAGTGGATGTGTGCTTTGGATTCGTAGTACACCCAGTCGAAGCCGGCCTCCACGGCCAGGCGCGCCAGCATGCCGTACTTGCTGCGGTCCCGGTCTGACGTGGTGATGTCCACGGCGCGGCCCTCGTAGTGCAGCGACTCCTCAGAGTGGTGGCCGTCCTCGTCCCAGCCCTCGGTCACCCGAAGCTTCACTCCTGGCCACTGGTTCATCACTGAGATGGCCAAAGCATTTAACTTGTCCTTACACCTCTGCAGAGAGAAGGGCAGCGAGGACATCAGCACCGGCCCACACCCACCTCCCCGGCTGCTCAGAAGTCCCTGCAGCCCAGGGCGGTGCCAGCGGTGAGGCCTGGAGGGGGCGCCATCAGCCCGGAAGAGGGGGCACCGGGCTGGGGAGGGGTGTCTGCAGGAGGAGCAGCTCCCTTTAGAGATGAGCTGAGGGTCTGTCTCCAAACCCTGAACGAGCAGAGCTCCTACCCCAGCCTGGGGAGCAGGTGAGACTTTGGGGGAAGAGTGAACTGTTTTCAGACAAAGGCTGCAGAGCCCACCGGGGGTACCCTTGGCCAAGCCTGGCACCTTCCCCAAGGTGTCCCCCACCCACTGCCACCCCTTGCTGTGGCCCACTTCTCTGCACCTGTGAGGGGCTCCACCCTTCTCCCTGGGGAGGCACACTCCCTCACCTGGAGGCCAGAGGGAGGCCCAAGGTGCAGTTTTGCAGAAATCAAGCAAAACACACTACTTCTTCAAGAGCCCCAAGCCTCACCTTATCTCTGGACCCTCCCTCCTGCCCTGGGCCTATCTGAGGTGAGAATGAAGCCAAAGGTAGAGAGGGAGGTGGGACGCTGATAGCAGAGCGGAGGGTGGGCGAGAGCCAGCAGTGAAAGGCCCAGGGAGTTATAATTTTCAATGCGGCCGGGCTGGGCCGGACGACAAACAGTCTTTATCTGGAAGCCGCATTCCTCGCCCTGGACTCTCTCCCCGGCGTGGCTGAGGTCTGCTTGTGCCTCTTGTTTTCCTTAACCTGCTCCCTTCCCCCTCTTGTTTTCTTGGCTCCGGCGCAGAATGGTGTCCGGCAAGTTTGAAGAGCAAACTTCAGAGGTGGAGGGAGAGGTGGGGAGGGAGAGAGGGCGTGGGGCGGGAAGGTGGGGGATGGGGAGTAAGAAATGCCTGAGGCCAGGGAGCCCTTCGCCTTGGGGACTCTTCCTCTGAACCCCGGCCTTCGCCTCCCCCCCCCCACCCCCACCCCCAAGGAAGCTGCCGGTGGGAGTCAAGAAACCAGCAGGCGGGGGACACAGGGTGCGGAGCTGAAGTCTCCCACATCCCCGCATATGTGCGGGTCCCAGAGAAGGAAGCAATAAAACAGCTGAATCAAGTGTGCGTTTGTGTGGCTGGGAACTCGCTGGGCGCGCATCCTGCTGCGGGCAGGGTGCGGGATTGAAAAGGACAAGGACACAGCCTGACGGCATCCCGAGAGGCCGACTCCCAGGGACGCGCGCGACAGTTTCAAGTCGGTGTCTGCAGAGGGCAGGGCTGCCTCCTCCAGGCGGGCGGGCGCTGGGCTGGGGAGCTCGGCTCCCCGCTGCACCCTAAGAACCGCGGGAGAGACTCCTTTCCTAAGCGTGGGGGAGGGGCGCCCTTGCAGACGGGATAGGATGGATTGCGCAACAGGAAAAGTCCTGTGTATTTGGCAGCAATAAAACGCAGTAATACGGTTGTAGAGTTAAACATACAACGATGGGGGAGGGCGGCCCTGGTGGCAGGTCAGCGCTTGCAGGTTTCTGGGCCTGCCAGCCGTTTTCTTAAAAAAAAAAAAATCAGGAGGGCAGAGTTTGAGTGAGGTCATCTTGAGGACTGAACGCGTTTTACATGAAAATCAATCCGTAAACTAGGGTCAGTTAACAGCCGCGGAGCGGAGCGGCGGCGCAGGCGCACACCGCCTGCACGCACACGCAGACACCCGGCGACCCGAGCCTCACCCACCCCAGCTCCGCTCTCCTGGGGGCGCGTGGACTCCCAGGAGTGCCCCCTGGCAGCGGGCGGGGAGGGGGAGGGCCGGAAGGGCAGGACACGGGACCACCCTCGCGTCCAGAGCTGCGCCACTTGGACCAGAGGTGAAGGACGCAGGCGAGGACGCAGGCCCAGGAAGGCCCGGCTCCGCTCCCCGCGCCCCCCTCCCTCCCGGCGCGGCGGCGGCCAGAGCCGGGGAGCCCAGGACGGCCATCAATTCCCTGGGTCGTGTGCCGCGAATCAGGCCCGGCTCCTGTGCAGCCACCGTGAAGCCCAGGGGCCGCCGGGCCGCTTTGTGTCGCCGAGGCCCAGCGGTTCCCCACGCCTGAGCTCCCACTGCCTCCCCCGTCTGCGCAACCGCTGCGCGCCCGGCGCGGGAGAGGGACCGTCGCCGGCAGCGGCCGGCGGGCTTCCCCGGCGTGGGGGAGGGGCGCTTCAACTTCAAAAGAGACCCCCTCCAGGCGGTGCACACCCCTCCCCCGCTCCTCCCCGCTCCGGAAAACCAGACCTTCCCCTCAAATCAGGAAAACCCTCCCGAAGCCCACACCTGAGCGCGGGGCCCCAGGGCCGCCACGCACCCAGAAACCTACTCAACCCGGCGTCTCAGGCCGATGCCCTGGCGGCCCTCAGCCCGGCCCCTCGCGGGCCCCTGTCCCCTCAGAGCCCGGCCGGCACCCCGCCTGGCACCCGGGCCGCAGGGACGCGGCGTCCGTCTGCGCTCCCCCCTCCGAGTTAATATTAACCAGGAGCTCATGCGTCCAGAATGCTCTCAGAGTTCCACTGGGGACGATCTTGCCACGGTTGAGGGACTTGGGCGGCAGTCACATTAGACAGACGCGCGGAGGCTCGGAGGGCCCGGGGAGGAAGGGCGCGCACCTGAGCAGAGTCCAGGTGGTTATCTGAAGTGCGGGCCCGCGGGCTCCCGAGGAGGAGCCCTAACCCCCTCCGGCCTGGGGGGCGGGCTGGTTCACCCCTTCACCCCAGCCTTGCCCCTCATCACCCACGTCCTCCGCCTTCCACCCCTGCCCCGCCCTCCCACTCGTGGAATCAGAGCAAAAGGTAGGGCGGGAAGGGATAAACCAAGGGCACCTTCCAGGCTGCTCCCAGCCACCCACGACTTTGGGGGGACATTTGTGGTGTCCATGCTGCAATTCGGGCCTGGCTCTCCCCACCCAGCCTGATGGTGGCTGCCCCTCCCCCGTCCTTTTGTGCAGGGAACGGGAAAAGCCACTGCCCAAGGAAAAAAGTATTTGTTTTCGTTTCTCCGTCTGAGGGAAGTTGACAGAAGGTCAGAAGTGCAAATGCTGCCAGCGCACGCAGCGGCGAGAGTGGCGGGCGCGGGGCCGTGGGTCCCCGGAGGGGCGCCAAGGCCCCGGAGGCGGCGGAGCCCTGGCACCTGCCTTCCCGCCACGCGCGGGCGATCCCGGCCGTCCGGGCCCTGCTTTTAGCGGAGACCGTGCGGCGCGGGGCGCGCGGAGGGGCCGCAGCCCGCCCGGTGCGCTGAAACTCGAGCCGCGGGATCGATCTGCCCGCAGTAAGTGGAGCCGAGTGCGTCTGCCTGGGTGTGCGCCTGCTCCAGCCCGGTCTCCCTCCTACCCGGCTCCGAGGGACCCCGAGTAGTCCCCCTCCCTCTCGCGGGAGCAGGGTGACCCGGGGTCGGGCCGGGACGGACTGGAGAATTCCCCGCCGCCGACAGCGCGCGGGGCGCCCGGAGGCCTGCGTGGAGTTAACCGGGGCTGGCGCTGCCCTGGGCACCTGCGCGCGCGGCCACACTCGCGGTCCAGATTCAGGGTGGTCGGAGCAGATGAGAGAGAGCACGGGGGGAAGGACCTTCTCCTCGGCTCCCTCCTCCCAGGCTTCGCGGCCGCCCCGAGCTGTCCGGGCTCCCAGATGGGCCGCCTCGGGCTGGAGCGCGGGCCCCGGCGGCTCCGTCCCGCCGCCCCCACCCTCCCCGCACTCGCGCCCCTTCAGCGCCGCTCAGTCAGCTGCTATGCGCTCCTAGCCCTAAAGGTAGGACTTGACTATTTTAATAGGGCAATAAAAAGGATGTTGACCTATATTTGCCAGGAAATCCATTTCTAGCTTCAGTTCTACGTGCTCGGAGTTTCAGACAGCCCACCCCGGGCGGGAGCTGGCAGCCGGAGTCTCCGGCGGCAGCGGCGAGGGAGAGAGGACGCAGGTTTGCTTGGTTCCTCTCTCCAGCCCCCTGGAGAGTCCCCAGGCGAACGGGTTGCAAACCGGCCTGATGCGGTGCCAAGAAGTTCTAAGTCCCTCCCCTCAGGTACCGGCCAGGAGCATGAACGCACATCCTTAAAGAAATATCGATACATTCGCACTCTGCCGGCACCACTGCCGCCGCGAGTCGCAGGGGAGCTGGTGGCACGCCGGGGACTAGCCAGGCCCCCCTGAGCCCCTGCCTTGGCTCAGCCCGTCTTTTGCCGCCTGAGGGGCAGCGGCTGGGGGTGTGGTGGAAAGACAGCACGGAGGAGGGAAGGCGGCTCTGAGACGATGCTGAGGCCACAGTTGTGCGGTGAGCTGGAGGCAGTCGTGGTTATGGGGGATTTCTGCCCCTTCCCTCATTTCCACTCCAAACTTGGAAAGGGCAGACACCCCCAAAGGGAAGGACTCCCTAAGTCACCCGCCAGAGTTGAGGCAGGATGGGGAGGACATCCCAGCCAGAGAATCATATCAGGGCCATCCGTGGACCAGTCTCCCGGCCGCCTACCCCCACCCCAAAGTTTTCAGCTGGACCCTTCACCTGCATTCCCTCCAGGAAGAGGAAGGGATGGCAGGTGGACAGGTGGGTGGGGAAGGCAGGGGGAAATCGCCTTTCTATCTGCCCCAGAGCAAACACACAGGTCTGGACTGCCTGGTTTCACAGAACCCCCTGGTAAGCGACACATTCCACGCCCGGCCCTGGGCTTCTACCTGAGTCATCAGCCGGTCCGCTCCCGTGTTCTCCTCGTCCTTAAATATTATGTCGGGGTTGTAATTGGGGGTGAGCTCCTTGAACCGCTCCGAGTTTCTCGAGATCTTCCCTTCATATCTTCCACTGGCCCCCAGGGTCTTCTCGGCCACGTTGGGGATGAACTGCTTGTAGGCTAAAGGGGTCAGCTTTTTGGGGTGCCGCCTCTTCCCAAACCCCCTGCCGGGTCCGCACGCCAGCCCGGAGCACATCAGCAGCGAGGAGACGAGCAGTACCAGCAGACATCTCGCCAGCAGCAGCATCTCGTCCATGGAACCCAGTGACTTCCAAGCCGTCCCCGTGCAGGTCTGTGTGCGCGAGTGCGCGAGTGTGTGTGCCTGTGCGCCCTCCCTTCCTCGCTGGGCTCGCTGCTGGCTCCCTTGCTCGCTCTCTGCCTCGCTCTTTCTCTTTCTATAGCACCCTGCCCGCCACCAGTGCCGGGGACTCTCTGACGATCCCCACCCAGACGGGGGCTGGAGCGGCAGGCTGCTGGTCGCTGATAACGGAGCACATCTGAGTTGGGGCGGGAGACAGCAATCAAAAGACAAAAAGAGTCTGATTTTAAATGGTAGCAAGCCTGGAGAGCTGTGCGAGAGGCTGTCTTCAGTACTATATTATAGCTGGCAGGGGCGCATCTGATTGGCCAAAGCAGCACAGCTTCGCTTCTGATGTTAACCCTAAAAAAGACTAGATTTTTTTTCTGTTGCTGCTGTTGCTTTATTTTCACCTGAAGGCTTTGAGTTAAAAGGAAAAGAACAACACCTTTGCTAAGACAAGGGTGGGTGTGAGGGACGCCGCCCGCGCTCAGGGTGACATCAGTTACCCCTGCTTTGTGCGTATCTCCCTGTTCCCCCTTCCCTTCCCCCGGAATGGTAGGTGCTTCAGTGAAAACCAACTTAAGTTTTTAAAGGACGGCCTAGACCCCCTCCCAGCTTCAGTCATCAAACAAGTATTATCTCCAGTGTCTGAGGGGTAGAGCTGCCCAGAGCTGATTTAAATTTTTTTCTGAGACTTTATTATGCAGTCCAGCTCTGACAGCATTTTAAAGACACAGGGTCTGCGTTTTCCTGAACCTTCCACATCCCTGGATGGAGGGTCATCCTCACCGGCCACCACGGGAGGCATTGCTGTTTGAAGGCTTTCAGTGCCTGCGAAAGACTGGAAAACGCTGTTCCTTTTTGCGTTTCCATTAATGCATTATTTTTAACCCTCTGAGCATGGGATGGAGGAGTGCGCAGGGGCTGGGACTGGTGATCTGAGATCGTCCTGCTGGTTTGGCCGAGTGAGTGTGGGCACTGCACCCCAGCCTGGAGGAGGGGGCTACACCGGTGCCTGTGAGGTGGGCGGAGGCCCATTGTGCCTGGGGGTAGCGGTGAGTGGGCAAGACTGTGCATACACCACCCCCACAATCTATCGATCCGAGCAAAGTGCAGGCCAGGGATGAGCTGGATGTGGGATTCAGGCTCCTTCCACATCGTGCGCAGCCGGCTGTCCGTGGAGCCTACAAGCCGGTGCTGGGGGCTGCAGCCTGAGGCAGGGCAGGGCCCAGGGGAGCAGTGTTCTGGCTGCAGAGGGCCTGGCTCTCAGAGCTGGCAACACTGGCTATTTTTCTACTATTTTCTTTTAGAAAATGAAGTCCTGTTTAAAGCAGAAAAATAAAATCAGAAACCCCTCTTTTTGCAGGACTGTCCTCTCGGCCTCCAACGCCACTCCTGCCAGAGCTGCTCTAGAGTAAGCCGGGGAAAGGGCTGGGGCCGGGCGCGCTGGCCCTGCGGTCAGGCCCTGGACTTCCCTGGAGGCTGAGCCTCCCTGGGCCCAGCCCAACTGCGCGGAGCAGCGGGAGAGGCAGGTCTGAAGGCTGGGCCCTCAACACAATGGGTCCCTTCCAGCGTCCATGCGAGCCCCTCTCAGATGACCTTCTGGTGGGAGGTGAGAAGGGACCTGATAAGAACTGAGCACCATCAAGGCCTTCCCCAGGTTGACCCCAGCCCCCAGCCAGGTGTGCAAGCAGCTCCCTTTGCCAGGGCCGCCAGGTGGAGGGTGTAACCCAGCGTCCTGGCTGCGTATCCCCAGTGGGAAAGACATGGGAAGGACACCCGGTCCTGGACGCTGGCTGGAGGATCAGCCTGCTTGGGGTGTCACCAGCTCATGTGGATGCAACACCACTGGGTGGGGCGGGGCCCTGGGGACTCCAGCCTTTCCCTCCCCCTCCCCCAGTCCCTTCCCAATCCCCCTCTTTTTTTGCTCACACCCTCCCTTACAAACCCAGGCACAGGCAAAGGGGTGCAGCACTGGGGTGCGACCCTGCAGCCCCAAATCAGGGACCCCATGTCACCACCGGTGCACACAGGGGGGGAGGTCTGCGCCCCAGGGCAAGTGGTCCCCCACCAGTAGAGGCCTCAGATGCGCCACACGGGCGCTCGCCTGCACAGGGAGCCAGAGTGGACCTGGGATGCCAGCCCATCGCTGCTCCTGGCCTGGGCACTGGCCGTCCTCACTAATGAAGTAACAGTGCCCCCTCAGACCCGCCACTGACCCTTATTCCGAGGATCTTCCCCGTCGGGGATGGGTGCGGGGGCGGGGGGGGGGGGATCTGGACACACTCCGCTGCAGTTTGTATTTATTGTCTTAGCAACAGGGCGCCAGCCAGGTCACCCGAGAAGGGGAGCCTCTGCCCTTTCCTCCCCACCCACTTCCCTGACCCCAGACACCAGAGGGCTCCCTCCCTTTGTCTTCCCCCTTCAGACACTTCAGCCCCTCCCCACGTGGGTCAGAGGCTCTGAACCCCACCTCTGCCTGATCCCAGGTCCCCCCCAGGATTTGTTTCTCATTTGCCTGGGCTCTGCCCCATTTCCCCGGGCCAATCTGCATCCCTCCACCCATCCTCCGTCCCTCCCCAGCACCCTGCGGAGGTGGCTGCTGACTTCTGCCCCCACCCCCAGGAGGCGCCTCTGCGCCCCGCTGCCCGGCCCCCACCACTAGATGGCCTCCTGACTCTGCCTCTGGTCGGCAGCGGCCAGAAATTCGAGCAGCCGGGCGGGCAGGTTCCTGGGAGCAGGGTTAGCCCACTTGGGCCGCCTGCCCACCCCTCGCCCACTTCTGTGGCCCCTCTGCCCGCTTCCGGGGTGGGTGCCGCTGGGATCTGCAGCGGAGCTGGGCCTCTCGCCTCAGCCAGGGGCCACACTCCCCGGCGCTCCACTCCTGTCCCTGGGGCTGCGTCCCCTTCCCCACGTCCCTGCCCTCGGGTGTCTTCCTGGGAGCCCTTCCACTCAGCCTCTTTCCATCCGTCATGGCTTGCCATTTCTTCCTGATTCTGTCTACTTTTGGCAAATTGAGTACCCGTGCCCCCCTGTGACTGCAGCCAGGGTCTCCCTGGAGTTGTGCAGGGATGTGGCCTGGGGGTGCGAGCTTCCCTCGGGGCCACTGCGTCCGCCAGACACACAGACCTCTGCCCATGAAGGTTTCCGTGGGGGCTGAGCCTGGTGGCGGCGCTTCTCAGCAGAGCAGAGTGCAGAGGGGCACTGCCAGGGACAGGAGGTGGGTGCCCGCCACACACTGTGCCACACGGGATGGGGGGGGAAGGAGGACCTGGCACCTCCCGGCCCAGTGACTCTCGGACAGGTGACAGCTGAGGCCCTCCCTCCCGAGGACCTGTGGCTCCAGCGCTCGCTCTCGCTGGTCCTGCCCAGCCCACCTGCGGCGTGTCCATGCGCCCACCCCAAGTGCTGTGGCCCCAGGGGGCGGTGCTTGTCCCCAGGACCGGTCCCCTCCTAGCTGACTTTTCTCCTTGTCGCCTGGGAGCCGGGGATCCCGTTTTACCTCAGAACAGGCGCTGACGTGGTGACCCGACGAGGGATGCCGACACACAGGAAGAGCGCGTGTCTGATCCCACGCATGGGCGAGCAGGCGGGTCGGCCCAGGTGTGCCGCCGGCTGAGTGTGCAGGCTTCTGCGCTCCAGACCGGCCCTGAGCTCGGCCCAGCTCAGTGTGAGCTCGACCAGGCCCCGTGGGTGTGCCGCCCCATACGGTCCCAGGGAACCATGGCCTCACGTGAGTGGGTCAGGAATGGCGCTGTGGGAGTGGCTCACACCCAGGAAGTGAGGGACAGACCTAGCTCTCTGACCCCAGCCCCTGTGTGCCCTTCCCGTCTCACAGCTGCCTGGGCCCAGTGACCACAGGTGCCCAGGGAAGCAGCTCGGTCGCCCTCATTGCGTCGGGCCATCTGGGGACCCCAGCAGCGCCTAGTTGCCCTCCCCACAATCCTGTCGCCTGGGGATCCTGTAAGCCCACAGCACTAGGGACTGGGGATGTCCCTGCCCTCAGGACACCCCGTCTGCCTGGAATGCCTTTTGCCCAGGAGGACCTGGTGAGGAGCCCACAGAGCTTCCCACGGCAGCGGGGGGGCGGGGGGTCGTGCGCTCAGGAGTGACTGTTTCTGATTCTTTCTGAAGATCAGGCGTGGGGGACAAAGTGAGGTGTGTGTGTGCATGTGTGTATGTATGTGTGTGAGAGTGTATGTATGTGCATATGCATGTATGTGTGACTGGGTTTGTATGTGTATGAGTGACTATGTATATGTATGTGCATGTGTGTGTATGAGTGCAAGTGTATGAATATGTATGTGTGTGACTGCATGTTTGCGTGAGTGCACGTGTGATTGTGTGTGTATGTGCATGTATATGTATGAGTATGCATGAGTAAGTGTGTGTGACAGGAGGGTCAGGTCCTTGGGCGTGAGGACAGAGCGGGAGCAGGGAAGCAGGGCTGGCCAACTGCTCAGAGGGCCTGACATGGGGTCGGAGCAGCGGGGACTCTGGAGGGGGGACTCTGGTCTCCTGGCCCCGAAGCCGGTCCAGCTGGGAGGACTCAGGCCCTTGTCACCTGCTTCCTCTCGCTGGGGGAGCCCTGCCCTGGTCTGACTCTTTCTGCCACTCGGAAGGCGACGACTGTGACCCCCTTGGCAGCCAGCAGAGCACTTACGTCATTTGGACAACTTCTGTCCAAACATTTTCTTAATAAAAAAGGAGATGCGATGCTGACATGCAGGAGCAAAGCGAATCAGGTTCGTCCATCCATCCGGCGTGGCCACAGCTCCATGCACGCCAGTGCCTGGGGCTCCTCCTGCGCAGGCAGCCTGGCACCCATCTCTGCCCTCTCCCTCGGTGACAGGATGACAGGATGCCGCGGTCCTTCCCATCTGAATCCAGATCCCCAAGTCCCTTCAGGGCTGCATTTTCTAGAAAGACCTGAACTTCCGTGCAGGGTCACAGACTACTTGGAGGTGTTCTCTTGCATAGTATGTTGGCCAGGGAGGGCGCCGTCTACACGTGCACTCGGAGACCCACAGGGCTGCGGGCCGCGGGCGGCGGGGCCAGGGCCGGGACCACTCCTGACCGCTCTGTTTGCCAAGGGAGCTGGGCAACATGGCCCTTCCGTGCTGAGAGCCGTCTGAGCCCCAGGCAGGCAGGAGGCTCCCGTGACAGGCTCTTCCCAGTGGGGAACTGGGCTCAGCCCCTCCCCCTGCTGTATGAGTATGCCTGGTCTGTCCCTTCGGTGTGCCCACGTGGGTGACAAACCTCCACTTCACGATGGCTTCCAGCGGCCTCTCGGCGCTTGTTAGAGGGCCAGCCCTTGTGGAGGTGCAGTTGCAACCCCTGGTCCTTTCCCACCCCCCTAAAGAACCTCCCTTCTTGGCTGCCTTGAAAGGGGGTGGTGACACTTTGTTCTGCTCTGTGCAAAGCAGTTTCACATTTAGACGGAACCACGTGGCTGCTAGAATCTCACTTTGGGACTTGCCACTTTCCAGGTTCAAAGATACTTAAGGCCAAAGCAGTTGGGTGTGAAATTATTCAACTGCCTTTTTTAAAAAAATATTTTTTATTGATTTTTTTGTTTTAGAGAGAGGAAGGGAGAGGGAAAGAGAGAGAGAAACATGGATCAGCTGCCTCCTGTACACCTCCGACTGGATGTAGCCTGTAGCCCAGGCATGTGCCCTGACGGGGAGTTGAACCGGCAACTTCTCCGTGCACGGGACGACGCTCAACCAACTGAGCCACACTGGCCAGGGCTCAACTATTTTTAAACAGAGTGGGGCTACCATGGGCCATTTCTTTCAGAAACAACAAAAGGGGCATTCAATCAAACTGAGTTCATTTAAATAATTTTACTTCCTGTGGAGGCTCTGTTCCTGCCTTTGCCAGCAGCCAGTGGGGACAAGCCACAGCCATGGGACCTCCTGGGACAGATCCCACCCAGTACATGTGTGTCCCTTACTCTGAAAAGTGACCGCTTAACCAGTTTCCTTTAGCGTCACACACCGGCTCCTCACACATAGCATTTCTGTGACTCTGAGTGTGTGACATGCGATGTGTGTCGTTGGCACAGCACAGCTCTGAGGCGGGGCAGGCCCGTGGCTTCAGTTTCTCTGCATGTGACAGAGGAGGAGCCTGAGCTCTCCCCGGAGGTTGGGGGATGGTCCCAGCCTCTCACTCTTTCGTGGTCCTTGCCTCCGCTGAGCCTTGGACTCCCCATCCAGTGTGTGCGCGCGGCCCTGGCACTCGGCTCTTCAGCCGCAGCCTGAGCTGCTGGCGGGTCTCGGCCCAGGCCGCCCTCCAAGTGCAAACTTTCTCCTTCAGGAGGTCCCTTTGGCTGCCGCCTGGAGGCGAGCCCTCGGGCCTGGGCTGTCCACGGAGAAGAGACACATCGAACTGGTGTCTTCCTTGGGAGAGCTCCGTGGCGCTTGCTTCCACAATGGGCCGGTGGGGGTGGAGGGTGGGGAGCACAGAGAGGTGGGGGGCGGAGGGATGTCCAGAAATACCCAAAGGTATGAGGGAGAGCCAACTCCACACGCCTCCTCTTGGCTTTCGGAGTGTGGATGCGTTACCCAGAGCGCACAGCCCAGCAGCCGGGACCTGCCCTCTGAGCGGTGCCCACACAAAGCTGCCCTCCAGGGTCATCCCTCCGCTCTCCCGCCATGGAAACCGTGGGGTGCCCGGGCCAGGCCGGCAGGCCCCGCAGGTGCGGGCTGCCTGGTTTCCCTGCGCGTCTCCATCGCGGGCCGCCCTGGGCGTCGTGTCCATGTGCTCCTTCGTGTGCTCCTTCTCGCCGCCCCGATGTACTTCCTAGTACGCGCTGGTCTCCTTGTGCGTTTTAGGTGAAGGAGGGCTGGGGTGGGAGGCGGTGCGGTGGCAGGAGCTCATTGCTGGTTCTTAAAATGCTGCCACCAAGAGGTGGGCAGAGCCACCCTCCCCAGGGTGCACGAGGCAATGGGCTTGGAAGCGGTTGTAAAGCTGCATGCCAACATGCTCACGTGGCATTTTGATTCAGCTATTAATGAAGGAGTGGGTATAAAGGAGACAGGCACCTTGGGCAATGACTCTATAAAGGAGGCAGTAAAATGTGTAATTAGGCAAATCGAATAAGGCAGGGCCACAGATTTCAGCTATTTAGTCACATATCATTTCCCATTACTTTACTGTGTGTTTAAACGAGGTCTGCGTTTCATAATCCGCTGTTAAAACGACGGCCGCGGCAGAGGCTCGCTTTGCTTTCGAACGTCGCTGGCTCACGTCTCCGGGTCCCGACAGGCGTGGCGCAGTGTCTCCTGATGGGAAGGGAGCCCTGGAACCCAGCAGCGCGGCCCGTTTGTTCAGGCTCACGATGAGCCAGGAGCACCCTCGGCGCTGATGGCGGCTGTCCCCATTTAATGTCAGGTAGCATGGATGTTTTGCCCAAATCCCCTGTAATGTGACAACTAATCCATCGGTCACCTTTCTTTGTAGAAATAATCAATTCTAATCAGTAATTGCTTTTGGGCAGTCGTTCAACCCTGCTGTCATCTTTTGGCTTCCAGCATCATAAGATCATCGGAGCAGCTCGCAGGGCCGGAGACTGTGCTAATATGGTATTCAAGGCCAGGCCGCCTTTCTCCCCGGCGGCGCCATTCGCTTGGTAAGCGACGCATGATCCGAGTTCTGTTCTGAGTCCTGTTGCACAGAAACATGTCTCCAGAATGGCAGACACCTGCGTGTCGGGGCCACGTGGACCCCACCTGGGGTATTACAGCCACTTTCCTGGGAAGGTTTTCAGGGAGGAAGGAGGGAGGGAGAGAGCTGGACTTGGGTCAGAGGTGAAGTGCGAGAGTCTAGCCGCAGAGCATCCACACCTGGACCGTTATCCCTGTGGTCCAGTCCTGCAGGGGCAACGGAAGGACCACAGCCCCCGAGCGGCCCTGCCCACTTCCCCGTGGCCTCCGTGGCCACGGAGCTGGGCTGCTGTCCCCACTGGGGTGCTGGGGGCTCCACTGTTAGGTTCAGGCTCTTTTGTTGTCTCACACGGCCTTACAGCTTCTCCAGCTGGAGACTGAAATGCCTACTATGTCCCACGTCCTCAGTGACACAGCCCTACGACGCCTCACGAAATGGAGGCGCGTGTCCCTGACTGTCCTGTGGGTGTTGGTGGGCAGAGCTCTGTAAGAATGATGGACGATTGTCATCAGAGCATTAGTGACAGGTGTAAGCCAGGTGTGACCCTCACATGCTCTTTAGGGACTTTTAAAATGGTGACAATTTTCTTGAACCCTTTTCTTCTCTCTCTTGAGATGGGCTTTGTTAAAAAACAACAACAAGGAAACTGTTCCTGGTACAAAGGTTTCTAAGATATTTGTTATGAAGGAATAAAAGTCCTATTAAAATATTTATAAATCGAAACAACCCCAGAAGCCACACACACACTTAGGCCTTTCAGCCTTCTAATCTGAAAGCCAGATAAATCATCGTTCAGGGAGCAAAGACAAAAAGTCAAAACACACACCGAGCGCTCAGAGGGCGGCCTGGGAAGGCAGGGAATGCGGTCTGGGACTCGGGCCTCACTCCGGGCCATGCAGTCAGGACATCACAGGAGCCCTCCATGTTTCTGACTCATCAAACAACAGCTCGTTTGATGTCATCTCTGTACGCAATGTTGAAGTTGAGAATTTTAGGAGGAAATTGGGACATCTGCCCAGCCCTGGCTTTACAGATGGGGAAACTGAGGCTTGCCTCACTCGAGTGCTCACGTCCAAGGGTTGAAATCGGCAAAGCCAGACCTAGCACACACACCTGCAACCTCAGGTCCACGGCCTGTCTGACCCAGCCCCGGGTCAGGGCCACAACCCCATTATGTCCTGGCTGCTGGGGACACCAGGGGCAGCCTGGCTGCTGGTCCTCTGTCACCAGTTCATTTATTTACAAACATCTAGTCGACGCCTGTGCAGAGATCATCTAGTGTGTCCTCTGGTACCAGCGTGTGCCCCGAGCCTGGCCTCAGAGTGTTCAGTGTGGGAAAGAGCTGTGATTGGAGACGTAATAAAGGCAGTGCCCCAGGAGGCCTTAAGCTCTGGGCCTGTCTTACCCTCTGGAGCCTCCTAACCACACCTCAAGGACCCTTCTCCGTACCTAGCACTTGGCAGGTGCTCACCTGTGGCTGCCATGGGCCCGCCTCTCCTTGAGCTGAGGGGCCTCTTGATCGGCCCCTTTCCTGTCGACCTGATGCCTCCGTTCTGATTCAGCCCTCGTTCCCAAAGGTGCTGTGTCCGTGCGGGTCAGCAGGCCCAGGCCCTCCACTGTCCACAGTGACCTGGGTGGGGCCTCGGCAGATGGACACTGTCCAGAGCCCTCCGTCATGGTCAGTGGTGGCACCTGGCACCGCTCCTGGGTGCTCAGCCCAGTGTGATGGACAGAAATGTCATGAATGGAGGGGTCCAGGCACCGTCTCAGCCGGCGACCCTCCAGCGGGCCCAGAGCCTAGGTCCTCGCTCCCCCTTCCGTCCCAGGGTGGAATGGCCAGGGTGAGTGAGGCGCTGAGTCCTCCCTGGCGCCCATGCCATGGCAGCTGTCCATGGTTCTGCAGCCCAGGCCTCTCGGCTCCCGTGTCAGGGTGAACGGCAGACGACATCAGAGAGTACAGTCGAGAATTCTCAGGCCTGGGATCTGCCTGTGGAATTGAGTTAGGGGAGGCTGTGGGGAGCAGGGGACTCGAGGGAGAGTGTGGGCGAACCAGCCCGCGAAGTGGAGCCTCCCCAGCCTGTGGGGGGCTTGTTGCTCCTCAGAGCTGCTCCTTCATTCCAGTGAGCCTTCCTGGCAATGGCAAGGGGAGGTCACAGCCTTTCCCTGTCCCAGAGCAGTGAGCTGAGCCTCGGGCGCTCCCGAGAGAGGCTGCGCCGGAGCAGAGGCATCCACTCCTCCCAGTGCCCGCTGGCGGGCCAGCGTCTCAGGTCCTGGAAGACACACAGAGTGGAGGAGGTGTTGTCCTGTGATGCCAGGCTTGGAGGGCTGTCACCACCCACACTGGTGTGTCACCTGTCTCATAACCCTGAGCTTCCGAGTGACCCCACGGAGGTCCTGCCCCTTGCCCCAAACCTCACAGCCGTGCACCCCAGGAAGAAGGGCTGCCCACCCCTTCCATCGGGTTAGAAGATCCCCAGGTCCCTCTCCTGCCGCTCTCATGGCTCCCGACCACTGACACCAGAGACCCGGGCATCAGAGCGGCTATGTATGGCCTGTTGTGGCTCACAGGCCATGTCAGCTCTGTTCTACACCGCCTCATTCCTACAGGGATTGAAATGGCCTTCCGCACGCACCGGGTCCTCATGGGAAACCCCCGCAAGGCCTTTCGGACACAGAGTCTGTCTCCATGGCAGCTTCGTGGATTCAGATCACATGTAGGAACCAGAAGAAGAACGCCAAGGGACCCCGGTTCCCCGGGGAGCGTCCCAAGTCCCTGCTCAGCTCCACAGAGAGAGTAGCTCTGGGACCCTTATCTGCCGTCCACTCTCTTGGGGATTTCTGGCTCCCGATGTCCCAGCTGCCAGCCCCAGTGGTGAAGGTCCCTGGAGATTGTCCCATGGGGGGCCAGACAGCAGTGAAGCGAGGGCAGAGGTGGAAAACCAGGTGCCTGTAGTTGTCCCGATGTCTCCTGCCCAGCCTGGGCCCCTACTCACCTTTGTCACGGAGCCCGAGGCTTCTGGCCTGCTGTCTCTCCCCTGGGCTGGGAGAGGGGACTCGGGACGGTCACTTCTCTGGGCTGTTTTCTTCATGGTCGAGCAGAAAAATGGGCCTGAACTGTCCAGGCGTCTGTGTGGCCCCGTGATGCGTGGGGTGTAGTGAGATAATGCACATGGAGGTTTGACCAGAGGAGCAAACCGGACACACGGAGGTCGCTCCTGCTGTCACCCGGCCACCGTGCCCGGCGGGGCTGTTTCTGATGGATGCTCGCACGCACACGAGTCCATCGGGGCTGCCCTGCTCATCCTTGTCGCCCACTAGGGAGGGGGTTTCATTCAAAGTCAGTGTCAAAGCCTCGCAGGTTGGGAGGTGGGCAGCAAACTGTTGTTCGAGAAGTCTCAAACAACACTGTGGAAAAGGTGTGTGACCCGGACGGAGCGATCCTGGAGTTCACGTGTGAGAAACTCTGGGTGCTTTCTGGACTGTCACCTAAATGAAGGGCTAACGTTGCTGAACAGAAGTAGAAAAAAATGAGTTAACGGGTGTAGCTCCCTTGGGGTTAAGCTTACGTCTCATGAAATTTCCTAAACGTCCGGCACCAAATCAGGTGCCATCAGGCGGCACAAACACCGGACCCCGGAGACGGAAGTACGACGTGAGAGCATTTTGGAGAATGATGATGTGCCTAGAGCGTCAGCCCGAGCACCGAAGGGTTGTGGGCTCGATTCCCAGTCAAGGGCATGTACCTGGGTTGCAGGTTCCATCCCTGGCCCTGGTTGGGCACAAGCGGGAGGCAACCAATCAGTGTGTCTCTCTTACATCAATGTTTCTTTCTCTCTCTCCCTCTCTCTCTCTCTTCCTCCTCCCTTTCACTCTATAAATCAATGGGAAACATATCCTCAGGTGAGGATTAATAAACATCAGAAGAATAACTAGGCTTCGTTTGGTGACTTGTTTTTGGTGGGCCCAGGGCTTAGCTGTGATTGCAGACCTAGAAATGTAACAAGTCACATTTTCATGGACGAAACCATTTCAGTCCTGGCGATCGCACTTGCAGAGACGCCGTCACTGTCGTCTGAGACAACAGCTGCGTCTTTACAGAAAAAGGCTTCCGACCTGGCACCTCTTCCGTGGGAGGCCACGGACTGGGAGGCAGAGAACTGGGCCTTGAATCTCAGTGTCACCAAGGAGCACAGCATCCCCTGTGCCCTGTGGCGAAGGTTCCAGGTCCGACCCACAGGTTGATTTCCCTCGCAGCTGGGAGCCACGCAGGCACAGCGAGGACACGTGTGGGACAGCGTCCTCCGCAGCCGCGGGCCCTGCTCACTGTGCAGACGGCGGGAAGCGGTATGCGGGTGCGCAGGCTGCTGCACCAGGTCATGCACGTGCTCTACCCGTGCGCTCCGGCGGTCTCAGAGCCACAGGCGGGGGACCCACTGTCCCTGTGTCAGGGAGACGGAGCACGTTGGGCTGAGCTGTGGCCTCGGGCCTGTTCTCGAGACGCCATTGCCCGCCGGGTTGTCTTCACGGTTGCATCGGGACGCTACCAACGAGGCAGTCTTACTTCCCTCCCTCACTGCACAGAAGGCCGGCTTCCGCTGGCAGGCGCTGTTTCCCCGAGGGACTCTCCTGCCTCAGCTCTTCCCAGTGAGACAGACCCACCCAGGACCCTGGAAGGCTCACACAGTGGACTGTGCTCGAGGCTGGGGGGGTCTGAGCGCAGGCGGCTTGGGGTCTTTGGGAGCCTTTTCCCCGGGAGGCGGCACCCCACCTTCCCCACTGGAAAGTTCTTGTGCCTCTGTCCCTTGTGGGCCCAAAAACCCAGATGTTTACAGAATTTGTGACCCGTTTCGCACTCTCGGTCACAGACTCTTTAAGTGTATGTTACACGTGTGTGCATTTCTGCCCAATTCAGGAAGGTTCTGGTCTCAGCAGCGCCGAGATAATCCAGATGGACACAAGGTATCCACTGGGAGACTCACTGGCTCTTCCGAAGGAGTGAGGGCAAGTGCTGTCCCAGTGACACTCGTAGGCATGGGCTGTGTGTGTTCACTCCACAAGGGCCTCAAAACAAGTGTGACACACATGTGCACGCACACACACACACCAGTGTATAGGCACACACGCACACACGCATACACACGCGCACACACACACGCACACACAGTGCACACATGCGAATGCAGTCCCAGTAAGGAAGCCAGCTCATGTGACCAGGCACTCAGTGGCCGTCCTCCCTGCCGCTCACCTCGCTGCAGTCTGACCTGGTGGGACGGGTCACCCACTGGATGTGGCTTCTGACATTTCTGGTTTTTCTGAAAATGGCATCCACCCTTGAAGAACAAATATTGGTCATTTTTGAGAATAGCTGAAACACGTGCACTCCTGATTCCGAGTGGCTTTTCGGGAGATGTGAGTGGTGTGTGTGGACCACGTGTGGATGCCCCATTACATGATGGGAGGGGCCGGACCTGCGGACGGGGCTGTCACACTGTCGCTTGCTGGCCCAAGAGCAATTCCAGGTCTCTGGGCTCCTCTGACGGTGAAACTTTCTGCCTTTCTCGGCCACTCCCATTCGTGCTTTCCTGTGTCACGCCTGGCAGGCTGGCCTCCGGGTGACATTGCTTTGGGTGTGTGCCCGCTTGGCCTGGCTTCCTTCTGGAGCCATTCCTGGCCTGTGGCCCAGGCCCTGCCCTCCCTGCGAGGTCCCTGAGGGGCCACCTGCTTCCAAGGAGGGCGGGAGGGCCCCGCGGAGGCCTGGGCTCGGTGCACACTGGCATCCCCACCCAAGGTGCACAGCTGGGGGGGGACCCAGGCTGCGCTGTCAGGAGTAAAGGCCATTGGTCATCAAAATGGCCTTTTGTGTGTTTGGACAAGAAGTTAAACTGTATTGGTTTCCCCTCCTTCGTCTCTAAAGCTGTTGCTTTTTCATTGCCTCTGCGTCCCTGGCAGCTCCAGGGCTGGGGACTGACCGCCGCTGACGAGATGGGGAATCGCCGGGCACAGCCTCCCCAGGGCCTGCCCGTGAGGACGGTAGCTCGGCAGGCACACAGGCAGGCTCACTGTCCCTGCCCTTCGCTTTTGAGAAAACATTCACGTTTACTCCCTGAGGACTTCACCGTGAGAGTGAGCCTATGCGTCCCATCACCGTCCGGTCAGCATCGTGCTGCCCAGGGTCACAATTAGCTCCCTCCGCGCCCCCCCCCACGGGTCAGGAGCCGCGTCCCTGGGGCTGGGGGTCTAGGACGGGTGGCTGGCAAGGAGTTTCACCTGAAGGATGGTCAGCGCTGAGCGGGGCGGAGCCGAGGGAGGAGCTGCGGGAGGGGGTGTGGGAGGCACATTCGGAGCCTTTTCCTGGCGCCTGGGCCAAGCAGGTGCCCCAGACCCACTTCTGTGACCTCTGCTCCCAGGAAGGTGTAGGTGCGCCTGTGTGTGTCTCCAGATCACCGCCTGGGAGCTGCAGGGACCGCTGGGCAATGACGGTGCCGGGGGGAGCGGGGGGCGGGCGGGGATTGTGCTCAAGGGCAGGACAGGACCCACCTGTGTCAGGCCTTCCTCTCCAGACCCCGGCCTTGGTCGGCGCTGAGCAAATGTGCATCGGATGAGATAAGCCTGTGATTTGAGGGGACACTGAGGACTGTCCCACCTGCTGGCCATCCGAAAGGCAGTGCAGCCTCGTGAGCATCAACACCCACTCCCAGGAACGAGAGCCGGGAGGTCACACGCCATGGGGGGAGTGAGAGGCAGATCCGGTGCCCAGGTGAGTGGCCTGCCGGCCTGGCAGCTAGCTTCTGTCCACCTGCCCATTCCCGGCCCTAACTCACCCCTTAGCTCAGGAAAACTGGGGAGAATCAAACTTTGGAATGGACCCTACACTCCTGGTGTGGGCATTGGCCACACAATGGGTGACTTGAGGACGTGGGCTGGAGGGCGCCCATAGAAGACCTTGCTGCTGGTGGTGGCTGGGGGCCCCTGGGTGTGCCCCATTGCTCATCCTCACCTCACACTCCCCGCCCTCCGGCCCTCTGCTTCTGATCCCCCAGCTCAGCTCAGCAGGAGAGGAGAGGGCCCTGGTGCCCCAGGTGGGAGGTATGAGAGGTTCCTGAGTGCCTGCCGCCGCCCCGCCCTTGGCTGCCGCCGCCCGCTGCCACCTCCCTGAAAGCCCAGGGCCTTGCATTCCCGTCAATGATCAACCACGGCCTCTCTGGGTGTCCCGTGCCCCACTCCGGGGCCTGCCCCCCGTGCTCCACTCTGGGGCCTGCCCCCCGTGCCCCACTCTGGGGCCTGTCCCCTGTGCCCCACTCTGGGGCCTGCCAGCCCCTCGTACCCCACTCCGAATGGCGGGATGGGCTCCAGGTTCTCCACTTGGAGGTTCAAGAACCTCTGAAGGAATTTCTGGGGTCCTCATCCTGATGGAGGGGCACCTGGGCAAGGCCCTAGAGACCTCGAGAGGCTGTACACTGTTTACATCAAGGTTCAGGGTGGCAGGCACCCAGCACTCCCAGACTCCACATGCTGGGACGTCTCCCCAGGGGACATTGCTGCTGCTCCGGGACACGAGATGTTTTCCAGGTGAGGTCACGTTGCCGCCTCTAAGCCACTGGCTTCTCTCTTCCTGGGCCCTCACTCCTGTCCTAGCCTTGGCCCCATTGGTCCCCTCCTCTTGGCTCCCCTCTGCCTGCCCCCAAGGAGGCTTGTTGGGGTGACATGACCTTGGGCAGAAAGGCCGAGGTTAAATTCTGGGCTTCCACACCAGGAACTTTCTCTGTTTTCTTTGGGGGGCTGCGCCCATGCCCACAGCATGACAGCCAGAGAGAGCCAAGTTCAAGTCCCACTCCACCTCACCCAGCTGTGTGGCCTTGAGTGCGGCACTTAATCTCTCTGAGTTCTTTCCACGCTGCTTGGTGGACATTGACCCAGCTCGATGCTGGCTGCTCCTGGGACACGCAGCAGACTGCTCGCCCCTGCCCCTCCCTCCCTGACAGGGGCCCCCTCCCTCCCTGACAGGGGCCCCCTGCCCCTCTCCCCGGGGATGACGCATCCGTGGTCTGATTTGGGTAAACTGGACCCAGGGCCAGACTGGCTGTGGGATGTCACCAGCTAAGGGACATGGGGTAGGGTTGAGGCCGCGCTGGAGGGCGTGACCAGGCTCGGTGTCCTCTCACAGGCTCAGGAAGCACCGACATTTCGGAGGTGGCACCGGCTGCGGGCTGGCATGGTCAGCTCTGGCAGGGGCAGCAGAAGCCCTGCCTTCCGAGCTGCTGTCGCTTCCTGCTCCGGGTGCTCCGGACACAGGAGCCCTGGGGCGAGGGCCGAGTCCAGGGAACGGGAAGACTCTGGAAGGAGGAGAGAGCCTGTTTCAATGACCTCATCCTGCCACCAACTTGTAGTCTCCAAAGACAAGCTGACGTCAGCTCATATTTGCAATCATTTTTCCTCTTTCCTGCAAAACGGCCCTTCTGCTGGGACAGCACTTGGCAGCCAGCCCCGCGTGGGCTTGCCAAGGCCCAGCTCCATCAGAGAACGTTCCTCAGTCACCCCCGGGCCAGGGAGAGGGTGTCCCCGCATGTGCCACCCCAGGGTGACCTGCTGGGTCGGGGCCTGGGAGGCGCCTCCTCCAGCTTCGGCCCCAAAAGCAGCGCCGGGGCTGCTTCTCAGCTAGAGGTCTCCTCCAGCCACCCGAGGTCTCCTCCAGCCACCCGAGGTCTCCTCCAGCCACCCGAGGTCTCCTCCAGCCACCTGGGCGCTGGGTCCCTGCTGGGCTGCTCTCGCTAGGAAGCGGAGCAGGTAGGCCCTGCGTGGCCACGGGGGGAGGCGAGGCACCCCGGGTGTGGACACGGGGGTCTGCGTCTTTCAGGGAGGAGGCGAGGCAGCCAGCCGGCAGCAGGGGCCGCCAGGGTGCGATGACAATCACACGCGGCGGAGTTCCTGCGGGGGCAGTGACTCCAGTTTGGATGCATCTGTCTTTCCGGTTGGCACCTCCGAGCAGCCCTCGGCAAGCCCTACAAACAGAGGGTGTCAGCCATGCCATTCTGCCCCGGTGCGCCCCTATTGCCTTGGGGAGAGGGGTCCGCCACGCACCTGCCCAGGTCTCCAAAGTCCACCATTGCCACACGCTGCATGCCATCGCCATGCCAGTGACATCATTCATAGCGTTGTTGTTAGGTTGATTGGAGACACCCCACGTCCCACCTCAGTGGGGGGGACCCTTCCCACCTTTCTCTTCAGTGCACCCCAAAATAGGCATGGGCCCCAGGGTTCCATTTCACCTATTGAGGTTCCGGTGTTCTTACAGGAAGGACAATCATCGTGGAGACGACAAACACGTCTTGAATGTTGAGTAGGTAAGACAATTAAGACAGCGGGCTAATCGGGGGTCGGGGGGGGGCGCAGCTTCTCACGTAATTGCAATTGCATCTCCTCTTCGTTTGGCACCTCTGGGAAACCTCCACCCGCCATCCGGGAGGAGCCGAAACCCTGGGCACATGTTTACCGAGCAGAGGGTTGTGGGCCCTTCTTATCTAGTCACCTGTCAGAGCCCCCGCCCCGTGGCCGCTCGATGCCAGCGGCATTGATTTTATTACTCATACTTTATACATGAGAATGCTATTCTTAAAGAAGGCAAACATTTGCTTTGCTGAGCCATTGTCTCGCCCCGCATAAACCTCTCACTCTTGATGTATGTCCATCGATTGCGGTTCTCGCCACTGTTTCACACGAGAGGCCTGTGGTGATGACTTGCAGGGTTACCTGTGACGGGCCTCAAACTCATTTACAATTAAAAAAAGTTAAATGCAAACTTCAACTTGAAAATGACTCGGATTTCGCGTGATGCTAACGTGGAGGGTGCAGCCCTGCCCTCCCACGTGGTTCGTGGGGAACGGCCCACTGTGCTGGCCGGCCAGGCTCTGGCTCCGTAGGGGCCGGGCTTGAATGGCTTGGTCTTATCCATCATCTGAACAGGGTCCTAGCTCAGGGCTCACAGAAGGTCCCTCCTGAGCCCCAGGGACAGGGCTCCCACCTGCAATGGAGCCCAGCTCACTGCTCACCGCCCCTCCCCATCCCGCCCCCAGGACCAGATGTCCTCATGTCTTGACCACCTGCACTTGGACCTGTTACCCAGACCCGGCTCCCGAGACCCCTGCACGCTTTTCCCCACCCGCCCAGCAGCGTCAGTGGCCCAGGAACCTGGAGGGCACGGTTCGCCCTGCGCAGAGCCTGGGCAGGCCTGGGAGAGGGTTTATTCTGGGGTGGTCCCAGGAATCAGGAGAAGCAGGGGCATGTGAGACCGGGTAAGGGAGAGCAGGTGTTGCTGGGGTTCGATGGTAGCCACAGGCTTCTCTTAGGACAGATAGGACTCCCGGTTGCCCTCAGCAGGGGGCACGTGCCCACAGCTGCCTCCCTGTGCGCGAGGGTTGCTCCAGGGCGGGGAATGCCCCTAACTGGCCGTGTGAAGCAGGGGACGCCCAGACTGCTGGGGAGGCCGAGCGGCCAGAGCTGCCTCCTGCTCACCTGTGCACAGCGTCTCTGGAGCTGCCTGCCGGCTCTGCCCAGCTCTGCTCCCACAGGCCTTCTTCATCCCCCAGGTGCACACAGTGCACTCACTGGAGCCTGGCCTGGGGTGTTCGTGGGAGATGGCGATGATTTTTACAAGTTGCCAGTCCTGGTGGGCTGCTTCTTCTGCTGAAGGGACAGTGACGACAACTAAGGAACGAACCCACACCTGATGGATCCCAAGGGGGTGACAGCACAGAAGATGTTTCCACAAATCCTGCAAGAGAAGGTGGCCAGAGCCGCCCTGCAGGGTGCTGGGGCGCCTCTGTCCAGGTGGAGCAGGTCTGAGTGGCCAGGCAGACTGCGAAGCTGAGGCTGGAGACAGATAGCCACGGTGTCTGTCTGTCCGGGGCTCTCAGGACTCTGCCCCTCACCTGTCCCCCACCCCCACCCAGCACTATCCCAGCTCCCCGCCAGCAGCTGGCTGACGCGAACAGGAGTCTATAATGACATGGCTCCTGGCAGAAATTGGGAAGAACGCCTTTTTCATGCTGGAGAGTCACCCTGCTGCCAGGGGACCCTGGCAGTGGGACCCACAGATAATTCAACGGGACCAGATCACTTGTCTGAAGGAACACTCTCCATGTAGCCATAATCATGGAAATGCACTCAATGCTTTAAAAACGTTTATTTATCTTATTGAATGGAATAAAGCCCAGAATACTTCAGGCCAGTGTCAAGATTAAATGCCGATACTAGCCTTCCTGACAGTGTAAAAATCTCTCTATATAAAAGGCTAGTATGCTAAGTGTCTGTCTGGGTAATGACATCACATAGCAACGCCTGGCTTCCTCTCCCTAGCAACTAACCTCCTTGCAGTTTCTTCAGCCCAGGAACACGACTTGCTTTATAGCCAGGTGCAAACATTTTACACATTAACCAAATGTCTGTGAAGCGTTTTCATGTGCCTCATCTCATTTGATCCTCACAGAAGTCCTGGAGTAGGTAGTTAGGAGACTTGGTAGAATCCTATTTTCTTTCATTAGCTGGAAAACAGAGATTTAGAAAGTTAAAAAACTTGACCTGACTGAAAAGAAGTAAGAAATGGTGGACCTTGAAAATGACTTCAGGTTTTCTCACTGCGCAGAATATAGTCAAACACTGCTGTAGTTAAATATTTCACCCTTTGTTCTCCCTGCGTGATCTACAATAATAACCTGCTTTGTGTTGATATCTACTGCTATGTTGCTGACAATTACCTGAAAGAGAAGTTGGGGTGCTTCACTGGGCTAGAAAAAGTTTAGCTAAATCAGAAAGGAGGTCTAATTAAGCAAGTTTTTTCTATATCTATAAAAGGCTAAGTTGACTTGCTCATTCGCGATACATATAAAGCTCTTGCACACGTGTGTTTCCATCTGTCATTGTCGATTGTGAATTTGGTTGACACTTCTATTATAGAGAAAGGGCGAATAGTGATATTAAAATATTTCTTCTGATTAATTTTCTTTCTATGTCCAAGAATTTGTGCACTGGGCCTCTAGTAAAATTATAATTGGCAAAAGTTGTGGAGAGAGCAGGAGCTGCCACCCTGATTTACAGAGTGGAAAAATCAAGAGGTACCTGTAAAGCTGGTAGAAGTGTATCCTCCACATCAACAAGGGTAAGAAAAACTCAAGATGGTAACGTGGTTGTCCCGTGGTGTAGGGGCAGCGAGAGGTGGGGCAGGGAGGACAGCCTCCCTTCTGAATTTGCATCGAGAGATAATTTTTAAAGCTGGAACATGGAAACCAGGGTCATATCCACAGTGAGGCAAGGTTATGCTGCATAACAAACAACCTCAGCGTCCTCAGGAACATGACGCCTGGACCTTCTTTCTAGCTCAAGGCAGCAGTAGGGGTGGGCCTGGAGCGGGTGGAGGCACATGGAGGTGAGGGTTTGGGCAGTGACTTCACAGGTGGCCACAGGCTAGGGTCTGTGTTGCTAACAGAGAAGCTTGTCACGGTGGCAAAAATCTGGGGTAAATGCGTGACCCGACTTCCCTCCTTCCACAGGGCCCAGGGTTTTCTGGGACCTTGCTCTGCCCCATCTGGGATCAGAGGTCAGCCACCTGGCCATGCACTTCTTTCATGTGACTGTTGAGCTGGGAGGAAGTTTTTCCATTTGTAAATGATGGGAAAAAATCAGAAGTTGAATAATATTCCATGACATGTGAAAATGACATGAAATTCAAGCTTCGGGGCCCATGAATAAAGTTTCCGACCAACACAGCTGCCCTCACCTTTCTCCCTGTGGATGGCAGTGGCTTGGCCCGGGACAGTGGGTAGTAGGGCCGAACCGGTGCCACCCTCGCATGGCCTCTGCCCTTTCAGGACCCATTTGTCACTGCTTGTCCTTAAGGCACCTGCGGGTTAGCACCTGCTTGGTCCTCTTGTGATCTATTCACTCCTTCACTCATTCATTCATCCTGCAAATGTTTACTTTTTGCTATTTTTTTGTTTTGTTTTGTTTTGTTAGTCCTCACCCAAGGATATTTTTTCCATTGATTTTTTTTTTTTTTTTTTTTTTTTTTTTTAGAGAGAGAGAGTGGAAGGGAGGGTGGGAGGGAAGGGAAGAGATAGAGAGAGAGAGAGAGAGAGAGAGAGAGACACACACATCGATGTGAGAGAGACACATCGATTGGTTGCCTTCCACTTGGGCCCCCACTGTGACCGGGTATCAAATCTGCAACCGAGGTACGTGCCCTTGACTGGGAATCAAACCCATGACCCTTCAGTTTGTGGGCCAATGCTCTATCCACTGAGCAAACCCGCCAGGGCCGGCAAACGTTTAATTAGCACCCACTTTGGGAGAATAACCTCCCCTGGGACTGTCAGGGAACAGAGGTAAGGAAGACTGGGTCCTGCCCTCTGGGACAGAGGATGAAGTAGACATTTGAGCCCCATGACTCAAGGTTGGGGCTCTTTCTGCAGTGCCCCCACTGCCTCCATTGTCATGGCCAGGAGCCCAAGGCTGTCCATTTTGACTTAGAGAGTGAACTCAGTTTGTTATCGGACCTCTCTCTTTTTCCAAATGGCCATTCCACCTTGGGGTAGAGTGGGTCAGGGTTCTGTCTGAGGACCTTGGGGGCCCCGAGTGCATTGGGCGGGCACCTCATGGGTCCCAGGCTGTTTCCTACCATGTGAGGCCCTGTGCACATGGACCGAGCCAGCAGAGAGCCCGGGGCGCCCGGTCCTCATGATGGCTTATCAATAGTCCACGGGCCTCTTCACGCTCAGCTGCGGGAGAATAGACCGCCATTGTCTGCCTGGTGCTGAGGCGGACAATGGCGGTCTATTAATTAATCTGATTTTGCAAGGAAAGTTCCCGAGAAGGCACACCCCGAGGCCTTCCATCCTATCGGGCTGCTGAGCACGCAGTCAGGGGCCAGGAGGGAGGGGTGCGAGCTCGCACCCAGCCGCCCGGCCGGGAGAGGGGGCTGCTTCCGAGGCGGCTCCAAAACCATGTCCCCAAAACCATGTTCCCTCCAGGCAGTCATGTCCCACCTCAGCACGCGGCCAGAGGTCACCTGGGCAGGCTGGGTGTCCTCGTTACTCTCTTTCCCCTGGAAAAACCTGAAGGGTCCCTACGCATATTTTAGACCAATACAAACTGTGTGACGAGTCAGCCTGTGTCTCCTGTTTTTGGGGTGAAGGAGGGAGCACACAGGTCTCAGGTAAAGGCAGCTTTGCTGTGTGACATTTACATGGCCAGCAAGGCTCCGGAGGCCTGACCGGCCCAGGACCCAGGTCTCAGCCAGTGTCCATCACCCTCCTGATGCCACCTTCTCCCTTCCCACCCTCTGCGATGCCCAGGGTAGCTGCCCCGGGCCCTGGAGTACTGTCTCCTCCCTTCTTCACGTGGCCCCGGGGTCGGAGGCCTCTCTCCTTGGCGTGTAGACGGCCGTCTCTCCGTGCCTCCTCACGGTCGTCTCTCTGTGTGTTTGTGTCCTCATGTTCTCTGCCTGTAAGGACCCCAGACACATTGGGTCAGGGCTGCCCTATGACCTCTCTTTACCTTAAAACCTCTTTAAAGTCTGTCTCCCAGGACAGACCCGTCCTAAGTTGCTAGGGTTAGGATCCCACCATACAGCCCATACACACCGAACAAAGCAAATTAAAATCCAGACTATTCCTTGAAGAAACATCCTTAAGGCAATAAGCAAAAAACAAACAAACAAAAAAACAAAAAGAAACAAACCAACAACAACAACAACAACAAAAAAACGGTCAGGTGGATACTCAGCATCTCATTCTTCCCCAAAGACCACCTTTTGGAGAATTGTTAGAAGTGCAGAATCGAAAATCAGGTGCTCGAGGGCAACTTGGTCTAAAACGAAAGAAAAAGACAAGAATGGGTGCAAGAGCCGCTGGAGGTTGGTCGCTGTGAGCTGAGGTGACCGGCCAGCGCCCTGTTGGGTTCTCTGGCCTCCAGCCTCTGGGAAGCAGGTGAGCACTGTCACCTGGGAGGAGAGGGGCTCCGAGGCTGCAGCCCTGCTCCCGTCTGAATAGCGGGGATGGTCTGTGGGACCAGCTGCCTGCCCTCGGCCGCCTCCTGCCAGGATGGGGGTGAAGCTGCCCTTCGCCTTCCCGGGTGCCCCAGGCGCACAGGCCCATCGCAAGTCCACTGACTCCTCCAGCCCTGTCTCCTGTAATAGGTACCCCGGCTTCCATGGCTGAGTTACACCCCAGCCTGGAATCTGGGCCTCTTTTGTCTAGGACAGCCCCTGCGACCCAAGGAGGGAAATCTGAGTGGCCACAGGCCCGCTCCCCTTGGCTGATAATTGCCGGTGCTTTATGTGCGGGTTCAGTTTCCTTAGCGCAGAGGGTGAGGTGACTTTTGTCTTGAAAATACAGTCTCCCTGTTAATAACCAGTGCAGGCCCCGGCCGCCACCTGCGCTGTGCTGTGCTCAGTCAATGGCAGGGGACACGCTGCTCATGCTGCCCGTGTCTCCCCCGCTGCTCAGGTGAGTCCCCCACCGCTCAGGTGTGTCCCCCACCGCTCAGGTGAGTCCCCCACGATTCAGGTGTGTCCCCCACAGCTCAGGTGTGTCCCCCCCACTGTTCAGGTGTATCCCCCACTGTTCAGGTGTGTCCCCCCCACTGCTCAGGTGTCTCCCCCACTGCTCAGGTGAGTCCCCCACTGCTCAGGTGTGTCCCCCACTGCTCAGGTGTCCCCCACTGCTCAGGTGAGTCCTCCACTGCTCAGGTGTGTCCCCCACTGCTCAGGTGTCCCCCCCACTGCTCAGGTGTGTCCCCCACTGCTCAGGTGTCCCCCCAGTGCTCAGGTGAGTCCCCCACTGCTCAGGTGTGTCCCCCACTGCTCAGGTATCCCCAATTGCTCAGGTGTGTCCCTCACTGCTCAGGTGTCCCCCCCACTGCTCAGGTGTGTCCCCCACTGTTCAGGTGTGTTCCCAACTGCTCAGGTGTGTCCCCCACTGCTCAGGTGTGTCCCCCACTGCTCAGGTGTCCCCCCCACTGTTCAGGTGTGTCCCCCACTGTTCAGGTGTGTCCCCCCCACTGCTCAGGTGTGTCCCCCAGTGCTCAGGGGTGTCCCCCACTGTTCAGGTGTGTCCCCCACTGTTCAGGTGTGTCTCCCCCACTGCTCAGGTATGTCCCCCACTGTTCAGGTGTGTCCCCCACTGCTCAGGTGTGTCCCCCACTGCTCAGGTGAGTCCCCCCCACTGCTCAGGTGTGTCCCCCGCACTGCTCAGGTGTGTCCCCCCCCACTGCTCAGGTGTGTCTTCCCCACTGCTCAGGTGTGTCCCCCCCACTGTTCAGGTGTGTCCCCCCCACTGCTCAGGTGTGTCCCCCCCACTGCTCAGGTGTTCCCCCCACTGTTCAGGTGTGTCCCCCACTGCTCAGGTGTCCCCCCCACTGTTCAGGTGTCCCCCCACTGCTCAGGTGTGTTCCCCCCACTGCTCAGGTGTGTCCCCCCCACTGCTCAGGTGTGTTCCCCCCACTGCTCAGATGTGTTCCCCCCACTGTTCAGGTGTGTCCCCCTCACTGCTCAGGTGTGTCCCCCCCACTGTTCAGGTGTGTTCCCCACTGCTCAGGTGTGTCCCCCACCGTTCAGGTGTGTCCCCCCCACTGCTCAGGTGTGTCCCCCCCACTGTTCAGGTGTGTCCCCCCTACTGTTCAGGTGTGTCCCCCCCCACTGTTCAGGTGTGTTCCCCCTACTGCTCAGGTGTGTCCCCCCCACTGTTCAGGTGTGTCCCCCCCACTGCTCAGGTGTGTCCCCCCCACTGCTCAGGTGTGTCCCCCACTGTTCAGGTGTGTTCCCCACTGCTCAGGTGTGTCCCCCATTGCTCAGGTGTGCTTGTGACACTGCTCAGGTGGGGTTTGTCCGGAGGGTTTGAAAAATGTCCCAAGAGCCCTCCACCTCCGGTTTGGTCACAGCCACGTGCAAACGCTCCCGGCATTTCCATCCAGTTTCATAGGGTGCGGGTTTCGGCGGTTAGAAAAGGTGTCATGTCCCCGGGCCTCAGCCGCGCTGAAGAGAGGAAGAGGCCTGAGCCCGGGAGCTAAGGAGCCACAGTCGTTGGCAGTGGGCGGCGGAGTCACCGTGAGAAGCCAGGGCCCTCTCTCCGTGGGAAAGTCCCTCCCTGCTGATGTGCGGCTGGAGCCCGGCTTTGCCGGTTGGCGGGCCTGCATTTGTGGAGTCTGCTCTGTGGACGAGCCAGGGTCCCATGCTCCGTGATGCAGAGCCCCACGTGGGGAGGACCTGGATCTCCTGTCCCAGTGGGCAGCGGACAGCAGCGCCTCGATTTTCCTGGAGGTCAGCGCAGTCACTGTGACCCAGGCGTGGCCCAGTGTCCGTGCTGGTGTGGGCACTGGGGTCTCCTCTGTGCACAGGGCTGGGGCTGACCACCTACACCTCCAAACCGAGGGGCAGACCTGTAACCACCCCCGAGGGACCCAGTGAGACATGTTGGTGAAGGGCAGGCCCCCTCTGGCCCCCCAAAGTCCCTCTTTGTCCAGTGCAAACAGGAAGCAATTGGGGCAATCTGAAAACACGCGGGAGCTGCCCGCAGCCCAGAGTGAAGGAGTATCGACCTGGCCCGGCTTCCATTGATTTTGTGTCACCTCTGTGATTCAATCGTGTTTTCTTTCCTATCTGTTTGTAGTCTTTCTTCCATTGTCTGCCTCGAAGAGCCAAGGCCTTTCAGCCTCTGAGTGGGTCCAAAGAACTTTGTTTTCCATTTGCATTGTTTTCGAGAAATGATTAAACCCGGGGACAGGACGCCGCGGACAGTGCGCCTGCAGTGCACACCACCATGTGACCATGGGGAAACTCACATCTGGGCCTGTGTCCCAGCCAGGGTGCTGGTGTGGGCCAGGGGTTAGGGGCAGGAGCCCAGCTGCGAGGGGAACACTGGGAAATGGTGACATATACTTTGTTTTCAGACGGCTTTAGTCTCTAGGGTGATTCATGCGTAGTGCCTGCATTTCAGCCGCTAGTAGGGTGAGTGCGCAGTTGGCAATGGCGGAGGGGGAGGACAGCTGCTGGCAGTGCGGAGGCCTGGTCCTGATGCTGAGGCCATCCCTGAGCCTGGCCCGCAACCCGAGTCGTCTTGCGTGGGCAAAGAAAGTGGCTTGAGTTGCTCATGTCCGTGTCTGTGTGTGAATGGTGATGAGATTTTTATTGGGAATCTCCATGATATGAGAGCTTTAAGTTTTTAAAACAGTGCTTTTTCCCTTAAAATTTTTGTTTTATTGAATTCATTTGAGTGACAAGCCTATCTAATAAAAGAGTAATATGCAAATTAACCATCACTCCGCTACACCCACCAGCCACACCCACCAGCTATGCCCCCCAGCCAATCAGGAGTGAGTATGCAAATTAACCCCAACCAAGATGGCTGTGGCCATGGAGCGAGCAGGAGGGAGGCTTGGGTTTCCCCGGCGATGGAGGAAGCCAAGCTTTCCGCACACCCTGGGCCGAGGCCTCCACTCCAGGCTACAAAGTTTCAATTATAGAAGGTGAATTAACCCCAACAGAGCAGGAGGCTTGGCTTCACTCCAGGCTACAAAGTTTCAATTGTAGAAGATAAATCCCAGATACCAGGGCCTCCGCTTGGGTCGCCGGGGGCCGTGGCCGGCCTGCAAACCACCACAAGCCCCTTGCTCAGGCTGCCCCACACCCTAAGGGAACCCCCACCCTGACCTGGGACACCCTTCAGGGCAAACCAGCCGCCCCCACCCATGCACCAGGCCTCTATCCTATCTAATAAAAGAGTAATATGCAGATTGACCATCACTGAAACACAAGATGGCTGCCCCCATGAGGTCAAAGATCCTGCCCCCATGTGGACACAAGATGGCCACCACAAGATGGCCAGCAGGGGAGGGCAGTTGGGAGGGACCAGGCCTGCAGGGGAGGGCAGTTAGGGGTGACCAGGCCGGCAGAGGAGGGAAGTTGGGGGTGACTGGGCCTGCAGGGAAGGGCAGTTAGGGGGGATCCAGGCCTGCAGGGGAGGGCAGTTAGGGGCAAACAGGCTGGCAGGGGAGCAGTTAGACATCAATCAGGCTGGCAGGGGAGTGGTTAGGGGGTGATCAGGCTGGCAGGCAGAAGCGGTGAGGGGCAATCAGGAAGGCAGGCAGCTGAGCAGTTGGGAGCCAGTGGTCCTAGATTGTGAGAGGGATGTCCGACTGCCCGTTTAAGCCCGCCAGGATTGGGCCTAAACAGGCAGTCGGACATCCCTCAAGGGGTCCTAGATTGGAGAGGGTGCAGGTTGGGCTGAGGGACACCTGCCCCCCCCCCCACCCCCGTGCACAAATTTCGTGCACCGGGCCTCTAGTGGTTGATAAAATTATATAGGTTCCAGGTGTGCAATGCTATCCTATCTCTTCTGTGTATCGTATTGTGTGGTCGCCACTCCAAGTGGTCTCCTTCCATCACCATTTATCCCGCATAACCTCTTCTACCCCCCGCCCTCCCTCCCCCCGCCCGCTAATCACCATACTGTTGTTTGTGTCTATGAGGTTTAGGGTTTTTTTTGCTTAATCTCTTAACCTTTTTCACACAGTCCCCCTACCCCCTTCTTTCTGACAGCTGTTGGTCTGTTCTCTGTGTATGAGTCTGGTTGTATTTTGTTTGCTAGTTTATTTTGTTCATTAGATTCTACATATAAGTGAAGTCAAATGGTACTTGTCTTTCTCTAATGGCTTATTTTGCTCAGCATAATGCTCTCCAGGTCCCTCCATGCTGTCTCAAAGGGTAAAATCTCCTTTTTTTTTTTTTATGGCCGAGTAACATTCCATTGTGTAAATGGCCCACAGCTTTTTATCTACTCGTCTACTGATGGGCCTTGAGCTGCTTCCAGATCTTGGCTGTTGTAAATAACGCTGCAGTGAGCACAGGGACGCATATATTCTTTTGAATTAGTGTTTTGGGTTTCTTCAGATATATTTCCAGAAGCGGGATCACTGGCTCATAAGGCAGTTCCGTTTTTTAATTTTTTAAGGACCCTTCAAACTGTCTTCCGCAGTGGCTGCCCCAGTCTGCATTCCCACCAGCAGTGCACAGGGTGCCCATTTCTCCACATCTTCGCCAGCACTTTTTGTTTGTTGATTTATTGATGATGGCCATTCTGACAAGTGTGAGGTGATATTTCATTGTGGTTTTTATTTGCATCTCTCTGATGAATAGTGATGTTGACCATCTTTTTATATGTCTATTGGCCACCTGTATGCCATCTTTGGAGAAGTGCCTAGTCAGGCCCTTTGCCCATTTTTAAATTAGATTGTTTGTTGTTGTTTTTTGGTGTTGAGTTTTATAAGTTCTTTATAATTTTTGGATATTAACCCCTTACCAGATGTATCATTGTCCCCATACAGTGGGCTGTCTTTTCATTTTGTTGATGGTTTCTTTTGCTGTGCAAAAACTTTTTAGTTTGATGTAGTCCCATTTGTTTATTTTTTTCTTTTGTTTCCCTTGTTGGAGGAGATATATCAGAAAAAATATTGCTATGAGGAATGTCTGAGATTTTACTGCCTATATTTTCTTCTAGGATTTTTATGGTTTTGAGTGTAACCCTTAAGTCTTTAATCCATTTTGAGTTTATTCTTGTGTGTGATGTAAGAATGTGGTCCAGTTTCATGTATCTGTCTAATTTTCCCAACACCATTTATTGAATAGACTACCCCATTGTGTTCTTGCCTCCTTTGCAAAATATTTTTTAAAATATTTTAAAATATATTTTTACTGATTTCAGAGATGAAGTGAGAGGGAGAGATAGAAATATCAATGATGAGCGAGAATCATTGATTGACTGCCTCCTGTATGCCCCCTACTGGGGATCAGGCCCACAACCTGGGCATGTGACCTGATCGGGAAGCAAACCATGACCTCCTGGTTCATAGGTTGTTGCTCAACCACTGAGCCACACCGGCAGGGCTGTCAAATATTAATTGACCATACAAGTGTAGGTTGCCAGTACTGGGCTACTTTGATTGATATGGCTTTGTGGTATAGTTTGCATGTTTGTTCTAATTCTGTGAAATACACCATTGGTATCTTGATAGGAATTTCATTGAATTTATAGATTGATTTGTGTAGTATGGATATTTTAATGCTGTCAGTTTTCCCATCCATGAACATGGTATGTGATTCCACTTCTTTGTATTTTCTCCAATTTCTTTCTTCAGTGTCTTATAATTTTCTGAGTATAAGTCTTGGCTAAATTTATTCCTAGGTATTTTATTTTATTTTTTGATGCAATTGTAATGGGATTGTTTTCTTAGTTTACCTTTCTGATAGTCCATTATTAGTGTATAAAAATGCAACTGAACCCTGACCGGTTTGGCTCAGTAGATAGAGTGTCGGCCTGCGGACTGAAGGGTCCCAGGTTCGATTCCGGTCAAGGGCATGTACCTTGGTTGCAGGCACATCCCCAAGTCCTATAGCAAGTGCAGGAGGCAGCTGAATCGATGTTTCTCTCATTAATGTTTCTAACTCTCTATCCCTCTCCCTTCCTCTCTGTAGAAAATCAATTTTATATATATATATATATATATATATATATATATATATATATATATATATATATATATATATATATATATACACACACACATACACACATACATATATATACATATATACATATATAAACATATATATATACATATATATGTGTGTGTGTGTGTGTGTATATATATATATATATATATATATATATATATATATATGTAATGCAACTGACTTCTGGATATTTATTTTGTGTCCTGCTACTTTACTGAATTCATTCATCAGCTCTAGTAGTGTTTTTGTGTGTGGAATATTTAGGGTTTTCTATTTATAGTATTATGTCATCTACCTTTTTTCCTTTATAAAGAAAGTTTTACTTTTATTTCCCCTCCTCTCACCCCACAAAGAGATAGATATAGGGATAGAGTGAGAGGGAGATAGAGAGGAAGAAAGCCAGGGAAAGAGAGAGAGGAGAGAGGAGAGAGAGAGAGAGCGCCACCCTAACGCCAGTTAGTGTTGTCAGTGGTGGTGAGGACTGGCAGTTGGACCCCTGTTAGTCCTCAGTTGTTTCTTGCAGACCGAGACTCCAGCACACTGGGTTGGGTGCCTGCTCACACTTTGCTCATCTCTGTGTCTTTGTTCTTGTGGTTCCCTCTATCTTCTCTTCCATCTCCATCCATTGAGATCAGGATCAAATGCTACTTCCACTTTGACCAGAACTTTAGCCACAACCCTAAAACTTTTGGGAATTAAGAATCATGCAACAAAATAAGTTGCATTAAGGAGGAAATAAAAATGGCACTTACTATTTAGTTAGCATTGATGGAACCCTGTATAGCAAGTCCTATGGGAGTGGCCAAAGCAGTGTTGATGGAAATTTATGGTGTGCAAGCCACTCATTACCATACAGGGAAAATGCAAGTAAGTACACTAGATACTTAAGAAGTTTAGAAAGGGGCAAAGACAATTAGTGTGTACACCAAGCAAGAGAAGCAGGGACAAGAAAATGCTATGTGCAGAAATGAATGCGTTAGAAAACAGAGTAGCCAAAGGGACTATAAATTCCTTATAAATTATAAATTGGTTGTTGGGGGAAACCCAATAAAAATAAAACATCCAATAAGTCAAACAAAAAAGAGAAATGCATACAATTAGAAATTAGAAATGCTGATTGTAGAGATGAAATTATTAAAAGTAAATGTAGGAATGGTCATGGTTATAACACTCTGCTTATAAATTGTAGGTTTGAGAAACTGGATTATTTCCTGGAAAATAAAGATTGGCTCAATAAGATCTTATCTTCTTTTTTTAATCCTCACCCAAGAATATTTTTTCCATTGATTTTTAGTGAGAGTGGAAGGAAGGGAGGGAGTGGAAGGGGTCGGAGAGAGAGAAACATTGATATGAAAAACACATCTATAGGTTGCCTTCCACAAGGTTGGTACTGGGGATCCAACCTGAAACCCAGGTACGTGCCCTTGATCAGGAATTGAACCTGTGACCCTTTTGAGTAAGGGCCGATGCTCTAACTACTTAGCAACACTGGCCAGGGCCATGCTTTATTTTTTTAGAGCAGTTTTATGTTCACAGAAAAATTGAGAGAAAGGTATAGAGATTTCCGATACACTTCCTGACCCTTTCCCAAACTCTCCTCAACTATCAACACCCTGCCACCAGCGGGAACACTTGTTGCAGTGGATGAGTCTACGTGGACATGTCACTATCATCCAAGTGCACAGTTTACAGGGTTCACTCTTGGTGGTGTACATTCTATGGGTTTGGACAAATGTATAATGACATGGATCCACCATTATAGTATCATACAGAGCAGTTTCACTGCCCTGAAAATCCTCTGTGCTCCCCTTATTCATCTCTCCTCACCCCTTAACCCTGGGCAACCTCTGACCCTTTTACTGTCTCCGTAGTTTTGCAGATTGTCATAGAGTTGGAATCACATAATGTAGCCTTTCTGACTGGCTTCTTTCACTCAAAAGTTCTGCCATGTCTTTTCACGGCTTGATAGCTCATTTCTTTTCCGTGCTGATATTCCATGTCGGATGAACCACAGTTCATTTATCCATCGCCTCCTGAAGGCCATCTGGTTCGGTTGCTTTGAGGTTTTGGCAATTGAGAACAAAGCTGCTGTAAACATCTGTGTGCAGTTTTTTGTGTGGCCATAGTTTTCAGCTCCTTTGGGTAAATACCAAGGGGCATGATTGCTGGGCAGGTGGCGAGAGTATGTTTAGTTTGTGAGGAGCTGCAGAAGTGTCTTCCACAGTGCTGGAACCATGTTGCGTTCCCACCAGCGTGTGTAAGAGTTCTGCTGCTCCACATCCTCGTCAGCACTTGGTGTTGTCAGTGTCCTGGATTTTGGCCATTCTGACAGGTGTTCGTTGGTGTCTCATTGTTGATGTGGAAAATATAACTTTAATGTTGTTTCATGTTTGTTCAGTCAGATAGGGAATGAAAAGTCCCCCATGAATCATTTTATTGTTAGCATAATCCTACCTAATAAAAGGGAGGTATGCAAATAACCATCACTCTGCTACGCCCACAATTGGGCCGGCGGGGGGATGGGGGCAGGACTCAGGGTGGCCGATTGGGCTGGCGGGAGGAACGCCCCCCCCCCCGCCCCCCCCCGTTCCTCCCGCCGGCCCCAACGGCCGGCACTGCGGGAGGACCAATGGGGCCAGTGGAAGGCGCCGGTGGCGGAACTCGGGGTGGCCGATTGCGTGGCTGCTGGCACCAGTTTTCCTCTGGCCACCCGCCGATCAGAGCACCTCCCGCCAGCGTGATTGGCCATCCCAAGGGTGGCCAGAGGAAAACTGGTGCTGGCGGAAAACTGGTGCTGACAGCCAGGTGAAGGAAGGTCTATTGCACAAAACTTCATGCAACGGGCTTCTAGTTCTTATATAAATCTTGACCAAATAGTATGAAAAATTACAGACTATTCTCACTTATGTATTGAATTGTAAATAAAATACTACTTAATCAAATCCAACAGAATATTGAAAGAATAATCCATCCTGATTTCAAAAAATATTTATATCTAGATGAGATGATGGTTTAATATAGGGGACTATTGATATAATTTATAACATCAGCAGGCCTAAGGAGAGAAACAAATTGTTCATTTTGATAATTTTCTAAGAGACTCCATTTATGATGAATAAAGAAGTTTTAGCAGGTTAGGAGTAGGATAATTCTTTCTTAACTTGGTAAATATTCTGACTTTTAATCTAAAACCTAATGTCAGACATCAGGGTATACAGTCAAAAGATCCCTATTAAACTTAGGAACAAAGCAAGAGAGCTGATTTCTCTGCTCTAACACTGACCTACACATTTTAGACAATGCAATAAGATAAAAACATAAATAATATATGCCTCCAGAAAGTAGAGAAAAAACCCCATAATCTATAGATGTTTTCATTGTCCACCTAAAAAACCTCAAGAGAGTAAATTGAAAATATTATTGGAACTATTGAGAGAGTTTGTACTAAAGTGGCTAGTTACAGCATAAAACTGTTAGCAAATAAGTGTTTCAGATGTTGGCAATAGCTAGTTTTAAGACCTTAAGAGAGGGAATATTATATTCACTATAGTAGATGAAATATCTTGGGATATATCTAAGAAAAATACAGAACTCATATGACAAACAACCAATTTTTTTTTCTTCATTTAACTAAATGGAGAGCTATGCCATATTCCCAAATGTAAAGACCTAATATTATAAAAATACTAGAGGCCCGGTGCACAAAATTCATGCACGGAGGGGGGGTTCCCATTGGAGTGGGTGCCCAGCCTGCACCCACTCCAATTGGACATCCCTCTCACAATCTGGGACCGCTGGCTCCTAACCACTCATCTTCCTGACTGCCTGATTGCCCCTAACCTCTCTTCCTGCCTGCCTGATTGCCCCTGACTGCTTCTGCCTGCCTGATTGCCCCTGACTGCTTCTGCCTGCCTGATTGCCCCTAACTGCCTCTGCCTGCCTGCCTGATCACCCCTAACTGCCCTCCCCTGCTGGCCTGATCTCGCCCCCCAACTGCCCTCCTCTGCTGGCCAGTTTGGTTCTGATTGGTCAGTTTCTATGCCAGTCAGTGTCTCTGGGCCTATCAACGGGCCCTGATCAGAAAGGCAGGGCTGATCAGCAGCCTCGGTGGAGGCCTGGAGAGAAATGGAGGTGTGGCTGTTGGCCAGGCCTGGAGAGAAAGAGAGGCAAGTTCTGATCAACGGCTGCCACAGAGGCTACGGATCAGACCCTGCCTCTTTCTCTGCAGGCCTTTCTCTGGGCCTGATCCACAGCCCCCTAGGCAGTCAGTGCTGGGTTGGGCGCTGGCAGTGGCCCCAGTCAGTGCTGGGTCACCATGGCAACCCAGCACTGACTTCCGGTCTGCTTGAGCCTTCGGATGTAACAGTGGTTACAACCCTGGCTCTTTATTATATAGATAGTAGTTTTAACCTAAATCATGTCAGGATGTTTTTGGAACTTAATCAAGTGATCCTTCAAGATATAGCAAATAGGTAGAAACAGACAAAAATTTTTAGAAAATAAGATTAATGGTCTATTTGTCTACCAAAATAAATGTGTTATCAAGAAGTAGTAAATCAAGTAGTATGAAAAAGCTGGAGCAACAAACAAAACTTGATACCAAGAAACAGTCCCAATATGTTAAGACAATTACGAATGTGATGAGGTGAACATTCCACATTATGGGGAAAGTGGGTTTTCAGTGAGTGGTGCTGGGAGAGCAGGTTACTGTGAAGTTACTGTTTGGAAAAGAAGACTTAGAATTCTGCTTCCCTTCAGGCACCAAAATAGATTTCATGTTGATTAAATAACGCCCTGTGGAAAAAAGACGCATAAAAGAATCAGAGGGGAGAAAGAGAGCCATACTTACCTAATCTTAGAATGGAAAAGACCCCATAAAAACAAAGATCAATAGGTTTGATTATATTACATTTAAAATATCTGCAAATTAAAAATAGTGTTTCAAGTTAAAAGGCAAACAAAATCTACTGGGAAAAATACATATGACGAATAGTTAAAGTTCTTAAATATAAAATGCTCTTAAGGATCAATAAGAAAAAGTTGAATATCCAAGGAGATAATTGAGCAGATGGCATCCATTGACAATTCTCAGAAGTAAGACAAATGGCCAATAAAAATAAGTACAGTGCTCAATCCCATTAGTAATAAAATAATTCATAGTAAAATAAAATTTTTTTCAATGATTGCACTCTGTGAGAGACAATAATGAAATTAACAGCCAGCCCAGAATTTTCACACCTAGCTCTGAGTAACTTGGTATTATTTTCTGGAGACAACTTTATTACTTTTTATCAAGTTTCTTAATGCTTTAACCATTTGACCCACCAATAAGTGTCTCCTAGGAATTCATCCCAAAGAAATAATAAAAAGCTACAATAAGCATTTTTATTTCAATGTTCTATATAATACCAAAAAATTAGAGACCACATAAATAGCTAAAATAGGGGATTGTCCAATGACATAAGCCCTATTCATGTGGTGGAATACCAGTCATAATTTTTTAGCATATCTAATGAGTTGGAAAATTTGCATGATGTAACGATAAATGACAGAAAGGATGCCAATACTTGGGAGACTTATACGCCAATGTAAAATGAAGGTCACTTCATAACATGTTCCATGAAATAGTAACTGCATAGCTCCTGTTGGTGGAATTAGGGATATTAAAAGCTACCTTCCTGTAGCTTCCAAATTCTGTACAATGAGCATGCATTGCTTTTATGATCCGGCGAAAAGGGAATGTTTTGGGCTAAAAGAAGGGCGTTGAAGACTGAAATGGAGCAGGGAAATTCTGTAAGAAATTTGTTTCCACTGAAATGAGTGCAGTGATTCAGGCCTGCATGACGTGCACCCCGCTGGAGCGATGCTGGGAAGGCGCCTGCTCAGCATCTCTGCTAAGAGTTCTGGGCGAGGGGTATTCGCTGGCAGAGGGGACCCGGTGTGTGTGGCCCCGGAGTCACTGCAGGTGTTGTGCAGGCTGAAAGCTGAGGGGTGGGTATGGACCAGCCTGGGGCTTGGGGGAGCTAGTTCTCCTGAAAGGGGCTTCCTCAGGGGACAGTGCATCTTGGGCACTGGGAAAGCATGGCATCCTGCATATGCCGTTCAATACCGAAGCTGAAGGAGGAGGAAGAGAAAGAGCAGATGTTGGTCACAGGTGGGTGGGGGTCTCCAAGGCCATCACTGCAGGAACTTGCTCTGTGGCACCTAGATTGGTCTCTGTGGTCAGACCCTGCGAGCAGGGGTTCATCACTTTGGCACCAGAATCAGAACCTGGAGGGGAGTCACTGTTCAGTGGTGTGTCCCCTTATCTCTGGACAACTTACCGCACCCCAGGGGTCCTCCTCTGTCTCTGGCGTGATGAGCATTGGAAGATGGCTATTGTGCTCATTCTGTTTGGACATCTTTTTCAGCACAATGATGATGATGATGATGATGATGATCCTAATATATAAAAACCCTGGGTCATAACGATCAGTAACAACCGAGGCTCAGCCAACCGGAAGTCAGTCCTGCAGTCAGACGGTAACCCAGTGTTGACTGCTTCTGCTGCAGGCATGGTGCCCCAGCACTGACTGCTGAGGGGGCTGTGAATCAGGGCCAGAGAGGGGTCTGAAGAGAGAAGCAGGGACTGATCCATTGCCTCTGTGGCAGCTTTTGATCAGCACTTGCCTCTCTCTTTCTCTCCCAGTCTGGCCAGAAGCTGAGCCTCCATTTCTCTCCAGGCCTCTACACGGGCTGCTGATTAGCCCCGCCTTTCTGATAAGGCCCCGTTGATAGGCCCAGAGACACTGACTGGCATAGGAACTGACCAATCAGAACCAAATGTGGGTGCTGTGAAGAAACAATGGTTGCCTAGGAGGCGGAGCTTCTGATGCTGAATGGCATAGAAACCAACCAATCAGAACCCAGTCTGGGTGCTGTGGGGAGCCAATGGCTGCCTAGGAGGTGGAAATTTTGACGCTGACTGTCATAGAAACCGACCAATCAGAACCAAATTGGCCAGCAGAGGAGGGCAGTTGGGGGAAACCAGGCCAGCAGGGGAGAGCAGTTAGGGGTGATCAGGCTGGCAGGCAGAGGAAGTTAGGGGCGATCAGGCAGGCAGGCAGGTGAGCAGTTAGGAGCCAGTGGTCCCAGAATCCAAGAGGGATGTCCAACTGCTGGTTTAGGCCTGATCCCAAGAGAAGAGGGTGCAGGCTGGGCTGAGGGAACCCCCCCTCTGTGCACAAATTTCATGCACAGGGCCTCTAGTGACAATAATAATCATAATTATTATTGTTTCACGACTTTGCCAAGTACTTCAAGACAGGCTTAATGATTTCAGTAATTGTCTCATTTACTGTGCTTCTTTTTCAGATATGAAAACAGAGGTTCAGAAAGGTTAAGTAGCTGTTGAAAGTCACACAGCGAATCAAAGGTAGATTTGGGAGTGGCTTACAGAGCTGACCTTCCCGACCAGTGGGCTGCAACACGTCCCAGGGTGTGCCTAGCTTTCTTGGGCTGTTCTTGGCGTTCTCCTTGGGATCCAAACTAGCTTGCTTAAGAGTTGGTCTCCAAAGTGTCCAGGTCTGGACCCAATAGGCTAGATTTGCTTGGACCAGCTATGGACTGAGTATTAAATTCCATCACCAGCGCCCACACTTGCATGATTTTTATTGTGTGCATTTTTATCCCGGCCTCCTTGGCCACCGCATCCCTGTTGTCTCCGTGACTTTCCCAGCTGACCACACACGCCGAACTTGGGGTTAGGATTTTGTGATCAGGCTGGATAAATCCCATCTTACTAGTTTTTGTTATATATCTAGACTCTTTATGTTTTTTTTAAGTTCTGATCCAGTCATTTGAATATTAGTGTACCTTTTAGAAAATATATTTTTATTGATTTCAGAGAGGGAGGGAGAGGGAGAGAGAGAGAGAAACATCAATGATGAGAGAGAATCATTGATTGGCTGCCTCCTGCATGCCCCCTTTGGGGATTGAGCCTGCAATCCTGGCATGTGCCCTTGACCAGAATCGAACCGTGACCTCCTGGTTCATAGGTCGATGCTCACCCACTGGGCCACGCCGGCCAGGCTGAGTATCAGTGCATCTTAAAGCTTTGTGAGCTTCCACCTCACCAGCCATGCCCATCGTCTCTGAAGTGCACGGTGAGCACAGAGGTCTCCCCCGAGGTGCCCGCACCACCCGGCATCGCCTGCCGTTCTCTCCCTTCCTGCTCAGTCCCGTCCCCTCCCCTCCCCTGGAGTAGGAGCCAGGGCTGTGTCTGTGGCTGTCCGGGAGCTGTGATATTTAAAGCCACCTGCCGTCTGAGTCAGGATAAGTGACATTTCTCAGCTTCTCATCATGGTAAGATGAACAACGGGATGTGTCCATCCTGCTCAGGGAGTCTGTGGCCACAGAAATCTGAACCCAAGGTCTTCCCAGGGGACTCAGGGCTCCTGGTCCCCACTCTGGGCTTCTGCGGCCTGTCAGTCTCTGCCCCTCTCATGGTGCCCTCCGCCTCTGCCGGCCCGCCCAGATGTGCGAGGTCCTAGGGGCAACACCCAAGTAGGTGGCAGGGCCTCCATGCAGCCTGTTCTGCCTGGTTCTCCGTGGCGAGATGGGACGCGCTCAGCTCAGACTATGCCTCTCACCGCTGGAGGCCCTGGCTGGCCTGCGGGACCATCAGACAGTGCCTGGAGGCCGCCACGGAAGCCACCCATCGTTCTGCAGCGATGTCTCATGTATGTTTAAGCTTATCTGCTAACTGGCAAAGTGTATATTAGAATCCTGACGATTGCATTGGAAGTGCTCAGTGGAATGCTGCTGCACACTGGCCTCCCCCTGTCCTCCCTGCCTCCCAGCCTCCCGGGCTCCCAGTCATGAGGGCAATGTGGTGTCCAGGGCTGAGCTCCCTGCAGGTGCCAGGTCTCCTCACAGGGCTCTTCTGGGGCCCCCACTTGCCTACAACTTTTCAGAGTCCCCCTTCCCCCTAGGATGGTCCCAATTAGTCAGATCAAGGTGGAGGCAGAGATGTCAGTGATGCTCAGGGAATGAACCAACCAATTGGCTGAGGGCCGGGGAGGGGCTTTCGGGGGGCCTCAGAACCCAGCTCTGGTCTCTCACTCTGAAAGCGCTCTGCCTGCCCACCACCCTGAGAAAGGCTCTCCATCTGCTCTCCTCCAAGTCCCCTCTCTCCATTCTCTGTGTCCCCACCTGTCCCGGGGGAGAGGACAGTCACCCCCGGATAGGTGCCCCAGCCAGGTGAGGTGTCGGAGGCCCTGGGAGAAGGGGTCACGGGCTGGTGCGAGCCCTGGTCCTGCCTGCAGGCTGGAGAGACCACAGGATCCACGCTGGCCCTGGCTCAGGTCCTTTCCCCCCTGGTCACTGTGTTCCCTTCTCTGTGGTCAGCCTACCTCCAGCACGGGTTTGCCTTTGGGAAGACCGCAGGGACCCCGCACTCCCGGTCCCCAGCCCACGGGTGCGATTTTTCTGAGGGCTCACTCCCCAGCTCTGCCCTCTGGTGCTGCCCACAGAGCCTCGTTGTTTTGCATGAGCCCGGTCACTGCCCACCATGCGGACGAGGGCAAAGGGCAGCCAAGTCACTGATGACCAGGCAGCCCCGCCCCCTCCAGCCTCTGTCCCTGTGTCCAGGCTCTCTAGGTGCTGAAATGTGCGTTTCCCTTTTGACTCTCTCCTCCCTCCTGTCCCCTCCTCCTTCTTCCTTCCTCCCCCCACCCCCGCCTGTGTGGTGCAGGGGAAGTAACTGAGGAGGTGAGCAGGCCCCACACTGACAAGAAAGTGAAGGGCCTGTCAGAGGACCTTGGGCAGAAGAGAGGGCTGTCCTGGGAGGACGGGCTGAGGTCTGCTCCCGGCTCCTGGCTCCCTGCAGACCTGGCCTCCCATGCCCGGAGATTGTCACACTAACGGCTCAGGGTAGCAGCTGGGCGGCCACCGGGGGCTTTGGTTCTGGGCGGGGGACTAGACCGGGTGGTCTCAGTGTCCTTTCCCTGCTTAGAGGCCAAGAATCTTGTTTTACGTGAAGATTCTCCAGGGAGGAGTAACATCCAACCTGCCCTGCCTCCCTCCCTGCGTGTGTGGAGCAGCATAAGCTGGTCCCCGAGCTGGACTCGGACACAAACAAGAAGGAAACACGAGTAAACACGGACAGGCCTCCGGAGAGCACAGCCCGTTTGTAGGCTCAGGGAGAAACCCAGTCAGCCGAGCTCGAGGGGTCCATCCTCCGTTCTGGGCCTGGGGACAAGGAGGCGCGAGCTGGGCCCTAGGGACAGGGTGGCCAGACCGAGGGGCCTGAGGAAGAGCCGCTTCCTCATGACTTCCCAGCCGAAGCTGCCAGTGAGTCTGACCTTCGCACGTGCCATGGGCACCACGGGCAGTCCCGCCCTCACGGAGCTCCATCTCCCACGGTGCTGGCGCTGCTGCCCTGGGCAGTGTGGCCCACCAGCGGGTGGAGGGGGAGGGGGTCTCCCTGACTCTCGGTGCCTCAGTTTCTCCCCCTGCACACTGGCTGCACTCTCTCGGGGATCTGAAAGGACTTAATGGAGCTTGGCAGGGAGGGAGGGCGCTGCTGACCGTGTGGGACGCACAACTGGGACCCAGCGCTTAAGCTTCCGATTTCCGAGAACACAGGAGCCTCGGACCTGCCCGGCTCCACTTGGAGGCTGCCGATCGCCCGCGCCCCGCACCCGCCCCCTCCGGGAGAGGCAGCCCACGTGCTGGAAGCACTCGCTCTGCCCAGCTCTCCTTGCCGCCGCCTTCCCTCGACAGTTGCTCAGATGGCTTATCCCTCCCCTCTGGTTGGGCAGAACTCACACTGTGGGCTGGAGACGTGACAGGGAGGAAAGCCTGGTCGGTGGCAGGAGGCACAGGGAGCCATGGCAGCCAGGGCTGGGGTTCGAGTTCGGCGGTGCAGCCTTCCTCTTGGAGAGCAGGGTCCTCGAGGACAAGGGGGCCAGGCTGCCTCCCTCCGCCCTTCCAGGGCCGGCCTCCTTTGGCTCTTGCTGATTTCATTTTTTATTTTATTGATTTCAGAGAGGAAGGGAGAGGGAGAGAGAGAAACATCAGTGAAGAGAGCGAATCATTGATTGGCTGCCTACTGGAGATCGAGCCCACAACTTGCACATGTGCCCTCCTGGCTCATAGCCACCTCTGCTGGGCTATTTAATTTTTAAGTTGAAATGTGATACACTTAACTATAAAATTCACCATTTTAAAGTGCAAGTCAGGGTTTTTTTTTGTATTCATGGAGTTGTGCAACCATCATCATTACTAATTCCCAAACACTTCATCCCCCAGAGAGAAACCCTGTACCCATTCGCCACACGCCCCTTCTTCGCCCTCCCTCAGGCCACGGCAACACATTCTCATTTCTGTCTCTGGATTTGCCAGTCCTGGATATAGATGGGATCACACACATGTGGCCATCTGTGTCCAGCTTTCTTCACGTACATAATGTTTTTTTAGCTCGTCCAGGTCATGCATCAGAGCTCCATTCCTTTTTACGGCTAATACTCCAGGGTATGGACATACCACATTGTGTTTATCCATGCGTCAGGTGATGGACAGGTGGGCTGATTTTACTTTTTGGCGACTGTGAATAATGCTGCTATGACCATTCATGTACACGTTTTTGTGTCATTAGATATTTCTATATCTTCTTTGGAAAAATGTTTGTTCAATTCCTGCTTATTTTTAAATTGGGTTCTTTGTCTTTTTGTTGTTGTGTTGTAGAAGCTCTTATATATTCTGGATACTAGACCGCATCAGATAGGTGGTTTGCAAATATTTTCGTCCATGCTCCCACTCCAATGAAAAAGAAAGTGGGCTGTGTTTCCACTCTCCTCAGAATGTCTTTTGATGCAGAAACATTTTTCATTTGGATGAAGTCATGTATCACTTATTCAGTTCCTGGTGCTTTGGTGTCTATATCTGAGAAACCATTGTCTAGTCAAGGGTCATGAAGTTTCACCCTAAGTGTGTGTAGTTTTAGCTCTAACATTTTGAGTTCATTTTATAGATGGTGTGAGGTAGGGGGTCCAGATTCATTCTTTTGTGTCGATTTCTGGTTTTCTCAGAACCATTTGTTAAAAATGCCAGTCTTTCCCCATCGAATTGTCTCGGAGCCCTGTCACAACATCATGGGACACAGCAAGCGGGAATAGTGAGCTGCGATGGACTTCCACTCCGTGGAGATGCTGGGCGGGGCGGGGCGGGCGCTCGGGGTGCCATCTCCTTCCAGGCCCCGCTGAGTCGTGGCCTTTCAGACAAGCACCTCTTTATTGCCAACTGTCTCTGGACCACAGTGGCCTTTGTCTGTGACGGGATGATGGCCTTTGCTGAGCGCTGCACTGCTGGTCCTGCTCGGTGCCCACAGGCGCCCAGGGTCTGCCACCTTTGAGGGGGCGGGCTTCCTGCTGTTGAGGCAAATCTCAAATGGCAATTTCTGCCCTTCCAGGCTGGGCAACAAAGGGATCTTCATTTCCCAGAGACTTGCTCAGCCCCTGCCCGCGCTGGCTCAGTCACACTGCTGGTGACCTTCAGGCGTGGACTGCTCGGAAGGTCCGGGCACGGAAGCCACTTTCATTGGGGACAATGGGACCACAAGTGCCAGATTCTTTGCTCGCAGTCCCATTCAGAACCTGTGGGAGTCTGGAACTGACAGAATCGGAACAAGCCGGCCTCAGCCTGGGTGAGAAAGCACGTAGGGCGGCGAGTGGCACCCGTCCACAGCTGGTCACAGGCCCGGGCCCTGGGGCTGCTGACCCCACAGTCACGCTGGCTTCCTCACTCAGACGTGTTGAGAGGGCTTGGGGTGTGGGAGAGACCCAGCTCGCGGGGGCACCCGGCGGGTGAGCTGTGGTTTCCGGAAGCCGCCATGGACCTGACCTGGCCTGGATGACCTTCCTGGCTGCAGCAGCTTCAAGTCAGCACCAGGAGAGGGAGTAAAATCTCATCCCCGTGCCACGTGGGGCCATGGGAATGTCGCGAGGTGGAGAAGAATATGACAGGTGCCCGGGCACACAGAGTGAAGCATTGTGGGGGGACCAGAGGGCAGGGGCTGGGCTGGAAGGAATACAGTTCTCTACCTGCAAGTTACCTAAGGGAGCATTTCCCACGTGTCTCCCGAGTGACCACCAGGCAGGCGGGTGGAGGAGGGCCTTCACGCATCAGTAACCGAGGTAACTGCTGCTTCCAGGGGCGGAGCAGCAGGCAGACCCCGGCCTACGTCCTGGCCCTGCCATCACTCCAGGGACAGACTTGGTCTTCTTGTCTGTGAAGCGGTGCTTGGTGCCAGCTCCCCGGGGGTCATCAGGGTCTCACGTGCTCCGTGCACACTGCGGGTCCTCGGCCGCGGCGCCCAGATTGTCCGCGCAGGATCTGGGCCTGGTTAACAGACTTCCCAGGAGGAGGGCATCCCCAGGTAGGGGCAGGGCAGGGGTCACTTGCTCCTTAGGATCATCCATCCCAGGGAGGATGCTGAGACGGCGCATGGTCCACACAGCCTTTCAGGGCAGCAACAACCCCTGTCCAGGCTCAGCCAGGGCTCCTGCTGCGGATGGGGCCTCCGGGGGTGGGAGGAAGAGCCACTGCCTTTTGGGGGTGGGGAGGCTTGGCCCCAGGACATGGCCAGGTGGGTGCCCGTGACTGAGTGCTGGGGAGGGACCCACCGGGGGAAACCAGGCCTGGGCTGAGCCCCTTCAGAGCAGATCAAGGCTGGGGCTGGGGCTGGGGCTGGGGCGGGAGCGAGTGTAGAAGGAGGGAGGGGCGGGCAGGCCAGTGCCCTGCTTCCCTGCCCCCGGCTGGCCAGAGCCTCTTTCTCCAGCGGAGCCAGGGAGGGCGGCATAGGTGGTGAGGGCCATCAGAGCACACGCCGTGGACCTTTGCGAGTGTCTCCAAGGGGCTGGTGTTCGAGAGCTGAGGGCGCCAGTGGACGCGAGGCCCCAGGCCCACTTGGTCACTGACGACAAGTCCGTGGGCCACAGGAGGGTGCTGCTGGGCACAAGGCTGTGATGGGGGGGAGGGGGGCCGCGGCAGGAGCTGAGACCTGGCCGCTGTGCCGAGGGCACCTCAGGAGGAGGCGGCGGTGCAAGACGCCGGCTCAGCGTCCGTAACCTGCCCTCGCAGCTGTGCCCGGAGTCGGAAGTGGGTATGTTTATCTCTGATCTACAGATAGGGAAACTGAGGCTCGGTTGCATAATAATGACATCTGTCCAGCACAGGCGTCAAGGCTAGAGGGATGGACGAGCCCGTGAGGACGAGCCCACGCAGGCAGGGGAGGTGAGCAGAGGAGGCGTTAGGCGGCTGCTCCTGATGGCCCGCAGGCGCCGCCGCAGCCCTCCCTGCCCGCCGTCCCGCCGTCCCGCTGGGCGTCCCTGCCAGTGGGCCCCTTGCAGGAGGCTTCTCTGTGGGCGAGCTGAGCGCGGGGCCGGGGTGCTGAGCCTTTGGGACCCAGCTTGACGCCTGCAGTGGGCATTTCGGAGTCGGTCATTCCAGGGGCCACAGCCACGCCAAGATCCCTCTGCCAGGAGAATGGAAACCAGCTGTTTACCTCTCAACATGTGGGTTTTGAGTCATCAGCCAAAGGACAGTGACAGGTCTCCCGTCCAAGGCGTGGGCCTCACTCCCGGCTCGCCTCCTCTTCCCTCCTGGCTTCCCCTCGGTGGGCCCCGCCCTGGGCGCTCAGTGGTTGTGGGGTGTCTCTCGTGAGCACCATCAGGAGGCCTGACACAAGAGGGGCTGTGTTATGAGGTTGTCACCAGGGCAGAGGGGGCGCACTCGGGACAAAGGTCAGAGTAACTCACCTCTCAGGGGTGGGCCTCTGAGATGCCACGCTTGCGGGAGGCGGGATATTTTGGATGTGGGCTGGCGGGGCGGGCAGTGCAGATGATGGACGATGACGGACTGAGGAAATGTGGCTCTGCTGCGGAGAAGCCAGCTGTGCTAGCAAAGCCATCCACCCAGACAGTCAGTACCCAGCAGCCAGTGCGAGTTCTCTGCTCTGGGCGCTCGGAGGATGGAGAGGGCGCTCCTCAGGAGTCAGTGGGGCAGGCGGGCTGGCCTGGAGGGCGAGCGGCAGCGCTGAGGGCCGAGTCCTCACAGGCTCCTCCCCTGCATGCCCCGGGCCCCGCGGCCCAGGCTCCATGTGCTTCCCTGCCGCTGACCGTGTCCTCCTGCGAAAGGGTCTCCACTGTCAAGTCCAGTTTCATGGCTTTAACCCGCCCCCTTTCAAACATTTAAAGTCCAGTCACTCTTCATTACTCTCAGATTTCAGAAACGTGAATTCACACACTCTCTAAAATTTATCTGTAACTCCAAAATCCATCCTCACAGTGCTTTTCCCATCATTCATGCGTGTGCACAGTGGCGTGTGCACAGGCAGTGGTGTGTGCACAGTGGCGTGTGTGCAGGCAGTGGTGTGTGCACAGTGGTGTGTACACAGTGGCATGTGCACAGTGGCGTGTGCACAGGCAGTGGTGTGTGCACAGTGGCGTGTGTGCAGGCAGTGACGTGTGCACAGTGGTGTGTACACAGTGGCATGTGCACAGTGGCGTGTGCGCAGGCAGTGGTGTGTGCACAGGCAGTGGCATAAGCGCAGTGGCGTGTGCTCAATGGCATGTGCGCAGTGGTGTGTGCACAGGCAGTGGTGTGTGTGCAGTGGTGTGTGCACAGGCAGTGGTATGTGCAAAGACAGTGGTGTGTCCACAGGCAGTGGTGTGTGCGCAGTGGCGTGTGCACAGGCAGTGGTGTGTGCACAGGCAGTGGTGTGTGCACAGTGGCGTGTGCACAGGCAGTGGTGTGTGCACAGGCAGTGGCGTGTGCGCAGGCAGTGGCGTGTGCTCAATGGCACGTGCGCAGTGGGGGGAGATGCAGCAGATCCCCGGTCAGGTCACAGGAGGAGGCGGCAGGAAGAGAAGCTCCACATAGCTCTCTTGGACCTCCTGCTGTCAGCACTGCCCTCCTCCTGGCCTGGCTGGTGGCACCGTTTTTGTGCTTTTTGCTGTTGAAATCGGCCCCCAGTGAGGGCAGCACTCAGTGCCGTCTGTGTTTCTGAGCGAGGAAAGAGCGCCCGGGGCCGCCCGGAGCAAGGCCAGAGCCAGGCGCGCTCTGTCCGGACACGATGGCTGAGCTGCGGGTGCGAGTTGCGCAGGAAGTCTCCCCTGCGTGTCCTCAGTGAGACCCGGAGAACACGCGTGTGTACTGATCTGCGGAGGCTGCCTGCCAGGGCCAGCAGGAGCCCAGCCACATGTCCCCACCGACCGCTTGGAATGCACTGATTCGGGGCAGGAGCGACCACTGCAGGTGGCGAGACTTAACTGTCCTTCGTTTGGGCCAACTTTTGTGGCTTTCCGCACCCTGCTAGCATCGTTTTCCAGCACCTACGCTAATCTTCCAGCAGCAGGAAATGGCTGGGAGAGGGCCTGATGGGGGACAGAGGCCGCAGATGGACGGGAGCAGCGGTGAGTCGGGCACGGGCGACAGGCCCGGAGAGCGAGGTGTAGACGGAAGACACCCTGTGCGTGTGGGGACCTGATGAGACACCGCTAGAAGCATAAGTTTGGGGCGAGCCCTGCAACCAGGTGGCCAGCCCATCTCTGGACGAGGCCACGTGCTGGCTCACGGGGCAAGTTCCTGCCCTTCCCTGTGCCTCGCTCCTCCTACCTGTACATGGGGACCTAGGAGCACCTGCTTACCAGGTTGTTACTATGATGACCATGGGGGACGGGAGGCCCCGCCATCTCTCACCCCTGTGCCCTCCTCTGCCTCCTCAGCGCGCTTCTGCCTGGGCTCCTCCGAGGCGGGTGTTCCTGGACGGGCTGAGCACATCGCCAGCTGCTGTTCTCCAAAGGAAGCCACTCGTGTCACCTCCTCTCCGCGGGGCTGGGGAGGGAGGAAGGAGAGCGCCACATGCTGCCAGGACCATGTCTTTGTTGGGCCCAGGGCACTGGAGAGTGCAATCTCAGGGCCACTCCAGTGGTGGACTGCCAACAGGGTGTGGACTTACAGAAGGGGCTGGGAGTCCCGTGAAAACCTGTGTCTGGTGGCGAGCAGAAGGGTGCTGTGCACACACTCCTCTACGGGGCTGTGTTCGTGGCCCCATGGAGCGTGCCTCCTGCCTGCCACGCCTGTGAGGGCAGCACTGGGCTTCTGCTGAGGAGCCGGAGGCTGGAGGGGGAGATGCTGCCTCTTCTGTAGGTTCGGGTCCCAAGTCCAGGCCAAGGAAGACCCAGGCGAGGCTTCCCGGAGTCGGGGCGGACGACTCCTGCACCCTCCCGGCGCCTCTGTGGTCCCGAGCAGCAGGAGGTCTGCCCTGCGTGGCCAGGACCTGCCACCCTGCCCCTTTCCACCTCCACCCGGTGGCAGGGACGTGGGAGAAGGTTGGAGAGGGGCCGCACCTGCTCAGAGGACAGGCGAGGCCACTTGTGGAGCCCAAACTGAAGTAGACGAGGGCAAGACAACAGGAATTGCTTTTGGGGGCAGGGTCTGGGGGCTGCGAGGGTTGTGGGGGGGAAGCCCAGCACTTCTTTCTAAACCTGGAAGGAGCATGGTCCTGGGCCAGGCTGGCCCTGGGCTCCTGAGGGACATGCTGTGAACTTCAGCCTGAGCAGAAGCCAGCAGACAGCCCTGTGGGGTCAGGGTGGTGTGTCAGGCGGGACCGAGGGCCAACAGTGAGGCAAGGTGGAAGCCTGTGCCTCCTCCCCCCGTGGAGCCGCCGGCGTCGGGGTGGCGGAGTGCCCTGTGCCTACCTGTCGCAGAGAAGAGCACCCGCCCGTGCAGAACAGGACGCTGGGCCCACCTGTCTGCATCGGCGTTTGAATCAAGAGCCTCGGTGATTCCGAGGCACCCGGTTCAGGGACCTGGAGGAGGCCACTCACTGGGCCCCCTCTCACCTGTGGGCAAGGAGCCTTGGGCTGGAGAGTGTGAATGATTTGCCCAAAGTTGCCCAACAAACCACTGTCCGTGCTGCTCCCTCACACCCAAGGCTCACGCCCCGACAGCTGTGCGTGTGGCGAGCTCCAGGTCCCGCACGCCCTGGGTGCGGCAGGGGCTTGGGGGAGATGGGGCCGGTATTTTGCTTCCGTCTTAGACTGGAGGGAATGGAGGCCTGGTGGGGCTCACGGCTCACCTGCAGGCTTCCTGCCATCTAGGGGAGGCTGCAGCCACGGCCCCTGGAGAAACCCTGTGATATGGGTTTCTCATTCATTCATTCATTCATTCAAACCCTCCTCCTCAGGGAGGCCTCCTGCTGCTGATCTGCCACAGGACTGTTTGCCTCTTGGTGACTCCCAGCCATGCCCCTGACACTGCCTGTGGGCCAGGAGCACCCCATGCCCCTCAGGGACCCCCCGGGAGCCTTTGGGGTCTGGGCCTGTGAGCCAGGCAGCGGAAGCTGCAGGTCTGGTCACACGGGTTTCCATGCACTTTGGTCTTTCTTGGGTCTGAAATTTGGGACAAAGGACATTAGAGGCGTTGGAGCTAAGAACCCGGCTTCTGAGGCCCTGGTGACCCGCCTCTCAGCTTATCTGCTGCCAGGTCTTGGAAGCGGCCAAACCAGTTTTCTTACTCAGAGACGCACCTTTGGGCCTCACAGGTGGGGATGTGCCATCAACTCCTACCCCTCCCCAAAGCCCCCTTCAAGGCCCCTCTGTCCTGTGAGATATTTTTTGGTTTATCTGGACCTTATTCATTCATTCATTCATTCATTCATTCATTCACTCATTCATCAGTTTATTCGTCCAGACATGGTCACAGGATGCCAAACGTGTCCGTGTAAGGAACTGAGACTAGGTCTCTGACCTCCTGCAGCCACTGCCGCTGCCCAGGCCCAGCTCTGGGGAACCCAGCCCTCAATGGGCAGCTGATCAAGCTGCCGCATATCACCCATGGCCGTCCTCTGCCCAGCTAAGGTCCAAGACTGGCCAGACCAGCCTCAGCCTCCGCGATGGTGGGCAGGTGTGCCTAGGAAAGGGCGGGAGAGCTGAGTAAGCCCCATGCGAACCCGCCCTCTAAACGGTCGGTGTGACTTCATTCCCCACTCCGCGTGCATATTGGTAATCACTGGGAAAGAGTGAAAATGGAAGTCTTCGTTTTTAATGGGACTAGATGAAACGTTAATGACCAGTAACCTCACGGAGTGAGTGCTACACAATGCGGCTGCCGCCCCCACGCCTGTGCACGCTCTGGGCGTTAGACAATCACGTAATTAAGTGTAGCTCACCACAGGCATGTCATTACACACCCCAGCATTCTCGGAGACTCAGGAGGAACGCTCTCAACTCACAGGTGCTGCTCATCAGATCATCTTCAATCACGTTACAAATATTATCTCATTAATCCTCTGCAACAGTTTCGTGAGCGTCCCTGTTCACAGGTTACAAACCCATAGCCCGTCGTGATTAAGCGACAAGGGGACCGTCGCACACGTCACTCTCCTACCCGGAAAGAGCACCTGGAAGGGTCCTGACTCCTGGAATGGTCGTCTTCTAATTAAAGGAGAACCGAATTTAAAGAGCTACATCCAAGTTCCCACGGAAATAGTGGAAATGAAGTGTGCACCGTGGCCCTTGATCCTGGGCCAGATCCTGGTTGTCTGAGGCCTTCAGCTCTTGGGGTGTCTGCTCTGTGTCCAAGGGTCAAGGAAACTGTATGCGTACACATGTAACTTACATACACACGCCCATGTCAATCAAGTGATGGGAAGGCGCTGGATGCACACAATTGTTACTCATATTTGTGGGTAATGCCCACAGAAGGTGGAGTTGCGTAGCAAGATGGCACGCTGTGTGGAGGTGAATTTAAAAAGGCGGTTTGGGCATCCGTTCTTGAGGGTCTGTGTGCTCTGTATTGGTGACCTTGGCTCTTTATCACACCCTGTAAGGTAGCTGCTATTGCCCCCACACTTCACAGATGGTTCACCAAAGCCACGCCGGCCACGGACCGCGAGGGTCAGGAACTGTGACCGAGCCCACATCCACGGCAGCTCTGCGGAGAAGGGCCCTAAACGCCCACGTTTCCTAGTGAGGCCTGCACACCGGGGACCACACGGAGCCTCCCCTCTGAGGGAGAGGAACATTTCCTGGCACGGAACAGGGATGGGGTTGGTGCTGAATGCTTCTCTTCCATGAACCATGGGAGCTGGCCTCAGAAACGACCCGCTCTCCTTTCCCTGTGAACTCCCTCCACGGCCCAAGGGCTCCTGGTGCATGCTCACCAGGAAGGGGAAGGCACTGCGCCCAGCAGGATGTTCCCAGGCTGCTTTCCCTCCGGGACCAGCCTGGCCCTCTCTTCAGCAAGTGCACACGCACGTGGTCACGGAGCATTAGAGCCGGGCTGTGCGCCCGTGGAGGCGCCGCCCAGGCCCCGCACTCCTGACGGTCATCCCAGGGCACGCCAGTGGGTGTTAAGTATTTTATGTAAATAACAAACTATGGGAATAATAATAGTACAAAAGCCGTATTTCTCACCCAAATCATCCTTGTCTATTTCTCTCAGCTTTACCATCGGGAAAATGGGTGGCAGCCTCGTGTGACTAAGCTCACCTCAGCGGGGTTTGTCAATGATGTCAGACCTTGGGAATAAGGCTAGCCGGAGCTGTAGTGTATTTATGTGTAATTATCACTAATTTACCATTGCAGCTTGATGGTGCTGAGCACATTAAATGCATTAGACCTTTACTTAATGGGGAAGGCATGGTGGGCGCCCTTGAAGAAACAAATTACCTAATTAATTTGCGGAAATGTGACCCCTTGGATTTGAAAAATTATTATAGTTGCCTTTGATAGCATTAACAAGGCTGTGGCCTGTAATTGAAACTCCCCTGAACAGGTGGGAAGAGGATGTGTGAGGACAGGTGGCTCCTGCACCGAGTCACCTGCAGGGGCAGTTAGGGGCGTCGAGGACCAGTGCCCTTGGCGCCACCCTCTGCGGCCACCACCCTCCACCATGAGGACTGTAGTGGCAGCGAGGGCACTGTGTGAGCTCAGGTGAGGTGGGACCTGTGGTGAGGACAGGCGGGCCGTGTGACCTTGGGGCGGCTCTCAGCCTTTGGGGTTTGGATCTCCTCTGCACAGTGAGTGTGTGGGGTTATACCAGTGCTTCCCAGGCCTGCCTGCCAACCCTGGGAACTCAAAACCAATGAGCCCAACTCAGGACCAGTCTAAGCTGACTCCCTCCCTCCTCCCTCCTCCCTCCCTCTCCCTCCTCCCTTCCTCCATCCCTCCTCCCTTCCTCTTTCCTCCCTCTCCCTCCCCCCTCCCTCCCTCCCTCCCTCCCTCCCTCCCTCCCTCCCTCCCTCCCTCCCTCCCTCATCAAGGACTTTAAAGCCCTACTATGAATTAGCACCATCCTTCTGTGGATGACAAAACATTTTAATACCCAAAAGACAAACTTCAGAACAAAGGCAGTCCTTCATATGAATAAATTTCAATGTCACTTCAATTTCTCTCTTCTTGTCCCTATTGTTCTCACTTCACGGTGGGGTCTTCTCATGGCCGAGGACCAGCATTTGGAACCACGGTCCCAGGGTCCTGCAGGTCCCTCAGCGGCCCCCAGAAGGGCCTGTCTCTGGTGGTCATTCGTGGGCAGCCCTGGCCACACTGCTTCTGACAGTAAGCCCATCCCCTCGGGCGAGGGCTCTCCTCCTCCAACAGCACCTCGTCGCCTGACATGTCACTGGAGCGGCTGCGGGCCAGGTGGTGCCAGGTTGGGGTGTCTGTGCTAGACCACGAGGCCCGTGTCAGGGTGCCACCGGCGCCCCCACGGACTGTGGCAGGTGGGGAGCCTGCTGGGGCGTGAGTGGCCGTCTGGTGCTCTCTGGCCCCTTAAGGCTCACAGCGACGTTGGCGAAGCACGTTGTTCCGTGAAGGGCTCCGGCAGCCACCCTAACCTCCCAGGCCGGGTGGCCCTAGCAGGCCGGGGGCGATGTTGTTTCTGCCACCTCGGCGTGGCACTCCTCTCCCGTGGCGCTGGGCTCCCTGCCTCACTGAGGCCATAAAGGTTGTCATGCCCCAAGTCGCCGAACGCACCGGGGGCAGGGCGGCCGTGGGGCGAAGACCCACCACGCGGGGTCTTTCTTCTCACGCTCGCTGGCTCGCTCTGCCTCCTCTCCATGTGCTGACCCCGGCCACCTGCTGAGCCCGGAGCACCTGCTGGACACACTGCAGCCTGAAGCGTTCCTTGCGGGCCAGCCGTGGAGGACAGCCACGCGTCCCGCACCCGTGCTGCTCCCGCTCGGCGAGGCGGCTGCCGGACGTGCGGAGCCTCTGCTGGGCTCCGTGGTGCGGCCTCTGAGGGGCGCCGTGTTGGAGCGCGCCTGGCGCTCTGGGCTCTGCGGCCAGGGGCTGAGTGTGCGCTGGTCTCACTCAGAGGAAGACCGGGCGGGCAAGAAGGACGCGGGTTGTGCCGGCGCTGCTCTTGGGCTGCACCAGTTTCTTCAACTCAGCTCGGGTAGAAACTGCCCGGCAGAGGAAGGCTGCGCGGCCCATTGCCTGGGCCTGCAGTGCCCGCATCGCAGCGCGTCTTCCTCAGCGCGGTGAGCACGTGGCCAGCCTGGGAGCATTCAGGCTGGTGTGGTGCCTAAGCCCTCTTTCTGTGCCTCTGCCGGAGGGGCGCTCGTGTCTTCAATGTGTGCTCCCCACCCCCACCTGCTCTGAGGAAGCCTGGGGACCCAGGTTCGGGATACTCAGGAAGAATGTACATACACGAGTGTGTGCATGTGTGCACATGTACGATCATGCATGCATGTGAGTGTACATGTGTGCATACATATGAACATGAGTGCATGCATGTGCACATGTATGCATGCATATATATTCATGTATGTGTATGAACACACGTGTGTGTGGTGTACTGGATTTGTGTCTTAGTTGCTCCTCTATACGGTGGTGCTAGAGGGCTGTCCTTTCTCAGGAGTGTGGGACCCTCCCTGGTTCTCCTGAAGTCCTCCAGTAAGACAGCCATATGAACTTTCTTGACACCCTGGTGAGGTGACTTGTTAGGGTTGGGGAGAAAAAAGAAACGATATTTCCACAAAGAGGAGTTTTTCTGTATGTGGATTTCAATCATTTTCATTTGGGGGTTGCTTGCTTTGCTCTTTCAGGTCAATTTACTGGAAATGAGGCTACCAAATGCAGGGTGCATCTCAGAACACGAAGCCGAATGAATTGGTCCACGGCCTTGAAGCATCTCCCTTAACACTCCCAGCATATTAGAAATGCACCACACCGAGAAACAGGCCATTTCGTTTCATCAGGCTGCTCTGATAGCTCTCCCTATGACGTTGGGTTAAACCCCTGGTCCTACTGAGAGCCTGGAAGATGATGGTGATGATCATCACATTTGCTTGTGTAGTGACATCATCACCATCACCATCACCGTCACCGTCTCCACCACCATCACCATCACCATCACCATCACCACCACCATCATCACCATCACCATCACCATCACCATCACCATCACCATCACAATCATCACCATCACCATCACCATCACCATCATCACCATCACCATCACCATCATCACCATCACCATCACCATCATCACCATCACCATCACCATCATCACCATCACCATCACCATCATCACCATCACCATCACCATCACCATCACCATCACAATCATCACCATCACCATCACCATCACCATCATCACCATCACCATCACCATCATCACCATCACCATCACCATCATCACCATCACCATCACCATCATCACCATCACCATCATCACCATCACCATCACCATCACAGTCACCATCACCATCATCGCCATCAGTTGTGTAGTGTCAGCGTGTGCCAGCCACTGTCCTAAACACTGAGCATGTGTCCCCTCAGCAAACCCTCCCAGCAGCCGGTTACCATTCCCGCACGCTGCAGGAGAGGCCGGAGCACTGGAGGGTGACCACCTTCCCAAGCCCTGCACTGGAAGTGGCAGGGCCGAGAGTCAGTCCTGCCCGGACCAAAAGGCTACCCTCAGCCACTGACCACTCTGGTCCTCCGTGTCCTCACCAGTAAGAAGGTGGGAGGCTTGCGTGCAGATGTGGTAGGAGGCCCGGAGGACTAGGGCTAACACTGGGCGAGAGTCTGTGGTCACCGCGTCTAAAGCAGGAGGAAGGGGGCCTATAGGAGCGAAGGCTGCTAGACTCGGGAGGATCCACAGCCAGGTCAACTGTCCTACAGACAGGGCTCCATGAGGCCAGGCCAGGGGAGGGCCCGAAGCCCCACCCACAGGGCCCCGGCCTGGCCAAGGGCATGAAGCCCCTACGGTAACCTGCAGGAAGTACCTGCTGTCCCTCTGCTCGGATGGTTGGGCCAGGCCAGGAGCCACAGAGAGGTGCCGGGCAGGTATGTTTTGATGGAAGCCTTGGTCTGGGGGCATAGACGATGAAACATGCAGACACAGGGTGCTGGGTGAGTAAAACGGAGCCTGGGGCAGCACAGAAGGTGAGCTGTGGCCACAGGAAATAGTGGGGTGGGGTAGGTTAAGTGCTGGAGGGTGCAGACTGGCAGTTCAGAGAGCTCCTCACGCTTGTCTGGAGATGGAAGGAGTTGAGATCTGTTTGCTGTCCCCACTGGGCTCTCGTCTTGCCACGGACACTGCAGGTGAGCCATCCCACCTGGTCCTGAAGCGCAAGCGCCCGGACACCCAGGCCTGGGGAGTTTAATGTTGCCCGGTCTGGTGTTTCCTCACTTCTTCACATCATAGAATCCATAGAAAACAACACTATCCTCACATCGCACTGGAGTTAAAGCACAGCCAGTCTGAGACCTGAGCTGGATGGCCACGGTCTGGGATGCCCAGACCCTGGCTGCCCACCCACTGTGGCATCACGGTGCCATGGCCAGGCTTTGGGAAGCTCAGGCCAGTTCCTCTGCCACCAGTGGTTGTCCTGGCTCTGCATCCGCATCACCACCTCTGGGTGGCCCAGGGGACCGCTGGTGGCTTTCACGCGGAGAAGCATCTCCCGGCATCCTGAAGTTCCCACCCTTTGACCCCAGCCCTTCATCGGAGCTCAGAGCCAGGAGAGTGGGGATGGAGGGGGACTGCAGAGGCTGCCGCGGGAGAGGGCTCAGGCTTTGACTAGGGACTTGCAGCTGGTCCATGCAGGGCATTGCTTTGCATGTTGGCCTGCCTTCCAGCAAGATGGACATCCCCTTCTCCCCCCACCCCTGGCAATGACCGTGACTCATGACTGAGGGAGCACAGTCATTGTGCCTTGCAGACCTGGGGCAAGTCCCAGGCCCATGGCACACGAGCTGGCCGGCTGCTCCTGACTCTCCTTACTCATTCAGTGACGTCAGCAAATGGACCGTGATTGTTGCGTCTGAGTGTAGTGCCTGGCGTGTAATGGATGCTCAAGAGATGCTGGTTCCTCCCCCTCCTCCCCTGCTGCAGACCCTCGTTAGATGATTGGCTGATTGACTCACCAGGCTGCTGGTGTGGGGGGGGGGGAAGGTGTGGTCACCCACAGCTCATCTCAGTCTCCTGCGGGGACCATGGGGCTGCGTGCCATTCCCCAGGAGCACTCTCAGTGACCGGCAGGTGTACCGTAAGCTCGCGCCCATGTGTGGTCAGAATGCACACGGGATTTCCCTTTGTCTTAGCATTCTACCGAGAAGCCGTGAGAGCTGGGGTGTTGGCAGGTCAGAGACCATGGGGGCCTGGCCTTGAGGAGCTCGCCACAGGGTTGTCAAAGGACCATTGGCAGCTGGAGGTGGGATCACCCAGGGAGCAGGCTCCGGGGCAGGGAGCGGGAGGGGCCTCTTGTGATTACTGCTGGTTTCCAGATGAACGCTCATCAAACTGAGAAAACATTTATGGTGTAAATACGGGAGCAGGCCGACGTACGCTGACTCCCTGAGCCCTGGGCCATTCCCAAATGTAGGTGACAAGAAACCTATCCCATGGGGTCATTGGGATGTTAAATGAGTAAACAACAGTGACAGTCAAGCACTGTGGAAAATAGTAATGCGGGCGGGGGCCGGGCGGACGCAGGGAGAGCAAGAAGGTCTCCAAGTCAGCCACGTGTCTCAGTTGACAAAGCCACCGGAGAATCGATGGGAACAGGACATCCCAGGTGAACTCAGGAACCTCAGGGGTGGCTTGTCTCGGGCAGCAAGGGCAGCTGAAATTCAAGTTCATTCAACAGGCTCCACAGTCACAAGGCAGGCTCCAGAGCAACTGAGGCTATGCAACCTGTGGATGGCACTGACCACTGTGCGGCTGCTGTGCCGGAAGGCAGCCGGGAGGGAGACAGAGAAGGCGGTTTTCCCGCTCACCTCTCGGCCTGAGGTGCTGTGGTCACTCTCAGCACAGAGGGACGGTACAGCCACAACGCGAAACGACACCTTCGGTGCCTCATGAAAACGCTCAACTGCACCATAAACACAGGAATAGCAATTAAAGCAACTCTGCTGATCACACCAGCAAAACGTATTTGATGCTCATACCTTCTTCTGGGAAGGGCTTGTTGGCAGAGTGGAGTATAAGTGATCCCACCCCTTTGGGGGGACAGTGGGTATCCTATCTAATAAAAGAATGATATGCAAATTGACCATCACTCCAATACACAAGATGGCTGCCCCCATGTGGTCAAAGATGGCTGCCCCCAGGTGGACACAAGATGGCCACCACAAGATGGCCAGCAGGGGAGGGCAGTTGGGAGGGACCAGGCCTGCAAGGGAGGGCAGTTGGGGGCGATCAAGCCTGCAGGGGAGGGCAGTTAGGGGTGACTAGGCCGGCAGAGGAAGGAAGTTGGGGGTGACCGGGCCTGCAGGGAAGGGCAGTTGGGGGGGACCCAGGCCTGCAGGGGAGGGCAGTTAGGGGCAAACAGGCTGGCAGGGGAGCAGTTAGGCATCAATCAGGCTGGCAGGAGAGTGGTTAGGGGGTGATCAGGCTGGCAGGCAGAAGCGGTTAGGGGCAATCAGGAAGGCAGGCAGGCGAACAGTTGGGAGCCAGCAGTCCTGGATTGTGAGAGGAATGGCCGACTGCCCGTTTAGGCCCGATCCTACTGGGATCCATTTAGGCCCGATCCCAGTAGGATCGGGCCTAAATGGGCAGTCGGACATCCCTTGAGGGGTCCCAGATTGGAGAGGGTGCAGGCTGGGCTGAGGGACACACCCCCCCATGCACGAATTTTGTGCACCGGGCCTCTAGTACTTATATATTAAAAAATTAATTTTAATTTGACATTTTTGTGTCGACTTTATTTAAAATTACTTTAATCTGTCTTTTAACAATGATCTGGTGACTCCAACTCAGGAGGATGTCCTTCCAGGCAGAGCACCGGTCTGCTTGTCTCCCCGGGGGCCCCCCACTGTGCCCCAAAGTCCTCAGGAGACAGCCATCAGATTGGGCGGCTCTGTGGCAGTGGGGGGCTGGGGCAGGTGTTTCCATCTTGTGGCTGGTGTTTTCCACGGTGACTGAGAAGCTTGGCTGAGCCCTGATGCCCAAAAGAATCCTGTGGCCTGTGCAGTGCCGGGTTCTGGGGACAGCCTCGCCGGTCCACGCGAGTCTGTGCTAAAGGAGCATCCCATTCCCTGAGACTTAGAGGACAGTGCATCGCAGCGATGCAGTGGCCGAGGTGTTTGCCTGATGCACGTACTCCCTGGGTGTGCCTATCACCTTTTCCTTGTCAGTTGCGTCGGGAAAATAAATGATCACCAGCCGAGATCTCTTCTAATAATAAGAGCAGCCCCGCTTAATTGCTTTGGTTAAGTGGTCATGGCTTTCTTCGCGCATCAGTGCCATTAGTCAGGTCCTGGGAGGACCTGTGGGCTTATTAAAGGGGGTGGGCGGGGCCAGGCAGGGCTGGGCAGGGCCGGGCGGGGCTGGGCCAGTTCTTTCTGGGTTAACATGTGGAGGACGGGCCCCACCTGGTTACACCTGCTGTTAGGGGTGGGCTCTTTAAGAGGAAAGGCCACCCCACGGTGGCCACAGGGAGCGGGGCACCTGCGGTCCTACCCTAACTGCCCCTGGCCGTCCCCAGGAGATGAGCAGACCCCGGTGCTCTGCCTGGTCTGTCTCTTCCCCACTTTTTATTTTTGCCCAGAAGTATTTTAGGTAGTTTCCTTCCAGAGCATGGTCAGCGCAGGAGGGCGGGCTGGGCTTGGGGTGACCTCTGGGGCCCAGCACCAGGCACAGTTCTGGGACTCAGTAGGTGTTTTGTGAGAACATGCGGGATCGTGGGGAACCTGAGGGCTCCGTGGCCCAGACACAGGCGGGTCCCGGGCGGCGTGTCTGCTCATCCCCCCGGCAGGCAGGGTGACAGGCTGTGGCTCCCTGGCCACTCCGCCTTCCAGCTGTGGGTGGGGTGGGCTTGGGGGTCTGAGGACTGAGGGCAGGAGGGTGCCCCCACATCTGCTGCATGTGCCCGAGGTCCCGATGGGCTGGAGGACCAGGTGCTGTGCGGGCGGCCTTGGGCTCAGGGCTGCTCCTGCAGAAGCGAGGCGGAGGCCCTGGGAGGACAGCCTGGGCAGTCCCGGGCCCCGGGCTTTGGAATAGAGCTGGGCTGAGCGGACTGGCATCCTCGGCCAGACCGTGGGCATGTGGGAGAGGGCAGGGTCAGCAGCTCCTAGTTTCCTGTCCCAAAGGCATGTCACCATGTTCCGCCCTGTGCTCTCCCCTCTTCGTCGGGCAGTCAGCCGAGAACGGCTTTGTCCAGTGCCTCAGCTCCCCGTGAGCTCGTACCGTCTCCTCAGTTCTGTTGCTTTCCTTGACGCCAAACAAAGCCATTAACAACGGACGTCAGGCGTTTCTACAAAGCTTTCCTAAGAGGCTGTTCTGCTGAACCCCCAGCCCAGGGGGCTCCTTATTAACCTGGAGCTTCCCGAGGGGGAGGGCTGCAGCCAGGGTCCCACGCGCATCACGCCTCCTGCTGGCCCCTGCAGGCTCCCGCCCTGCGGCCACCCTGGCCATCCCTCTGGGTTCCAGCTTTCAAAGACTCGGGCTATGAGCCCTGGTGCGAGCGCTCCTCGGCAGCCTTGGCTGTGACCGGGACGCCGAGGCACTATCGCCGGCCACGCGGCCTGAAATGTGCATTTGATTGAAGGCCACACCTGGTGCCACAGGGTGCTGACGGCGTGAGAGGCTTTGTCTGAGGAGTGGCCTCAGTGGCGCTGTGCATGGCGCTGAGTGTGGCCCTGGAGACCTTGTGGGCGAGAGTGGGCCCTTCCTAAGGACGAGCTTCCCTGCAGTCAGGCCAGCCTGTTTCTGGGGCAGGAGCCAGTCTTGCTTTTCTTGTTTTTGTGTGTCTGACCTGGAACCTCTAGTTCGAGTCGGAAGAACACGGTCACGCCTGCTGTTGGTGACATTGGTGATGCTCTTTCTGTACGACAGCAGCACCACCTTCTCTTTGCATAAAGTCACCCAGAAATCATGCCTATGACACGGAAGTCCCCAGCCGCTCTCAGCTCATCGGCATGCCCTTCCCGGAGGACTCGGGATTGGCAGAGCGAGGCGCGGGGGCCGCCTGGGTGGGCGCACACGCCGGCTCTCTTCTCCTCGGAAGGACTGGCCACTGATGTTTTGGGCAACTTGTTCAAGCAGAGGGAGCTTAGGAGACTCACCGCTGGCCGGCGTGGCGACACGGCATTGTGCTGCCTCGACTCCCTTTCTGAGGCTCTGCCCGCGGCTCCCGGGTTTCCTGACCCAGGCATTGCCTTTACTGTATTTAGATGGAGGGTGCGTGGGGTCGGCGGGGGGGGACATGGTTGTCTGTCTGTCACTGGGATGAGGAATCAGGAGAAGCTGAGGTAACACGGCGTTTGGTATCAGGCCAGGGAGCCATTGCTTATTACACGACAACAATCCAACTCCTTTTTGACGTCGGAAAAACCAGCCCAGTCGCATGCTCTAATTCAAGGCGGGAGCTCAGGTCTTCCTCCTAACCCCGTGCTCAGCTCCTGCTGGCCCGCGGGCCGCCAGGCCTGGTCGCAGCCAGACCCTGCCTCGCAGGCAGACCCGGCCTCGCTGAGCCCGCGCTCAGGGCTGCAGCCGGAGATGATAGCATATTTTTCATGGATTTCTGAGGGGAAGGGAGAGGGAAAGAGATTTTACTGATCAGTTGCCTCCTGTACGCCCCCTACTGGGGATGGAGCCTGCAACCCAGGCATGTGCCTGACCGGGCATCGAACCTGGGACCCTTCAGTCTGCAGGCTGACGCTCTATCCACTGAGCACCCGCTAGGGCTAAATTTTCTATTTATAGAAAAATCTTGCCTGTTGCTTGTATCTCTCCTTGACCGGATAAGCCGTCAGGCGAAGCCCTCGCCTTTCTGCTTCTTGCTTCCTAAACTGCGGAGATACGAATGCAATGCACCCGGGATCTTTGAGGAAGCGCCACGCTGTCTTCCGCAGCGGCTGCACGGTCTGCACTCCCACAGCAGAGCCGAGAGCTCCCTTTCTCCGCGCCCTCCCAGCCCCTCTGGTGATTTGCTAATGGAAGCCATTCTGGCAGGTGTGAGGTGGTACGTCACTGTGGTTTGATTTGCATGTCTCTGCTGAACAACATGCACACAGAGGCATGGGTACGTGCACCGGACTAGCAGCTGTCGGAGGAGGGGCTGGGGTCTGGAGGAAGGAAGGGAAGGGGTTCCCACAAGCACGTATACACACACGCACTCACATAGACACAGGCAGTGGGGAGAGCAGAGGGAAAGGGGGTGTGGGTGGAGGAGGGCGAGCCAATGTCACTCCTATAAATGAAATAGCCATGGCCTTGGTTTGCTGGAATAGACCAGGTTTAAAGTATGAGTGGCACACCCTATGCCTAAATTCCCCGTCATTTTCATTTGGATGTGCAGAAACTTGGTATTTGTGTGTTGAGTATTTTCTATATTTCTAAGAAGAAACTCACTGGTGATATGAAATGACGGCCGCGGTGGTTTTAGACTGTGGGGCCGATGCTCTGGACTTTCTGAAAAACTGAATTCAGTGAATGTGCCATCATGGTATTGGACAGCTGGACTGCATCCTGCCTCCGTGGGGTGCTAGGATGGCTCCGCGGGACGGCGGCTTGGACTAGCAGGGAGGCTCAGGGCTTTGTGTCTGTGTGGTGGGCTCCAGAGCCAAGGAGGCAGGCGTTTCGATTCATCCCGTCCAATGAGCAGAGCTGCTTGGTCGTCAGGGTTCCCTCGCTTCATTTCCCCCCCAAATACGACTAATGTTTACAACGTGGGTGATAGCTGGCTGGGGCCCCTCTCTTCATCCCATTGCCCAGAACACCAGGGGGACGAGGAGGTGGCTCCCTGAGGCCCAGGGCAGGGACACGACCCAGGTTTCCTTGGACAGAGATGCTGCACAATTTCAGCGTCAGGCACCTCCCTTCTTGCTCCTTCCTCCCGTTTACATCGGTGCACACGTTCCATGGAACAGGAGCTTGTAGGGCCAGAGACTGCCTCCCACCCTCGGTTCACCCACGGCTCTTTGCGGAAGCTCGTGGCATCCACCTCGGGCGAAACCCGGCCCGGCCTGCTTGGCTGCTGCAGGGACGGACAGTCCTCTTGCAAAATAGTCACGAGTGTTGCTGTGGGGGCCACGCTCACATGAAGGAGAGACTGTGCAAAGCGGCTGCGCCCCCGTCGAGTGAGCAGCAGCGGCCCAGGGCCCAGGGCGGCACGGGGCCGGGGGTCAGAAGGCGTGGCCCTGGTCCTCACTGCAAAGCATGTCTGACGCCGTGGGCGGATCCCACCAGCAATCTCCCCAAACAGACCCTGGGAAGATGTGGGTCAGTTCAGGGCCAAGGGGGACATTTGCTGGGGAGCCTCCTGCCCTGCCTTTGGGAGCAGACCTGCTGGGGGCCCTAAGGGTCTGGCCTGGCCTTGGGGAGGCCCTACAAACACGATGGTGTCCTCCCCAGGGTCAGAGCTGGGCCCGAATGGGAGCACCCCGAGCCCATTCTGTGGTGTGCTGCCTCTGAGGCCCCCAGACTCTCTGAACATGGACCCACTGTGAGAGTCCGAGATCCCCAGTTGGTGTGGCCCCAATAACCAAGGCTTGTCCCTGTTATTCTGTGAAACAAAGGCTCCGTGAAGGACAGGGGCCGGAGGCGGACAGGAGGAGGGTGCGCTCTGATGGCCTGGCGACTCTTCCCCTAAATGACGGAGCATGACTCACGGCCCAAGCTCTGGTGACTCAGAGCCAGTCACAGGCGGTCTTTCTTCTCGGCAGGACCGGGCATGACCTGCAGGCTGAGCAGGAATGTGTTTGTCTTCATGTTGGGGGGATCTGCACCCCACGACATCACAAAAACCCGTCTCCATACAGGAGCCACGGGCCGCGGACGCTGCTGCGCAAACATGGGCGCCTGGCTCTGGAGTCAGGGCTCTGCTGGGAACCCCAGGCCCGATTGCCCTCCTCCGCCCACTGTTCTCTCCCCGTCCCTTGTGTCCCTGCTCCTGCCAGGGGCCCAGTGACTCACAGGAAGGCCAAGCTCAGGGCAGACCAGCCACTGCTCCGGACCCCGGCTGGAACCGCCCAGAGCAGTGACACTGGTCCGGGGCCACAGCTGGTCGCCGCAGAGCCCCGACTGGATGCACAGTCCCCCACTCGCCCCCCCCCCCCCCCCCCCCCCCCCCCCGCTCCCGGTTACTAGCTGAGAAGGCTGTGTTTTCCCACGGAGGGAGCGCTCAGAGCCTGGAGATAAACTTCCAAACATCAGTCTCCACCGTTCTACCTATGAGTGCCTCCCCTGTGTGGGGGCTGCCCGGGCAGATTCAGCACCCACTGCGGGGATCATGGTCCTCCAACCGACACTCTCATTTCTGTCTTTTAACATTTATTTCTATTTTTATTTATTGAATTTATTGGGGGACAGGTTTCAAGTGTACAACTCAATCAAAAGTAAAACATACCCTGCACACTGTGTCATGTGCCCATCGCCCCAAGAGTCTCCCCCCATTTCCCCGCTGTCCCCCCAGCGCTCCGGGCCCTCCCCACACTGGTCTGTGCCTGTGGCCACGCATAGATGTTCTTTGGCTAATCCCTTCACCTTCTTTCATCCACCCCCCGCCCGCCGCCCCTGACAGCTGTCAGTCTGCCCCATGCTCCACGCCTCTGTTTCTGTGCTGCTCGTCAGTTTGTTTTGTTCATGAGATCCCACACCTGGGAGGGGTCACGGGCCCTCGTCTTTCTCTGACTGGCGTGGTCTCCGAGGCCCCTCGTGCCGGGATTGTTCCAAGACGCGCTGTGGCCACGGCTTTACATCGACCCCCTTTCCTTCCCCAAATGGTGGGCCTCTCTCAGGGCCTTTCGAGGGGTCACGCACACCTGTGAGTGGTGGGACAGGGGCCCATGGTTATAGAAAGAGGGAGCTGGAGGAAGGGCCTCAGCCCAGGCCACGGTGGTGCTTGTTGAGCCGGCATGGCTGTGGCACCAGGCTGGCTCCCAGCAGAGCTGCGCGGTCCGCGTGCCCACGCCCCATGCACGGTGTGACTTCAGCTTCCTCGTCTGGATCACGGGGGAGATCTAACTCCACTCGCCGAGTTCTCATGAGGGTGAGCGGGATACACCGCAAAAAGGAGCGAGGCGCGGCCTTGAAGCCAGGCTTGTCATGGCCGGTGGGCAGGTGTGCCATGCGGGCCTGTGGAGCCCGTGGCTGAGAGGATGGATGGATGGATGGCCTTCAGGTGGCAGCTTTCAGGCACCGCGTGGGGACGGCCGTGCCCAATCTGCCCACTTATCCGCCGGCGGCCGGGCCTCAGTGCCCCCGGGGAGGAGAGTGCGGGCCCAGCCTCTTGGTGCGCTTCCTCCCACACCCGTCCCTGCCGCCACTCCGTCCTCTGTGACCAGCAGGGGCTTCAGGAACGTGTCTCTCCCTGAGTCTGCCGGGAGCATGTGGGAGGCCACGGGTGGCGTCGGTGGCCCGGCTGCCGCAGCGGCCCCTCCATGCAGGACCCCTGGTGGCGGCTCACCATTGCTCCGTGCCATCCCCGGGAGCCGGTGCTGGCAGCACCTTCCTGGGCGTGACCCGATGGTGCCTCAGAGAGCGAGGTCACTGGTGGGGGCGCCTCTGCCTCCTGTGTCCCTGTTGTGCCCAGGCAGGGGCTCTGACCGTGTCCCGCCTCGGAAGACGGCTGCGGGAGAGGAGTGGGTTTCAGAGCTGCTTTCCATCTCAAGTGCGGGGCCTGCATCCCGCTGGGTCTCCCTGGCTGGCAGCCAGTGCGTGCTCACAGCTGTGTCTCCTTTGTCTATGCGGTAAGTGTACGGAGCACAGTATTTATCATTTAACCATTTGTAAGTGCAACTCTGAGGCGTCGGACACACTCACAACATTGCTTAACCATCACCTCTGTTTGTAACCAACCTTTCCCTCTTTGTCATCGACTGGTCCCCGCGCACACACGGCTGCCCCTCCCGCTCCACTCCCTGCGCTGCTTCCGGTCTGATGGATTTGTCAACCGCTACTTCCTGAATAGACTTTCAAGCGGATAGAATCCTTGAGACAAAGATAGCTAAGACCGCGGCAGGCACCCTCCCCAGCTAAAGAAAGGGGTTTCAGATGCACTTGCGGCACCAAGGCGCCCTTTCTGAATCAGGGCAAATTCTGGGTGTGGCATCCCCCCAGCTGCTCGGACGGAGGCCTGGATGGCCGTGTCTATGAGCCCCGGGCAACCCCGTGCGCAGGGGCAGAGTGCAACGTGGGGGTATCATCCGTCCCCACCCAGCCGCCCGTGTCAGGACCGGTGGCCGCCTGCAGGCCATGGAGCTCAGCTCTGCACCCAGCCAGAGGGCGTGCGCAGTGTGAGGACCGTCGCCCACGGTCCAGGCCTCGCTGGTGACTGACAGGTGCGTGAACTCGTGGTCCTGGTGTGTGTGCTCAGTGGAGGGAGAGCCGTGCATGGAAGCCTGTTCCCACGCCGTCCCCACTGCATGGTCTGAGTTCACGCTCAGCCTCTCGGTCCCTCAGGCCGCCCGGGCTCTTCCTCAGACAAGGAATCTGCAGGGATATCAGTGTAATTCTGGGCATAACATTTGTTTTATTGGTTAAACATACTAAAAAAGTGCATTCTCACAGGAAGAACTGAAGTGTGAGAGGGAGGTGAGCACCTGTTGCAAACGGAGCCCCATCAGGGTCAGTGAGCTCACCCCATGCACCCGCGCCACGCTCCCCGGTGAACAAGTAGGTCCATCTATGATGCTTTTCTACAAATGAATCGGGTGTCATTCATCCCAGGGCCAGACTCCCCTAAGAACAGCGGCCTCGGCCCTGGTGGCGTTCCCGTGGCTCCTGCGGTAGGTCCAATACACCACCACCACCCCGCGTCCTCCTTAGAGAACTGCCCTGAACCGCTTCTTCATGAAAGGGAACGGAACGAGGTGTCGGCGGGATCCTCCTCCCCAGGGACGTCCTGCTTTCCTGCGCCGAGCCGGGCAGCTGGGGCCTCCTGTGCCGGGGGGCTGTGCTCCTGTCTGCACCTCCCGGCCCAGGTGAGGCCCCTGTGGGGAGGGGTGCTGGGAGCCCGTCAGGCCCCTGGCGGGTGGAAGCGTGAGGCAGGGACATCTGTGTCTTCAAGGCCAACCCCCTCAGGTGTCACCCCTGCCTGAGGGCTCCAGCTGCCCAGCCCTGGAATTCTGTCCTGGGACAGGCGGCCCCATGGGTGTCCGCACTTGGCCTTTTTGCATCCACCACTCAGATCCGTGAGGCAGCGGACCTGCCCAGGGTTAGGGGCAGGCGGTGGGGGGGCGGGTAGGGGGCGACTCCAGGACTCAGGGAACCGAGAGAGGTGAGGGGACAGGAGGAGAGGCCTCCGGGCCAAGGCACAGCAAGCTAGGGAGGGTCGGTTCTGGTTTGGGGAGGGGAGGAGACCGGACCGGCCTGCAACCTGGGATGGCAGGCCCGTGTGGAGACGGGCCAAAGGCAACAGGTGCCATTTGACTTTCTTTATCTGCAACATGCCATGCTAATCTTACCTGCACTGCAGGCGCATGACAAGTGTGACTGGAATAAATATTTGCCTCCAGTGCGGTTTCGTAGCCCTTGGTCCCTCGCACGCATCTGCCTCCTCCCCATTCACTTGCCGGGTAGCAAAGACACCAGGCACCCGCTCAGAGGCCTGGGACGGGGGTGAGGGCCCAGCTGCTGGCCCCCGAGGGCCGAGGGCGGCACTTCTGTCTGGGGGGCACCACAGGCCCATGCCGGGCACAGGGGTGCAGACATCATTGCCGTCTCTGTGCTGCCTTACAAAGGGATTCACCGCCCCCCACCAAGGTGTGTGTGGTCAGAGAGGAAGGGAGAGCGCACCTCAGAGCCGAGGGCCTCCACACCCCTGGTGCCACCCATGGCCCTGCTCCTTGAGGGGCCTATGGTCCTCCCGCGTCCGGACGCACATCCCCATCTGCTCATCCCCTGACTCTGGCCTGGGCACCCGGCCTTGGAGGAAGAGGTGACACAGATGGAGGAGGGGCTGTCTCCCACAGCTCGCCAGCTCCTGCCTCCAGGGAAGCGTTCTCTTTTCTTTTTTTGGTTAATCCTCACCCAAAGATATTTTCCCATTGTTTTATTTTATTTTATTAATTTAATTTAATTTATTTTTTAGAGAGAGTGGAATAGAGGGAGTGAGGGAGGGAGGGAAGAAGGGAGAGAGGTAAAGAGAGAAAGAGAGAAACATTGATGTGAGAGAGACTGGGTCCAGGGATCCAACTGCAACCCAGGTACGTGCCCTTGAGAGGAATTGAACCCAAGACCTTTTTTTGCACAGGCTGGTGCTCTAACCACTGAGCCACGCTGGCAGGGCCAGGCCAGCTCTCCCCATCCCAGGAGGACCGCCTGAGAGAAGAGCAAGCGTGCTTGGCTCTGGGTCGCCAGGCCTGAGTGACGGCGTGGAGACGGACCTCCCAGAGGAACGGTGACCGGCACCACCTTCCCTCAGGACGGGAAGACAGGCAACTCCCGAGACAGACACGTCTCAGGCGAGGAGGCCTCCGCGCAGCAGCTCCCCACTGAGGCTGCAGCCTTGACAACGCGGGATGCCATTCTCCCTATGGGTGTGGGCCCGCCGCGCCTCCCAGAGTGTCGTTGGGGGTAGGGCTCATGAGCTTTGCTGGCAGGTGCGGGACCCCAGGATGGCCAGTTCTTGCTGCCACCTTGGCCTCTAACACACGGAGGCAGCCTCTGTCCTTGCCGGTGCCGGAGGGCCCTTCTCCACGGCGTGAGCTGGCCGGCGGCTGCCTGGGGGTGATTCCAGCAGAAATGAGCCATCAGCGGTTCACTCCCAGGGATGGGCGGTGGAAGGTTCATGCCATCGTCACCCCAAGACTGCCTCTTTGCCGGCACCCGATACCCCTCTAGGCAGCTCTTACCTGCTCGCCACAAGCCCACCCACAGGCCACCCAGAGACGGTCCTCACCTGTCCCCGTTCCTGGAAGAAACCGCACAGGTTCTCGAGACGCCGACGCAGAGGAAGGCCTGTCTTGGTGAGTAAGTACCGGGCGAGGCTCACTCCTCAGCTGGGAGAAGGGTGCATTTGGGGGCAGGGGAGAGAAGTGGGAGTTCATCACTGGAGAGCAGTGTTTTCTTTTTAAAATATGTTTTTGTTGGTTTCAGAGCAGAAGGGAGAGGGAGAGAGAGATAGAAACATCAATGATGAGAGAGAATCATTGATCGGCTGCCTCCTGCACGCCCCACACCGGGGATGAGCCTGCAATCCGGGCATGTGCCCTCGACCGGGAATTGAACCCGGGACCCTTAAGTCTGCAGGCTGACGCTCTAGCACACTGAGCCAAACAGGCCAGGGCAGGGAGCAGTGTTTTGGAGTCAGTCTCCATGGCAGCGTGGGGTGACTGGCGTGCCCCGCCAGAGCCCTTTCCCGCGGCTTCTCACCTTTCCGCGGTGGCACCGGTTCTGCCTCACCGATCTGGTCACGTTTCCGGCATCGCTGTCCTCTCCCTTGTTGGAACCTTCCCTGGTCTTGACTGATTTTGGCCAAACTGCAGCCGGTGCGACACGCAGACCCGCGTCAGTCTGATTAGTTACAAACCATTGTGAGCAGAACCCGCCTGCGGGCTGAGTGGCGGGGATGACCTCTGACATCGCGATGGAAGATGAACAGGAGCATGGTTGTGACCAGCGGCCTCCACACCTTGCAGTGCCCATGGCGTCTCAGGTCCCCATCAAGGTGTATCATTTGTCTACCTGGGCGCCCTGGCCCCCCGTCGCCGTGAGCTTCCAGCTCACAGAGTGACAACCCAGCTTCCAGGAGCCAAGTGCTCACGGCCCCTCGGTCGTTCTGAAAACTCCAGATGACCTGCCTCCTGCAAGGACCCGCCCGAGTGTCAGGGAGGAAACGGGACCTGTCTCACCTGGACCGTCGGGGAGACCTCTTAGCACATGGGGCAGGGGCACGGATCCCCTGTGTGCTCCCTGGAGAGGAGGGCAGGGCACACGGCGGGAAGGTGAGCGGGGCTGGCAGGAGAGCAGGCCTCTGGTGACGTGGTGTGGCCTGGGAGAGCCTCCTGCAGGCGGGTGGGGAGCAGGGCTGCCGGTGCCTGGACAGCCTAGTGGCAGCAAGGACTGGAGAGGGGTCAGTAGGGACCCAGGGGCAGCGGTGAGTGTGAGCTCCAGTGGTGTGTCTGGGGCAGGTCCTGGCACTGGACAGCAGGAAACTAGAGACCTGCCCTGGCCTGCTTGCCTCCTGAGAGCCAGAGCCCAGCTGGAGGACAGCCCTGCCTGGTCTCCCTGCCTGGTCTCCGTGGGGTGGGTCAGGGTGGCAGCTCTGGGGATCCTTCCCAGACAGCAGCACAGATCTCATGCCTCAGGAAGCCCTCTGAGTCCATGCCATGGCCACAGCCACGGCCACGGACGTGGGAAGCAGCCCCGTGAGGAACAGCCCCGCGGCATCTCAGTCGTCTGTGTCCCTCAGGAGCGGGGCAGCCACACCGTGTCCGGGCCGCGGCCCCAAGGAGCAGCAGTCAGAACATCCCTTCGCGTCTGGGGTTCGACCTTACACGGTCTGACTTCTCAGGCTGCCCAGCTCCTCCTTCCCATGGAAAGTGCCACAAGTGCCTCTGACTTGTTCCAATAGGAGCCACAACTCCCCTTCAACCAAGCTGCTCAGAGTGTGTGAGGAAGTCGGTCTTTGGAAGGGAAGTGTGCAAAGCTGAGCTATGCGCCCCCCTCCCCTCTACCCCCGCCCCCCCAGCCTCCAGTGGGGCTGCTGCCTTCTCTCCACCTGCTCTGGCCTCCGGGGATTTCCCCTCTGGCTCCCCTATCAGGAGTTGTTCTCAGGAAAAGATGAATATCAGCCATTTACATGCTAGTGTGAATGAGCTCCAGCTAACATGCCCCCTGATTCATTCAGTAAATATTAACTGAGGGCTGCTGGGCCCCAGGGACTGGGGAGATGAAAACTTCATCCCTGCCCTGTGAGTTTTAGGACAAGAGCCAGCGATGGGAAAGGAATCAGTCAGAAGTCAAGGCAGTAAGTGTGGCATTATTCCCAAGGTGATTTTAGGAGCATGGGCACTGCTTAATGGGAGTAAGGGTTGGTCAAGAGGTGCTTTCTGGAGGAGGCAATGGCGAGGAAAGAAGGGAGGACAGAGGAGCAGGTGCTGCAGGAAATGCGCACAGTTCTCTCAGCCTTTAGAGCCCGCCAAATGGAATTACCGTCGTCAGCCTTTGAGGCCCACCCGAATGTCAGTGTAGTGTGGGCCAACCCAGCAGACAGGTCACGTGGGGGTCTTTGCAGAGGGCAGATGAGAGAGGACATCATGAGGCCGACAGGAGGCGGGGAGCCTGGCTCAGAGATAACCCGGGCCTGCGGTGTCTAGATTTGGGAATGGGTGGGGCAGGAGGGAGAGGCAGGAGGCCAGGGGCAAAGCTGGCGGCATGGGTGTCCAGCTTGACCCAGGGTGATGGTGGTGTCCAACCAGGAAAAGGGCTGGGCAGGTAGGAGGCAGGGCTCGGAGGCTGTGCCGTCACTGGGTGGGTTTAGGTAACTGCCTGTATAAATGCCTGTGGAACAGGGACTGAAGCGGCGAAGGAACGAAGCGGTAATGGTGGGGTTTGAAGGTGGGTGAATGACTTGGGCTCCATCCACTGAAAGGCTGGCTGCTCTCACATCACAGTTTACGGGTGGCCATGGCATGGGTTGGCCATGGCATGCGCTGGCCACGGCATAGGCTGGCCATGGCCCGCCCTGTACTCACGTCTCTCTGAGTCCTGCCAGCAAGCAGGCCTCATCGATTCTCTGACATCCATTTGGGCAGAGCTGTGAGGGCCAGGCCTTCACGGGGAACCGGGCTCAGAGAACGGCTTGCTCAGGGTAGCACAGCTCCCAAGAGGAGGAGCGGGGGTCCTGGTGGCACTGGCAGCTTCTCGGGGCCATCCAGGCCCAAGAGCGTCCACCCTGGACTGAAGTTTTCCAGGGTTCCTACTGCCTTTCTCCTTTCTGGGGTCCTCTCTGCTGTAGCCCGAGCCTCCTTCCATAGGACACCCGTGGCCTTGACATTGTCCCCAACGATCCTACCTCAGTGCTGCCTGGTTCCACCCTCCTCCATCCCTCCCCACCCGCCCCGGCCTGCCCATCTTCCTAGGCGATGACTAGTATCAGTGACAGAGGAGCCCATAAGCACCAGCGTGTGCCTGCCAGGCTCCCAGATAAGCGCTTTCCACAGATTAGCTCCTTAGTCCTCAGACACACCCACGAGGTAGGCGGGTCCTCTTCCCAACCCCCATTCATAGAGGAGAACACGGAGGCACAGCGGGAGCTGGCTGAGGCAGAGTGGGAGCGGGGCAGTAATGAGCTCATGCTCTCTCTGAGCAGGAAACAGTAGAGGGTTCCCTGGCCGCTGCCCTCTCTGGGAGACACCTGCAGATTGGGCCAGGACCCTGGGCTCAGTGTGGAGATGACACAGTCTCAGTGTGGAGGTGACCTGGGCTCAGTGTGGAGGTGACACAGTCTCAGGGTGGAGGTGACCTGGGCTCAGTGTGGAGGTGACACAGTCTCAGGGTGGAGGTGACCTGGGCTCCGTGTGGAGGTGACACAAGCTCAGTGTGGAGATGACCTGGGCTCAGTGTGGAGGTGACACAGGCTCAGGGTGGAGGTGGCCTGGGCTCAGTGTGGAGATGACACAGGCTCAGGGTGGAGGTGACCTGGGCTCAGTGTGGAGGTGACCTGGGCTCAGTGTGGAGGTGACACAGGCTCAGGGTGGAGGTGACCTGGGCTCAGTGTGGAGGTGACCTGGGCTCAGTGTGGAGGTGACACAGGCTCCGTGTGGGGGTGACACAGGCTCAGTGTGGAGGTGACCTGGGCTCAGTGTGGAGGTGACACAGGCTACGTGTTGAGGTGACACAGGCTCAGTGTGGACGTGACCTGGGCTCAGTGTGGAGGTGACCTGGCTCAGTGTGGAGGTGACCTGGGCTCTGTGTGGAGGTGACCTGGGCTCAGTGTGGAAGTGACCTGGGCTCCGTGTGGAGATGACCTGGGCTCAGTGTGGAGGTGACCTGGGCTCAGTGTGGAAGTGACCTGGGCTCAGTGTGGAGGTGACACAGGCTCAGTGTGGAGGTGACACAGGCTACGTGTTGAGGTGACACAGGCTCAGTGTGGAGGTGACACAGGCTACGTGTTGAGGTGACACAGGCTCAGTGTGGAGGTGACCTGGGCTCAGTGTGGAGGTGACCTGGCTCAGTGTGAAGGTGACCTGGCTCAGTGTGGAGGTGACCTGGGCTCCGTGTGGAGGTGACCTGGGCTCAGTGTGGAGGTGACCTGGCTCAGTGTGGAGGTGACCTGGGCTCCGTGTGGAGGTGACCTGGGCTCCGTGTGGAGGTGACCTGGGCTCCGTGTGGAGGTGACACAGGCTCAGTGTGGAGATGACACAGGATCCGTGTGGAGGTGACACAGGCTCCATGTGGGGGTGACACAGGCTCAGTGTGGAGGTGACCTGGGCTCAGTGTGGAGGTGCCCTGGGCTCAGTGTGGAGGTGCCCTGGGCTCAGTGTGGAGGTGACACAGGCTCAGTGTGGAGGTGACCTTGACTCTGTAGAACCGTGGTCGGCAAACTGCGGCTTTCGAGCCACAGGCGGCTCTTTGGCCCCTTGAGTGTGGCTCTTCCACAAAATACCACGGCCTGGGCCAGTCTATTTTGAAGAAGTGGCGTTAGAAGAAGTTTAAGTTTAATAAATTTGGCTCTCAAATAAATTTCAATCCTTGTACTCTTGATATTTGGCTCTGTTGACTAATGAGTTTGCCGACCACTGCTGTAGGAGGTCACTAGCCCTTAGTCTGATGTCACCCCTCTCTGTTGTCCATGCCCCTGGGGGGACCCATACCTGTTCCCAATGACCATCACGTGTGCTGACTCTCCTAATGGGTCGAGGGACCAGGTGGTGGAAGGCCTCCTGACGCGTCTGCCATGTCTGCATGTGGCCCTTGTGCATCTGGCTCGGAACACAGCCTCCGGCACTCCCTGTGCTGAGACTGTTGGGGGAACATGAAGACACTTTGGACCAGCTGTCATTGGCCAGGTCTTGCCCTCAATCTATCTGCTCTCTGGTCCTGTGTCCCCTACTCCCTTTTCCACTGAGTGCAACTGTCATCCAAGCCACAAGTCACACCCTGCTTTAACTGTCTCCCCGTCCCCCTGTGAGCTCTGCAGAGCTGGGCGGGCTGTGATTCCAGCGCCGGAGGATGCTGGCTCACTGTGCGCGTCTTCCGGGCCCTGGTCCCTGGCCCCCGCGATCCTGCTTGCCCTGCCGGCACCGTCTAGCCATTCTCCATGCGGATGCAGGGACAGGTGCACCTCCGTGTCTGGGGGCAGCATACACATGAGCTTTTCCCGGAACTCCCGGTGCTCATACTTGCAACTGATAACTGGGAGGTACCTCCGCTGCTTCCGCCGAGAGTTCACCTTCCCTTTTCTTTTCTCAGCCTGACACTTTCATTTCTTCCTTCTTCTCCTCCTCAGCCACCGGGGTCCCCTCCAGGGCAGAGGCCAAATGCGCGCTCCCCCAAGATGGGAGAGCGGGGTCTCCAAGCCGATGACGGCAGGGAGGCATGGCTCTGCTCCGTGGTGCCAGCAGATTCCAGAGGCCTGTCCCGGTCCCCAGGCCGCTGTGTCCCCTACTTCTCTCCGGAGCCTGAGGAGCGGGCCTGCCAGCCTGGGGGAGGTGCGGATGGTGGGTGACCCAGGGCAAGGAAATGACCCTCGAATTTCCCGACACCCGCGTCCCTGTGTGTGCTCCCCTGCCTCAGGCAGCCCTGCTGTGTTCTGTTGTCTAAGTCTGTATGAGGAACACTGTTTATGTCACCCACACTTTGCCCACTGTCAATCATAACCCGGACCTGAGTTCAGAAACACATGCGTCAGCACCGTCCCAGGGGCCGCACAGGAATGTGCCCATCGCGAGCCGCCATTTGTCCCGGGAGCCCGCTGTGATACCGTGGCCCCTGAGTTTGCGGAAATGCCGCTGCGTCGCCTGGTCGCTGCGTCACTTCCCGCTCGCGTGAGTCGGTGGCCTCGGCAGGTCCGGCTGCAGGTAAGAGTCACCATATATGCACTCTGCACCTTCCTCCTGGGTTAAGGAAAGGGCTACTTAGCAGGTTGAGGATGTGCACACACGGTGCCTGGACCTTCCCAATTCTTTTAGAAAACAGATTTGAACAAATAGACGTATTACGGAGAAAAATAGGTAAACGTCGCTGTAGGGTTACCCAGGCCAGCGCAGGAGGACAGGGTGCAGTCTCCGGAGGGCCGGCGAGCCAGGATCACTGCTGTGGGCTGAACTCTGTCCCCATGGCAGCCACGAGGACCTCCGCACGTGCGGAGTGGGAGGAAGGGCACTGAAGAGGTGACGGGTAAAGTGAGGGCCTGTGGGGGGCCCTAATCCTGTAGGCTGTTGTCCTTAGAGGAAGAGATGAGGACACACACACAGAGGATGGCCACGTGAGGACACAGGGAGAAGACAGCTGTCTGCACGCCAAGCAGAGAGACTGTGGGAGGAGCCAGCCCTGATGACTTGTGAGCACACACCAGGATTGAGCACATTCTGAGCTCACAGCAGCATTGAGCATATATGAGCACACACCAGGACTGAATACATGTTAGTGCACAGCAGCTGTGAGCATGTGTGAGCACACATCAGGACTGAGCACATGCGAGTGCATAGCAACATTGATCATGTGTGAGCGCACAGCAGCAGTAGCACATGTGAGTGCACAGCAGCATTGATCACGTGTAAGTGCACACCAGGACTGAGCACGTGTGAGTGCACAGCAGCATTGATCACGTGTGAGTGCATACCAGGACTGAGCACATGTGAGTGCACAGCAGCATTGATCACGTGTGAGTGCATACCAGGACTGAGCACATGTGAGTGCACAGCAGCATTGATCACGTGTGAGCGCACAGCAGCAGCAGCACATGTGAGTGCACAGCAGCATTGATCACGTGTAAGTGCACACCAGGACTGAGCACGTGTGAGTGCACAGCAGCAGCAGCACATGTGAGTGCACAGCAGCATTGGTCACGTGTGAGCACACACCGGGGCTGAGCATGTGCGAGTGTGCACCAGGGCCTCACACGGGTCTGGCTAAGCTTTGAAAGCATTGAAATTGCACGTGTGGTTGCTCAGTGTTCATCCCAACGGTCCCGAGTCCATGGCCGGAACGTGCTTCTCATTTCTTAGAATTCTTCTTACACGTGATACTTGAGAATTCCTTAGAAATAACTAACAAATGACAGAATAGGAATAAACTGCTAAGCTGAACAGAATGGAATTCACAAGGGCCTCGATGCTGACCCGCCTGGATGGAAATGACTGAAAACTAAGTGAGCAGAGGCAGTATCTGTGTGTCACATGAGTACGTTCCGAGGCCTGCCATGCTCTGAGTGGGGACAGCGGGGCCACGCAGCGGCCTCTGTGAACGTGTCTTCGTTGGTCTCGGCTACAGTATTGCGGAGAGCGGGGCCCTGGGCTTGATTTCTTCTTAGCAGATTTGGAAACCGGGGAAGTGAGACAAAATATTCCCGCTGGCGATAGTGGGGAGGGGCGCCGCTGTGTGTGAAGCCTATCTGAGCATGTCCTGCGGTGAGCTCAGGTTTTGTTTGGCGGTAGTATTAAAGGAACTGTCTGTCATTTTAGAAATTTAAAAAAATGTGATAGAAAGACATAACATGAACGGAACCACCTTAACCATTTGAAGGGTATAGTCCATCAGCAGTAAGCACATTCATCCTGTTGTGAACACAGCTTCCGCACCTTTTCACAGTGCAGACCACACGTCCCACTAAACACTGACTCGGGTCCCCGACCCCGGCCCCGCTGTACTTTCCGTCCCCTTGGATTTGGCGGCTCTAGGGACCTCGCACACTGGGATCATCAGAATTTGTCCTCTTGTGACTGCTGATTTCACGTGGCATCATGTCCTCCAGGTGCGCCCACGCTGCGCCAAGGCCATGGCTTCCTTCTCGAGGCTGAGAACATTCCACACAGGCCAGACCGCTGTGGGTGTGCATTCGTTCATCAGGGCGCCTGGGCGGCTCCCACCTCTCGGCGGTTGCGAATAGAGCCGCTCCCTGACTGGACTTGCTGGGCGCATAAGGCTCTTTGTTTAACATGTGGAGGAGCAGGACGTGATTCCTTTACGGTAGGTTTCAAGTCATGTGATAAGCTTTCCTTTGGGGGAAATTTCTCTGAAGCCATGGAAGGAGAGCTCTGCACTTTCCTTGCATCCGAAACACAATGCGGCCCTGGCCGGGGCCTGGCTGGGTGGAGCATCGTCCTGTGCAGGGTCAGTTCCTGGTCAGGGCACATACCTAGGCTGTGGTTTCGATCCCCAGTTGGGGTGCATACAGGAGGCAACCAATCGATGTTTCTCTCTCACCTCTCCTCTCTCTCCCTTCTCCCTGTAAAAATCAATAAAATATATCCTTGGTGAGGATTAAAAATAAGAAAAGAAAAATGAAAAAGAATTGCCATAGAGTGGTAAAATAAAAAACAACAACCCAGCCAGGGCTTCGGAAGGTGTGGTTCCAATCCTGCTTTCATACCATCTAGTACATGGTGTAACTTTGATTTTTTTTTTTTAATTTATTTTTATTGATTTCAGAGATGAAGAGAGAGAGAGAAACATCAGTGATGACAGAGAATCACTGATTGTGCCTCCTGCACGCCCCACACTGGGGATCTATCCCACAACCCAGGCATGTGCTGTGACCAGGCATTGAACTGTGACCTCCTGGTTCATAGGTTGGTGCTCAATCACTGCCCTACGCAGGCCCGGCTATGGTGTAGCTTTGAATAAGCAGCCACCCCCTTGGTCTCAGCTTCCTCACGTGTGAAAAGGAAGAGGCTGGAGTCAGTGGCAGGTCGAATTCTACTCTAAACACAAGGATGACCACCAGCTGACATCCGTGTCCAAGCACACTGAGCGTATGTGTCACACTTATGGCAAGAGGTGCAGAACATGGAAACACTAGGCAGGCCTGGAACCGGGCTCTTTAGGGCGAGGGGAAGGCAGACGCGTGTGCTCACTCCTGCTGACCCTCGGGGACCGAGGCCCGGGACAGAATGGGGACAGCTGCCAGCTTGGCACGGGGACATCCCAGTAGCTCCTTGCAGTCTCCATTTGCACCAGTGACCACCTGCCTTCTGTCAAAGCGAAGGTGCTTCGTCGCGGTGGCAACAGTCGTCACCCCTTTGGGTTTTGACTCTTCTCCGCCCGGCAGTGGCCAGGCCTGGCGGACAATGGAAGGAGCGGAGACCGCAGCTGACCTGGCGTGCCGGACACACCTCAGGTGATCGGCCCTCACACCGTATCTGTAATATCTGGTTCTCGGAAGCACTCTGGACAGCAGGTCTGGATGCAGCCGCCATGCTGAGCAAAGCCCCTCCTTTGCCGTGGGTCTGAAGAGCCTGCCTGTCCCTCTTCGCTGTGGGGAGGTGGCCTTGGTGTGAGGGCCTGCTGGGCGATGGCAGAACGAGGCTCCTGAGGACCGCCTGTGGGATGAGGCTAAAAGGATGAACCTCCCACGTGATATCTGTGTCCATCTTGTTTCTTATGAGAAATTAATTACAGTGACTTTCTGTGTTTTAGCAGGCTGGAGGCAGCGACTGAATATAAATAAGGAACAAAAGGCAATAAAACAAAAACAAAGAGAAAAAAAGCAGATGATCATTTAATATGAAGACGGAATTTAAGCAAATTACTGTCTAGTCCCAGGTTTTCTGCACGGTTACGTTTCTGGGACTATAATCCCCGCTGAGCGCCTCCGTTCACTTCAAACCCGGCCAGGATGGGAACCGACGAGGCACTAACTTACCCTTAACACCCAAACAACTACAAGTGACCGACTTCGGGGTAATAGGTCCTTCGGGGTTTTCTTGTTTCCCCAAAGATGCCTTAATAAACACCAGTTAGCTTGGCCTCGGTCTGCAGCTGTCGATGAAAATAGTGTTTATCAGCTCTAATGTTTGCTGGAATTTGGGGTACATCGAGCTGCCTGCACCCAGGGAGTGAGCAAGCACAGGGGTGCTTTCTCTTACCGGGCTGGGTTGTATTTTAATTTTATTGGTCATTCCCAGTTGAAAATGTCTCCTCACAATGTACCTCCTCCAGCGAGGCTTTCTATCACGCCTCACAAACCACGGCTGCTGCGTGTGGCTCCCCGCACCTCTGTTCGGGCCTTCTTGGCAGTTTAACTGTGTTCGTGTGGGTGCCGGTCCCGCCGCTGTGTGCTGCCCTAAATGTTTTGTGCGGGATGGATCTCCCTAGCAAAGCACAGCCCCTTCTCGGAATTCATTCTGCTCTGGGCGTGAATAGGTGCTAAGAAGAATGCTATTGAGTTTCAGTAAAGCCCTGGGAGGAGGTACCCTTCTGTTTGGGGGTGGTGGGCGGTGGGGGTGGGCAGAGGGCTGGGCAGCAGTCCTGTGAGGGCACCACCCTCAGAGCCCATCTTGGTGCCTTTCCTCATGAAGGCCTCCTGGCCACGAAAGGGGTGCTCCAGCTCCTGCCCCGCACCCACTCTCTCCAGAGCAGGAGGGGGAGGCGTGGAGAAGGGATTGGGGAGAAAGCAACGAGGAAGAAGAGGGACACCTGGTCCCGGAGAGTCAACGCTTCCCAGAACTGCCCCCTAACTCTTGCTCCGACCAGGCCCGCTGCGGTGCCTTGCGGTGGCACTGCCTGCCCGGGGAGCCGGAAGCGCAGGCTTTTAAGAAAACCCCGTGTCCTGTGCTACCCCGCAGGGAGAAGGGGTGGCTACTGGCTCTGAGCCCCGCCCTGTGCGGATCAGGAAGCAGGACTGGCCCCTGGCCCCCTCACTGTGGCATCTGAGCACCCCGAGTGACCTCCAGGGTCAACCCGTCGCTGTCGGACAGGTGTGCACGATGTCCCGGAGTGAGCACGATGGCTCCTTGGCTCATGCACAGCAGAGCGGACACTCCCGGGAGCCATTCCGTGGACTCGTGACACAGGGCACCTGATCTGAAGCCCGAAGCGGCCCTGGGTGGCCGTGTCAGGGGCTCCTCCACAGGGGGTCACCCGCAAGTGTCCCCAGTTCTCCGCAGGTTTGTTCCACTCGGGTTCCTCGTGCCATCTCCACCGGCATCAGCACAGAGACGCTCCCCCAGCGTCGCTCTTGCTGCAGCCGCACGGCCGGGGTGTGCAGCGCCGAGTGGGTTCTGATGAAGACAGTGGCTGACTTCTGGGACGAAGGCGCCTCTCGTGAGCCACGCCTTCTTCCCTTAACTCGCCGTGAAGGCTCCCCCTGACGGGGACATTCCTGGGGCCTGGATCTTGGACTCCGCGTCCTGGCGCAGGTCCCAGGCGAGGACGGAGCCTGGGCTGGGCTGTGAGCACCTGCTCAGACCTAGGCCGGCACTGTGCCCGGCGCTGCTCGGTCCCCTGTCTGAGCCCCTGCTCCCCTGGGACCCGTTTCCCGGCTCTACAGCGTCCTCAGTGCCCCAAGGTGACTGGGCGCCCCGATTCTGGGGAAATGGCCCTTCTCCGCACACCAGGCACCCCCCGTTGGCCTCAGGAGGTGGGGACCGCGTGGTCCAGGCTTCAGGTGGCGGAGGTGGAGGAGGTCACAGCAGCCCCTCGGCCTCTGTCCTGTCCCGGAGAGGAACCCCACCTCCTCCCACCACTCCCGTCTCAGCCACCCTGCGAGCACTCGGTGGCGCTCGGGGGCGCTGTCCTACAAGAACAACCTTTCCTGGGCCGATGGGGGAAGAGGAGGCTGGGGGGCTCTGTCACCTGGTGAACAGGGCAGAGGACAGCGACAGGGGAGACGCTGAGACCGTCTGGGCACAGAGAATACCAGTGTCGGGGCCTGCAGACTGAGAGACATGGGGCCCGGGACAGGACCGGCTCTCAGGGTCCCCACTGCATCACCCCGTTAGCTCAGGGCAGAGCCACTGGCCGAGGGGCAGGAGGGGGTGGGAGCTGCAGAGTCTCGTGGGCACCTGGGGGCGGAGGACACGTGGCTGGCCCGGCTCCCCACCGTGCCGCGTCCGTGGCCTGCTCTGGGGGTGGGGGGTGGGGCAGCAGGCTGGCTCTGGTGGCGGTTTAGTTCTGAGGATGAAGACTCCCTCGCCCAGCCAGGTGGGCGGGGCTTCGTCAAGGACACTCGGGACGGCCTGTGGCCCTGGCGGGACTCGGGCTGGCTCTCCTGATGAATTCTGACTCATGTTTTCGCAGAGCACACCTTCCTTCAGAAAACTCGGCCTGGCCCACAGCCTGAGCCGCTAAGAGCTGCTCTGGTGAAGCCGCAAGTCCCTCTTCCCAAAGTCAATAACGGGGCTTTGTAGCCGCCACCCGCGTTGCCCGCCCAGCTCTTCTCTCTTCAAAGGCAGGAGGCTCTCTGCGGGCGAGGGTCTGTCTGCTGGGGACCCTCGGAGAGCAGGGCGTGAGCAGCCCTGGCCTGGGGTGGGTGCGGAGGCCGGCGTCTCAGGCTCCACGGGGCTGAGCCTAGCATGTGCCCCGGGGAGTTGGCCGAGGACGTCAGACCAGTGACACCCCCGCAGGAGCCCCGAGACTTGGAGCTGCTGAGGAGGGAGGCTGGTGAGTTCCCACGTGCCAGGGGGCACCATCAGGTTCCTTAGGCAGCACTGTGCCGCCCCCGGTGGGAGGGACAAGGTCCCTGTAGGAGGGACTCAGTCTCCGTGGGAGGGACTCGGTCTCTGTGGGAGGGACTCGGTCTCTGTGGGAGGGACTCGGTCTCTGTGGGAGGGACAAGGTCCCCGTGGGAGGGACAAGGTCTCTGTGGGAAGGACTCGGTCTCCGTGGGAGGGACTCAGTATTGAGCGGCCCTCAGAGAGTGTGAGACGAGCAGTTCCAAAAGGCAAAGGTGGAAAGAAGCGCCCAATAAAAGGTGTCTCCTCCGGAGGGAGTGATTTGGCTGATGGGGTGCCTGAGGAAGCATGCAGAGCCGTGGGACCCAGAGCAGAGGGCATCAGAAGGGCCCCGCCCTCGAGGGCTCAGCATTGTGGTGTCAGCAGTCCCCATGTCCGCGCCCCACCCCCCCCGTGCCTGAGGCCCCCATGTCTATATCAGCTCCTGGGGCTCTTCTGTGAGGACGACCTGCTCCAAACTTAATCCCGGGAACAACGCCCCTGACTGCACCTGAGTGTCTCGCTCACGTTAGTCACTACTAAACACCCTCCTTAGATTTTAAATTGATTAGTCAGACCGTGAGCTTCCCTGAGCCAATAGAGACGTTATTTGTGACTATCAATAATTATTTTCTTATTCATGTAATTAAAGATCTCATTCTTCTCTATCTCCTCGCCTAAGAGAAATAAATCTTCCAATTATCTTCACTTTCAAGCTCTTCTTTTTTTCCCTTCAAAATATCTCTAATTATCACTCTTGCTACAAGTATAATCAACTTGCATAAATTAGGTTCTATTCTTAGCCTTGCCTTGGCTTAGCTATCCCCCATCTTTTTTCTAGCACGTTGTTTGTTATGGTGACAATTTATAAGCTAACACATCCATTCCACACACAACCCAACAGAAAGGACAAAACTGAAATCACGTGTTTATGCAGTTTGAGCAGAAGAGTGAATACAGGCAGAGGGACAGAGCTGAGCCCTGCCCTGCACACAGCCCGCCCCGTCAACTCCTCGAAGTACGCCCGCATCCTGGCTCAGCATGAGTTACTGACCTGTGGTTGTGTTAGAGGAACCTTGGTCCTTGTTGGCTCGTTCCACGTCACCCAGCACCTGCTTTGTGCTGGGCTGGGGGAGTGGTCACCATCCCTGTCCCACAGCTGCTAGGAGAAGATACTTGTGCCCACAAAACAATGGTGTATGTTCCCTAATAGCTTAGACTCCATGTCCCAGGGGGCGAGTGGGCGGGGCCAGGGCAGCTGAGGGGCCCTGCGCAACCTGGGGCACGGCCTCTGTGAGGGGCCTGGAGCGGCGGGGCCTATCTTGGGGGACACGACCTCTGTCCGGGACGAGGAGCCGCACACGTGGGGCCCGGCCCACCCCCCCGACTGTGCACTGTCTCCACCTCGTCAGAAAGCCCCTGAGATCCGCTGACGGCTGTTTGTGGAGCTTGTGGACCCGCCAACAGAAGTGCTTTCACTCGGCAGGGACCCTGGCTCTCAGACGGCCTTGGAGGTCAGCCTCGGGCGCTGCCATGGAAATGCCTGCACCTGATGGTGTGCAGGACAGAGAAACGATGGCCACAGTGCCCCCCCACCCCAACAGCCTCCTGCCCAGGCCCCTGCATGCAGGCACCCGTGGACAGTCCATCCTTCCACCATCTCACAGGGGGATGTCCATGTCCCTGCTGTCCCGGGGTGGTGGGACATGGCAGGTGGTTTAAATCCGACCCACCCAGACTCTGCCACGCTGTCCTTTCTGTTTTGTTTTGTTAATCCTCACCTGAGGATATTTTCCCATTGGTTTTTAGAGAGAGGAGAAAGGAGGGGAGAGGCTGGGAGAAACATCCTGTGAGACAGACACATGGATTGGTTGCTCCTGCACACGCCCCCAACCAGGGCCAGGGATCAAGCCTGTAACCGGAGTACGTGTCCTTGACCGGAATTGAACCCAGGGCCCTTCAGTCTGCAGGCTGATGCTCTATCCACTGAGCCAAACTGGCTAGGGCTGCCATGCTGTCTTGATGCCCTCAGGTCCTGCAGGCTAAGCCTTCGGCTGGGACCACCCCATGGGCGTTGATCCTGTGACATCACTGCCATAGGTGCTGCGGCCAGCGTTTGGCCAGAGGGACATCAGTGACATGGCAGAGAGCATATATGTAGCTGGAAGGCATCGCCACCCTCCAGTGGCTGTTCTGAATCGGGCTCTCGCCTGCGCTCCCCAGGTATCTGGGGAGCTGAGCTGGTGACTTCATCCATTCGCTGGTCCCCAGGCGGCTGTCACATATGCGCTGAGAATGTTTTGCCTTTCAGTCCTGGCCAGTGCTGGAAGCAGGGGGTTCTGCCTGGAAACCCCTCTGCCTTGGACCCCAAGTCATTCTCTACAGGAGTCAGGAGTCTGGTTTCCATGGCGATGGTCCCCGTGGCCTCCTGGGTGGTCGTTTCTGTCACATCCCTCACTGCCACGGGACAGCACACTCGCAGGGCACACAGGGCTGTGCTGGGCCCGGATGAGGTGCCCTGGGCTGGGTCACATCGTTTCTCTGATTGAGGGGGCTCCCACCACAGACCAGGCAGGGGTCTGAGATCCAGGTGACCGCTGGCTGGGCTTCTCCGAGGGTGCAAGAGAGGGCGCAGTCCAGGCCTCCGTCCCAGGGGGTCCGCGGCGGTCTTCACCTTCACAGGCGCCCGCCCCCCATGTCTGTGTGTCTGTCTGCATGTCTCCTTGTGTAACACGCTGATCAACTGGACTAGGACCCACCCTAGTGACTTCCCCTAACCAACCTCCTTGGCTCCGGACGAGGGCACATTCTGAGCCGTGAGGGTCAGGGCTGGAGCCTGCAAATTTGGGAACAGACCCCAAGGCTGAGCGAGGGCCATGCCTGACGCTCAGGGGGTGTTGGCAGGGAGCACGTCGCCCACGTCCCAGGTGACGGCTAGGGGCTTGGCAGCCCGACCCTTGGAATTTTACCTCCCTTCGCGGCGATTTCAACGCATTAGTCCTGCCCTGACTTCCCGGCCAGACCTCTCTTCCGGCGTTCTGACCAACAGTAACCATCCCCACCTCCCACGGTCCTGAACCCACCATTCACCCCTCCTGTCCCGTCTCTCTGTCTCTCTCTCCCTCTCTGTCTGTCTCTCTCTCCCTCTCTGTCTGTCTCTCTCTCCCTCTCTGTCTCTCACGGTCTCTCTTTCCCACATTCATCCAATCACCAAATCACTAGAGTCCACCCTTTTAGAACCCGTTGTCCCCCATGTCCTTTGTCAACCCCACCCGGTTTCAGGCATTGTGGCCACTGTCCCTGTCACCACAGTCCCTGTCACCATGGTCCTTGTCACCACGGTCCTTATCACCACGGTCCCTGTCAGTCACCATGGTCCCTGTCAGTCACCACTGTCTCTGTCAGTCACCACGGTCCCTGTCACCACGGTCCCTGTCACCACGATCCCTGTCACCACTGTCCCTGTCACCACGGTCCCTGTCACCACGATCCCTGTCACCACTAACTCTGTCACCACTATTTCTGTCACCACTGTCCCTGTCACCACGGTCCCTGTCACCACTATCTCTGTCACCACTATCTCTGTCATCACGATCCCTGTCACCACGGTCCCTGACACCACGGTCCCTGACACCACGGTCCCTGTCAGTCACCACTGTCCCTGTCAGTCACCACTCTCTCTGTCACCACGATCCCTGTCACCACGGTCCCTGTCACCACGGTCCCTGTCACCACTATCTCTGTCACCACGGTCCCTGTCAATTACCAAGGTCCCTGTCACCATGGTCCCTGTCATCACGATCCCTGTCACCATGGTCCCTGTCACCACTATCTCTGTCACCACGGTCCCTGTCACCACGATCCCTGTCACCACAGTCCCTGTCACCACGGTCCCTGTCACCACTATCTCTGTCACCACGGTCCCTGTCAATTACCAAGGTCCCTGTCACCACGGTCCCTGTCACCACGATCCCTGTCACCACTATCCCTGTCACCACAATCCCTGTCACCACTGTCTCTGTCACCACGGTCCCTGTCAGTCACCATGGTCCCTGTCACCATGGTCCCTGTCACCACGATCCCTGTCACCACTGTCCCTGTCACCACGATCCCTGTCACCACTGTCCCTGTCAGTCACCATGGTCCCTGTCACCACTATCTCTGTCACCACTATCTCTGTCATCACGATCCCTGTCACCATGATCCCTGTCACCACGGTCCCTGTCACCACGGTCCCTGTCACTATGGTCCCTGTCAGTCACCATGGTCCCTGTCACCACTGTCTCTGTCACCACTGTCCCTGTCACCACGCTCCCTGTCAGTCACCACTGTCTCTGTCACCACGATCCCTGTCACCACTGTCTCTGTCACCACGGTCCCTGTCACCACTGTCCCTGTCACCACGGTCCCTGTCACCACTGTCCCTGTCACCATGGTTCCTGTCACCACGGTCCCTGTCACCACAGTCTCGCCCTCTCTGTCCACCCTCACCCCTGACCCAGACAGAGCTTGTTGAATGAGCATCTGCCCATCATCTCTCCTGCTTGTGTTCCTCTGAGCCCCTTGCCTTTGGGGTCTTGTCCCCCGCCCCCAGAGCCGAGCCTCCCTGGTTTTACAGACCTCCTGATTGACACCCCAGAGTGGGAGGTGGGGGGACAGGGCCTGACTGAGGGCGAGAACAGACCCTACTGGATCCGGGTCCCCAAGCTTACCCTAATGGCCTGGAGAGCAGGATCCAAGTCCTTGTTGAGAACAATTCCAGATTCTCCATCAGGACGGGACCCAGACACAGCTCATCACCCAGCGCCCGCCAGCACAGCGGCCCACACACAGACACGGTGCCCGGGACCCGGGGCTCAGGCCGTGTCCATGTACGAGCTCTGCTGAGGACGCGGGGGCGGGGCGGGGCGCAGGCGCGGAGCTCTCCGGGTGACCTGTCAGAGCGTGCTGCCTGGCGTGGGGACAGCGCGGCGCAGGGGGTGCTGGTCAGCGCGGCCGGCCACTCTTCGTTGCATCGTCTGCCTTTGCCTTTCTCTTTCTCTCGTCCCTTCCCCCAGCTTTTGCACAAAGTGTTGGCAGGTCCAGGGGGCGAGGGGAAGCCTTGCTCAGGAGGGAGGGCGGGAAGAGGACCGCGAGGCCCGGGCATCTGCGGGGGGCGCCCCAAGCCCTGGACGCGGCTCCCACAGACCTGCCCTCGCCGTTCACCCGCCCGTGCTGCGTCTCACCTTCTTCACCTCCCGGGAGGAAGATGACTTTGTTTCGGATCTCGCCCTGAAGACCCTGCTCCCCGGACCGACCCACCATCACCTGAGAGCTCCTGCCACACATTTCCTCTCCAATTTACCTCCAGAAGTGTCTTTTGTGATTTTGAGATGTTTCCTTTTTGCTAGAAGATGAGAGTCATGCCTCCTGCACGAGTTGCTGGTTTGCTTCAGCTGCCGGGGTCCCGCGGGCCCCTCAGTCTCGGAGCCACGCGTTTGTCCCAGGGCCCACGTCCCGCGTGGGGCTGCCGTGTCCTCGGGGGAGGACTGGGACGGAATGGCCTGGGCTACCTCGGCCGACTCCTGGTCTCTCCTGGGAAGAGGTTTGCCTGAGCCCCCTGACATTTTAACCTCAAGCCTCACAAGTTTCTGTGAGCTTTTATCAGACTCCACAGAAGGGGGCAAGCGTCTGGCTCAGGGCGCGGGCCACAGGCGGCGTGCACAGCACCGCCGGGCGGGACACGGGTCCTGTGCAAACAGCACGCAACGTGCGCATCAGAGAAACGTGCTCTGGGTTGAGCTGGCTGCTCCTCTCAGTATGGCCTTTTATTTGAAAACCGGCAAACAGAAGAGGAATTACATCTATTTGCTTTTTCTGTTGGATATTTTAATGGTTTGTTCTGTCTGAGAAAACCTGAGGTTTAGCTCAAGCTGACAGAAACCACAAGCCGACGTGTCGCAACAAGCCGGGGAAGTTACTTTTGATGTGTTTATTGAGATATTCATGGTACTTTCCAATTATTTTATGCCAAGAAAGGAAGTTCTTCACACACAAAAAAACTAAAAATGATTTCTTTTGAAAACCACAAGTGGAACTTGTCAAACCTTAAGCATCACCGACATCGATCACGGGCAAGTTCTGAGGCGGCCGCTCGGTCCGGCGCAGGGAGAGCAGGGCTGTGCCGCTGAGTGACACGTGCGGCTGTCCCCGGCGCTGCCCTCTGCCCGAGGGACCCGGAGGGGCCGCCTCCCGGCGCTTCCTGGGGAACGGGCAGGTTTTGCCCGTCATCAGCCTGTTCCCTGGAGAAGGACCCAGAGCTGCTCTGAGGTCCTGAGGCCGCGACCCGGGTGGGTGGTGGCGGGAGGGCCGGCTTGCTGGGGGCAGTGGCCGGGCCGGGAAGGTGCCGGCAACTCCCTCGGCGGACACTGGGCCGGTCTGCACCCCTTCCCGCCCTCTCCTCGTGGGGGGCCCGGTGCAGACATGCTGACGGCACAGGTGAAATCAGTGCTTGCGAGGCACCAGGTTTTTCAAAAGGCGACTGAGGAAACCGTCCGCGAGTACAAAGGCCGTGGGGAGGAGGTGTTTTCAGATTAGACGGAAACCACATGAAAGGCGCATGGGGAGGAGGGGAGGTTTGAACTTGACTCAGCGGTGGGTGGGGCCGAGCCTCGAAGCCGGTGGGCATTGCCCGGAATTTGGGCCCCCACCTGGCCCTGTGGTCCCGGGACCCCAGCGGCTGCTTCTGGGTGCACAAGCGCACGCGTGGACGTGGGTGGGTCTTGCGGGGAGGGGCTCTGCACGAGGAAGATGCCCTGGGAAAGCCCGGGCGGGGGAGGGGCCTGGAAGGTTCGGGAGCTGCGCCTGAGGCCACGGGAGGGCAAGCCCTGCCTTGTTCCCCAGGGCCTGGGCACCAGGATTTCTCTCCTGCCGCCTCAACGCTGCCATCCTTATATACGGGATGCAGACAGTAAACACAAGGAAAAGGATCTTTTCTAGAGCAAACACTTATTACAGTACAACTCTGAACAGAGAGCCTCCGATTGTGGCTGCACTGGTGGTCGCGGCCTATGACGTGGGTGCCCGCGGAGCAGCCCACAGGTCCCGGCGCGAGCTGCACAGACCTGGCCCTGGCCAAGGTCACCGGGGCCCCGGTTGCATGGTGGTGGTGGGGAGGCAGCTGGAGCGTGCAGACCCCTTGGAGTTGCTGGTCCCGGCCCTCGATCCTCCCGGTGACACCTGTGAGCGCCGGCGCTCGGGCGGGAATTGCCAGGGCTGGCATATGGCAGACAGACGAGGGGTTGTGCATGAGCCACCTGCGGCCCTGTCCGGCCCACTCAGAGATGCTGCGCTGTGGGGGGAGAGGTTACCCTGGGGCCAGGCCTGTCACAGGGGGCTCCCTCGAGAGATAGCAGCGCCGTGGGCGCTGAGCCCGGCTGGCTGGGGTGCATTACACAGACGGGTTGTGTGCGATCTGGGTATTTGCTGTGATTTGCCCTTCTCGGCGGGACTGGGGATTTTTATGGGCAGCTCCTGTCCTGTCCATCGTGTCTTCACCTTCGAGTGGGTGATGGGGCGCATTTAAGAACGAGGCTGCTGGGCTGCCCTTGGCTCAGCTCTCCTTGGTGGCCTTCCACCCCTCGCAGAACTGAGCCACCGTCTCCTCATCCAAGTGGCAGGAATAACTGGGAAGAGGGGTGTCCTGGGTCACCGAGCGGCCCACGAGAGGCCTCGGCTGCGGGCCAGGCCGGCTTTACTCGTTTCTCTTCCATGATTTTGTTTGGGCGCAGCCATCTCATGGGCTACAACCTGTCGTGGAGGGCTCCTTGGGGGCTGTCCTCCGTTTGAGGACACTGCTTTGTGGCCCCCCATGAGCTCGGCTTCAGTCTCTCCTGGCCCCGCTGGCCGCTGGCTCCGGGTCTCACTGGGAGCTGTGGCCACCCTCCTATCCCCTACCTTCGTGTCAGTGACCCCATGCCTCTCCCAGCCCCAGAGTGCCGGCCACAAGTGCCGTCAGACATCGTGCCGGGGTGCCCCATGGTGTCCTGAAGTCAGGGAGTGACACACACCTTCTGGCCTGCCTGCCCCCCCTCCTCAGGCCCTGCTCTCGCTCAGGTCCCAGCCACCTGCCAAGCTGAGCCCAGCAAGCATTTAGGCAACGTTAACCTGCTTCCCCACCTGGTTGCTTCAAAGTGGGGCCCTGCACCCCATGCCTCCAATCCTGGCCTTTCCCACAAGTGTCTCATCTCTTCATGTGGATTCCTGGCTCCATTCCTGCCACCAGAGTAGCCTGAAACCTGCTACCCACCCACCTCTTCCCGGGGACTGTGCAGGGACCCCGCTTACAGAGACTCCTCTCTCTCTCTCTCTCGGTTTCCAATCGTGTGCCCCTCCTCTCCCCCTGCCCCCGCCGGCCCCATCCCTAGGCTGAGCCTGGGCCTGGCTCATCATCACACATAAAAGTGACGATCCTGGCCACAGCCACCCAGCCCATGATGCAAAGTCCCAAGGCAGGGGGCTGGTGAGGACTGCTGTCCCTGGAGACAGCCTGAGTGCGGTGACATGGGAATCACCGAGTTCCTGTCGTTTTTATAGCCAAGCTGCCCGAGCTTTGGACAGAAACATCATGCACACGAAAGAGCAAAGGTATTTGTGCAACTCGGTGGGATAAATGTGGAGGCCACCTCTGCCTGGAGCCCCACACAGACCCACACCCAGGACACAACCGGCCCCGTGTCCCCAGGCCTGAGTCCTGGCCACCTGCCAAGGAGACAGGACATACTGACTTATCCCTGGTGCCCTCACGCTCCCTCAGATCACCGGAAGGGGCCCCTCTTGGTGGGAGTGGCTTGTAGAGGGAAGACTGGGCAAGGTGCCCGTGTGGAGCAGGGACAGAGACTGGACACGCAGTCACTGGCTTGCAGTCGGGTCCCAGAATGCCAGCCCTCTGGTCTGGGTTTTGCCTGTATGGCGGGAGGCGGTGGGTGCCTCTCCCCGCCCTCCGCTCGGCACTGCCATCTCTGTCTGCTGCTCTCCATCGCTGTCTTTCTTTGTTCAGCTGGAGACAACCTGTCACCCTGTGGCTCCCCTGAGAACCCAAGGGCCATGCCTCCACCCGCAGGTCTCAGCGCACTGGCCCTGTGGCCGGCGCCCCCACGTCCACCTTGGTCAGCGTCTTCGTGGCTAGATCCCTGTCTCTGGTTGCTGGCCAGGGCAGCTGAGCTGGTTGGTCCCCCAAATTGGCTTTCAGATCCTTGCAGGTAAAGCACTATGTTGGGATCAAGGGCTCTCTCCTCTCTCACAGACATTCATTAAAATTCTTCTTTGCCCCAATTGCACCGAGCCTCTGCCAGGGTGCTCTCTCTGGGGCGCTGGTATTTGCTGCCAAGTCAGGCTGCTTGTGATGCCTGTGGGCTGGGAGGGGCTCCTGGCCTGGCCTGTCACAGGCCCTGGCAGCCCAGGAGGAGGTCACTGTTTCCAAAGGTGGCTCCCCGGGCCTCCCTCTGTCTTCCCCATGAGCAAGCCCAGCTAACCCACCACGTGTGTGTGCAAGTGTGTGCATACATGTGTGCATGCATATGTGTGCACTTGTGTGCATGCATGTGGATGCATGACGTGTGTGCATGCAAGATGTATGTGCATGTGCAATGTGTGCATGGGTATGCACATGCACACATGCACAAATGTGGTGTGTGCACATACATGTGCATGTGAGTGTGCATGGGTGAGCATGTGTTCAAGTGCGAGATTGTGCACATGCATGCAAGTGTGTGCATGCATGTGTCTGCACACAAGATGTGCACATGTGTGTGGTGTGCACACACATGTACATATGAGTATGTTGGTGTCACGTGTATGCATGTGTGAGATACGTGTGCGCATGTGTATGGTGTGTGTGCCGGGACTGAGGCTGGAATCACTGACTGACTTGTGCTCTGTGAGAGGTCGGGGCGGGCTCTGCAGCAGCAGCAGCCCTGTCTGAAATCAAACAAAGAAGTGGAGTCACGTCTGAGCCTGGCGGTGCTGGTGCGTGGGCTGCAGGCCCTGGCTCTGGGGACAGGAATGCTGCCACGCAGGGAAACCTGGCCGTGGAGGGTCGGTGAGCACCGTCTGAAGCTGAGGGGAGCGGGGGAGCTCAGGGCTGGCTCTGTGTGCCCCCAGCTTGCTCAAAGGCCGTGGAGTGTAGGCTGGTCTCAGAAGTGCGCCCTGGGCCCTGGTGGTGAGGCATGAGGCCCCACGAGCCACGAGGGGGAACCTGCTTCACTGAGCACTTGCTCCTGCTGCCTCTGCTCCCACCCAGAGCGGAGAGGAGCTCCGCCCTCCGTCGGGGACACTTGCGCTGTCCCACTGCTGTCCCCTGTTGGAGCCAGTCCTGTGCCAGGAAGAAGGGCCAGGAGGGCAGGGGGGAGGTCGGCCGGTACCCAGGGTTTGGGGTGCCCTGCAGCAGTTTTACCCCAGGTTGGCCCCAGACTTCTCCTACGTCAGCCTGCAGATGCAGCTGAGTCCCGACTCCCCGCTCCCCTTTCCCGCTCCCCGCTCCCCGCTCCCCGCTGTGACGCCAGCTTCATCACAAGGCCCTCCTGCTCTGCCCACCGGCTCGTTTCTGTCTCTGACTGCGGAGCCCGTGTGGAGGATGGAGATGAGTCCTGGCAGGTGAGCCACAGTCGGCCTGAACCGAGGCCCCCAGGCCCCACGCACTGCCCGCGCTCACAGGAAGACTAGCTCAGCTCCGTACCATTATAAAGGCCGTGCCCAGGCATCTGCCCCTTTCACAGTTTAATCCCCTTCTTTTTCCAGTGGCAAGTTTTCAATGCAGAAAACGGAAGGAAGGCCAGCTCGGATTCCCCTCCAGCGTGTGCGCACGGCCGCTCACGTACAGCTGCCTGGCATCCCTGGGAGGAATGCTCCCCGAGGTCCCAGGCGGAAGACCAGTTTTGAAATAGAGTGTGAAAGGGGTGACGGTCTCACCTGACCCCTCGCCCGTGCCCCGTGCCCAGGAGAAAGACAGCAGCAGGTAAGAGGTTCCCTCTCACGTGCAATCGCACCAGGCCTCGGGAGCTTTCCGAGGTAACCGTGGCTGAGCACCGGGTTGTAAGTGACAACACAGAGACCTCAGGGCCCCTCACCAGGGTCCCCCCAGCTAACATTTTGCCCAACCACAGTGCAAAGTCGCAGCGGTAAATCGTCACCCGACAGCTCACCGCCTTGCTCAGATCCAGCAGCTCCGCAGCTCCGTGTGTGTTCACATGGACACACGTGTACCCGGTGCAGCCCCACGAACCCACTCATCACCCCTGCCCCTCACAGCACCCAGTGGCCACCAGCCTCTCTGTGTCTCTGGACCTTGTCACGCTGAGATGGCTGTCTGCGTGGAGTTCGCAGAGCGAGGCCTGTGAGGCGGAGTTTATCCATCCAGGCTGCCCATGCGCCCGCAGCCTCCCCTCAGGGCGGAGGGAATCCAGCTGTGGCTGGGCCCCTGTGCATCTCACCCACACCCATCGAAGGCCATCTTGGCGTGTCCCAGTTTTGCTGTGACCAGTGAAGCTGCTACAAGCACCTGTGTCCAGATCTGTAGCATGTGATTTTCAGACGCACAAAATGCTAAGCGAATCCCTGAGTAAACCATGGTCACATGGACGGGTCTCTGTGGACCAGCAGGCACTGTCGGGGAGGTTGTGGCTCACGGGGGTCCTGCAGACCAGGTTTCGATTCTCAGCTGGCTGCTTCCTGATGGTACGATTGTGAACAAGTGAACCAGCTGCATGGGGCCTTGGTTTTCTCATCTGTGAAATGGTACAATACTGATAGCAGGTGCGCGGCAGGCTGGCTGTAAGGTTGAACAGTGCCTCTCCTCATCACCCCACAGGGCCCAAGTGCTGCGGGGAAGGAGGGCGGTGCCCTCACACCTGCTCTGGCCATCTCCCCTCTCCTCTCCACCCACCTGTGCCTTCCCGCTCCCTGGCTGTGACCCTCCCACCCCCTGCCGCCCCCCGGGTGACCTCAGGGACCAGGTTCCCACCCTGTAAAACGTGTCCTTACTCATTTTATGGGTGTTCTTATCAAGGAGCCCTTCCCATTCACCGAGCTTCACAAGCCAGTGTTTCCTTCTTCCTAAAGCGGCCGCTCCCCGGGGGAGGGGGGGCATTTTTATGGTTCATTCAAACCCAAATGTATTACTTAGATTTATAAGAAACACACCCAGCGCCAAGCCCTTAGGGCACATGTGCTGAGTGGGGGGCGGTGGTGGGGAGACCTGGTGAATGAGCAAAGCCTGCCCATACCTCACCCCTGCCCCTGTCCCTGACCCTGACCCTGTCCCTGTCCCTCCCCCTCCCCCTGCCCCTGCCCCTGCCCCTGCCCCTGTACCTGTCCCTGCCCCTGCCCCTGTCCCTGCCCCTCTCCTTGCCCCTGCCCCTGCCCCTGCTCCTGCCCCTGTCCCTGCCCCTGCCCCTGCCTCTGTCCCTGCCCCTCTCCTTGCCCCTGCCCCTGCCCCTGCTCCTGCCCCTGCCCCTGCCCCTGTCCCTGTCCCTGCCGCTGCCCCTGCCCCTGTCCCTGTCCCTGCCCCTGCCCCTGCCCCTGTCCATGCCCCTACCCCTGCCCCTGCCCCTGCCCCTGTCCTTGCTCCTGTCCCTGCCCCTGCCCCTGCCCCTGTCCCTGTCCCTGCCCCTGCCCCTGCCCCTGTCCCTGTCCCTGCCCCTGCCCCTGCCCCTGTCCCTGTCCCTGCCCCTGCCCCCGCCCCTGCCCCTGCCCCTGCCCCTGCCCCTGCCCCTGTCCCTGCCCCTGTCCTTGCCCCTGCCCCTGTCCTTGCCCCCACCACATGAGGGAGAGTTAGGCAGATGGAGAAAGGTCCAGGCTCCATGGTAAGGAGCAGAGGGCCTGGGGCTGCTGGGCAGTGACGAGGGTGTGGGAGGTGGCCAGGGCGAAGGGTCCCCCAGAGCTGTCCGAGGCCCACTTTGGGCCTCGAGCTGTGTTGCCACTTCGGGCCTCAGGCCCTGAGGTGCCGTGAGGCTGGCATCAGCCTGGGCTGCTCCTGCAAGAGGTCCCGAGACCTGGCCGCCCACAGACTCGCCGGGGCCCTGGGAGACGGAGGGCGTCACAAGCTGCACCGGACTTTCCAGTTTCAGGGTCTTTTATAGGAAGTTTGCAAACATCGGCAGCAAGCAGCCTTCAGAGCACAGGAGGCCAGGTGGGCACGAGGGACCCAGACCTCGGCCCAGCCGCTGCCATGGGGCAAAGACGTGGCCGGCTACTGCCATGGGGCCGGGGGTGGGGGTGGCCGGCTGCTGCCACGGGGCCAAGACGTGGCCGGCTACTGCCATAGGGCTGGGGGCGGGGGTGGCTGGCTGCTGCCACGGGGCCAAGACATGGCCAGCTGCTGCCACAGCGCTGAGGGTGGGGGTGGTGGCTGCTGCCACGGGGCTGGGGGTGGGGGTGGCAGCTGCTGCCACGGGGCCGGGGGGGGGGGGGGGGGCGTCCCCTGGAGGGTGAGCGGACAGTGGGCTGGAGGAAGAGGCACCTCTCCAGGCCTCGCACGGCCTGGGCACTGGTCGATGACTGTGCTGTCCTCGTTCGGCCTTCATCAGGGTCGGGTGGGGAGGACCCTGGGGTGACCCGGCCCCTGCGACACCCGAAACAAGCCCGGGGTGGGGGGAGGGGACCTGTTCTTGTCTGACAGAAACCTGAGGGGCACACCCCGAAGCCTCTTCCTGTGGTGGTGGAGATGGTGCTGGGACAGCCCGCATGTCACCAAGCAGCGCAGGTGACAGCCCCAGCCCAGGCCCAGCTGTCTGAGGCTCAACATGGAGGGGACCGGGATGCCGGTGGGAGAGGGGGCATCTCTGAGGGGGACCAGGATGCCGGTGGGAGAGGGGGCGTCTCTGAGGGGGACCGGGATGCCGGTGGGAGAGGGGGCGTCTCTGAGGGGGACCGGGATGCCGGTGGGAGAGGGGGCGTCTCTGAGGGGGACCAGGATGCCGGTGGGAGAGGGGGCATCTCTGAGGGGGACCGGGATGCCGGGTGGGAGAGGGGGCATCTCTGAGGGGGATGGATCCCCAGGTGGGAGAGGGGGCGTCTCTGAGGGGGACCAGGATGCCGGTGGGAGAGGGGGCATCTCTGAGGGGGACCGGGATGCCGGTGGGAGAGGGGGCGTCTCTGAGGGGGACTGGGATGCCGGGTGGGAGAGGGGGCATCTCTGAGGGGGATGGATCCCCAGGTGGGAGATGGGGAGTCTCTGAGGGGGATGGATCCCCAGGTGGCAGACGGGGAGTCTCTGAGGGGGATGGATCCCCAGGTGGGAGAGGGGATGTCTCTGAGGGGGGATGGATCCCCAGGTGGGAGAGGGGGTGTCTCTGAGGGGGAGCAGGATGCAAGGTGGGAGAGGGGGTGTCTCTGGGGGGGATGGATCCCCAGGTGGGAGAGGGGGTGTCTCTGGGGGGGATGGATCCCCAGGTGGGTGAGGGGACGTCTCTGGGGGGGATGGATCCCCAGGTGGGAGAGGGGGTGTCTCTGGGGGGGATGGATCCCCAGGTGGGTGAGGGGGCGTCTCTGGGGGGGATGGATCCCCAGGTGGGAGAGGGGGCGTCTCTGGGAGGGATGGATCCCCAGGTGGGAGAGGGGGTGTTTCTGGGGAGGACGGATCCCCAGCGGCGGCTGCGTGTGCTGAAGGGCCACCCGCAGCCGGAAGGCTACACCCTGCAGAGGAGGCCGGGTCGGTGAGAATTGCCTTTGGTCCCAGGGCCCTGGGAACTACCTCGGGAACCCGATGGGTTTCTCTGGTCACCTCCCCGTTGGTCAGGTCTTCTCCTCTCCCCACCTCCACCTCTCACAGTCTGGAGACAGAGAGAACCCAGCCCTCTCCACGCCTCCTCCCAGCTGGTGCCCTCGCCGCCCTCTGGCCTCCTGGCCTCCGCAGGACGGAGGGCGGGCCTCATCATTTGAGTCACTGCACAGTGACGACAGTGCCATCTGTCTGCTGTCCCCCCAGAGCCCTGGGCACAGTCCCTGGACCCCCTGTCGAGGCTCTGTCCTCAGGTGAGCCCACTCCTGCCTCACCCTTTGGCCGCGCAGGGGCCCCTCCCTCCCATAGTCTCTCCAACAGGGTCCCTTCCACTCCGAAAGCCAGGGCGCCCCAAAAGCTTTGTTTAGATATTGGAAATGAAAAATAAAAAATAAAAATATTTACAAATTCATTTAAAAATAACAATAAGAAATCCATTACACCAAGAACACATTGTTAATAGAAACAGCGATACTCTCCCAAACAGCAGGCGTTAACGAAAGGGGGTTGATTTATTTCTATTGGTTGGTGTCTGGCTTAAACTATCGCTGGTGTCTCACAGTGGCTTCTATATGTCATCATTTTCTTTTTTGAACAAGAAATAAGCTTTTTGGGTATTATTCACATGCCATACAGCGTACCAATTTAAATGGAACAATTCCATGATTTTTAGTGTATTCAGAGTTTGTAACCATCCCCACAGCCAATGTTAGAACATTTTCATATTCCCCCAAAGAAACTCCACACCCATTAGCGTCACTCCCCATTCCCCCTCACCCAGCCAGAGGCAGCCACCAACATGCTTGCTGTCTCCCCAGATATCCTAGTTTCGTGGCTGACTTCTGTTGCTTGACATCACGTTTTCCAGGTTCACCATGTCACTGCATTCTTTTTTAAAAATATATATATTTTTATTGATTTCAGAGAGGAAGGGATAAGGAGAGAGAGATAAAAGCATCAATGATGAAAGAGAATCACTGATCGGATGCCTCCTGCACGCCCCACATGGGGGATCGAGCCTGCAACCTGGGCATGTGCCCTTTACTGGAATGGAACCATGACCTCCCGGTTCATAGGTCGATGCTCAACCACGGAGCCATGCCGGCTGGGCATTTGTTGTTTTCTTGCCGATAATATTTCACTTATGGATATACCACATGATGGACATCGGGGCTTTTGCTCAGGTGGCTGTTCTGAGTGTCGGTGTCCTCACCATCCCTGCACCAGTGTGCGTGGCCATATGCTTTCGCTCCTCTTGGGTATGTGTACACCAGGAGGGGTGCTGGGCCATATGTAACTCTTCTGGACCTGGTGACAGCTGCTAAGGGCCCCCAGCTGTGTAGGACCGTTGGGAGTTCTCCGCGTCCTTGTCCACAAGCCGACACTGTCGCCATCTGCCCTGGCGATCCCTGCCATCCTGCTGGGCGTGGAGTCACACCTCCCTGCAGGTGAGGTTTGCCTTTCCTGATGACTGCTTGGGTGGTGAGCACCTTCACACAGGCTTACAAGCTACTCGTACATCTTCTGTGGAGAAATGTCTACTCAGATTTCTTTACTCACTTTTAACAATACGATTGAGGTTGTGAATACCAGCCTCTCACCAGGTGTGTAACTTGCTAATATTTTCTCTCATTCGTGGGTTGTCGTTTTCACTTTCTTGACTGTGTCCTTGGACACACAAAAGTATTCCATTTTGATGAAATCCAAATCTATTTTTTCTTTTCTTGCTTGTGTGTTTGGTGTCGCATGTAAGAACACATTTCCTAGTTTTATTTAGGTCACGAAGATTTACTGCTGTGTTTTCCTTTAAGAGTTTCATAATTTTAGCTTTTACTATTAGGCTTCTGGTCCATTCTGAGATCATTTCTGTCCATGGTGTGAGGTCAGGGACCAAGTTCATTCTTCTTTTCTGTTTTTAATCCTCACCTGAGGATGTTTTTTCCATTGATTTCTAGAGAGAGTGGAAGGGAGGGAGAAGAGAGAGATGAAAGGGAGGGAGGAGTGGGAGAGAGAGAAACATCGGTGTAAAACACATGGATTAGTTGCCTCCTTCATGCGACCCTACTAGGGCTGGGGAGCCTGCAACCCAGTGTGTACCCTTAACCAGAAATGGAACCCACGACCCTTCAGTGCACAGGCTAATGTTCTAACCACTGAGCCAAATGGCCAGGGCCCACGTTCATTCTTTTGCATGTGGATATTCAGTTGCCCCATTTTGTTGAAAAGGCTATTCTTCCCCCATTGAATTGTCTTGGGATCCCTGTCAAAAATCAATTGATCATAGATGTGAAAGTTTATTTCTGGACTCTCAACTCAATTTCATTGATTGGTAGTCTGTTCTTAAGCCAGTCCCACCCCACACTCTCTTAGTTATGGTAGCTCTGAAGTAGATTTTAAGTCAGGAAGTGTGAGTTTTCCATCTCTATTCTTTTTTGAAATTATTTAGACTACTATAGGTCCCTTTCATTTTCATATGAATTTTAGAAGTGGCATGTCAATTTCCAAAAAAAAAATAAGTAAGTAAATAAAAGGCAGCCAGGGTATTTTCAGGAATTGTGTTCAACCTGTGGGTTAATTTGGAGAGTGTTGCCATCTTAACAACCTAAACCTTCTGACCCATGGCCATGAGGACTCTCCGTTAATTTAGGTCTTGATTTTTTTTTTAACAGTGTTTTGTAGTTTTGGGGCTACAAATTTTGTGCTTATTTTGTTATATTTATTCCTAAGTACTTTATTCTTTTAATGCTAAAAAGAATAAATGGAATTTCTTTTGAAATTTCATTTTCAGACTGTTCATGGGTAGTGTATAGAAATGCAATAGCTATTGGGTGTTGATTTTGTATTCTGCAGCTTGGCTGAACTTGCTTATAGTTCTAGTACATTTTTAGTGGATCCAGTAAGATTTTCTGTATGCAGGATCATGTCATCTGTGAAAACGAGATCACTTTACTTTCTGTTGGATCAGGATTCCTTTAAAAAATTGTTTTTGCCGAATTGCTCTGGCTGGAACCTCCAGCACATGGTGGACGGGGTGTGAGAGTGGGCCTCCTTTCTTGTTCCTGATAGGAAAGGCTTTCCGTCTTTCAGCACTGAGTGTGATGTCAGAAGCGTTCCATAATATTAGGTTGAAGAAGTGACTATGTTTTCTTCTTTGTTGAACGTACTATCATGAAAGGGTGCTGGATTTTGTCATTTGCTCCCTCTGGGTCTAGTGAGATAATCAAGTGGTTCGTTTTTCTATCAACAGGTGTATAATGTTGATTGGTTTTCATATGTTGAACCAACTTTAATTCCTGGGATAAGTCCCACTGGGTCATGGAATACAAGTATTTTTTTCTAAGTTGTTGGATTCTGTTTGCTAGTATCTGGTTGAGAAATTTTTAAATCAAAATTCATAAGATATATCGGTCAATAGTTTTCTTCTTGTAAGTTCTTTTTCTAGTTTTGGTATCGGAGTGATACTTGCCACACAGGATATGTGTTTGGAATAAATGTTAAAAGAATATTTTTGGAATAGTTTGTCAATAATTGAGATTAACTCTAAAAATATTTATAGAATTCACTAGGGAAGCTCTCTGGGCCTTTTCTTTGCTAAAAGTTTTAAAATTACTGACCAAATATTTTTACTTATTATAGGTCTATTCAGATTTTTTATTTCCTCTTGAGACAGTTTGTGTCTCTCTAGAAATTTGGCTATTTAATCTAACTTATCTAATTTGTTGGCATACAGTTATTCATTATACTCTCTCTTTTTAAAAATATTCTTATTGATTTAAGAGAGGAAGGGAGGTAGAGAGAGAGAAAAAAAATGATGAAAGAGAATTATCAATCACTTGCCTCCTGCATGTCCCACACTGGGGATCAAGCCTATGTCCCAATTGGGAATTGAACCATGACCTCCTGATTCATAGGTCGACGCTTAACCACTGAGCCATGCTGGCGGGGCTCACAATACTCTCTTATAATACTTTTTATTTTTGTAAGGTTGGTCCTTATTTCATTCCTGATTTTAGTACTTTGAATCTCATAGCTAACAGTTTGCAAATTTTGTTGATCATTACAAGGAATTAATTTTATCTATTTTTTTATCCTTCATTTAATTTATTTCTGATCTAATCTTATTATTTCCTTTCTTATGTTTTCTTTAGGTTTAGTTTTTTCCTAGTGTTTTATAGTGAAAAAATAGGTTATCGATTTAAGATCTTTCCTCTTTATTAACATAGGTGGTTACAACTATAAATTTCCCTCTAAGTACTGCTTTAGCTGCATCCAAAAAATTTTGGTCTGTTGTTTGTTACTTTCATTCAACTCAAAGTATTTTCTAATTTCCCTTGGAATTTCTTTTACTCACTTGTTATTCAGGATTATGTTGTTTAATATCCACATATTTAAAAATTTACCAAATTTCTTTGTTATTGATATCTAATTTTATTCCATTGGTATTGGAGAACATGCTTCACATGACTTACATTCTTTAACACTTATTTGGATTTGCTTTATGGTCTTATAGATCATCTATTTAGGAGAATATTCCAAGTGTGCCTAAAAAGAATGTGTATTCTGGTGTTGTCAAGTGGAATGTTTATTGATGTCTGTTAGGCCCATGTGGTTATTTACCTGTTGATCTGCCTAGTTCTATCCATTATTGAAAGTGGAGTATTAAAGTCTCCAACTGTTATTGTGGAATTGTCTATTTCTCGCTTCAATTCTGTCAGTGTTTGTTTCATGTATTTTTGGGCTTTGTTGTTAGGGGCATAAAAGTTGATAATCCTCATATATCCTGATGGACTGATGCTTTCACATTATAAAATGTCCTGCTGTGTGTCTAGTAACAGTTCTTGTTTTAGTTAATTTGATCTGATGTTAGTAAATGATTGTTATTTGCATGGTATATATTTTTTCATTCTTACTTTTAGCCTATTTGCATCTTGGAATATAACATGTATATACTATAGACAGGATAGTTAGATTTTTTAAAAAGTTCAGTTTGACAGTCTATGCCTTTTGATTAGATTGTTAATCCATTCACATTTAGTGTTAGGATTGATATGGTTAGATTTTTATTTTTTCCCCCATATGCCTATGTACTTTTAGTTTCCCCTTTAATGCTTCCTTTTGCATTAAACAGATGTTTTCTAGTATAACATTGTACTTTTTTTGTAATGATTTTTTTCATCATATATTTCTAGACTATTATCTTAGTGGATGCTCTAGGGCTTACAATATACATGTTAATTTAGAATCTACTTCAGAGTTATACCTAACATTTAGCGAGATGTCGCTCCCTTTTTGTGCTGTTATTGTTATTACTAGAGGCCCGGTGCACGAAATTCGTGCACGGAGGGGGGTTGTCCCTCAGCCCAGCCTGTACCCCCTCTCACAATCCAGGACTGCTGGCTCCCAACTGCTTGCCTGCCTGCCTTCCTGATTGCCCCTAACCGCTTCTGCCTGCCAGCCTGATCACCAACTAACCACTCTGCTGCCAGCCTGTTTGCCCCCAACTTCCCTCCTCTGCCAGCCTGGTCACCCCTAACTGCCCTCTCCTGCAGGGTTGATCACCTCCAACTGCCCTCCCTTGCAGGCTTGGTCCTTCTCAACTGCCCTCCCTTGCAGGCCGGGTGCCTCATAACTGCCCTCTTCTGCTAGCCATCTTGTGGTGGCCATCTTGTGTCCACATGGGGGCAGGATCTTTGACCAAATGGGGGCAGCTATATTGTGTGTTGCAGTGATGATCAATCTGCATATTACTCTTTTATTAGATAGGATAGAGGTCTGGTATAGGGGTGGGGGCCAGCTGGTTTTCCCTGAAGGGTGTCCCGGATCAGGTGGGGGTTCCCTTGGGGCGTGGGTCGGCCTGAGCGAGGGGCCTGTGGTGGTTTGCAGGCCGGCCACAGCCCCTGACAACCCAAGTGGAGGCCCTGGTATCTGGAATTTATTTTCCCTCTACAATTGAAACTTTGTAGCCTGGAGCGGAGCCAAGCCTGGGGCTCCCTCCAGGCCTGCAGCCATTTCTGTTGGGGTTATAACTGAAACTTTGTTGCCTTAAGCGGGTGGGCCCGGCCAGGGTGTGCGGAAAGCTTTGCTTCCCCTGTTAGCGGCAGCAACCCTGTCCTGCTCTCTCAAGCTCCGTTCTGTCGCCATTTGTTTGAATTTGTTTACCTTCTATAATTGAAACTTTGTAGCTTGAGTGGAGGCTTAGGCCTGGCCAGGGCAGGCGGAAAGCTTGGCTTCCTCTGTTACCTAGGAAACCTTGCTCTCTGTGGCTGTAGCCATCTTGGTTTGGGTTAATTTGCATACTCGCTCTGATTGGATGGTGGGCGTGGCTTTTGGGCATGGCTTGTGGGTGTGTCAGAGGTATGGTCAATTTGCATATTTGTCTATTATTAGATAGGATATACATTTATCTATGTATGTTACAAACTCAACAATACATTGTTATAATTATTACTTTATATAATTGCATATCTTTTAAAGAAATTGATTGAAAAAGAAGACAAGCATGTAGTTTTGATGTTAATTACATTAATCTTATTTACCATTTCTCATTCTCTTAATTTATTCCTGCAGATTCAAGGTAATATATGGTATTATTTTCTTACTCCAATATAGATTCACTACCATTCACCTTGTCTATGCTATTATTGTCAAGTATGTTACATATCTATTTGTTATAGGCCCAACATTGCAATTATATACACTTATTTTATATAATTGCTTTTTAAATTGCATCAGAGAAGAAAGGAGAAAAAATATATATAATTATACTATTTTTTATAAGTACTTAGATAATTACCTTTACAAACACTCTTTAAAAAAAAAGTGACTTTGAATCACCATCTGGTGTCACTTGCTTCCAGTCTGAAGAACTTTCTTTAGCATTTCTTGTAAGATGGGTCTATTGGCAACAAATCCCTCTGTTTTTGTTTTTCTGGAAATGTCTATTTCACCTTTATTTCATAGGTAATTTTACTAGATATAAGTGTCTCATTGGGAGGTATTTTCTTATAAGACTTTGAATATATCACCCACTGCCTTCTAGCCTCCATTGTTTCTAATGAAAAGTTAGTTGTTAATCTTATTGGAGTTTCCTTGTATGTGATAAACTTTTTTTCTCTTGATGATTTCTAGATTTTCTGTCTTCCAATATTTTTACTATGATATGTCTGTTTGTGAATCTCTTTGAGTGTAATTTACTTGGAGATCATTGAGATTGCAGAGTTCTTATATGTGTAGGTTAATTTTTTCTGTTGACTTTGGGAAGTTCGCAGCCATTTAAAAAATCATTTTCTGTTCCTTTCTCTCATTCTTCTCCTTCTTGTACTCCCATTATGCATATGTTGGTAGACTGCATGTGTCTTACATTTCTCAGGTGTCATCCATTTTCTTTGCTCCTTTCTCTCTAGAGTACATAAATATCTATCAATCTACCTTCAAATTCTTTCCAATGTCAGATCAGATTTAGTGCTTTATTTTATTTTGTCCATTGTACTTTTCCATTCCAGATTTTCTATTTGATTTTTAAAATAATTATTTCTTTATTGATATTCTCTATTCAATAAGATATTTTAATTATACCTTCCTTTATTTCAACATGGTTTCTTTTAGTTCTTTGAATATACTTATTGTAGTTGCTTTGAAGTCTTTGTTAAGTCTGACATCTGAGCCCTTTCAAAAGCAGTTTCTGTTGCTTGATTTTTCCCTTGTATATGGGCCATACTCTACTGTTTCTTTTTTTTGTTAAAAACTGGACATACTAGAAATAAATTGTAGCCGGTCTGTGTGCTGGGCTTCCATCGGCAGGGCTTGTTGTGGTCTGCTCCTTCAGTAGTTTGGCTGTCCCTCTGCAGTGTGCAGCCTCTGATGTCACTCCCCAAGGGCACAGCCTTCAGCGTGTGTTAGTCACTCTGAGAGGATGGTAGTTTTGCAGGACTCTTGCTGGCTGTCTCTTTCCCTGATCTCTGTTACATTGTCGTCTTCTGTTGGTATCACACTCAGCTTTAGCCTCCACTAATGCTGGCTCATTGCCCTATTGTTTTTGACAATGCCCCTTGTATAGATCACTCCATGGTCAGATCCAATTAAATACATGCCCCTTTGCATGTGGGGCCTGACTTTGAGCCCTACCCAACCTCAGGAGGCTCTTAGCTGTCTTTGCACTGTTCTCTCTGGGAAACTACCAGCTGGTCTCCAGGTCAGCTTGTTGTATTCATGGAGCTACCAGCCTCCTCTTAATTTTTTTTTTTTTTTACACCACAAAAATCGCCATTGTGTTCGATAGCACCCTCAACTCCCTCATGCTCTGTTCCAAGGAAAGCCGGTTTCCTGAGGAAGAGCTGCAGAGCTCGGTGCCTCAGGCCGCCCTCTTCCTCTTGGGAAACCCTTCTTACTAGTGTAGCCTCTCAGGGACCAGGGAGGGGCGGTGGCCGGCTTCTGTCAGTGGCACTCTGGCTTTACCAGCATGGCATCAGGACTGAGGAAGGACCCTGCATCCGAGAGGAGGGTGCCCTGGGGGAGGCTGGAGGTGGGGTGGAGGCGGGCTGGCAGCGGACCTCATGGTTCGGGGGCCGCACGGCACATCACTGTGCCCCTGCCTCATCCGCCTCACCCGAGCCAAGTGGTTGGTGAGGATCTTTGACATGTGAGGACAAAGGGTCCGGATGACGGCGGCCCCTGAGGCACCTGGTGTTCCCAGCAATCGAAGGTGGGAGGTCAGGATCGGGGCAGGTGCTTTACTAAGATCTCCTACTGACGTGATCTGGGATCTTCATGACAGCATTGAGCCTAGAACCCCATTAGTCTGGGTCCTGGCCAGCCAGAGGGACACAGAGTGGTCCAGAATGGCCCGGGCGGAACCTGCTGCTGGGGAATGTAGTCAGGGACTCTCTCCAGCCCCTGGGAACCCTCAAACCCGCCCATCTCGCTCCTTCACCTTCCCCCAGAGTCCTGGGCCTCCAGCTGCTTCTGGATGTGCAGAGCCTGACCGAAGCCCTCTGAGCCGCCTCCCCCGACTCCCAGCTGCCTGTCTCAGTCCTTATGAACCGGCCTCCTCACCTGCTTGTGGGTTCCTTTGGGATACTGTGCTTAGGGCGGTCCCTCCTAGGATGAACTTGGGACATGTTAAACTTGACAGTGTTTCCCATCTTTTATCTTGCTGGACGTCCATTGCCTTCCAGCAACCTGGCCAACGTTGGCAGCAAATGGGCAGAACTCAGCTCCGGAGACCCAGTGCCCGCCTCCACACACCACGTGGTTTCTGGAACCAGTGAAGCCATATTGGTGTCCCATCACAGTCCAGGGAGCGCCGGGGAGGTGTCCTGGCAGTCAGCCTTGTGGAGCCAGGGACCTGGGGATCATAGACTGGCCAGCTGGTCACTCTGTCCAGAGCGTTTGGTCCTCATGTGTCTCTTGTCACCTCAAACACCAAGCCTCCAAGTGGCATCTCCCAGCCCCGCCGTCTCTGTAGGTCCTGCCTTGTTTTGGTCCTAAGTTGTTTCCATGTGCGTGCCTCAGTTCTCTGAGGAGGTGCACGGGCCTGGGGTACGCAGCCTCTCCCGCTGGCTTTTGAGACCCCAGTGCTAGCTCACCGCATGTAGGAGACAAGATGCTTAGTGAGGTGTGTTGAGTAGAATGGGATGAATGCTCGATGAGTCAGATGGCGCCGTGCACTTCTAGAATATTCCAGAGGTGGTAAGTGATGTCTGGGTGCTGATTTACCAAGACACAGAAATCACCCCTGAGGGATGCCGTCTTTGACTGGAAGCTCCTGGGTCAGCCACGTGCTCAGCCCCCTGCAGCCAGCGGGAGGGCGGGACAGCCTGGGAGCCAGCGGCGGCACATTGGACCTGCCTCAAGACCGGCCGACTGCCATCGTTTGAAGTTGGGCTTGGATTTTGGAAATGGCTGTGTAATTTGGAGCCAACTCTTATGAAAAGATTAATAATTAAGCTAGATAATGCTATTTTTGAATCTATAAACAAACAATAAAAATTAAACACCTCTCAAGTAATTAACTAGATTTTCCAATGTGCTTCATATATTATTTCTTAAAGGAAAAGATTCAGTCACACGTGGCTGACTATATGGCTAAGACCTGGGCCTCACAGACCATCTAAACCTGAATTTGTATGTGATTCCTCGTACTTAGGGACAGGGGTCTTACTAACCCTCCAGGGACACAGTGCTGGACTCAGTCAGAGTTCAAGAAAGATTTTTCAATAATGAATGAATAAGTGACCAGGGAAACATTATACAAAATCAGTATAATATTTTATAGTAGTGTGTTGGTCTGTGTGTGTATGTGTCTCTGTATGTCTATTGTGTGTATCTCTGTGTGTCTCTGTGTTGTACGTGCGTGTGTGTCTATGTGTGCATGTGGGTGTCATGTGTGTCTTGGTGTGTACACATGTGTATATGTTTATCTCTGTGTGTCTACTAGTATGTGTCCATGTGTGCATGTGTGTCTCTATGTCCATGTGTGTATATGTGTTTGTGTGTGTCTGTATGTGTGTGTTTATTCTTGCTATCTAATGCTGCAAAGGTCACAAAGGCTTGATGGCTTAAAACAATTGTCATTTTTTATCTATTGGCCTGGCTGGGCAGTTCTCACTTGAAATCCCTCATGAGCTTGCAGGTAGATGTTGGCTGGGGCTGCAGTCTCATCTGAAGACTAGACTGGGGCTGGAGGACCCGCTTCCAAGGCAGCTCAGTCACATGGCGGGGAAGCCGTTGCGTGTGGTGGCTCAGGTCCTCTCTGCACTGCCTCCTCCTGGGGCTGGCTGAGTGTCCTCACTGCATGTGGCTGCCCCTACCCCTGCCTGGGGAGGAGCAGCAGTGCTTTTATTACCCAGCTTTGATGGTCTGTCTATCACCTGAACCACATTCTACTGATCAGGCAGGGCCAGTTCTGATTCAAAGGGGAGGGGACTCCACCAGCACCAGTTCCTGGAGGTGTGGATCATGTGGAGGATGCAGGCCATGTGGAGGATACAGGCTCTCGCTCTCTCTTTATATATAAATTTAACACATTTATTTAGCTTCCAATGTACTCAGTGTGGTACCAGGGATAGGGCCGTGGATAAGTCCTAGATCCATCCTCAGGAGCTCAGCGTGTAGTTGGACAAGAGAGGCGCCAGCATCACGTGTTAAGGGGCCGTGGCTGGGTTTGCACAGGGACCTGGAGGAGACACAGCTAGGGTGATGTGGGGGCTCACTAAGACCTGGGGGACTGACATGAATTACTTGGGCAGAGTTGAAAGGGAAGGTGCCTCAGGAGTGGTCGGGGCACGAGGCACGCAGTCTCTGAGAGCATGGTGTGTGTAGGGAGCTGCAGGCATGTGCTGTGAGCAAGCCAGGAGGCACAGGCGGGGACAGCAGGCAAAGACATGGGGAAGGCCAACTTTGGTCATGTCAAGGAAAGATGGAGCTGGGTAGGGATAAGACCAGGTTTGTGTTTGGGGAAGGTCACTTGGCAATCACAGGTGAAGCGTGAAGGAAAGAGAGACCGAAGGGAAATTGATGGGTTGGAGCCAGAATCCAGGCCAGCCTTGCTGAGGCTTAACCCTGTGCAGTGGCAATGGCAGGGCGTGCGGAGGGGGTAGACTTGGTGAACCTGGGAGATGTAAGAGAACAGGATTCCTGATCGTGGGCTGAGTGGGCAGGCAGAGTCCTAATTACACCCAGGGCTCAGGCTCGGGGGCCTGGACGGATCAGTAGGCACGTAGGCCGGGCTGGCGGACAGCAGAAAGTGTGGCTTAAAATCTACGTCTACGCTCTTGTCTGCAAAGTGAATAGTATTTTCAATTTCCATAAAAGCAACTTGTGTCTATTTTTAGATCACTGCTTTTCTCCAATGTCTGAGAAGTGAGTGGTTTAAATAAAGATGTTTACACTTTAAGGTTTTCTCAGTACTTCCAAACAGACATATGTGCAAATGCCGAGCAGCCGTTCTGAATCAAACCTTCTCGCTGCTCTAGCGCTCCCATTGCGGACTCACTGTGGTTTCGCCTTCTCATGTCACCACAAACACAGGAGCATGCCAGGACCTTGGGCAGAGTTGGAAGGAAAGGTGCCTCAGGAGTGGGAGTGGCCGGAGTATGTAATCATGTAATTTTGAAAATAAAAAATATGTGCTACCAGTTAAATTTGAATTTTAGAGGCATAACGAATACTGTTTTTTGTATAAGCGACCCCATGCAATATTTGGGAAGGATTAAAGACATACCTCTTCTTAACCTGAAATTCAAAGATAAGTGGCTGCCCTGTATTGTATCCGACAATCTTGGGCACGAGACCTTTATTTCAATGACTTCTGGACGTTTCTTGTAACAAAGGCTCACCCAGGACCTTCTGCAGTGGTGGAAATGGTGGCCCGTGTAGTGCTGGACACGTAGCAGGTTCTGGAATAGTCATCGGAACTTTGAGAGAATAATGTCCTATTTTCAGGACAGGTCAGCTGCTTGTTACCCAAACCCAGTCACACCTTTAACGGCTACAACTAACAAAGCAAACTTACTGACATCCTCCTGTTCCAGGGCCCCTCCCTCGGGCACAAGCCTGGACAAATAGGTAGACTTGCTCTGTGCCCGTAGGTCCCTGAACTCTCAGGCCGGGCTGGCCAGCGCCACCCCAGTGGGGCCGGAGGTCTCAAGGGGATACTTAAGTGACAACCCAGGACTTTTAATTTGGGCTCAAATGTCCCCAAGGAGGTGAGGACACAAAGACACACAGAGCCATGGGTTTCTGAAGTGACCCTGAGGTTCGGTGGATGCCAGAGTCGCTGGTGCCCTGCCGGGGCTGACCAGCAGACCCTGAGTGACAGATGAATGATTACTCTGACACATGTTTCTGTGAAAGAGAGGCTAAGGGGCTGCTTGGTTTAGGAGCAAACGCCCTTGTTTGCCTGCCTCCTTAGGCTTTTATTGTTACAACAGCTTGAACTAAAATTAACCTCTAGATACAATCAGCAAGGTAAGTATCCTTGAGAAAGTACCTACATCTGTAGTGTCTTTCAAACAAGGACGTTTTGAAGTCTAAGCATGAAGATTCTAGTAAAACACCTGGGAGTCGGGGAGGGCGGTCAGACTTGCTTGGAAAAGTCAAGACAGGGGCTGCCGCCTTGGCAAGGTCCCCCCAGAGGCCTCCAACCTTTCAGATATTGTTCCTTACAGACCTTCCAACCAAGTTCCATTCCTCCACACATCTCCCCCTTTTTGTTTTGCTGGCTGCAGGAGACAGAGGGAGGCGGTGAACTTTCTGCTTTGGAAGGTCGGGGTCCATGAAGCACGTTCACTGCTCGAGTTCTGATTTTGTAGACTATAAGAAAACAAAGAGAATCACGATGACAGCAATGGTTAGTCCAATTAAGAAGACAGGTGCTTATAAGCATCAAATCTTGCCTTTTAGCAAGGTGTAGGGGACAGGATTATAAAGGGGAAGGGGCTAGGGTGAGGGATGTAGCTACGTGCAGGCCGGGGGTCTGTAGACATCAGCTATTGTTAGGTGATGAGATGATGTTGACTCCTGGTGGGTAGGCCTGACCATGCTTATCAGTTCTGCTTGCTGGAGTCACAGCTGAGTCACCTCCCTAATTACTTCGCACAGGCCTTAAAAAGAAAACTTTAAGAAAAACGTAACCCCCTATTTACATATAAGTATATGTGTTCTAAGATTTAAAATAATATGATTACTTTTCAGATTAATTCAGGTGTTCTATCAGATTTATTATTTAGTATACTTACAATTCCTTTCAAGATTTTTCTTTATAAACCTTCTATGATCTTTATAAACATTCTTATAACTTTCGCAATTATTCTTAAGTATCCCTGCTCTAATTTCCTTTCTTCTTATTATATTCCTTTCTTTATATCCCTTCTCACAATTTTTACTTTCTTAACTCTAGTCCTTTTTTACTTGTACAGAACCTCTGTAATTTATATATATACCGTTTACAGGTTATACATACCTTTTACAATTTACATATATCTCCTGTAACTTACACATACCTTCTGTAACTTACACATAACCTTTCAGTTTGTCTACTTCACTTTCTTTTTCCTGTACCTCTATACCTCCTATTACATGAAAACCATAAATTCCTTCTAATTAGTTATGATTAAAGGTTATTTCTATGCAGCTTCCTCTATGCCTAGCTTCAGAGCAGTTGGAGTGGTGAGAAGTATGTCTCAGAGCCTATCTCTCCTCTAGTTGGCCTATTGTCCTTGCTCTTCTCATATCTGTCTAACTGCCTCCCACATCCCCCTCAAGGATCTTGGCTCTGAATTCTTTCAGAGAAAGGGGATGCCGGGTTTCTTCTGTAGCTGCTTTGTGCTGATGAGGGTTGGAGGTTTCTCTCAGAGCCAAGAGATCCTTGCTCTCTGTCAGAGGGACAATGAGGCTTGGGCACAGAAGGAGGTGGCAACGGTGCCTAGAGGTGGTATTCCCTAGGTGCAAATAGGGCTTGTAGTCTGGTAGAGACAAACTGTGTTATAAAATTTAGTATTATTGGGCAAAAGTTAGAACAGTTTCTAATAATTTCCTGTTGAAACAATTTTTCTCCCTAAAATACCCTTATTTTTATTAAAGACCGATTTACTTTCTGTATTAAGTCTAGTTATAATTTGGCCTGATTGTTTGTGTGAACACAACAAGAATAACAGTTGATCACATGGGCTATTTTTAAAAAATGTGCTTTGCTGGAATTTCATGAGAAAGTTTACTCCCAAGGCCAAGAAGCCAAGCTACACAGTTGCCATCCGGCTTCGCCTGCAATAGCTATAGAATTGGGTGCATTCCTCAAGTTGAGGTCCCTACAGGTGTCTTGAGGTTTCTTTCATGCCATCTCTCAGGAAAGCAACCTTCGTTCCTTACCTGGAAAAATTGCCATTAACCACGTGACCAAGCAAGGGACCAGGCTGTTTATCTAAGGGGCTTATCGGCTTCAAAGTCACTCTTCATTCCTTAGAGCTTTCCGGTGACATCCAGAGTCCTGGCATGTCTCTCTCAGACATGATATTCCAGTAAAGTTTTGGTTAATGAAACCACAATTGGAAACTGACTTATGTCCTGTTATGAAGAAATCAGATTCTTATTGGATTCATGCAAACAAACACATTGCCATGAGAATGATAATTACTAAAACTATAATTATTTTTAGTTCATTAGTCCTATAATAAAATTCTTTTTCTCCTGATTTTTCTTGCCAGTATTTCTATAAATCCAGATACTCTATTGAGTTCTAATAATTTTTATTTTGTCTCCAAGTGACAAGAAATTTAAAATGACATGGTTATTGATTTGATTATAATGCAAATGACATGGAATCTTGTCCTTTCTGCAAAGTTATATTAGTTATAATATTAGAATCTATTTAATATGCATATATAAATAGAATATAATTATTATTTCCTTATTTGACAGAGCTTCCCATATATCTTAAGCAGTGATCGGCAAACTGTGGCTGGCGAGCCACATGCGGCTCTTTCGCCCCTTGAGTGTGGCTCTTCCACAAAATACCATGTGCGGGCGCACACGTACAGTGCGATTGAAACTTTGTGGCCCATGCGCAGAAGTCGGTTTTTGGCCTGGGAGAGTCTATTTTGAAAAAGTGGCGTTAGAACACTCAAGGGGCCAAAGAGCCGCATGTGGCTTGTGAGCCGCGGTTTGCTGACCACTGATCTTAAGTATAAAATTTTCCTTTATAAGGAGAGAAAATGAATCTTAAAATTTAAACCTTGGGAAGGTAGTCAAATACATTATATTATTATATATTACTAGAGGCCCGGTGCACAAAAATTCATGCACTCAGGGTGGGAGGTCCCTCAGCCTGGCCTGCACCCTCTCACAGTCCAGGGGGATGTCCACCTGCCAGCTTAGGCCTGCTTCCCAGGGGATTGGGCCTAAGCTGGCAGTCAGACATCCCTCTGGCATCCCAGGAACCCTTGGGGGATGTCCAACTCCTGCCACTGCCGCTGAGCTTGCAGCCATCAGCCTGGTTTGTGGCTGAATGGATCTCCCCCTGTGAGAGCACACTGACCACCAGGAGGAAGCTTCTGTGTTGAGCATCTGTCCCCTGGTGTCAGTGCGCATCACAGTGAATGGTCATTCTGCCGTTAGGGTCAATTTGCATATTACCCTTTTATTATATAGGATTGTTATTATTATTATTAAACAGTATTAAGTAATCTATTCATTTAAAGTAATCAACTTCCTGATTAATATAACATAATTATTTTGATAACATATATAAAACCTTTGCTTCCTAGGCAAATACAGGAAAAACCCTTTTTTTCCTTACTTTTAGAAACAGGCTTATTTTTCTAATGGAAAACATACTCACATTCTTAAGAAGCATAGCAGAGATAGTGAATTCCTTAGCTGAGAAACAATTTCCTCAAACTTGGAAATCCCAGGCGGCTCCAATGACTTCCTACGTAGTCACTTCCATTTTCTTACTCTCAGTTTTCCAGGGTTCCATCGCCTTTCATTGCGTTCCTCGGTCCTCACATGGGGCACCGCTTGCCGGGACTGACCAGCAGACCCTGAGCGATGGATGAATGATTCCTCTGACACACGTTTCTGTGAAAGAGAGGCTAAGGGGCTGCTTGGTTTAGGAGCAAATGCCCCCGTTCGCCTGCTTTCTTAGGCTTTTATTGTCACAACAGCTTGAACTAAAATTAACCTCTAGATACAATCAGCAGGGTAAGTATCCTTGAGAAAGCACCTGCATCTATAGTGTCTTTCAAATAAGGATGTTTTGAAATCTAAGCATAAAGATTCCAATAAAACACCTGGGGGGGGGGGGGCAGGCAGACTTGCTTGGAAAAGTCAAGGCAGGAGTGGCTGCCTTGGCAAGGTCCCCCAGAGGCCCCCCACCTTTCAGAGAATCCTCTTTACAGACCTTCCAACCAAGTCCCATGCTTCCCCACAGTGTCCTGGTGGTGACTTTAACTGTCCCAGGCCCTGAAATGAGGCCCTAACCTGATGTGCACATGGTGGGGCTTTGGCAGTTATGAGCCTGGGCCGGTCAACCTCCTGGGGGTGGCTGGTCCTGCCCGCCTCCACGTGGTAGCAGCCCCCTGGGGGTGGCGGGTGGAGAAGCCTTGTGGCAGAGTGGATCAGGGATGTTTGGACACATGGCCTTGGCTCATTTCTCTAACTAATGAGCAAACTGCTTGTGAAAGTGCCGAGTGGCTGCCCATGACCAAGACCCAGCTCCCATGTAGCAGCCCGTTTCATGCTCCTTGAGTCTCATATCCTGGCTGTGCACACGCGTCCGTGGACAGCAGCCGCCTGGCTGAGGGCTGGTCGTCAAGCAGACCCTCCGCCCAAGGACCTGAGGGACTCCGCATTTTAATGAGACCCGTGCGTGCACAGGGGAGTGGACAGGCGCCTTGAGGGGCCTGACGGAGCCTGAGGGTCTGTCTTCTGCACTAGACCCCCGGCCTAAAAAACACACTCACTTAATGGAACCAAATTACCCACTGGGAGGTCCTCGCTGGGAGCTGGTGTGCTAAGTCTTTCCCGAGGACTTAACTCTAACAAGAATGAACATCGAGCCCTGGCTGGGTGCTCAGTTGGTTGGAACGTCATCCCATACCCCAAACGGATGCGGGTTTGGTCCCAGCTCAGAGCCTGTGTGGGAGGCAACTGGTCGATGTTTCCCTCCCTCTCTCCCTCCCTATCTCTAAAATCAATACACACATGTCCTCGGAGGAGGTTTGTTTTAAGGAGAGCATAGTTTGGATGCGGGTCCTGCCCCGAGTCCTACTGAGCAGGTGCATCTGGGCTTCCTCAGGACAGGCTGATGGGGGACGAAGTCCCTTCGGTGACCGGTAGCATCGACCCCATCGACCACTCAGAGGTGCCCGCACAGCCTGAGTCTCTGGCCCTCCTGAACAGGCTGGGCCTCTGGGCATGGGCTCACTGTCCACAAGTGAATTATAATGGTGTGTGGGTCACCCAGACCCATGGGGACTGGGACTCAGCGTGCTGGCATCCAAGACGCTGGAGTCAGCAGTTTATCTTCTGCTTTTCCTGAGGGGGCACATTAAATAACTGGTCGGGACCCAGAGCACCTGCTTCAAGGCCACTGTGGGTTCTGTACACAAAGTCAACATCTGGGCCAGTTTGGTACCCGACACACCGCCCCAGAATCAGGGTCGGAAGCCCCGTGTGTGTGCAGAGCCAGCGGAAAATATTTCGTGCTCTGGGGTGAGAACGCTGGTCTCCACTGAAACCGCTCTGCTCCGCTGTCCTCGTGTGAAAGCCACCGCAACAGGTATGCGACTGAAAGACTGCACTGTGTGCCAGTAAAGCTTTATTTATAAAGCAGGCCGCAGGTTGGACTTGGTCCAAGTTGCTGGGTTTAGGAAATGAGCATCAGGGCACCCAGGTTGGAACTTTAGGTCAACAGCCTGCCCTGAACATTGTGTCAAGCCCAGCTGCACGCCCTTTATCTCATCAGGAACCTCGTGTGATGAAGCCACCGACTGAACCCAAGGACATGTTGACTGAGCTCATTAGAGCTTTTGCATTTCAATGATAGGATTTTGAACTTGGGGAAGATGAAAAGATTCCTCAGATGGGAAAACCGGATCCTAGAGATGAGAAGAGATTTGCCCAAGGTCCTCGGCTGCTCCAACAGTCGGCCTGGGCCATCCCCCTCCTGCCTGGAGGAGGAGCCGAGGTCATACCCGTCCGTCAGAGGGGGGGCGTCCCTGTGTCCTGGCCACCGCACAAAGACGACCTTCGAGAGCGGTCTTCCGGGCAACGCTGTGAGTCAGCGCATGTGTCCCCGAGAGTCTCAAGGAGAAGACGGAGCTGTTGCCTGGCGCCGGGCCAGAGGCTCCTGGTTCCGTCATCTGGTGGCGCGGTTCCCGAGAAGCACAGACACTGGGAACAGGCCCCGTGCCACTGACCTCGAGTGTCTCCATTTAAACCCTTACACTTAGACACCATAGGCATGCACACAGGTCAGACACAGGTCTGACTTAAACCTCTCTGGGGTGGACCTGGCCTCAGCTCAGGGAGCAGCCTTCTTGCTTGACACTGAACAGACAGGTGACCCAGGACCAGGGCCCGGGGGTGGGGTGGGGGCAGGACACGTGTGGAGCCATGGGTTCTAAGGCAGCTCCAGCACCTGCTGGCACTCGATTCTCTCAGACGTCCCACTTCATATTCTATCAAACTGGACGAATGACATGTTCGTCACAAATAACATGGAGACGGCTCTCACACACACACTGGCCGTGGCGTCTAATCCATCGTCTCCTCCCTCTTCCCCGGTGCGGCTGGCGGTGCTGCGCAGCTGAACTTCCCGGCGGAGGGGAGGCTCCTGTGTCCAGGTGAGGCCGCAGCAGGCGCTCGGGTGACCCCACGGGTCAGATGTCACTGGGGCGCAGACGCTGACTGAGGGCAGAGGAAGAAGCGGGGCTGCCGCACGTCCCCTGTGGCTGTCGCTGTGCGGGCTGCTTCCTCAGAGGCAGCCTGGCTCGTCCCCTTACTTCCTGGTGTAGGGAACGTGCTCAGAAAAATGAAATAATTAGGGCAAAACCATGGACAGCTAATGCTTTTAAAACTAAACCTCAATTTCTCTTTTCTCTTAAATATTGAGAACAAGCCTGGGTTTCCGGTTAAGTCATCCAGCTGCGCTGCAGTGGGCGTCTGGGAGGCGTTTCCCACAGTGGGGGAACCGAGGGCCGTCGGCACTTTAGGGTCCCGGTGGGCGGTGGTGCTTTTTCTGTCATTGTCCACAGTTTCCAGGCTTTGCCCCTGGGCGATGGCCGCCCGGATGCAGACTGCGCGGGCTTCCTTGCTGGGTTCCCTCCGGCCCAGCCCACTCTTTCCCGGACACTCTTTGGAGCATGAAGGCCACATGAACAGCTCTTCCCTGGTAGCGACGATCCGGTGTAATTTGTGAGTCAGACCTGCCAACTGCCTTCATGGTCGGGAGGAGCCGCTTGCTTCCTCATGTCTCCCCTGCCCACCAGGGTTCTCGGAATCAGAGATTCGTCCTTCAGCAGCGAGGGCCACTGTGTGCTCTCAGGGGCGGGGGAGTGACCCCAGCCGTGCCGGAGTGTCACACCTGGTTCCAGTCATAAGTCACAGGTGCCTGGTGGTCTTTTGGGAACTTCTATTTGGCCCGGAGACTAACCACAAAGTGACAGACCACCGTGGTGTCTGCAAAGACTGGCTGGCTCACTAGCGAGCTAACGCCTTCTCGGTACAGCATTTGTTTGTTGACTGGTAACTGGGGGCTGTGCAACAGGGAGTGATGGGGTGACTGGAATGTGAGACGCCCCCCAGATGGCTACCCGATCCCAGGTCTGGGGCCTCCCGGCAGGGATCAGAGGTCCTGGCTGGCAGTACCAGGGAGCCGGCGAGTGGACAGTGGCTTCGCGTCACTCCTCCGGCTTTGGGGCCTTTATTTCATTGCTCATTTAATCGGCTCCGAGTCGCCTTTTCACAGGGTGGTTCTTACTCCCCAAGTGTTTGGGTCCTGAGCAGCCTCAGGCTAAAGCACAGTTAGCTCCACTCTGGCACCCCCGCACTGACAACAGGACACCAAGTACCCAGCGATGAACAGATGCCCACCGTCCACGGGAGTCGCGCTCAGGTGCCGGGGCAGTGCTTCCCCTCCGCCCTGTGAGCGGCAATGTGGACTCTGCCCTCCTGCTTCCCTCCGCGTCCAAGGAAACTCACCAGCGAGGATTCCGGGTCGTCGCCCACCTGGCACCCGCGGCAGAGTTTCTGCTCGGGGCCTTGGTGTGTCGTGTTCGAGGCTGATGTGTTCGTTTGCACAGAAGCCTTTAGGGAAACGGCCAGTGTCCATGTGTAGGGTCAGATTCTTAACACTCAGGCAAAGGCTCAGGCAGAGCTGGTGTGTGTCCGGGTGTGTGGGCCTACACACGCGTGGGTTCTTCTGGAACCCACATATGCATACACATGCATATTTGTGTATATGTATATATGTGTATGCATGTTTATACGTGTGCATATTAATGTATGTTTATGTGTGCATGTGCCCATATGTGCATATGTTTATGGATGCCTGTGTATATGAATGCATGTTTACGTGTGTACATATGTGTCTACATGTGTGCATGTATGCATGCTTATGTGTGCACACATGTTTATACATGTGTATGTTCTGTATGCGTGTACACCTGTATTTATATGGCCTATAGCAGAGTGTTTGCAGGCTGATGGCCACTGTTACTGAAGGTTAGCTAATCACCCCTGCTGGTTGCTCCCCACTTTCCCAGCAAGCACCCCTGTGGGGAGGCAGACGTGCCGCGGGAGGCTGCTCCCCCTGTGGCGGCCCCGGCACATGAGCACAGGCGCCCTTGGGAAGCAGGTTCTCTTGCTGCTCCTTACGGTCTCGTTAGCCGCCCGACCGCGAGCGAGCGCAGTGGCGCAGGAGCCCCTCAGGCCCAGCTGGACATGTTGCCGTTAGGGCTCTGGGCGTCCCCCTGGAAGGTGAGCTGTGGGTTTGCTCACCGTCTCACTGGGGGGATGACCCATGCCTGTGAGAGGCGAGTTGGTGACCTCCAGGGCGTCTGTCGAGTGGCAGGTGGGGGGGCAGATGGAGCTGGGAGGGGAGCTGCTGCTCTCCCCAGAGGCCCCGGGTGGTCGGGGGGCGGCTGCTTGCCAGACACTTCTCGGTGGGCAGAGAGCCCCTGGTCTCGGGCCTGGCTCGCTGCCATCCTTCCCCGCGTCAGCGTAGATGGGTCAGGAGGGGCTCTAACCCCTCAGCGCACAGCACGCTGTGTCCCGTGGTGGCTCATTTCCAAGCGGCGCCCCACCCGGAGCAGCAGGTGACCTGGAGCTGGGGGAGGCGTGGTGGCCTGTGTGCCGGGAGGGCCGGTCCCGTCGCCCGGGACACTGACTGCTTAGGGCACTGTGAACAGAGCTACTGTGACCTGTCTGTCCGTGCCAGGGTGTAATTTCCCCAGGGCATTTTTATCCCCAGCTTCCAACCCGATTCCCTGGATGAATGACATGATTTTAAGGTAAATTTTTAAAATTAAACACTTAATGCCAGCTCAGTAATAATTGTGAGAACACAGAGAAAAATGCAGATGGTCGAAAATCCATAAATCCACCTTCTAGAGAAAACCGCAAGTAAATAACACTTCAAGTCACACAATCACACGTGGGACTTCCGGGCAGTCGCTGGCCCTCCCCACCTCTCCTGCCGCCAGGAGGGAAGGTGAGGCCCTCTTCACTCGGGTGGTCTGCCATGTTCACCTGGCCGAGGGCACCCCACCATTTACTAAATCCCTTCACAGCCGGTGGAAGCAGATTCTTACCACTTTTAATTTTTTTATCTCCCTACTCACCCCACATTATGGCTCGGGAGAAAACGGAATTTCTCAATCCAGAATGAAACTGCTTCCAAATGTGTCAGCTGCTTGTTCGCTGGGACAAGCTGCCCCCACCGTGGGCACAGGTTCCGGTCGGCACCAGTGCCCAGCCCTCCCGGCCAGGAGCCCTTCCTTCCAGCTCTGGGGACAGAGGGCGGCGTCAGGGCAGGGTCTGCCTGCAGGGGGCCTTCGGCACTTTCTCCAACTTCTCAAGGTCTGAGGTCACCTGGGGCCCCACGGGGGCCGCCCGGTGTCTGTTGAATGCCAGGTGTTGGCTACATCTCACTGTCACTGTCGTCACCTCCTGGTGGCGAAGGGCGACTTTACTGAAGCCCAGACTTTGAGACGTTCAAGTGTCACCTTGAGGAGCAAACTCCAGTAAAGCAGATTTTCTATTATGCAGATGGTAGTTAAACATTTGTCTCAGCTTTACAGAAAATGGCTTTCTTCTGACAACGTGTGAGCAATGAATGCAATAAATGCTTGGAAACACAATCCATTTACACCCATAGCAAAAGCACCCTGGACTCAGCAACTGGAGAAGAGCCCTCTGCTTGAGGGAGCCAGGCCGGGCCCTGCAGGTCCCCCTGCCCCCACCCGGGGGGGAACATTTGTCTGCGGGGAGGTGCCATTTCTTAGAACAAATTCATAGTGAAATTAAATAGTTTCTTAAGATTGCAATTCATTGGCATGAGTGACTAATCAGTGGGTGTTGGTCGACTTTAAAAACCAGGAAAACAAACCCAGAAAAGTGTGCCGGCCTTGGTCTCGCCGGCTGGTCCATCGGGTCTGCGAGAGGAGGGAGGTGATCGACTCACCGGGGTCTCCCCAGCAGAAGGCGCTTGGCTCCGAGGAGCAGCAGTGATGGGGACACCAACCCCTTGGACAGGCATCATGAGGGCTCTCTGGAACGTGACATCCTAAATCTCCCGGGGGTTCCTGGGAGCAGGCCCCTGGGGCCTTGTCACCTACACGCTCTAGGGCCCTAGGGTCAGCCTGCTCTCCCGTCATGAGGGGTGTCAGGATGAGGAGGTGCTGCCTTTGGTTCCTTCTTCGGGAAAATTCGCCCCCTGCCTAGACAGGCGGACGATGCAGAACAACAAGGACCTCTGTTCATAGAGGGATTTCCTTCTCTAACATTTCCTGAGGATTTGAAAACAAAACCTGTCCTATAATGTGATACGCATGCACATCCATGCGGAAGGAGAGAGACGTAGGGAAAGGTCACACGTCTCTGACCACAGCCCTTGGAATTCAGGTGTTTCCTCCCGGCCGCCCTCGCCATGGAAGGCGCAGCTGCCCCCCGTGGACGCCTGGTTCCTTCACGCACGGCCCTTGCTCAGTGTGGCCACTTGGCCTTTGTTACCCTGGAATGGGCTTCGGGTGGACGTGGCGCAGTTTGTGCCAGTTCATTGAGTGGTCACTTGTTCTGACTGCACATCAGAGGGCGCTGTCAGCGGGCCCAGCCACCCCCACGGCAGCTTCCTCCGGTCAAAGACTCGATGTTTCCTGCTCAGCTGGCTCAGGATCTGCTCACGGCACTGGCCAACCTCCAGAGACCCTCCATGCCTCATGCCAGCGCCTGGTCCTGCCCTCCAGGCCTCAGTGACTGAGTCCCGCTCCCTCCACGGGGACCAGTGTCCCCAGAACCACCTGGGGGAAGGAGCCTGACCCAGAGCACTCACGCCTTGTGTATTAACTGGGCTCTGGACGGCACCGAGGGCTCCGTGACTGGGACTTTGCTTGCGGGACACGCTCAGTGAAGGCAGGGTGCGTGCAGAGATGAGCCCGCAGCCCCGGCACCGGGCTGCTGCTGAGCCCTGGCTGCGGCCCTCCCACGAGAGACTCTGCCATAGGGGTGCATGTTTGTTTGCTTGTTTTGGGGAGCGTTGCTCTTTCTTTTAATTCCATGAATGAACCATACTCCTCACTGGAAAAGTGAAGAAGGAGCAGGAGCAGGAGGAGGAGGAGGAGGAGGAGGGTAAAAGTTTTCCTACTCTACCTTCAGTTCATTCCTTTCATTTTTGGAAATTAGCGTCTGGGTCGCCAGCATTTTCTTCTCCTCCAGCGACAGCCACTGGGTTGGGTGTAGGCTCCGGGTGCCGGCCTCAGGGTTGAAATGAGGGGACACTGACGTTCCGACGAAGCCTGTGTCTAAGTGGTTGGAAGAAGTTGTCGCCCGCCCGAAGTGGCTGACTCTGAATGCGGGGCCGGCTGCAAGTGGCTCCCTGCGTTCCTGGGAAACATCCCGGTGCTGGAGCCCGACTCCACGGCCACTCCCGTGCGTCTCTATGGAACGAGGCCGTCTTGCCCAAAGTGTGTGTTTCTGAGAATTGCACCTTCATGGACCTTTATTTTACCCTCCCTCCTCGAAGGTGGAGTGTGGGTCCCTCTGTGCCCCAGGAGGGGATGCACACTGCCCTCGACCGGTCCTGAGTTTCAAGACCTGAGTCCGTCAGGGGCAGGCCTGCAATGAGGACTAGCCTGCCCCTCCTGGCCGTAGATTCAAAATGTGCGTTTACAGATTAAAGGCTCTGAAAAGTCCTGCATTGAGACCCTGTTTAAACTGTTTCCTACAGCATTCCCCTGTGTTTCCTACAGCATTCATTCCCCTGTGTGTCCTACAGCATTCCCCTGTGTGTCCTACAGCATTCCCCTGTGTGTCCTACAGCATTCCCCTGTGTGTCCTACTGCATTCCCCTGTGTGCACTACAGCGTTCCCCTGTGTGCCCTACAGCATTCCCCTGTGTGTCCTACTGCATTCCCCTGTGTGTCCTTCAGCATTCCCCTGTGTGTCCTACAGCATTCCCCTGTGTGTCCTACAGCATTCCCCTGTGTGTCCTACAGCATTCCCCTAGGTGTCCTACAGCATTCCCCTGTGTGTCCTACAGCATTCCCCTGTGTGTCCTACAGCATTCCCCTAGGTGTCCTACAGCATTCCCCTGTGTGTCCTATAGCATTCCCCTGTGTGTCCTACTGCATTCCCCTGTGTGTCCTACAGCATTCCCCTGTGTGTCCTTCAGCATTCCCCTGTGTGTCCTTCAGCATTCCCCTGTGTGTCCTACAGCATTCCCCTGTGTGTCCTACAGCATTCCCCTGTGTGTCCTACAGCATTCCCCTGTGTGTCCTACAGCATTCCCCTGTGTGTCCTACTGCATTCCCCTGTGTGCACTATAGCGTTCCCCTGTGTGTCCTACAGCATTCCCCTGTGTGTCCTACAGCATTCCCCTGTGTGTCCTACAGCGTTCCCCTGTGTGTCCTTCAGCATTCCCCTGTGTGTCCTACAGCATTCCCCTGTGTGTCCTACTGCATTCCCCTGTGTGTCCTTCAGCATTCCCCTGTGTGTCCTACAGCATTCCCCTGTGTCCTACAGCATTCCCCTGTGTGTCCTACTGTATTCCTCTGTGTGTCCTACAGCATTCCCCTGTGTGTCCTACTGCATTCCCCTGTGTGTCCTACTGCATTCCCCTGTGTGTCCTACTGCATTCCCCTGTGTGCACTATAGTGTTCCCCTGTGTGTCCTACAGCATTCCCCTGTGTGTCCTACAGCATCCCCCTGTGTGTCCTACAGCGTTCCCCTGTGTGTCCTACAGCATTCCCCTGTGTGTCCTACAGCATTCCCCTGTGTGTCCTACAGCATTCCCCTAGGTGTCCTACAGCATTCCCCTGTGTGTCCTACTGCATTCCCCTGTGTGCACTACAGCATTCCCCTGTGTTTCAAGGAGTGCCTGCTGGGTTCATGGTCGGCAGGCCTGGCCTCGTCTGCACCTCACTCCCCAGTGCAGTGTGGGTGACTTCTTCAGCCCCCACAGTCAGGCTTGCACCCAAGAAATGCGAATGGTAAACTCCCGCTCCTAGTGTTGCAGGGTTAAGGAAGATGGCACACAGGAAATGCATCGTGCCTACCGCCACAGTCAGTACCTAAGCAGAGGCATCTGTTATTCTAACTCACTCTGTTCCGTTCATTAACAGCAGTGATATTAAAGCTGAAGTCCGGCTAGAAGCGAGGGTCGGTTTGTCCCCACGTGACCTGTTCTGATGCCGTGGTCTCAGTGACTTCAGACACAGTGGGATTAACGTCCTCGCGTCCTTGCCAGGCACTGGCTGCCCAGTGAGTCAGAATTACTCAGGAGGGCAGTGGCCCCCTCAGATGGTTAACAGTTTTGAGAAAACGGTTGGACTGCACTTGCATTTAATAACGAGGTGGGACAGGTTCATATATTTCTCAAGGGAATGCCAGCCCGCTCTCCACAATTAAGAGGAAGCCTCTTGAGCGAGCGGAGGGCCAGCAGGTGTGATTGACACGTCCCCAAGAAGGTATGCGCGGCCGGCTTCCAGGGAAGTGCCCCTCTGCTCTTGGCACAGCCTGTGACTAGCACCTGTTTTATGTCACGCGGTCTCACTCCCAGACTAAAGGTTAACGGGCTGTTAGTGGCTGGGCTGGGCGTGTCATTCTGCCCTTGTGTTCATGGTGACGCCTGAGGTTGGGGTCTTACCTCTGACTGGACGAGGGTTAGAGGGCCACGCGGGGCATGCCCGGCCCGCACCGTGGGGCCTACTGCCTGTGTCCCTGGTTAGACACCATCCGCCAGCGAGCGGGCTCCCAGGGCTAAGCACAAGGGGAACTAATGATGATCCCAACCTTATTGAGGCATGATTGACAAGTAAAGTGTATATATTAAGGTGCACGCCGTGATGGCTTATAGACAGATACATTGTGAGATGCTCCCACATCAAGCTAATTAACACATCCCACACCTCGTTTGGTTACAGTTGTTTTTGGGTGATGACAGGGAGGCTCTGCTCTCTGAGTAGATTTCAAGTACACATCCGACATTCTCACTCTGACCATACCCACACCGCCACACTGCACCCCGAAAGCACTCACCTTCAGACCTGAAACTCTGTGCCCCTTGACGACCATCTCCCCACCATGCAAATGTATGGCATAGAGCAGTGATTTTGTACCACAAGAAGTTTTAAAAGACACAACACTGACTATTTCGTCAGAGGCACTGACCTCTTTTCCCTTAGATTGTCAAATAAAAAAATGACAACAGCCAACATCACAATAGCCGTCTGGTGTCAACGAATTCAAATTATCCCTATTTTTTGTCATACTGGCAAAAATATTATATTCTTGGTATACCACAGAGGTTTATTAATTAGTTTATGTGTGCCTTGAGGTGAAAAGGGTTGAAAATCACTAGCATGGATGGATGGATGGATGATAAATAAACAGATGATGGGTAGATGGATAGATGGATGAAGGATCATAGATGAATAGATAGATGATGGATGGATGGATGGATGGATGATGAATGAATGGATGGATGGATGGATGATGAGTGGATGAATGATGGATAGATGAATGATGGATGAATAGATGGATGGATGAAGGAGGATGAAAAATGGATGAAAAAATGGAGGATGGATGGATGGATGATGGATGGGTGGATGGGGGGATGGATAAATGAGTGAGTAGATGGATGGATAAAAGCAAAACAGTTTCACTGTAGAAAAGTTAGAAAGTTAAAATTAAATGTAAATTACAGCAATCAAATATGAAAACCATAAATTCAGCGTGTAATCCATGACTAAGGAACAATACCTTTAACGTGTTTCCATCTTTCCTTTGGCTTATATGCACTGTAGGAATTTTATTTGCAAATGAGATCCTAGTGTGATCTTGTTTTTGAATTTCATTTTATGACGTGCATTTTTCATATGATCCAGTGTTCTAGGTCAATTTAACATCTTTCTAGTGTGTGTTGCCCACATGGCTTGTGACTTGCCTGTCTGGTTTTGTACTACAGATTTTTCAAGGTGTTCCAGAGTCCATTGTTACCAGCAATGCCCCAAGAGTGCCATTGTCATGGTAACGGACCATTCTTCAGGTCGCTGGGTAAGTTCCTGGAGGTGGGGTTGGGAAGCCGCTGTCCATGAATATTTTGAGTATTTTGAGCACATTGTCAGTTGGCTTCCAGACTGTGGAAGGTAGTTTACTTCTGGCCGTGGGTGAGGGTTCCTCCATCTCCCCATCCTTCCCAACAATGGGTTAAAAAATATTTTTTAATTTAAAAAATATATTTTTATTGATTTCAGAGAGGAAGGGAGAGGGAGAGAGAGACAGAAACATCAATGAGAGAGAATCATTGATCCGCTGCCTCCTGCATGCCCCCCACTGGGGATTGAGCCCGCAACCCAGGCATGTGCCCTGACCAGGAATCAAACCGTGTCCTCCTGGTTCATAGTTCTACGCTCAACCACGGAGCCACGCCAGCCAGGCGGGTTTTTATTTTTGAAATGATACTGTGGCTGCGTCCTATTTCATGATATATAAGGGGAACTGCGGTTGCTTTTCTCTTCTTACGCCCTTGAACGTTTGGAACAACCTGTACCGAAATGCTGCCTCCCTCCTCATCTGACAGCTCAATGGCAGCTGGGGCTGCTGGTCACTGGCTCCAGGCTCCGGGCCTTCACTTGGCTGCAGGAGCTGGGGCCGAGGTGGCCTGCCCATCTCCTCACTGTAATGTGGGGACAGCACCGCCGTGACGAGACGCCCTGAGCGAGCGAGGCCCCAGGACCCGCGGTGACTGACAGCGCCGGCGCCGCCTCCACGCTCTGCGCCCGAGCTGCCGTGAGCACCGTGGTGGCAGGTTATCGCATGGACGCTGGTGGCCCCTCCACAACGTGGCGGCAGAAAGGAGGGGCAGTGGCTGGGAGTGCCGGGCTTTGGACAGAGGTTATTAGGACAGCCGGACAGACAGACAGACGCTAAGTCCCAGGAACGAGGAGTGTGGAAGCTGCGCAGGCGGAGACAGGCTAGGCCGGGGGCTGGGCAGGAGGTGGCACAGACCCTGCCCTCAGCTGTGGAGCCGGTGCCCCGGCTCCCTGTGTTAGCACCCCTGCAGGTTTTCAAACGCTTTTCTTCTGAGAGAAGCAGTCCCACGCTGGGATGTCCCTGTGACAGCACAGTGCCTGGTGCCTGGTGGCACTGGACAGGGACTGTGACCCCAAAACTGTTCCTGGAGGTGCCATGGCCACAGGAGGTGAGGGCTGGAGCTCATGTCTCGGGAGGAAGCTGTCAGTCCAGCTCAGCGCAGCCATGAGCCAGTGACCGGATGCTGGAGGTGAGGACAGTAGGCCTTCCCCACCTCCAGCCTCGCCTCCTGGATGGCATCTCCGGGGCATCTTTGGGTCGCTCTGGCCCTGGTGTGGAAGCCTGGTGCTGGGGGAACCCCCAGCTCTCAGGGCGCTTGGGCTCCCCTGGAGTTCCCCAGCCGCACCCCCTGCCTCTAGGCCCCTCCGTCCTGGGAAATCCCGGTGCCTGGCCTTTGAAGGCGGAGCCCCGGCCCTGAAGGGCTTCCCAGCCTCAGCTTCAAAGGCCTGAGATGCAGCCTGGGGAGGGGGTGTGGCGGACAGGGTGAGGGACCCAGCTCCCCAGGCGCCTCCAGCCTGGTGCGGCGTGGAGAGAGCCAGCTCTTCCTCCCTGAACCAGAGACCCTGCTGTTCAGAGGTGTCTGTGAGCACCTGCTGTGCGCCAGGAGCCACACGACCTCTCACTGTCCACAGGCACCTGGCTCACTTAGGCTTGTCGGGTCTGGCACATCCTTCTCCGTCGCCCCGCCTCCTAGACCATCTCACTCTCCTGCTTCCTGGGCCTGCGGGGCTGGGGCCGAATAGCCACACGGTGGGCACCTCCAGGGAGTTAGTGGCTCACCTGAGCCTCAGCTTTCCCTCCTGTCACGTGTGAACAACACCTGTCCTCCGGGCAACGGGACCCTGCAGCCCAGGTGCGCAGCATCAGCTCCCGTCTGGTCTTCCAGACCCCGACGCGGAGTGAGGGGAGGGCGTGCCATTAATGACCACTCAGGAGGTGCCACGTCCCCTCTTGCGCATGTGCAGGGTCACGGCCGCCCCGGGGGCAGCAGGCTGTCCCCACGTCCCTTCCTGTCCCTGAGCTTCAGGAATGGCTGCTCAAGTCAGAGGTGAGATGGACATGAGCAGAGGACACGGCTGGGGTGTATCTGGCCACCCCGCTGTCCCCAAGGAGCGGCTGTCCTCCATGCTCCTCCTCTGCAGCATCGCTTTTAAGCTGGGCTGTGAACCATCAGTGGGTGTGGAAACCCGCTGGGCAGGTCGTGACCAGAGGTGCTACAGAGAGTGAAATAGAGAGAAAACAGCAAACACCCACCGAGGGGGAACCTTTCTTTCGTGTAGGCACTGGCGCCCAGCGGACAGCCCCCCTCGGCCCTCAGCATGGCCGCTGTGCTCAGAGGGCCAGCGAAGGCCGGACCACTGGCTTTTAGCCGATTTCACACGGAGAGCTGTCCGCAGCGTGTGCAGATCGAATTGGGTGTCGTGTTGGATTTAGAGGCTGGCTTCTGCAGGGATGGTGGGATTATTTCCTTCCGTCCCTCCTTCCCTCCCTCCTTCCCTCCATCCTTCCCTCCATCCTACCTTCCCTCCAACCTTCGGTCCAACCTTCCATCCAACCGTCCATCCAACCTTCCCTCCCTCCTTCCCTCCCTCCAACCTTCCCTCCCTCCTTCCCTCCATCCTACCTTCCCTCCCTCCTTCCCTCCATCCTACCTTCCCTCCCTCCCTCCCTTCTTCCTACCTTCCCTCCCTCCCTCCCTCCTTCCTACCTTCCCTCCCTTCTTCCCTCCATCCCTCCTTCCCTCCATCCTACCTTCCCTCCCTCCTTCCCTCCATCCTACCTTCCCTTCCTCCTTCCCTCCATCCAACCTTCCCTCCAACCTTCCCTCCCTCCTTCCCTCCATCCTTCCGTCCAACCTTCCATCCCTCCTTCCCTCCATCCTACCTTCCCTCCAACCTTCCGTCCAACCTTCCATCCAACCTTCCTTCCAACCTTCGATCCCTCCTTCCCTCCATCCTACCTTCCATCCAACCTTCCTTCCAACCTTCCATCCCTCCTTCCGTCCAACCTTCCATCCAACCTTCCTTCCAACCTTCCCTCCCTCCTTCCCTCCATCCAACCTTCCATCCCTCCTTCCCTCCATCCTACCTTCCCTCCAACCTTCCGTCCAACCTTCCATCCAACCTTCCTTCCAACCTTCCATCCCTCCTTCCCTCCATCCTACCTTCCCTCCAACCTTCCGTCCAACCTTCCATCCTACCTTCCCTCCAACCTTCCGTCCAACCTTCCATCCAAACTTCCTTCCAACCTTCCATCCCTCCTTCCCTCCATCCTACCTTCCCTCCAACCTTCCGTCCAACCTTCCATCCAACCTTCCCTCCAACCTTCCATCCAACCTTCCTTCCAACCTTCCCTCCCTCCTTTCCTCCATCCTACCTTCCATCCCTCCTTCCCTCCATCCTACCTTCCCTCCAACCTTCCATCCAACCTTCCTTCCAACCTTCCATCCCTCCTTCCCTCCATCCTACCTTCCCTCCAACCTTCCGTCCAACCTTCCATCCTACCTTCCATCCAACCTTCCGTCCAACCTTCCATCCAACCTTCCTTCCAACCTTCCATCCCTCCTTCCCTCCATCCTACCTTCCCTCCAACCTTCCGTCCAACCTTCCATCCAACCTTCCCTCCAACCTTCCATCCAACCTTCCCTCCCTCCTTTCCTCCATCCTACCTTCCATCCCTCCTTTCCTCCATCCTACCTTCCCTCCAACCTTCCATCCAACCTTCCTTCCAACCTTCCCTCCTTCCTTCCCTCCATCCTACCTTCCATCCCTCCTTCCCTCCATCCTACCTTCCCTCCAACTTCCGTCCAACCTTCCATCCAACCTTCCCTCCATCCTACCTTCCCTCCAACCTTCCGTCCAACCTTCCCTCCAACCTTCGGTCCAACCTTCCATCCAACCTTCCTTCCAACCTTCCCTCCCTCCTTTCCTCCATCCTACCTTCCACCCCTCCTTCCCTCCATCCTACCTTCCCTCCAACCTTCCCTCCAACCTTCCATCCCTCCAACCTTCCCTCCAACCTTCCCTCCAACCTTCCATCCAACCTTCCATCCCTCCTTCCCTCCATCCAACCTTCCATCCAACCTTCATTCCAACCTTCCCTCCAACCCTCCTTCCATCCTTCCATCCATCCCTCCTTCAGTCCCTCCTTCCCTCCATCCAACCTTCCCTCCAACCTTCCATCCAACCTTCCATCCAACCTTCCATCTCTCCTTCCCTCTATCCTACCTTCCCTCCAACCTTCCGTCCAACCTTCCGTCCAAACTTCCCTCCAACCTTCCCTCCAACCTTCCCTCCAACCTCCCATCCCTCCTTCCGTCCTTCTATCCGTCCCTCCTTCAGTCCCTCCTTTCCTCCATCCAACCTTCCCTCCCTCCTTCCCTCCCTCCTTCCATCCATCAAACCTTCCCTCCCTCCTTCCATCCATCAAACCTTCCCTCCTTTCTTCCATCCAACCTTCCGTCCCTCCTTCCTTCCTTCCTTCCCTCTCTCCTCCTTCCCTCTTTCCTTCTCTCCTTCCTCCCTTCCTTCTCTCCTTCCTCCCCTTCCTTCTTTCCTCCCTTCCTTCCTTCCTCCTTCTTTTCCTTCCTTCCTTCCTTCCTTCCTTCCTTCCTTCCTTCCTCCCCTTCCTTCCTTCCTTCCTTCCTTCCTTCCTTCCTTCCTTCCTCCTTTTCCTTCCTTCCTTCCTCCCCTTCCTTCCTTCCTCCCCTTCCTTCCTCCTTCTTTTCCTTCCTTCCTTCCTTCCTTCCTTCCTTCCTTCCTTCCTTCCTTCCTCCCTTCCCTCCTTCCTTCCTCCCTTCCCTCCTCCCTTCTCTCCCTTCTTCCTTCTTTCCTTCCTTCCTTCCGTCCTTCCTTCCTTCCCTCTTCCTTCCTTCCTTCGTTCCCTCCTTCCTTCCCCCTTCCTTCCTTCTCTCTTCCTTCCTTCCTCCCTTCCCTCCCTTCTTTCTACCTTCCTCCCTCCCTTCCATCCTTCCTTCCTTCCCTCCCTTCTTCCTTCCTTCCTTCCTTCCTTCCTTCCTTCCTTCCCTCTTCCTTCCTTCCCTAGTCCTTCCTTCCTTCCTTCCTTCCTTCCTTCCTTCCTTCCTTCCTTCCTTCCTTCCTTCTATCCATTTGGCACACTCTGTCTGATGCTGGTTGGGAGCAACAGTGAGTTTATCATCCCTGTTTCAGAGGCAAACAAAGGAGGGTTTGCTTTTCTTTCTTGCAAAACCTCTAGCCCCTCCAGAGATCTCGTCCCCATGCGTGTACGAGTGTTAAAAATATTCTTATTTCCTAGGAATAAACCCTAGATATCCTGGCACCCCAGCCCAGATCTTCTCTGAAGACCGGGCTTCAGCTTTCCCAGCTCTGAGGACTCTCTGCCTTACTCAGCTCACATCACGAAGCCATGTTGCTCTCTCCTTTAAACCTTAAACGGGACAGCAACGGCTCTGCAAATACCTCCTAGTTCAGCTGGTGAAGTCTCAGGATAATTGTTATTTCTTGATGCTCTGATACCAGCGCCAATAAGTGGTATGTCTGCCGGCACCAGGCTTTTTGCGTGAGTGTCTTAGGGTCCATCCTGTCTCCGTGGCACCTAAGGTTCACGGGGTAAAGCCAACTGCCTACTTGCTGGGCTAAGGCGGCATCACACAGGAATGACGGAGGGAATTCATTTAAGATCACCCTGAGCACATGACCCCGTACACTTGGCTCTACCCAGAAAGACAGCTCCGTGTTGTCCTGGCTGACAGAGCTGGAGGACACACCTGTGGATGGAGGACCACCTGTGACCTGTGACCATCCCAGTGGTCACACCCAGCACCGCCTCCAGGGCTGGCGTCTCACTCCTCCCTCCAGTCCATGAGCTCAGCCATCGAGGGGCCAGGTGAGGCCCCAGGGGCACTGCGGCCGGAGCAGCCCTGAGCGCACACCGGCTCTACCTGATGGCTGCTGGCCCGGTAGGTAGTCTGCCGGGCAGTGGTGGCAGGAGGACCAGAGATGGCCTTCGTGCTACCCTGCTGCACTGACTTGCCTGTGGGAGGATTGGCAGCCTCGGTCAATCCCCCCCCCCCGACCCCAGGCGCAGTAGGGAGAGAGGCCGGCTGTGTCCTTGACAGAAAGGAGGCCGACCCCCAGGCCGCAGGCCCAGGGTAGAGCCGCCGCTCCGAGCCTCTGCCTGTTCTAAAGGCGCTGCTCTGGAACCACAGGCACTTCCCAGTTCCCTTCCCAGTCGCCGCCGCATCGCCTCCTCCCGTGCAGCCCCCTCTCGGGAACACAGCCCCCTCCCGGGAACACAGCCCTTTCCTGGGAACAAGTCCCCCCCTCCCGGGTATACAGCCCTCTCCCGGGAACATGGCCCCCTCCCGGGAACACAGCCCCCTCCCGGGTATACAGCCCCCTCCTGGGAACACAGCCCCCTCCCGGGAACACAGCTCCCCTCCCGGGAACACAGCCCCCTCCCGCGAACATGGCCCCCTCCCGGGAACAAGGCCGCCCTCCCGGGTATACAGCCCCCTCCCGGGAACACAGCTCCCTCCCGGGAACACAGCCCCCTCCCGGGAATACAGCCCCCTCCCGGGAACAAGGCCCGCCTCCCAGAAATACAGCTCCCCTCCCGGAAACACAGCTCCCCTCCCAGGAATACAGCTCCCCTCCCAGGAATACAGCCCCCTCCCGGGAATACAGCCCCCTCCTGGGAATACAGCTCCCCTCCCGGGAATACAGCCCCCTCCCGGGAATACAGCTCCCCTCCTGGGAATACAGCCCCCCTCCCGGGAACACAGCCGCCTCCCGGGAACACGGCCACCCTCCCGGGAACAAGGCCCCCCTCCCGGGAACAAGGCCCCCCTCCCGGGAATGCAGCCCCCCTCCCAGGAAGAAGGCCCCCCTCCCGGGAACATGGCCCCCTCCTGGGAACGCAGCTCCCTTGGTCCCTGGCCCCCTCGGCCCCCTTGTGGGATGCACTGCTGGCTCTGAGGTTCCTCCGTCAGCCCTGTGTTACAGAGGAGTGGATGCGCTGCTGGCCTCGCTGCCATATAGGGCGCCTTATGAAGACGCGCGGGGCCTGCGTCCGTTCAGCACCAGCTGCCTCCACCTGAGGTTCTCACCAAACCAGCATGGACCACGCAGGTGGCCCTGAGCGCTAACCCTGAGAGCTGCCGCTGCGGGGCTTCCTGGAGGAAACCCCGTTTCTGCCTGAGAGACCTGCGGAGAGGCCCTCACTGCCTGTCCCAGGGGAGCACTGAGGAAGGGGTGGGGGAGGCGGGGCGGCAGTGTCATCGCCTGCTAGGAGGGGCACCCAGAGCCAGGAGGGTGGGTGTGGCGCTCGTGGCCCCCCAGACACTGGAGACCTCACCAGAATTTGAGCAACCAGATCCAGCTGGGCCTGAAACCAGACAGACGGTGTGCCCTTTCCCATCATGCACGGTGGTAACTGCCTCGCGCCAGGCATCGGTCACTGGCAGCCTCAGGAGCGGCAGCAGGTGCCCGGGTTCGAGGTCAAACCAGACTCAGAAATTGCTCATGTGCCAGCTCTGCAGCCTGTGGCCCGTGAATGTCCTTGTGACCTGACACCTGTTCTCCACAGACGTGTCGTCCAAACACGGGGACTGGGAGCTTTGCCTCTGGCCACGCTGATGCTGGGTCTGGCAGCCCCGGGCAGACAAAAGGAGCCAGACCGCCGAGCCATGGCTGCCCCCTCCCGTGAGGTCACTGTCGCCCACGTCCACTGGGAAATGGACATGTCAACGAGCCCCCCAGGTGATCACGAACCAGATGTGTTCTGTTCAGTTTCAGCATCTGGTTCTTTGCATCTTCCCTCTGTCCTACCAGGGTCACTTACCTCTGCCCTGTGCAGGCTGGCACCTGGTGGGGTTCCTTAGACGAAACGAGGAAGGTGCCGGGCACTTCCCATGGGGAAGAGTGTCTCCTGGCGTCTTAGTCCAGCACGTCCAACGCCGGGGACCTCCCTCCGTCCACGGACACGGTCTTCTCTCTGTAAACACGTGAAATCTCACTGGCCCACAGGTCCCCGTCAAGCCCATGACTGTGGCTCCCACCCTGGCTGATTGGACCGCGTTGCCTTGGGGAGGCCTCACCTGCCCAGGGCGCTGGGTCCTGCACGCTCAGTGGTGCTCCCAGAGGCTGGCTGGCTGCTGCCTCTTCCTTACACGTGTGGGCCACGTCCTCTGCTGCCTGGGGGTTGTGCACACATGTGCCTGTGCGCGCGCATGTGTGTGTGAGTATGTATGCATATGTTGGTGCATGTGCACGTGTGTGCATGCGACAGTGTATGCATGTGCATGTGAGTGTGTGCATGTGCGAGTTTATGCATGTGCATATGAGAGTTTATGCATGTGCACGTGAGAGTGCGTGCACATGCATATGAGTGTGTATGCATGTGCACGTGTATGCACATATGCGCACACATGTGTGTGTACATGTTTCTCTGTGTGTCTCTGTGCATACAGAAACAGCATAGCCAGTACAGGCTGGTCTCCTGGGCCAGACCCCAGAGCCCCCCCAGCTCTCCGTGGGCATGGGGCTGACGGATGCTCAGCTCCCAGCACCTGTCCCAGTGCTGAGATGTTGCCATCCCGTCTCATTGGCCAGGCCCACACTCCCTCCTGCACCCACACAGGCTCCTCATCTGGTGCCGCCCCAGCCCAGGTCACCCGCACCTCCCTCCCCCTGCTCCGTGGCAGCCGAGTCCCATGCTCTGGCTGGTCAGGGCACCTAGGATCCTAGACACATGACTTCCCAGGCTTAGGCAGCCTCCCTGCCATCCCGGCCCCAGCCCCAGCCCCAGCCCCAGCCCCACGGTCCCATCCCGGATCCTCGCACTCTGCCTCCTCTCCGCACGTGACAGTGTCCTGCTCGTGTGTGGGGCTGCTCGTGGGCCAGAACGCTTGTTCACTCGGGTCAAGTGGGAAAAGGCACAGCAGCGCAGAACCGCCACCTCCAACACGAGGGGCGCAGCGTCTGCCTTGGCTGAGCGGTGACCTCAGCCCACGTACACTGTCCGGGGCGGCTGCATGGACGCGCGGCCTGGCTCGCTCCGCACTCTCCGTCCTGGCAGGAGGCAGCTGGTTCTCACGCTGACAGAGCTGTGATCATGCGCAGGGGCCCAGCACAGGTGCCACCTCACTTCCCACCCCTCCTCGCAGATCCAAGTCTCCAGGTCCCCGCAAAGGCGGCCCCGTTTCAGGCGGCCATCTGTACTGCTTTCCCCCCTGGACGGCGCCTTCCTTTCCCCTTGGAGTTGACGGTCATAGAGTTTTGCTGTAGGCGTTCCTGGTTCTCTGGGCAAGCCGCTGGGCCAGGCTCTGAGTGCGGGGCACCACCAGGAATTCCGGGGAACTGAGTCCACGTCACTGCCCAGCCCCGTGGTGCTGGGACCACAGCGGGTGCAGCAGGACACCCAGACCCAGGGCCTGTCATGCTAAGCTGTGGGTGACTTTCTCCTCATTGCCTAGCAAGCTCCCTCTCTCCAACATGACAAAGCGAGTGTCTGCACAGCCCAAGGCGCATCCCAGGCCCTTTTGTCCCCTGTGGCCTCTTTCAGTCGCCTCACTCCTTCCTCAGTGCCTGGCCAGCACTAGCATGCCCACTCTGCACCAGGCGCCGGAGCACTGGGGTGCTCAGGCTGGGAACAGGGAAGCTGACAGACCGGGGCGGGGGCCAGGGAGGGTGTCCCGAGGCCCTGAGAACAGAGCCCTCGGGAGAAGTGTGTCCTCCCCACCAGGGCCTCTGAGCCCTCTCCCCAGGACACCTCCCTTCTCTCCAACCTCCCATGGCACCCACAGGCTGTGCCGCCTCCAGGGTGGGTCTCACCATATTCCCTGTCATCCCTGGACCAAGCCACGTAGCTTCCCCGGCTTCCGGGTGAGGCCTCACGCAGCTGAACAGGGAAGGGTTCAGCGTGGCATTGAGGATCCCTGGCACGGGGCTGCCGCAGTCATGGCCAGGGGTTCACAGAGCCTCGTGAGCTCTGCCCGGCAGCTGGCATTCTCCTTTTGGTGGGAAACCTTGCCAAGCTCAGTCAGTCCTCACTGAGAGACACTGAGGGGGAGAGAGAGCACCTCTCACCGAAGACGTAGCTTAAAAATACCCTCCCCCAAGGGCATGTTTATTGATTTTAGAGAGAAGAAGGGGGAGAGAGGGAGAGAAACATCAATGTGAACGAGAAACATTGATCGGTTGCCTCTCATATGCACCCCAACCAGGAATTGAAGCTGCCATGTAGGTGTGCGCCCTGACGGGGAATTGAACCCGCAGCCTTTTGGTGCACAGGATGACACTCAACCAACTGAGCCGCCGGCCAGGGCCAGCCATAGGCTTTAATCCCTGGGCCCTCCCAGCCAGTCCACCCCTGTGTCCAGGGGAGTGAGGGACCAGACAGGCTGTCCCGGGTCACGTGCTCGCCCCTCGGCCTGACCACACGGTGGAAAGTTGAGGAGAGGCCAAGGCAGCGGGTGTCCACCTGGACCCAGCTCCGCTAACTCACCCACTGCATCTCCCCGACAGCCCTTGCTGGCTCCCCAGCGATGACATCCTGACTTGATCAGTTTCTTGACACCATAACTCTAATAATAACAATATCTCACTTCCTTCTAGACCACAGTTCTCAGTCAGGGGATCTCCTGAGTAGCTTTCAATGAGTGTCTCTGCGAGGAACCAGAGGGGTTCTTTTTCAAGGTCGCCACCGTGGGGAGGGCGGTTGGACTAGAATCCACAGCGGGGCAGGCAGGCAGCTGGGCAAGAAGGAATGAAACATTCCCGGCTACGAGGAGTCATAGAACCCGCCCAGCGTCACCCTTCCGCTTTATGGGCAGAGCAGCCTGCCCAGAGCCGGCGGAGTGGGAGCCTAGAGCACAGCCCTCGTCTGCTCTGTGTTCTGTCCTAACATCTGACTTCGCCCTTGTCAAGGGGAAGCGCACGCGTGCAGCAGCACAGCCCCGGGCAGGGATGCTCCCTGGCAAACCTGGGAAGGAAGAGAAGATGCTTTGAACATATGAAAGGCTAGTACCAGATGTCAAATGAATGTCATGGAAATCGCTCCGGTTTTTCAACACTCTGGGACTAATGTAATTTATTTAACTGTCTCTGTTCGCTGGAGGAATTCTGGAGATGGTGCTGCTTGTCATTCTATCCCACGGTGAGTCACCTGCAAGTTACCTTAAACTGGAAATAACTGCACAATTTGTTATACTCCAACTGATCAGGATTCAAGACACTTGACTCTTAACAGTGTGTGTAGGATCAAAGATATGGCTGCTCTCCAAAAAGCGGGGTGTTGACATCAAAGTTGAGGTTCAGTCCCTTTCAACCTTGCTCCTTTCTTTGGTGCTTAGATTTAAGTTCTTGTTGAAAACTTAAATAGGGCAGTGTGTGTGTGCGTGCGCATGTGTGTATGTGTGTACATGTGTGTATATCTCTGCATGCACACGTCTCTGTGTGCACATGTATGTTCACGTGCTTGTAGACACACATGCTCATGAGCTCATGTGTATGCATGTATGTGTATGCGCGCACATGTAAATTTTCTGAATGCATGTGCATCTCTGTGCATGTGTCCGTGTGGGTGTGCATGTGCATGAGTGCCTGTGTGCATATGTGCACACATGTGTGTGAATTTCAGCTGTGGCCCAAGCCCCAGCTCTACTTGGAACGGACAGTGGAAGTGGTCTCTGGACTCACCTGGCTCCCACCCACGTCCTTTGAGGGACGTCCCAGGTGCCTGCGGGCGGGGCAGCCCCGCAGCGCAGCTGCGTCGTCCTGGAAAATGCTCACCTGGTCCCGGTCTGGGAAAGGCTGAGCCCCAATCTGCTCTTCCATCAGGACAAACAACATTCAATGCTTTGCTCTCTTTCTTGTGGGGGCTTTCACGCCTCCTGGTTTTTCTTTTCTTCTCCCGCCCCTCTCTGTATGAAGCTTCGGAAAGCAAATGTCTGGAGGGGCGATGATCAAGGCCTCGCTTTTACCTGTTCCAGGTGCCGACGGCAGGCGCTGAGGTTTGTTATGCCGGGAGCTTAAAACAACAAAAGTGCGGTGGACTGGACGCTGCCTAAAAGCCGGCGCGGAAGAATTCCTGAAGGAGATAATATCCCTGTCTACCGGGGCCACAGATACCTGCCTTCTTTTTAAAAAGGGTCTAAAGTTAACCTGCGCTAGAATCCCAGTCCTAAATACTTTCATGTCTGACTCACTTAAGCTGGAGTTGTACTCAACATTACATGTGCCTTTATATTATTGAGTTTAAAGGCATTCCTTTCAAAGCCGGTGTTTGGCTCACGATGAAAGGGAGCCAAACAGCTTATTCTGAGTTACATTCGATAATTACATAAGTAACCCTTTACATACGAGATATGCAAATAATGCACTATTCTTTCTGTAATTACTCTGTGGACACGGTTTGATAAAATCCCAAGACTGTAATACATGTTTACGGAGAAGATTAGCAAACCCGGCTGCTTTCTGAACGGAAGACCTGAAGTCGGAATGCAGAGATTGGCAGGGGCTGGGAGAGACGGCCTGGAACCAGCGGGATGAACGCTGGGGGAGCTGGGGGCGGAGGGGACTCAGCTGCAGCAACGCCGCCCAGAGCGCGGCCTCCGTCCAGCTTTCGCCAGCTACTCTGGGCCCGGAGCCCCCACTCCGCACATGTCCCCCCTGGAAAGAACAGTCCCCTCACGAGGCCTGGGCGCATCCGTCTGGTTGGGCGGGAAATACCTCTGTCGGTGCTTCAGTTCTTGTCTTAACTTACCCTGGGCGGGGCGGGCCAGTGCTTACACCCACCTGGCAGACGGGCCGCCACCTCTGAAGGAGGAAACGGGCAGATTCGGTTGGGATCCGTGGCCTTCAGCCCTCCTGCACAGAACATACTTTAAAAACAAATTATTTTAGGTGTAATTCCTGATCACCGCACAAACCACCAGAGTCGAGAGGCTTGCAACTTGATTTTTCCTAATCCTGTGCCCAGAGGGGCTTCGTGGGCAGCTCCGATGGATTCTTCCAGACGTGTACCTGGGTGTGAAAGCACAGACACACGCAAACGCCCCCATGCAGGAGCTGCTGGCGCCACGCTGCAGACACGCACTTGTTCTTGTTGAGTGTCCTCTGTCTCAGCGGGTCTGCTTCCGGGCGCCCGCAGTGGCTCACCCGGGCCAAGGCCAGCTCCCGCCCCTCCCCCAGGCCACACAGATGGGCCCATGGATGCCAGTGAGAGCTCATTCATTCGCCAAAAGTTCTTTGTGGGTGCTACTGTGTGCCAGTCAGTGTCCAAGAACTCGGGGTCCACTGGGCAAGGTCCAGCTTTCCAGGAGCTGCGGTTCTGTGGGGGAGGGGACAGGCACACGAGAAAGGAACTAGTGGTTTGGCCTGGGGCAGGCAGTGGTGGTGCAGAAAGAAGGAGACGGGGCGGGTGGTTGCAGCGTAAAGCCGCGGGCTCGAGGTCTTGCCGAGAAGGGGCATGGAGTCCAGGGCAGCAGGAAGTGAGGGAGCTCGCCGAGTCGGTACCTGGGCAAGGAGTGTCCCAGGCAGAGAAGGGCAGAGCCTGGAGAGGCCTGCGGCAGGCGGCGGCGGTGAGGACAGAGGGGAAGGGTGAGGGGTGCGGGCCACGTGGGCCTGGGAGCCCGTGGCTTTTCCAGAGTGAACTGGGAAGAGGCGCTGGGCAGGGTCCTCGGTGTGCCCGGCTCTAAGGACCCAGCGATGTCTGGGAACAGACCTCAGGCAACAAGAAGGAGACGGGAGGGCTGTGGGTTACCACGGCCGGCGAGACGGCTCAGGCCTGGGCGTCGGGCAGAGACGGGGAGTTCTGTTTGGACTGTAACAGAGTCACAGAAGCCAGTTAACAGCCGCATGGAATAATTAGTAAAGCTGCCGGCTCTGTGGGCAGCTCCGGCGGCTTCGGTGGTGGCACGCGTCATCTCGGGCGCCTCACTTCACGGGCACCGCCGGCCTCTCGCGGCTGGTGCTGCGCTTCCAGTGCCCCGGGGCTATCAGCAAGTTCTGGCTCACAGTGGAGCACCTGTGGTGTCATTTCTTGTGTGTGTGTGTTTCATTTTCAGCTAATTTCAACGTGAGCTGGGGCAGGGGCACCGGCCGTGTGTGCCAGGCGGGCCCGTCCGTCAGAAGGCAGATCCTGGCCCAGCCGGTGGCACGGGAGGTGCCGGCAGTGCACTGTCACTGCAGCGGGGCAGGCCCGCGCCCCCCTCGGAGCTGTGCACCCGGGACCACGGAGCAGGTCCCTGCAACGTCCCAGCCTCCGGTCACCGGCACCTCCATCCCTGATCTTTGAGCACGGGAAGGGCTGGGTGGGGGGTTCTTTTGAGCCCCCAGCTGTCAATCAAACACATCTAAAAGTACTTCAGAGTCTGGTCTTCCTGGTCCCAGGTCACAAAAATGGGGCCATCCTGATTTCGTCACTCACTCTCCGAAGCCTCAGCGCAGGCTCCAGCCCTGAGTTGCCTCCCGGCCAGCAGGAACCCTCCCGGCTTGTTTGCTGCTCTCTGCCCTGAGCCCTTCATGGCTGATGCACCGATCCTGTCGGGCAGATCGCTGGAGCCCGGCCTTCTCTGCAGGCCTTTCAGGCCCGACGCCCTGCCCACACCCGCCGAGACAAAACACAGCCCCTGGCAGGCCGGCCTCGGAGGTCGGCTCCCTCCCACAGGTCTCGTCCAGCGCGAGGCCTTGGGCTGAGGTAGCAACAAAGGCCCAGGCCTAGGTGTGCTCTCGGACTTCGTGGGGCCTGGAGGTGATGGAGACGTGGCAAGGAGGGCGGGACCCATGTGCAGGACCCTGGGGCCCTGGTAGACGAGTGCTGGCCACCTTGTTACAGCTACACGAGGAACAGCCTCCTATACCTGCTGGTGTGGCTCAGTGGATAGAGTGTTGGCCTGCGGACTGAAGGGTCTCGGGTTCGATTCCTGGTCAAGGGCACATGTCTGGGTTGCAGGTTCAATCTCCAGTAGGGGGCGTGCAGGAGTCAGCCTACCAATGATTCTCATCATTGATGTTACTATCTCTCTCCCTCTCCCTTCCTCTCTGAAATCAATAAAAAAAATGTTTTTAAATGTTTTTTAAAAGAGAGATAGCCTCCCATTCATCGGTTTCTAGAGTCAGAACTCCCTCTCCATCCGACAGAATCTCCGCCATGATGAGACGTTTGACGTTTGTCCGCCACGGCCGCCATGGCCACGCAACCGTTAGCCATTGAAGTGTGCATGTGCGCCTCGCCGCTGTCAGGTTTTCCTCAACTGAAAGGAGTTCCCGGGGGAGATTAAGTCGGCACCCGTGCTGGGCAGCTCTGTGTTGGGCAGGGCAGGGCAGGGCAGGCCTGGGAGGCTGCTGGCCCTGGGGGGGACCCAGGGGGAGCTGCCTGTTTATGCCAGCTCTGCGGCTGACCCGTCCAGGCTCAGTATGGCAGTGCTCGACCTTGCTCACACGGGAAGGGCAGTCCAGGAGGACATGTCGCTGATGAACGTTTTGGTGGGACTCTCACATCAGATGCATTTTCTCTAAGGCAGGTCCCAGGACGGATGAGAGCCCTGACCTGTGTGGCTCAGTGGTCAGAGCATCTACCTGCATACCCAAGGGTCTCGGGTTCGATTCCCAGTCAAGGCCACCTCCCTGGGTTGCAGGTTTGATTTTCTCTCGTTCTATTTCTCCACCTTCCTTCCCTTCCACTGTCTCTAGAAAATCAATAGAGGAAATAGCCTCGGGTGAGGATTAACACTAACAAGGACAAGAGAGCCATGGGGAAGCAGCCGTGTTCCTGCGGGAAGGCTGCCGAGCTCAGAGGCTCAATGCTCGCGCAGGGAGAGCAGCCCCAACGTGGGCAGAGAGGCGGCGAGGCCCTAGCTGTTGGCGCCCCTGGGAAAGGAGCTGGGTGCCGAGGACGGCGGGGATCGGGAAGTGGGCTGGTGCATCCGGGGGCCCTGCTGCCACCTCAGAGAGGCCCCAAGGAGCACAGGCCAAGGGGCCACTCCTGCCCCGTTGCCATGCCAACGCAAGCCATCATTTGGAGACAGGTGAGAAGAAAGTGCATCTTCACTCTGAAGTTCCGCCTCTGAGTTGTTACGAGTGCATCTGGCGCTCGCCACACGCTGTTCACTTCGTGTTTAGTCCTCACTAGTCCTCCTTTCAGCCTTAGGCAACACGGCGATGCAGGTGCTGCATCTGTGCCATCCTGTGACTGATTACTGCGACGTGCTCACGTGCTCCCTGAACAGTGTCATGCCCACAGTATATTTCAAGGTGATTTTCCTGCTGAAAAACCAAGCAGTTTATCTTTATAATGGAGAAACTGGATAAGAAAATAATATTTGTTTCTTAAAAAATAACCTCTTCCTTCCTGCCAGAGATCCTCTGATGGTGAGGTCCAGAGAGAGCTGTGCCTGGGCCAGAGACGACCGTGTGTGTGTGTGTGTGTGTGTGTGTGTGTGTTTGTGTGTGTGTTTGTGTGTATGTGTGTGTGTTTGTGTGTGTGTGTGTGTGTATGTGTATATGTGTATGTATGTATGTGTGCAGCCAGCCTGGGTGCGGGACGCGGGCATGGCGCTGCTCCCAGGCCAGCTCCTGCCTCTGAAAAACAGGGCAGCTGTGTGCCTTGCTCTGTCACAGCGCGTGGAGAGGGGTGTGATAAAACTCGCACTGCAGGGGACGGTGCAAGTAGAAAAGGACACGCCCGTCAGTGCCCTGGAGCTGGCCAGTCAAGGTCGACAGTTTTGCTCGCATCACCGCCATCTCTTCAGCCTTTTCCAGGCCCGACCGCCCCATTCTCCCAGCACTCACAGGAGCCCGTTCTGACCTGGGTGCCGACGTTCTGACTTCCTGTCCCTGGGTCCGAGGCCCGCTCTCCGTTGCTCGGTGTCCTGGTCTCATTTGCGTGGAGTGTGATGGCAGCTGGAATCACGTCCCTCCGGCCGTGCGGTGGCGACAACCAGCACAGGCCCCGCCCCGGTGGCCCTTGTGGAAAGTAGACCCCGCCCGGCGTGATCCGACTTCGCTGCTGGAAACGGGGTGGTGCTGAGAGGCCAGAGGGGCCATGTCTGTGGGGACCTTGAGGGGTTTGGAAAGGACCAACGTTGCCACAGGAAGCTCCCAGTGACAGCAGTGAGGGTGGCTTTGCTCCACACAGCGGCCCCGCCCCCCGCCTGTGGCACAGGCTTCCTCACCTCCGCCGGGCAGACACCTACAGAGGCAGGTGAGCTGGGAGCAGCACCCATTACTGCAACCATGTGGTGCTGACACCTGGATGAAGACCCAGCCTCCTGGCACCCTGTCCCTCCTGGTGCCCTGTGTTGTCTGTCTGTCTGTCCCTCCTGGCACCCTATGCTGTCTGTCTGTCCCTCCTGGCGCCCCTGTACTGTTTGTCTGTCCCTCCTGGTGCCCTGTGCTGTCTGTCTGTCCCTCCTGTGCTGTCTGTCCCTCCTGATGCCCCTGTGCTGTCTGTCTGTCCCACCGCACCAGGACGCCAGGAGCCTCGATGGCAGGGATGCATCCCCCTTGTACATTGAGGGCAATTGATTTTTAGAGAGAGGAAGCGGGGCGGGGGGTCGGGGGAGAGAAACATTGATGTGAGAGAGAAACATCCATTGGTTGCCTCCTGCACACACCCCGACTGGAGCCAGGGGATCAAACCCAGGTATGTGGCCTTGACTGGGAATCAAACCTTCCAATCTTTGGCACGAGGGCCCACACTGTAAACACTGAGCAACACCGGCCAGGGCTCCTTAAAACTTTTGTACTCGTGTGTGTTTGTTTGTTGTGAGGTGGCATAGAAGGAGATGAAAATACTGAGTGACCGTGAAGGCTGAAGGACACTGAGCCTCGTGTCCACAGGAGCAGAGGGTGGTCCTGGGTGTTGAGCAGCTGATGCCTGAGGCCCAGGCAGCCTGCAGGTCACTGGAGGTCATCTTTACGCAGCCTGGGAGGTCAGGGTAGAGGAAGGAAAGAGGGGCTGGTATGTGTATTAGAGGACCTCCTGCGTTTGAAGCCTGGTTAGTGTGCGCCTGCATGTGCTATGTGTGTGCACGTGCACATGTTTGGGAAAAAGAAAATACTTCCATCAACACCATGCAGTCTCCTGGTGGTGGGCAGGGCGTTGCCCAGGCAGGCAGCACCAGCGCATGTGCTGCAGAGTCGCACAAGTAAGGCAAGGCTCTCTCCCAACCGGCAGAGCAGTCACAATGTGGAAAACACACAGCTACCTTTAGCCGTGGGATGTCTAGCAAGAATGGAGACAACCCCGGCGACAGCAAATGCATGTGTGTCATCTGCTGGCCGCCCTCACCCTGCCGGGCGACACAGAGAATCCTTCGCCTATCCCTTACTAGTGAGTCACTTAGTAAGTCCTCAAGGCTAATGGGTAACTTTGCCACTTCTCAGAAATAAATTTATGAACTGCATTATAATTTGGCATGTTTAATAAGCACTCAGCTTCACTTTTTGGATGATACCAAAATGGAATCAATTAATTAAAATACCGACTCATTCCGGAGAGGCTGCGAGGCCGCTGCATGACATGGACATAATGTGAAATCAGTAAAAAGATGAAGATGAATGTGAGAGAAAGCTCAGAGGACGTTGGCGGTGAAATTAATACGCCAAATGTCCCCAAACGTTGTGCAGGGCTGTCAAGGCGAGTCAGAAAATCAGGGACCATTGCTTTTGCCGCAAAGCAAGGAGGATGCGGCCCATATGGAGGGAGGCGTGTTGCGGCGTTAGGACCCAGGTCAACATTAAGTTAGTCGCTAACATCAGAGGCCTTATGTCAAAGGTCTCCAGCAGAGTACGGAAATTAATCTGTGCTAAATTAAGAAAAGAAGAGCTTCCGTGAGCCTAATTACGAGATAAATTACATTGAATTTTAACTTACCCAGGGCTTTCATAATCACAGAATTCAGGGGCTTGCTAGCTTGTGAATATCTCTCGAAACTAAAACTGAGATGGCAGTCACTCAGTGTCGCTAAAATATCACTCGAGTTAACACTTCAGGGGCCCAAAAGATGGCTGAATGCCTAAGCCACCCCGGCCAACCCTTGTTTTTATACCTGATGCAGACATTCCAGACCACGTGGAGCTTTCACTCTTAACCGTCAGTAACTGAAAGTCAAGAGCAGGTAGAAGAGGACGTGAGGGTCCCTGCCCCCACTGACTTCGGATGTTTGAGCTGTGGTGACATCTGTTGGTGGCTGCCCATGGTGTTCTACAAACCATGTGAGTTGGTATCCTGGGGTACCAGGCATCGACCCCCAAGGCAGCACATCTTGTGTGTATCCAAAGAAGGGTCCCAGCCGCTCCGTCCATTTCTGCAGCTGCCGGCCAGGAGGTCACTGAGTGCACTTGGGCTGTGGTCTGCCTGATGGAGATGTGCTCTCAGTACAAAATACACAATGGAGCTTAAATATTTATTATGAAAATAAGTCCCCAGCTCCACCAGGGTCCCCGATGTCTGTGCGGGAGGAACTGGAGGAGGAACAAGACTCAGAACACATGGAGCCAGGGCCTGTCCATGAGAGTCTTCGACACCAGGCCTGTGGCCTCACAGCGTGGCGATCAGTGAGGCTGGTCAGGATGGGAATTCTCTTGATAAGAATACTAGAGGCCTGGTGCACGAATTCGTGCACGGGTGGGGTCCCTCAGCCTGGCTGGCTATTGGGGCTGGCTGCTGGGGGTGAGGGGATTAAGTTAGGGAGGGACTGCAGGAGGTTGGCCGGCTGTGGGAGGTTAGCTGTGGGAGCACACTGACTGCTAGGGGGCAGCCCCTGCATTGAGCGTCTGCCCTCTGGTGGTCAGTGTGCATCATAGTGACTGGTTGACTGGTCATTCTAGTCATTCGGTTGTAACAGTCACTTAGGTTTTTATATATATAAACTAGAGGCCTGGTGCACAAAATTCGTGCATGGTGGGGGGTGTCCCTCAGCCCAGCCTGCACCCTCTCCAATCTGGGACCCCTCGGGATTGGGCCTAAACCGGCAGTCAGACATCCCTCTCACAATCTGGGACTGCTGGCTCCTAACCACTCGCCTGCCTGCCTGCCTGATTGCCCCTAACCACTTCTGCCTGCCAGCCTGATCACCCCCAACTGCCCTCCCCTGCTGGCTTGGTTGCCCACAACTGCCCTCCCCTGCCAGCCTTCTTGTGGTGGCCATCTTGTGGTGGCCATCTTGTGACGACATGTGGGTGGCCATCTTGTGATAATGTGAAGGCGTTGTGCAAGGGCGTGAGAGCACAAGGGCATGATGGCCACCTAGGCTTTTATTAGTATAGATACTTTCCATCCTGGTGCACACAAACTTAAACGAGTTTACATTCTTTTGGCTACTTGGCTGCAAACTGTGTGAAACAGAATAAACTGGGGCGGCCACATGGTGCTGCACACTTTTGGCATTGCAGCGTATCGTAGCATATCCTGTGCAACTGGCGTGTCCCACCCCGATGGTTCTGATTTCCATAAAGTGGCACGCAAAACTGCCCCTGTCACAGTGTGACAGCTTACAGAAATACAGGTCTGAGGACCTTATAAATAAGTCAGTAAGAAGTTTAATCACTCCATTAAATAGCCCCACAGAACACGGCAGATGTTCTCTTTTAAAAATTTTTTAAAATATTTTTTAATTGATTTTAGAGAGGAAGGGAGAGGGAGAGAAAGATAGAAACATCAATGATGAGAGAGAATCATTAATCTGCTGGGGATTGAGCCCGCAACCCAGGCATGTGCCCTCACTGGGAATTGAACCCTGACCTCCTGGCTCATAAGTCAATGCCCAACCACTGAGCCATGCTGGCCGGGCACAGCAGCGATTCTAAAATGCATTTGACCCCTCCTGTGTATGCCTGACATTTCTGTAAATTTTGTATTTTTTTTGCATCGACTGTAATAAAATGAAGATGTAATAGGAAGTGAGGCTCCCAGGGGGAGGTACTCGCATAAGCAGAGACAGAGGCTGGCACTTTGTAGAAAAAAGTGCTATGAAGGTGGGTGTTGAGTTCATAAAAATTTATGTTGCTTTCTGCCCCAGCCATTTGCTCAGTGGATAGAGTGCCAGTCAGCTCTCGCACTAAGTGTCTCGGCTTCAATCCTGGTCAAGGGCATGCACCTGGGTTGCAGGTTCGATTCCTGGCCCCCATCAGGGCATGTGTGGGAGGTAACCAATTGATGTCTCTCTCTGACCTTGATGTTTCTCTCTCTCTCCCTTTCTCTCTCCTTTCTACTCTCTCTAAAGTCAATGGAAAAAATACCCTTGGGTGAGGATTAACAACAATAACAAAATACGTTGCTCTCCCATTTTGTGGTGTCTGCTAACGTCTAAAAATGTGGAATCCGTTGAGTCTTTTCCCATTCTAAATGAAGATTCACTTTCATAGCTAATTTTGCATTTAGAGTTTGTGTTATTTTTAGAAGTAATTTCCCACATCCCCAGTGAGTAACCCTCATGGGTGGTCTGGATGCTGTGGGGGACCCTGGCCCCTTGGGTGGCCTGTGCTCTTGTCACACTGACCAGGACACAGTGACGCTGAGGTTCTCTGGACTGTGACCTGTGAGCAGCCTTTCTCCTCTCCTGACGGAGAGCAACCCAGACCTCCGTCTGCGGTCCTCACCTGCCCCACAGCTCCATTCACCAAACGACTGGCCGTTCACTCAGCTGTGCTTGGTGGCTGCTAAGTGGCAGCATGGTGAACAGGTCTCAGGCCACCTTGCTTCCTGAGTGTCACAGATGCCACTCAGCAGGGAGACGAGCGGTGAAGTGCCAGGTGCGGTGGCAGCAAGTATGGAGTGTGGAGTTCACGTGGAGCCAGCCGAGGGCCAGGGCCTGTGGGCAGTGGTTATGTGTGGCCATCAGGCACCGCAGGGCACACAGAGCTGGCCAGGAGCCAGCAAGTGGCGGGAGGTAGACAGCCCTCAGAACTCAGAAAGATGGACCAGGGGACACGCACAGGCTCTGACCATCGACTGCTGGGTCCCCAGGGCCAGCCACGGGGACCCGAGTCACCAGCAGCCCTCTTGGTGCCCAGCCGGGTGTGGCAGGACAAGGAGGTGCAGGCAGGAGGGTGGGGTTCCCGTCCATCCCAGCCCCTCTGTGGCACCTGGGTCTCAGCACTGGCTGCTCCACACATACAGTGGCTTTCCCATCTCTGCACCCGGACTGCTCTCAGCCCTGCTGGTTCCCTCAACCTCCCACGTGTCCTACGTCTTTGGGCTGAAGGACATCCTCGGGGAAGGTGTCCCAAGAACCAGGAGGGGGCGCACAGCCAGGAAGAGGGCGGCAGGCCAGGTTGGTCCCTGTTGTCACTATTGTCGTGGTGGCTGTCCTGGTGACTGCCATGGAGACTGCCATGGTGACTGCCATGGTAACTGTCCTGGTGACTATCCTGGTGACTGCCATGGTGACTGTCCTGGTGACTATCCTGGTGACTGCCATGGTCACTGCCATGGTGACTGTCTTGGTGACTGCCATGGTGACTGTCTTGGTGACTGCCATGGTGACTGCCATGGTGACTGTCTTGGTGACTGCCCTGGTGACTGTCCTGGTGACTGCCATGGTGACTGTCTTGGTGACTGTCCTGGTGACTGTCCTGGTGACTGCCATGGTGACTGTCTTGGTGACTGCCATGGTGACTGCTGTGGTGACTGCCATGGTGACTGTCCAGGTGACTGCCATGGTGACTATCCTGGTAACTGCCCTGGTGACTGTCCTGGTGATTGCCATGGTGACTGTCTTGGTGACTGTCCTGGTGACTGCCATGGTGACTGCCATGGTGACTGTCTTGGTGACTGCCATGGTGACTGCTGTGGTGACTGCCATGGTGACTGTCCAGGTGACTGCCATGGTGACTATCCTGGTAACTGCCATGGTGACTGTCTTGGTGACTGTCCTGGTGACTGCCATGGTGACTATCCTGGTGACTGCCATGGTGACTGTCTTGGTGACTGCCATGGTGACTGCCATGGTGACTGCCGTGGTGACTGCCGTGGTGACTGTCCTGGTGACTGCCATGGTGACTGCCCTGGTGACTGTCCTGGTGACTGCCATGGTGACTGCCCTGGTGACTGCCATGGTGACTGTCCTGGTGACTGCCATGGTGACTATCCTGGTGACTGTCCTGGTGACTGCCATGCTGACTGCTGTGGTGACTGCCGTGGTGACTGCCATGGTGACTGTCCTGGTGACTGTCTTGGTGACTGCCATGGTGACTGCCATGGTGACTGTCTTGGTGACTGCCCTGGTGACTGTCCTGGTGACTGCCATGGTGACTGTCTTGGTGACTGTCCTGGTGACTGTCCTGGTGACTGCCATGGTGACTGTCTTGGTGACTGCCATGGTGACTGCTGTGGTGACTGCCATGGTGACTGTCCAGGTGACTGCCATGGTGACTATCCTGGTAACTGCCCTGGTGACTGTCCTGGTGATTGCCATGGTGACTGTCTTGGTGACTGTCCTGGTGACTGCCATGGTGACTGCCATGGTGACTGTCTTGGTGACTGCCATGGTGACTGCTGTGGTGACTGCCATGGTGACTGTCCAGGTGACTGCCATGGTGACTATCCTGGTAACTGCCATGGTGACTGTCTTGGTGACTGTCCTGGTGACTGCCATGGTGACTATCCTGGTGACTGCCATGGTGACTGTCTTGGTGACTGCCATGGTGACTGCCATGGTGACTGCCGTGGTGACTGCCGTGGTGACTGTCCTGGTGACTGCCATGGTGACTGCCCTGGTGACTGTCCTGGTGACTGCCATGGTGACTGCCCTGGTGACTGCCATGGTGACTGTCCTGGTGACTGCCATGGTGACTATCCTGGTGACTGTTCTGGTGACTGCAGTGGTGACTGCCGTGGTGACTGCCATGGTGACTGCCATGGTGACTGCTGTGGTGAATGCCATGGTGACTATCCTGGTGACTGTCCTGGTGACTGCCATGGTGACTGCCATGGTGACTGCCATGGTGACTGTCTTGGTGACTGTCCTGGTGACTGCCATGGTGACTGTCCTGGTGACTGCCATGGTGACTATCCTGGTGACTGTCCTGGTGACTGCCATGCTGACTGCTGTGGTGACTGCCGTGGTGACTGCCATGGTGACTGTCCTGGTGACTGTCTTGGTGACTGCCATGGTGACTGCCATGGTGACTGCTGTGGTGACTGCCATGGTGACTATCCTGGTGACTGTCCTGGTGACTGCCATGGTGACTGCCATGGTGACTGCCATGGTGACTGTCTTGGTGACTGTCCTGGTGACTGCCATGGTGACTGTCCTGGTGACTGCCATGGTGACTGTCCTGGTGACTGATGTGGTGACTGCCATGGTGACTGCCATGGTGACTGTCCTGGTGACTGCCGTGGTGACTGTCCTGGTGACTGCCATGGTGACTGTCCTGGTGACTGCTGTGCTGACTGCAATGGTGACTGCCATGGTTACTGCCGTGGTGACTGCAATGGTGACTGCCATGGTGACTGCCATGGTGACTGACATGGTGACTGTCCTGGTGACTGCCATGGTGACTGTCCTGGTGACTGCCATCGTGATGGCCACCTGCTCTGGGCTTTCTGCAGTCAGGACCAGGCAGGAGGCCGACAGTGTGGGCAGTGGCGTAGTGCAGCAAGGTCCCAGAGCCAGTGCCCCAGCCACCACGACAGGTCTGTTTTCTCATGATCACCTAGCACTCCTGGTGCCCCCATCAACACCAACTGCACCAAGGTCCACGCAGGACAGCGGGAAGGAGGGACAGCAGAGGATGAACTGATAGGAAGTGATGAGCCAACAGTGATGTTAGCTGAAGATGGGACCCCAGGGTGGGACTGCAGCAGGGCCCCCCAGTGACAGTCACTGCTTAGTGAGGCCCCGCTACACACTGCTCTCCCGTACAGCTGGCCCTGACCATGGGTGAGCGACGCCCTGGAAGCAGTCCGCCCCTGCAGGCCTTTGCAATCGCTGCTGCTTTGTGCAAACGCCCTTAGAGAGCGGTCTGTTTCTAATCCCTGCGGCTCTGGAGTCTCCATGCTATGGGCCAGGAGTGCCCCCGGCAAGAAGTGGGTGCTCTCAACATGTCTCACCTTAGGCAGTGCTCACAGACACCCCCCTCCCCCGCTTAGAGGGTCCTCTACCTGGGGATATCTGGTGGGTCCCCGAAATGCAGGAACCTTTCATGTGAAACCGGCCACACTCCTAAAAGAGAAGAAAAACAAATTCTGCTCCCTTTAGCTCTGTCCCGGCCACATGGACCCAGCAGGTGCTTACAAATCACCTATTCTTGTGCAAGGGCCCTGTTGTTGTTCCGACCCTGCCTGGAGTTGGGGCGACATGGAGAATGAATTTCCTTACAAGTTACCTTCGCCATCCCTTCTCGATGTGACATTCGGGGTGGGTGCTGGGTGGTGGGTCTGGCGGTCGTGCCCGCAAATGGCCTGCAGTTCCAGCTGAAGAGAGAAGCATCGTGAAGCCGCAGTCTAAAGGGTTTTTCATCTGAGACAGATGGGGGGGGGTCAAGCTCCAGCAGAGCCCTGGGGGGGGGGGTGGTACCCACATCACCATATACGGGGCTGGCCCAGAGCAGGGGCAGACACCTGCAGAGGGAGGTTGCAGGGCGTGAGTGACAGTAAATAACCAGGTAGGAGGTTTATTTTGTAGTTTATCTTCTGAAATGTAAGAAGTTTATTGAAGGGAATTCCTGCCATTTTAAAACTTCCACTGATTCTCTTAAAGTGACAATTCACACAACAACCAGATGCTGGGAGGCGCGGGCCTGACAGGCTGCTTGCCGGAGCTGCAGCCCGGAGGCCAGGCAGGGCCGGGCCTGTGAGGGTGCCCGCCTCTCCCAGCCCCGGGCAGCCCGGGAGCCCAGGCCCAACCGCGCGCTACTTGGAAGCATGTGAATAAGGGACGCGCGCACAGAAAAGAGAGGCCGTGGAATTAACGCGCTGGCTGTAGACCATAAAGTAAAAGCACCAAAGGGTCCAAGATGATATTTTACATTAAGATGTCATCAGAAGAAAGATACACATTGGTATGAATTTTTAAGCATTACATTGTCTGCAGGTGGATACATTAATGCTGTCAACTCAAGAGACAGGACAGGAACAAAATGTAATAGAAGACCCCACATATCAGTATTTCTGCCCATCTTCAACAGATGAAGCAAATTTTTTGTTGTTTTTGTTAATCCTCACCCGAAGATATTTTTTCCATTGATTTTTAGAGAGTGGAAGGGGAGGGAGAGAGAGAGAAATATCAATGAGAGAGACTCATCATTTGGTTGCTTCCCACATGTGCCCTGACTGGGGCCAGGGATCGATCCTGTAACCCAGGTATGTGCCCTTGACTGGGAATCAAAGCCAAAATCCTTCAGTGTGCAGGATGATGCTCTAACCACTGAGAACACTGGCCAGGGCAGATGAAGCAAATTTTGAAGAAAAAAATAGGATGAATAAAGTAATTAAGAATGGTTTAATAATTTAATATAGAAATTAATATCCTACAGGAAATATATTTTTCTCAACATCCATGGAAAATTTGCTAAAATGCATAAAATATTATGCCATAAATAAAATCTCTAAAAGCAGAATGTATTCAAGTTGTATTGTAGGACCAAACATACACATAAAAAGGAAAGGAAAGAAGGGGGAGGGAGGAGGGATTAAGGCATAATAGGATAGTAAGAGGAGGAAGGAGAGGAGGAAGAGGAAAGGCCAAAAGGAAAAAGAAAGAGAAGGAGATAGGAATAAAGGAAGGAAAGAAAGAAAAAAGACATGGTAAATCAAAATAAGAAAAAATGTTGCGTTAACTTAGCTATATTCTTAAGCAAGAAATTTAACCTTTTCTTGAATCTATAAAATGAGAGAAAACATGAGAGTTGAGTAATATGACACATGCAATATCACTTAGCCTATTTCTTGGTATATTGTAAATGCTCAAAAATTAACTTCAAGAAAGAACACATGCTAAATCCTGCAAACCAAATTTTTAATCAATGCAGATGCAAACGTCTTAAGTGAAATGTTATGAAGATGAACTTGGGATGATGTTGGAAGAATAGCACATAAGAACAAATTGCACTTCATGCTTTTTATGCAAGATTGATTCTATTTTAGGTTAAATGTGAATATAATTCAACATGCAGATACTTTAAAAATATGAATCATAAACTCAGCTGGTGTTTTAAATGCACTGATGAAAAACACCCATTCCTGATTAAAATAAAAGGAAAGACCTCTTAGTAAACTAGGAATATATCTCTGACATCGGGATAGATCTCGCCGAAAGCTACAGCCAGCATTGTGCTTTATGGCGGAGTGGCCCATACATCTTCAGAATACAGCACAAAGATGGCTGTTGTAATAACTGTTACCCACATTACTCTTAAAGTCCAAAACAAAGCAATAAAATAAGAAAATGAATTGTAGTTATAAATATTGCAAAGCATTATGGGTTTAACTGTGTCACCCCAAAATTCATATCCTAACTCCTATACCCAGAATGTGACCTTATTTGAAAATGGGGTCTTTACAGATGATCAAGTTCATATAGGCCATTAGGGTGGACCCTAATTCAATATGATGGATTTCCTTTACAACAAGGTAAATTTGGGTACAGAGACAGACATGCGCGAAGGCAAATGCCATGAGAATGATGGCGAAGAGGGGTGATGCGGCTGTGAGGCAAGGTGTGTCCCAATGACCAGAGACAGCCAGAAGCCAGGTGAGGAGCCAGGACCAGACTCCTCTATCCCTGGGGAAGGAGGCAACTCTGCTGACATCTTACCCTTGGACTTTGAGCTCCCAGACCTGAGGCGATGGGCCCCTGCCTCAGCCCCAGCGTGTGGTGCTTTGCTATGGCAGTCCCAGCGTGGGGTAGGTTGTCATGGCAGCCCCAGCTCATGGTGCGTTGTTATGGCAGCCCCAACTTGTGGTGCATTGTCATGGAAGCCCCAGATCGTGGTGCGTTGTCATGGCAGCTCCAGATCATGGTGCGTTGTTATGGCAGCCCCAGATCATGGTGGGTTGTCATGGCAGCCCCAGCTTGTGGTGTGTTGTTATGGCACCCCAGATTGTGGTGCATTGTTATGGCAGCCCCAGCTTGTGGTGCATTGTCATGGCAGCCCCAGCTCGTGGTGCATTGTCATAGCAGCCCCAGATCATGGTGGGTTGTCATGGCAGCCCCAGCTTGTGGTGTGTTGTTATGGCACCCCAGATTGTGGTGCGTTGTCATGGCAGCTCCAGATCGTGGTGCATTGTTATGGCAGCCCCAGATTGTGGTGCATTGTCATGGCAGCCCCAGATCGTGGTGCGTTGTCATGGCAGCTCCAGATCGTGGTGCGTTGTTATGGCAGCCCCAGCGTGTGGTGCTTTGCTATGGCAGCCCCAGCTTGTGGTGCATTGTCATGGCAGCCCCAGATCGTGGTGCATTGTCATAGCAGCCCCAGATTGTGGTGCATTGTCATGGCAGCTCCAGATCGTGGTGCATTGTTATGGCAGCCCCAGATTGTGGTGCATTGTCATGGCAGCCCCAGATCGTGGTGCGTTGTCATGGCAGCTCCAGATCGTGGTGCGTTGTTATGGCAGCCCCAGCGTGTGGTGCTTTGCTATGGCAGCCCCAGCTTGTGGTGGTGCATTGTCATGGCAGCCCCAGATCGTGGTGCATTGTCATAGCAGCCCCAGATTGTGGTGCATTGTCATGGCAGCTCCAGATCGTGGTGCATTGTTATGGCAGCCCCAGATTGTGGTGCATTGTTATGGCAGCCTCAGATCGTGGTGCGTTGTCATGGCAGCCCCAGATCGTGGTGCGTTGTTATGGCAGCCCCAGCTTGTGGTGCATTGTCATGGCAGCCCCAGATCGTGGTGCATTGTCATAGCAGCCCCAGATTGTGGTGCGTTGTCATGGCAGCTCCAGATCGTGGTGCATTGTTATGGCAGCCCCAGATTGTGGTGCATTGTTATGGCAGCCTCAGATCGTGGTGCGTTGTCATGGCAGCCCCAGATCGTGGTGCGTTGTTATGGCAGCCCCAGCTTGTGGTGTGTTGTCATGGCAGCCCCAGATTGTGGTGCGTTGTCATGGCAGCTCCAGATCGTGGTGCGTTGTTATGGCAGCCCCAGCGTGTGGTGCTTTGCTATGGCAGCCCCAGCTTGTGGTGCATTGTCATGGCAGCCCCAGATCGTGGTGCATTGTCATAGCAGCCCCAGATTGTGGTGCATTGTCATGGCAGCTCCAGATCGTGATGCGTTGTTATGGCAGCCCCAGGTTGTGGTGTGTTGTCATGGCAGCTCCAGATCGTGGTGCATTGTTATGGCAGCCCCAGATCGTGGTGCGTTGTTAGGGCAGCCCCAGCAAACGAGCACACAATGAAAGAAACTCAATCACTTATAAATGAACCAAATATTTTCTAAAAACTTAAGTAATCAGGTAAAAACAATGTACTAGAACTAATGAATGAAGTAAGTGAGATTGTTAGATATAAAATAAATATACAAATACGAGGGCTTACATATAGGATACAAAGAACAAATTTGAAATGTAATAGGAAAAAGATCCAATTTTCAGTAGTAAAAATATAAACAAAATGCCTGGTTGTCCTTCATTGGGTTGTGTGATGGGTGCATGACATGAAATACTTTATAGTTAGAATATTGCATACGTAGACAGCCACAAAAATAGATCTTAAAATATATTCTCTGTGAGCTCTGGCCAGGTAGCTCAGAAGGGTCGTCCCAATACTCCCAGGTTTCAGGTTTGATTCCTGGTCAGGGCACATACAAGAATCAACAAATGAATGCATCAATAAGTGAAACTTCGAATCAACGTTTCTCTCTCTCAAATCAATAAAATAAAATATACTGTGTGTGAAAAGAATAAGGACTGAGATCTGTGGCAACATCTGACACATTTACAACACACACACAGAAACAGTGCCCTTTTAGGAACTCATGGAGGCAAAAGGTACACATGGCAGTGCTCATCTCTTCCAGAGAACGGGAAATGGGGCAAAAAGAAATAGCTACCTGAATAAATAAAGCAAGAGACCAGGTGAAGGATGTGACTGAGGTAAAAACAATAACACATTTTGTTTTAAATGTATGCAGTCCAGCCCTGCTTGCAATGGCTCAGTGGTTAGAGCATTGGCCCATTCACCAAAGAGTTGTGGATTTGATTCCTGGTCAACGGCACGTACCTGAGTTGCAGGTTCGATCCCTGGTCCTGGTCTGGGAGAGTGTGGAAAGCAACCAATTGATGTGTGTCTCTCTCACATCGATGTTTCTCTCTCCCCACCCCTCGCTTTCACTCTCTCTAAAAATCAATGGAAAAAGTATCCTCGGGTGAGGATTAACAACACATGTATACAGTCCAGTCAAACCCTAACCCTATAAACATTTTTGATGTTGCTTTTAAACCCTTAAAAATGTTTCATCTAGAACAAGCCGTTTATGAAAATAGACAAGGCAGCTCAAAGACCGAGGGGTCATGTTGGGGGCCTTGCCCAGCGTGGGAGGCAGAATAATGAGACGCCCCAGTCCCGACACCTGTGCTGTGTTGCTTTCCATGGCAGAGTCATTGTGGAGGATTTTGAGATGGGGATTATTCTAGATTACCTGGGCGAGTCCAGTGTAGTCACAAGGGTCTTTGTAAGTGGGAGGCAAGAGTATCAGGGAGAGGAAAAGAGATGTAACAGTGGAAGCAGAGATGGGAGAGAGAGAGAAAATGTCTGGTTGTTTAGTTGATGATGGAGGAAGATGTGATAAGGAATGGAACGCAGACGCCCCTCTGGAGAGTGCCTGGAGCCCCCGGAGGGACCGGGGCCCTGCCAACACCTCAATGCTAGGACTTCTGACCTCCAGACAATTAGACAATGCAGTGTGTTGGCTTCCTTGTTTGGAAGAGAACCAAAATATTGAGAGTATTTGGGGCTGAAGAAAAATGGGCAAACTGTTGTTCAGGAGACTCTGCTGAGAAGATGCCTGGTCGGTGCGTCATAATCTGTCTACAGTAGAGCGAGGACCAGACAAGGGTTTGTCTAAATGGGCTTCAGTGTTGGCCAGTTAGTGTTTGTGACCCAGTCAAAAATTGCAATCAACTTACAGCCTCATCGTTTAGACTGGAATAGAGGAAGCAGCCCAGAATGATGCCCATATTTGTTGGTACTGACAACAGATCGTGATATAAACTTTGGTGAATAAAAGTTCATGTAACAAAATACACCACGAACAAGTCTGACGAACTGAATGAAACGAACGCTACAAAAGGCTAAGATCCTGCCCACGTGAAAAGCATATGATCAATTAGAGTCAAAAGACATGAAAAGACAATTCACACACGCAAAACACGCACCGTCAGTAAAAGCCAAAACATCCCAAACCTCACAAGCAAGCAAGAAAGTGCAGGCAAGTGTCTTTCTCTTTTCTTCTAGCATGTTGGTGAGACACAAATATTTCATGTTCATTGGCTTACAACTCCTGGCTGTTTATAAAGGTCAAATCTATTATCAAGAGATGATTTAATGTCCACACAGTTGCCCTTTCATCTTGGACTTACTCATATGAGGATTGTTAATGTTGTTGCAATGACCAGTTGTTTCTCAGCAAGCCACTGAGGCAGCCCCGGCTTGGATGGAGTCCCACTGAGCTTTCTCAAGACTATTTTAACTTGATTAATTTCTCCGATTTATAAAGCTGGGATTTTTTTTTAGCACAATTGCATTATCTCATGAAGCCTTTACAGATCGGAACCACCAACGTGCACCAAACCAGCCACAGTCCTAGTGAACGCCATGCCCGTGTGGGTGGGCCTGAGCCAACCTTTCCAAGTGCCATCCACAGACGTTACCTTCAGTTTCGGACGGAGCATCCTGCTCACTCAGCTACGTCCACTCATCAGAGCAGAGACGAGACTCAACCTCAAACCAGTGACCTGGCCTTGGCGGCTGGACGCTGGCCAGCAGGAACAGAGGATATTATTGGGACGCCGGGGAGGCCTTCCTAGGGAGTCGTTGAAATAGATTTGTCAAAAGAGAGCGTGAGGGTGGGGACATCCGGCTCACGTGGCTTCCTGAACCAGAGTCTTCTTCCTTTCTCTCTCTGATGCCTGATTCTGCCAACGGAGCCTTCTTTTCCTCAAAACAAATAACAGCCTACTCTACGAATTCTCCAAAATGGGGACATCATGATTTTCTACTCAGAGCACAGGTCTTTTCTAGACTGGAGGGCACAGGGTGGAAGTCATTACTGCAGGAAGAAAGGGCCAAAGAGAGGCCAGACAAAACAGGAAAAGGTAGACCAGTATCTGTGGTTCATGCTGGACAGAGGTAGCCAGGATCACAGAACTACCTGACATGCGTGTGAGTGCGGATCAGGAGTGGCCATCACTGTCCATCCGCCTCCTTCAACACACATAGATTATGACATCTATCTTTATATTTTATGTTTTATTTTTTCCCCATTGATTTTTAGAGAGAGTGGAAGGGAGGGAGGGGAGAGAGAGAAGAAGAAACATCAATATGAGAGAGACATATTGATTAGTTGCCTCCCACAGGTGCCCTGACAGGGGCACCAGGGATTGAACCTGCAACCCAGGTCCATGCCTTTGACTGGAATTGAACCTGCAACTCGTTGGTGCACAGGCCGATGCACTAAGCACTTAGCCTCCTGTCCAGCCTATCTTTATCCTTTAAAATAAAGCCTAATGTCTTGTGTGTAGAATAGAATTTCCATGAATGGAAAACCAAAACACTCAAGCAACGGATCAGCCAAGTTTTTCCATTTTTCTTGTACCCAGCTCTAAATAAGCGACGGATATCAAATACTGAAAGACAAGCGAACCAATGGCTCAGTATCCGAGACCTCTAATGCCTGAATCTTTTTTTCCAACCTCTAGTCCGAGACAGTTAGCATCCTAGTCAGCAAATGGGGCAGGACATAAATTTATGTTCTTAACATTTTAGGTCTCGTCACCAGGGTCTTTACCAAGGGGCTGGGATGTGAGCATTTTAGAAAACGTTCAACCAGGCTTCCATCACAAACCCTTTTTTCTCAAATTCCTCCTGGCAAAAACCCCATGTCATGAGCTCAAAATACATTTGAATTCTAAAGCGAACTCAGTGTGCATGACTCTCCACGCACGGCTCCATCACAGGCATATCATATTAGAAAACTGTAACCCAATAACCCCTGCTTCGGAAGCCATTAGGCCTATTATTTTTGAGATGTCAAGGGGATTTGGATGTGGCATTGAAAAAAATAGAAGGAAATGAAAATAAAAAATGATAATAGTTCTATAATTTTGAATTTTTTAAAAAAATTACCCTGAAATGAAATCACTACTAAAATAATCATTTCCCATGCCCTTAAAATGGAATAAGATGCTAAGCAATAACTAATAAGGTTGGCGAGGGTTGAATGTTATATTATTATTATTACTAGAGGCCTGGTGCACGAATTCGTGCATGGGTGGGGTCTGACCAGCCCGCCCCGATCTGGGCCAGTGTGGGGGGGGGCGGGAAGGGGGAAAGGGGAAGCGGGAGGTTAGCCGGCTGGCCCTGCCCCCAATCGGGGTGGGGGGGTGATCAGGGGCGGGGTTAGCCAGGGGGAGAGGCTGTGGGCTGTTGGCTAGCCCCACCCCTTGGTCAAACTCCTGGTCAAAACCCCAGTCAAGGGGACAATTTGCATATTAGTCTTTTATTATATAGGATTATTTGTAAGCCTCACCCAAGGACAGTGTTTGAGAGAGGAAGGGGGAGAGACACAAACATCGATGTGAGAGAGAAACATTGACTGCCTTCTGTACGTTCCCCGACTGGGGATCAAACCCGAAACCCAGGCATATGCTCTGACTGGAAATCGAACCAGCAACCCTCAGGGGCACAGGACGATGCTCAACCACCTGACCTACCCCAGCCAGGGTGAGGTTGGATTTCAGACGTGGACCCGACAAATGGACGCTGCCCGAGGTCGGACGGCCTTGTTCTGGGAGAGGGTTGGGCTCTGAGGGAGGAGGGGCGCTTTCACCTGAAGTGCACAGCCATGTTCACCACACAGAGGGCGGGGCCAGGTTACAAATCCTCACGGCAGAGTCCAGAGGTGGGCATCTCTGAGACAGTTCCAATCTGGGCTCAGGAGCCCACGAGTAGGATGGTTGAAAACAGCATACGTGGGCCCTGGCCCGTGACACTGAGCCACGGGCAGAGGGTCCATGGCCAACAGGAAGATGACTGATCCTGGGCCCCCGTGGAGCAGGCCCTGAGGAAGGACTGGAGCAGAGGGCTCTTGGGAAGACCTTGGGCAGGGAGCACAGTGGGGACCATGGGCTGGGGGACGAAGCCTCAGAGCCACCATGTGAACCGACCTCCTAGGCACTGTCCCCTGACTAACGGGAGCCCAGATGAACGGGCACTCGTCCCCGGGCCCACTGCCCTGCTGCCCGCTGCCCTGCGGTGGCCAGAAGGCCCCTAGTGCTGGAGGAAGTGCCATGCGCTCCGCCTGAACTCAGGGCCCGGGAGGTGGGGCCCTGTACAGCGGCCGCGTCAGGAGAGAGTGGGGAAGAGGCAGCGTGGGTGATGGAGGCCGCTGGCTGTCAGCCCCTCTGTCCACACTGGCCCCGGGGTGCCAGGGCAGGAAGCCAGCGGGCCCTGAGGACCTGCCCACAGGGTGTGAGGAGGAGCTGAAGGGAAGAGGCTCCGTGTAGCTCCCTGTTCTCCCAGCATCTCCCCAGGACTTGTTCTCCACTTGGGCACGCGGGTGTGCAAACTTGGGTGGGAAGGAGTGACGGGTCCAGAGTGCCGGGCTGAGGGGATGGGGTAAGCGTGGCTTTGCAGAGGGGAGGATGGCCAGCGAGGTCTTCCCACCCACTTCCTCTGAGTCAGCACCTCGATGGAAAACTCGACCTCATCTTGGCCCAGTGACCTTGAACTCAGGCCAAAGGGACCCCAGATGAAACCGAAGGCCTGAGAGCAGGTTGGAGAGCAGGAGACAGGGCGAGAGGCGGTGAGCGGGGAGGGCGGCTCTGGGTCCCCCAACTGGCGTACTGAGGGTGGAAAATGCCAGGCTCTGCCCCTCATGTGACCACATCTGGGACACACGCCAACAGGAGTGGGTCCTGGTGAACCGGGCCTGGTGTTGGCTGTGGAGACTTCCCGAGAGCGAGGCGGCTGCTGGAGAAGCCGGAGGGGTGGAGTTGGGGTTGGGAGGAGACATTTCAAGGTCCCAGGAGCCTGAGTCCAGGAGAAAGCCACCCCGACATTCACAGGTTCGGGGACGTCTTTTTGAAGGACTTTGGTGGAGGCAGCTGATGTAGCAGCCTCAGGGGTGTCTGCAGGCACCTGTGTTTAAGGTGATGGGGTGCATGGGTGGGGCGCCGAAGGGCAAGAGGGTGCTGTCTGGGCCTGTTTCTCCTCTGAATTGAGGCCTCTTTTTGGTCCACCCCGCCCCTTCCCACAGCGCCTCCCTGTTACCCCTGCGCCTTCCCTCAGCGCCTCCGTGTCCACCCCGCGCCTTCCCTCAGCGCCTCCGTGTCCACCCCGCGCCTTCCCGCAGCGCCTCCCTGTCCACCCTGCGCCTTCCCGCAGCGTCTCCCTGTCCACCCTGCGCCTTCCCGCAGCGCCTCCCTGTCCACCCTGCGCCTTCCCGCAGCGTCTCCCTGTTCCCCCTGCGCCTTCCCTCAGCGCCTCCGTGTCCACCCCGCGCCTTCCTGCAGCGCCTCCCCGTCCACCCCGCGCCTTCCCGCAGGGCCTCCCTGTCCACCCTGCGCCTTCCCGCAGCGCCTCCCTGTTCCCCCTGCGCCTTCCCGCAGCGTCTCCCTGTTCCCCCTGCGCCTTCCCGCAGCGCCTCCGTGTCCACCCCGTGCCTTCCCCCATCCCCTCCCTGTCCACCTGCGCCTTCCCGCAGCACCTCCCTGTTCCCCTCCTGCCTTCCCGCAGCGCCTCCTTGTGCACCCTGCAATAAGTCAACAGCAACTTCAGGAGAAACGTTCAGGTCTCGCCCCCCCCTCGTTTCTGGACTTCCTGTCGCCATCTGTTTCATCAACTTGGCTTTACCCAAAGGCTTGTCCAGAGGCAGCTGCATGAAGACCTGGCTTGCAGGGGAGGGATGAGGCTGCAAAGAACATTCTAGAAGGAGGTATGGGCGGCTCAGTTTCCATGGGCTCTCAGGTGGCTCTCTCTGGCTCCCCTAAATGTCCCCGTGCTGGCTGTCACCCTCGGCAGCGATGGTCCTCTGAGTGCTTTCATATGAGAGAAGACAAACGCCAGGCAAGCCAGCCCCCCTGGGCCGTGGGTGCCATGGCAACGGAAGATCCAGGTCCAGTGCTGGTGCTTCCCTGGAGTGGGCCCGTGGCCCAGGAGCATCGTCAGCCGGCTCCTGTGTTTCCTCGCACCTCATCCTAAGCCAGCCTTCCTGGCATGGTGGCTGCAGGGCCGGGTGGGGCGCAGGCGACACAGCAAAGAGCGGGTCCTACAGGCCTCTGCTCCCTCCCCTCCCCTCACCTCTGCTCCCTCCCCACGGGAGCTCTGCAGTGTTCAGTGTGCAAACCACAGGGTCCGACACTTTCTTTTTTTTTAAATATATTTTTATTGATTTCAGAGAGGAAAGGAGAGGGAGGGAGGGAGGGACGGAGAGAGAGAGAGAGAGAGAGAGAGAGAGAGAGAGAGAAACATCAATGATGGAGAGAATCATTGATCAATGATGAAAGAGAATCATTGATCTGTTGCGTCCTGCATGCCCCCTACTGGGGATTGAGCCTGAAACCAGGGCATGTGCCCTGACAGGGAATCCAACCGTGACCTCCTGGTTCAGAGGTTGATGCTCAACCACTGAGCCACACCAGCCGGGCCTGATGGTTTCTTTATTCACAGCTATGCACTTGGGCAAACATACAGCCTGGGAGAAAGTAGTCTGAGCCCAAACTGTGGGCTAGATTTCTCCATCCTAATACAGTCCCGGTGGAGGGGCCCAGCAGGCAGCAGGCAATGTGCTGAAGACCCGGGAACCGCGCCCGGCGCCGCGCTGTGCAAGGAAATGCTCACCGCCCGGACAGGGCTGCAGGGTGCCTGGGGCGTGGACAGTGTCCTCACGGAGGGTCTTGACCCTCCACACCTCTCCGGCCTCGCCGGCCCTTGTGGCCTTTTAGATGTCTCCTGGGCAGGGCATGTCCTGGCAGGAGAGTAAGATGTCACTGAAATGCAGCAGCGTGCGAACAGCTGCCACACCCTCAGCGGGGAGTAAAGCAGGACCTTGTCTGCGCGCATTTCTGCAAAGCTGTCTTCCCAGCACTGGCCGGCACTCTGCTCTGTGCAACGGCGTGCACCATGATGGGAGAGGCCTCTGTCCATGGGACGTTGGACGGGATTTGAGAAGATGGGGGACCACCCCTTTCCTGGCTGGAGGCCGCCTGACCTGGACGGTAGGCCAGTCTTCCCGGGCCGGGCACGGCAGGCCTAGCATTGCCCACCCCTCTGGTGCGAGGACGTGGCGAAGGCTGTGGTTGTGTCCAGAGCTCTCAGAACAGAGACGTCACCCCTGCACACCCTGTGCCCTTTCTGTGCCCAGAATACTGTGGCTTTTGCTGACGACAAAGATTGCATGGAGGCAAGGAGACCTGGGAAACATGGTCTTGGCCGTCAGGTCACTCTGAGCCACAGGTGAGATTGCCAGTGGGAGGGTGCCGGGCACAGGCGCGGGAGGGGCTGCTGCCTCTTGCAGCCGCAGGCCACGTCCGGACGGTAGAGCGGGCGGGTGCGGCGTGAGGCCAGTGGACACAGAGGCAGGGCAGGAGCAGAGCCTGCTGAAGCCCTCCATCACCCCAGGTGAGAAAGGAGACAGACAGGAAAGGTGTGGCCTCCAGCTCACAGATATGGAGGAGGGGGCCAAGGCCGGTGGTCACTCCAGTCCAGCAGACTGCCCCACAGGCTAGCTATGCGAGGGACACACCACCCCACACCCAGACCTCCCCACACCCAGACCTCCATGATGCTCAGAAACCGGGCATCTGACCAGAGGCTGCCGAGTGTCGCCAGAGGCAGGGACTGGCTTCACCGGGAGGCAAGACAGACCTCACTCACCTGGAGCAGCACTGGATGACGGCAAAGGAACGGCTTGCATCTGAAACATCACTGAGTGAGTCTTCCAATGTCACCATTAGTGACTCATCCCTTTGCGCGTATTCTCTGTTCTCTGTTAAAATAAACATGTTTTGGGGAAACTAACACCGTAAGTGCCTGTAGCTTGGAATAAATTAAGAAATAAAAACTCAGTTGGACTTGGGGCCCAGGAACAAATGAGAGCTGGAGGGGCTGGTGGGAGAGGCAAGCAGGTCTGAGTGAGGAGAGTGGGAGGAGCCAGAGGAAAGGTCAAGAGAAGAGTGGAAGGACCCACGAGCGGGGAGCGGGGGCATTGAAGGCCAAGGCGGTGGGTTAAACATCTGTCTTTTAAAGAGTTCCTGGGGAGCAGGCTCTGCGGGGGCCCCTTTGCAAACCTGTCGCCCCACTGGGCGTGCCCCGCTTTGCTTTTGTGGTGACATTCACATAGAAACTGGGTGGGACATAGCCGCTACAAGGCGGTGGCGGCCTGGGGTCACAAAGGGCACGTCCAGGCCAGCACACTCTGCTCGGTGCCCTCCCTCTCCTGCCGTGCCGCTGGGGATCCGTGGTGGCAGGATCAGGGTTTCTTGGGAGCACAAAAATGGGTCCCTCATTTGTCACCAAGCCTGATGCTTTTTCTCCCCCGGACATGAATCCTGTCAATTAGGTTAATAAAAGAAGCGATCTCCATGCTGAAATGAAACCTCCCCCAACACTTGGGCTGGGCAGCAGCCTCCCTGCTAATTGTGTTAATACAATTTTAACAGCATAGTTTTGGGGATCAATGCGGCCAGGCCTGCCAATCAAAGACTTCTCCCCACTGAAAAGCTGCTAGACCGTGCGTTTCTTTGTGACGAACTAAGGAGGGTCCGCGCTGGCCGGAGCTTAACTCTTTAGCTTCACGCTATTCCAGCCTCGTCTATGGGCACAGTGGCTTCACCTGCTGAATGTGGGGCTTATGCAGCGTGAAGTGCTCTCGAGAGGAAGAGGCCGCGAACGGGCTCTGAGTTTAAGCCGAGGGGAATTCTAAAGGGATTACCCCTGCATTTTCCATAAAACGAGAAATAAAAACAGACTTAGGCAACGCACGATCATAAATGCATTCCTGCTGCGCAGAGGGCCTGCATTCGCACCGCCACCCCGAGTCCAGGGCAGGGGGTCAGCAAAGGCACCCACAAGGATGAGGATTTGCGTGAGGCCCACTGACGGTGAAGCTGGGCTTAATGCTCTGGAGAGATTGGCTAATAGGAAAGAGGGGGGGCGGGAGAAGGAAAAGATGCCCTTCTCGTTCTCTGGTCCACAGGTAAGGAATGCCACACGGTTTTGGCATCATTGAGGCATCCTTGGTACAGCGGGGCCTGAACCTGCTGTGGCCAGCGCCAGGGAATTCCCTCCAGGAATAACGTGCAAACAAAACTCCTCCTGGGAAGGATTCAGGACCCATTAACCATGCGGGAGGCAAAGAAAGGGATGTTTTCCTAAGACGGCAAGAAAACGGGGACCTGATTAAATCCCTGCTGTTCTCCCTAATCATCTTAGAGATGCAACGGAAACAAGTGGTAGGAGCACGCGGCAGCCCCCACGATGGCGTGGAATAGGCTGCGAGCAAGTCCACCTTCTTCACACGTGGGCGATTAAAACAGGGGGAGAAAATTAGAATCCATTGCAGACAAAATATGGACTTGGAATAACATAAGGTAAAAACAGCAAAGACGTGGACCTTTGCTTTCAAGCGCCTTCACAGTAACAATCCCGGACTGTTTCAGCCTCGCTCTGGCCTTCGCTCCGACTGAGCATCTCCCCCAGGTGCCCCGTGGTCTCGGTCTCTCACAAGCTGCTTCTGAACATTTTATTATAATGAGATTTGAAGTGACAGGTGGCAGCCCCGTCGCCAGAGCCCTGGAGGAGCCCTGGGGCGAGGCGAACCCTCCCGGGAGCAGCGCTGCGCGATCCGCTGTCCCCCTCGGCTGCTCCGTGGCGCCCGCTGGTCCTTGGCTTCGGCTCCATGAGGAAGACACTGCGGGGCTCTGGGAAGGGCTCGGATGCACACTCCGCGCCGCAGGTTCACGTGCATTCCGTCGGCGGAGGCTCAGGCCTCAGCATTTTTGAATGGTTTTCCAGACGATGCTAATGTGCGGCCAAGAATAAAAGCCACCGCACTAGAGCAAGTGAATGACACCATGTGTCATCAGGTGACGCCACCTGCCTCTTTATGAAGCTGAGGCGTGACCCAGAATGCATCCCACACGAACCGAACCAGGCTTCACTGGAACGATGCCAGACGCTGCTGCCGTTTAGCCAGCACCTGCTGTGAGCGCGGAGCGGGGGTGTGGAGAGGCGCGCGCCGCTGTTGCTGCGCTCAGGTTGCAGGTGAGGAGAGGCGGCTGCGTGGGTGAGGGAGCGGCCTACCCCCAGCTCGCGCTCACAGAGCCGGGACACGGCTGTCTGCAAGGCCCGGCCTCTCGCCTGTCTGGTTTGGTTTAAAGCAATGTGCCTGTGGATCCATCACCTCAAAACGGGCGGCGGAGCAGAGTCACTGGGGAGGCTCTTCAAGGACCCTTTCTGAGGTCCTCCTGGGCCACTACTCGACAGCGAACCCCACCCGGGGGCAGGGACAGAGGCTGTGTTTAATGGGCAGAGTTGCAGATTTGCAAGATGGAAAGTTCTGGAGATCTGCTTCCCAGCAGCCTGAGGACACTCGACGCCACGGACCCGCACACTCAGAAACGGTTTCCGTGATAAATATGTTTCTTAACCACAACTAAACATAAACTCTAAGAATTTGCTGACCTGAGCCCTGGTAGCTCGGGGGAGTGTCTGAGCATCAGATATACCGGGAGACCCAGGGCTGAGCGCACCATCCTTTCTAAAACTTCTTCCCAACAAACTGAAACACGACTGGCTTGCTCGTCTGGGGTAAGCTCGCTGCCAGCGCCTCTCCAGGTTCACTTTAGAACTTAGTTCACCTTAAGGAACTCGTCGCTGACTGCGCCTCCCGCTGTCCAGGGGATGGTGGGAGAGGCAAAGCGTCGCCTTCAGCGAGGGGCAGGGCCGCCTCTTCCGCCCCTCGCCTGCCTGCCCACCCGCGGGACTTCTGTGGCGCCCGTGGGACTTCCCGGCTCTGAGGGCCACTTTGCACAATGGTTGCCTTGGACAGACAGGTGTACAGCACCCTCTCCGCCTCCTCCTCTGCTTCAGCGAAGCAGGCATTGTGGACTGACGAATGGCTGTCTCTCAATGTCTAAAACACAGGGTTTGTTTTTCCTAAAAAAAGGAGGGGCGATGCTGTGATACCCTCCTGTGTTGGAAACCACTAGAAGGGGGTTTCTCTTCACTGAAGGGAGAAGAACGCCCCCCTCTTATTGATGATCTATTGGGAGGAATTGTCCCTCTGGCCCGCGGAGTAGCCGCCAGCTGGTGACCAGTCTGGGCAACGTTTATCTTACTGTGCAGCAAACGCTATCAGGGGTGGCTACATTTCTTCACAGATTAAAGGCATTTTTGTCATTTTTAATGTCTTACTGCAGTGCTTTATAGAAAGTGCCTGAGATAATGTTGACATAGGCTTATGACAGGAGTGGCTTCAGTGGTATTTAATAGGTAACTTATTACCGAGAGGGAGTCCTGCAGGCTTGCTTCGCCACCGCATCGCTGGTGCGACCTAGGGGCATTTTTTCCCCCGTGTACAAAGTCGTGTGAGAAATAATACAGATAAAAATAAGTAAAAATAATAAATATTTTGCCGATTGACCAGGAGGCCTTAAGAACCACAATGGGAATAAGAAAAGTGTCATTGTCATAAGGGAGAAATAGAACAGGGTCTTCAAAAGCATTCTTTAAGTCACAAATACAGGAAAAACAAGCTGGTCTTTGCTTACAGAAGCTTAGCAAATTTACTTAAACATTCTTATAAGATGCAATGAGTTCAGGTCAGACAGACCTGAAATAAGAAATGTTATTGCCTTATTGATGAGATGTCTTGAATTTCAGGAAGAAAAGTAACACCTAAAATTAAGTTCCATTTACCTCCATATGCCTTGGGAAATCAAGCCCCTGCACTCTCCAGTTTCTGATGGACTCGCTCTGGGAGTCCCGATGTGTCAGGCAGCCCATCTTCTGAGCCCTCTTTCAACTCGGGTGCGGCCCTCCCTCCCATAGCTGCATGGATCTGGGTCAGCAGGTTGAGAAGGTCCCTTAGAGAGAACGGATGACATGTTTCAGTGAATCTGGGGGTCGGCCACAGGCCTTTCTGAGGGGCAGCAAAGCAGGCTCCCTGTAGTCACTCTCTTCCTCGGCCCTCCCATCAGTGTGGTTCTGAAGTCTCTTCCCGTAGGCTTCCAGTAAACAGAGAAAGTCCAGTTAACTGTGAACTTCGGACCAACACGAATAAGTATGTCCCATGAAAAGCAAAACACAAACCTCCAGGGGGCAGGATGAACAAGTGTCATTTTAACATGCCCACGAAGAATGTAAGCTCCTCAAGGGGGTCCCAGATGTCATCACCTCCAACCTTTTCACCACCCTGAACAATGCAAATATATGAAGGTGTGCACAGTGCAGGTGTGGACAGTGAGGTGTGCACAGTGCAGGTGTGCACAGTTAGGTGTGCATAGTGCAAGTGTGCACAGAGCAGGTGTGGACAGTGCAGGTGTGCATAGTGCAGGTGTGCATAGTGCTGGTGTGGACAGTGCAGGTGTGCATAGTGCAGGTATGCATAATGCAGGTATGGACAGTGAGGTGTGGACAGTGAGGTGTGGACAGTGCAGGTGTACATAGTGCAGGTGTGCATAGTGCAGGTGTGGACAGTGCAGGTGTGCACAGTGCAGGTGTGGAAAGTGCAGGTGCGCATAGTGCAGGTGTGCACAGTGCAGGTGTGGACAGTGCAGGTGTGGACAGTGTAGGTGTGCATAGTGCCAATGTGCATAGTGCAGGTGTGGACAGTGCAGGTGTGCACAGTTCTGGTGTGCACAGTGCAGGTATGGACAGTGCAGGTGTGCATAGTGCTGGTGTGGACAGTGCAGGTATGCATAGTGCAGGTATGCATAATGCAGGTATGGACAGTGAGATGTGGACAGTGCAGGTGTGGATACTATAGTTGTGCATAGTGCCAATGTGCATAGTGCAGGTGTGCATAGTGCAAGTGTGCATAGTGCTGGTGTGGACAGTGCAGGTGTGCATAGTGCAGGTGTGCACAGAGCAGGTGTGGACAGTGCAGGTGTGGACAGTGCAGGTGTGGACAGTGCAGGTGTGCATAGTGCAGGTGTGCATAGTGCAGGTGTGCACAGTGCAGGTGTGGACAGTGCAGGTGTGGACAGTGCAGGTGTGGACAGTGCAGGTGTGCATAGTGCAGGTGTTGAGAGTGAGGTGTGGACAGTGCAGGTGTGGATACTATAGTTGTGCACAGTGCCAATGTGCATAGTGCAGGTGTGCACAGTGCAGGTGTGGACAGTGCAGGTGTGGACAGTGTAGGTGTGCATAGTGCCAATGTGCATAGTGCAGGTGTGGACAGTGCAGGTGTGCACAGTTCTGGTGTGCACAGTGCAGGTATGGACAGTGCAGGTGTGCATAGTGCTGGTGTGGACAGTGCAGGTATGCATAGTGCAGGTATGCATAATGCAGGTATGGACAGTGAGATGTGGACAGTGCAGGTGTGGATACTATAGTTGTGCATAGTGCCAATGTGCATAGTGCAGGTGTGCATAGTGCAAGTGTGCATAGTGCTGGTGTGGACAGTGCAGGTGTGCATAGTGCAGGTGTGCACAGAGCAGGTGTGGACAGTGCAGGTGTGGACAGTGCAGGTGTGGACAGTGCAGGTGTGCATAGTGCAGGTGTGCATAGTGCAGGTGTGCACAGTGCAGGTGTGGACAGTGCAGGTGTGGACAGTGCAGGTGTGGACAGTGCAGGTGTGCATAGTGCAGGTGTTGAGAGTGAGGTGTGGACAGTGCAGGTGTGGATACTATAGTTGTGCATAGTGCCAATGTGCATAGTGCAGGTGTGCATAGTGCAAGTGTGCATAGTGCTGGTGTGGACAGTGCAGGTGTGCATAGTGCAGGTGTGCACAGTGCAGGTGTGGACAGTGCAGGTGTGGACAGTGCAGGTGTGGACAGTGCAGGTGTGCATAGTGCAGGTGTGCACAGTGCAGGTGTGCACAGTGCAGGTGTGCACAGTGCAGGTGTGGACAGTGCAGGTGTGCATAGTGCAGGTGTTGAGAGTGAGGTGTGGACAGTGCAGGTGTGGATACTATAATTGTGCACAGTGCCAATGTGCATAGTGCAGGTGTGGGCAGTGCAGGTGTGGATAGTGCAGGTGTTGAGAGTGAGGTGTGGACAGTACCGGTGTGGACAGTGTAGGTGTGCATAGTGCAGGTGTGCATAGTGCAGGTGTGCATAGTGTAAGTGTGGAGAGTGAGGTGTGGACAGTGCAAGTGTGGACACTGTAGTTGTGCATAGTGCCAATGTGCATAGTGCAGGTGTGCATAGAGCAGGTGTGGACAGTGCAGGTGTGGACAGTGCCGGTGTGCATAGTGCAGGTGTGGACAGTGCAGGTGTGCATAGTGTAAGTGTGGAGAGTGAGGTGTGGACAGTGCAGGTGTGGACAGTGCAGATGTGCATAGTGCAGGTGTGGACAGTGCAGGTGTACACAGTGCATGTGTGGACAGTGTAGGTGTGTTTAGTGCAGGTGTGGACAGTGCAGGTGTGTATAGTGCAGGTGTGCATAGTGCTGGTGTGGACAGTGCAGGTATGCATAGTGCAAGTGTGCATAGTGCTGGTGTGGACGGTGGAGGTATGCATAGTGCAGCTGTGCATAGTGCAGGTGTGCATAGTGTAGGTGTGTTTAGTGCACGTGTGCATAGTGCAGGTGTGCATAATGCAGGTATGGACAGTGAGGTGTGGACAGTGAGGTGTGGATAATGCAGGTGTGCATAGTGCAAGTGTGCATAGTGCTGGTGTGGACAGTGCAGGTGTGCATAGTGCATGTGTGCATAGTGCAGGTGTGCACAGTGCAGGTGTGGACAGTGCAGGTGTGTATAGTGCAGGTGTGCACAGTGCAGGTGTGGACAGTGCAGGTGTGGACAGTGCAGGTGTGCATAGTGCAGGTGTTAAGAGTGAGGTGTGGACATTGCCTGTGTGGACAGTGCAGGTGTGCATAGTGCAGGTGTGCATAGTGCAGGTGTGCATAGTGCAAGTGTGCATAGTGCTGGTGTGGACAGTGCAGGTGTGCATAGTGCAGGTGTGCATAGTGCAGGTGTGCACAGTGCAGGTGTGGACAGTGCAGGTGTGGACAGTGCAGGTGTGTATAGTGCAGGTGTGCACAGTGCAGGTGTGCACAGTGCAGGTGTGGACAGTGCAGGTGTGGACAGTGCAGGTGTGCATAGTGCAGGTGTTAAGAGTGAGGTGTGGACATTGCCTGTGTGGACAGTGCAGGTGTGCATAGTGCAGGTGTGCATAGTGCAGGTGTGCATAGTGCTGGTGTGGACACTGCAGGTGCGCACAGTGCAGGTGTGCACAGTGCAGGTGTGTATAGTGCAGGTGTGCACAGTGCAGGTGTGGACAGTGCAGGTGTGGACAGTGCCGGTGTGCATTGTGCAGGTGTGCATAGTGCAGGTGTGCATAGTGTAAGTGTGGAGAGTGAGGTGTGGACAGTGCAGGTGTGGACACTGTAGTTGTGCATAGTGCCAATGTGCATAGTGCAGGTGTGCATAGAGCAGGTGTGGACAGTGCAGGTGTGCATAGTGCAGGTGTGCACAGTGCAGGTGTGGACAGTGCAGGTGTGGACAGTGTAGGTGTGCATAGTGCCAATGTGCATAGTGCAGGTGTGGACAGTGCAGGTGTGCACAGTTCTGGTGTGCACAGTGCAGGTGTGGAAAGTGCAGGTGTTCATAGAGCAGGTGTGAACAGTGCAGGTGTGGACAGTGCAGGTGTGGAAAGTGCCGGTGTGCATAGTGCAGGTGTGCATAGTGCAGGTGTGGACAATGCAAGTGTGCATAGTTCAGGTGTGGGCAGTGCTGGTGTGGACAGTGCAGGTGTGGACATGCAGGAGTGAGCAGTGCAGGTGTGCATAGTGCAGGTTTGGACAGTGCAGGAGTGAACAGTGCAGGTGTGGACAGTGCAGGTGTGCATAGTGCAGGTGTGGACAGTGTAGGTGTGCATAGTGCAGGTGTGGACAGTGCAGGTGTGCATAGTGCAGGTGTGGACAGTGCAGGTGTGGACAGTGCAGGTGTGGACAGTGCAGGCATGCAGCTGTTAGACTGGAAACCCTGGGACTGACCAGGGGTGTTTCTTACGGCCTGACCATGGAAAGGGCTGAAAATGCACCCATGGAGACAGAAGAGGGGTTACCCCACCTCTCTGCCCCTCTGTTCAGCACTGCACCTTCCTGCGGCCCTGCTGCTGCCAGCGAGGGTAGGGGTGGTGATGGGCACCGAGTGTGCCGGGTCTGGCAGAGGCACGCTGGGGAGAACGTGTGTGAGGTAAACAGAACTCTCGAGATCAGAGCCACGCCACTCAAGCAGAAGGGTGAATTGCTGATTAGGGTGCAGATGAGTGATTGCCGGGCCGGGAGCCAGGCGCGGCAGCGGCGCTCACAGATTGCCTTTTGGGGGGTCTCTGATTGAAGCAGAGGGCAAATCAACTGATTTCTTGAGCGGAGAAATTCTAGCGTCACTGAATTTGGGCTCCTGCAAGCAATGTCCCTGTGCTCAGGTCTGGCCACCCTGGGTGCAGGCGGCTTATCTCTGCGGCTGTTCCCTCCTTGCTGGGCCCCTCGCCCAGGGACCCGATGCCCACTGCGGGGCCACTGTGGCTCCTTCTGGGCAACGCCCCACACACACCTGGACTAACCCAGTTCTCCCCCCCCCCGCCGCCCGAGCCCCAGTGGTGCTCCAGTCAGGCTGGGGGGTGACTGTGTCAGTCCTGACTGGCTGATGTGGCCCAAGGAGCTCCCTACCCAGGCGGACGGTCTCCTTGGTCAGAGAGAACTTTCAGATACACTGGGGCTGGGGCACAGGGACGCCTGGTCCCTGCCCGTCCATACCCCACGGCAAGGTGGCAGCTTCCTCCCCTCTGGAGCTATGGCCAGGCCTACTCTGGGTGCCACTACTCACCAGACGTCGCGGACTTACAAGGGTGAGGAAGGGAGAAGCCTAGGTGTGCCCTGGGACACGACCCAGGTGGCAGGTGCGGCCTGGTGACAGGTGGTCCTGCTGACCACTGTGACACGCCCACTGCCTGACCCCCATGCTCAGAGGTCAGGCTGAGGAGGTGCCGTGAAGGCCGCAGCAAACACATTTCACGAGCGACTTGGCCTCTGTGGAGGATGAAGTGGAGGATGAAGGTCAGCAGACATTACTAGTAAAGGGCAAACAGGAAACAGAGATGACCTGGGGCAACGTGAGGGCTCCAAGTCTCGGCTGTGGGAGGCAGCGTCCTGGGAAGCCGGAGGGCAGGTGCTCAGGGCCCAACAGAGGGGACCTCCATGGGGCGCTTCCCACGGACACGGCTGCTGAGCAGGCACACCAAGGGCACAGCCTGTGTCTCAGGAAGCGATTCAGGGCAAGAGGTGCTCGTCGGTGGCCACATCCAGAACCTTCGCTGGAGGACCCCGAGGGTGCGCCGAGCTCGTGGTCCAAGGCTGCCGGCTTTCAGAAAGGAGGACCGGGCGGGAAGAGGTGGCTGAGATCGGGAACAGCAAGGGGTGCAGGTGGCTGGCCTCCCGGCAGCCCACGATGGCGATGGTGGGGACGCTGGTGCTGAGAGTCGGGTGCACATATCTGAGATGGGGCCGGGTGAAGGGGCGGGGGTGTCCTCATGAGAGGTTCACTTTGGCACTGGCTCCTGCCCCATCTGGCAAGTGTGAGCCGTGGGCAAAGGTGCCGCAGCCCCCCTTCTGCAGCAGCTGGGGACAGTCAGTGGCACAGCCGGCGTCAGCCACCTCAAGCACACTTTCTGGAGGAACTGCCGGCTTCAGGAGTCACCACAGAAGACACAGGGTTTTCACTAAAGAAGAGGATGTTATTTGCATAACCCAGTGCAGTAGCATTGTCACGCGTGTCTAACTGAGTGAGTGGGTCCTGCCACGGTGCAGCCTGACGTCGGGAGCATATTGACGTCACTGCGACTGGTCGATAACAGCAACAGCATACGTCTCGGGGTCCAGAGCGGCCGGTGTCCCCGTCAATGGAAAAGGAGGCAGGGCTAGACATGAAGGCATAACACCTCAGCCCGCAGCAGGACCAGCGGGCCTGCCGGGGTCAGCCCTGTCTGCACACCTCACCCCAGCTGCTGCTCCTTGAACGTATCCGACCTTAAAATCCCATGGTGCCTTGTGAGCGCCAGCGGGCGGCTGAGCAGGTTGGGAGACGGAGGCTGGATCCAGACTCAGCCACACGCCAACTTGGGGAGAAGCTTCTGGAACCTCAGTTTGTACATTTGTTTACTTGTTCACCCAGCTGTGCACGGTCACTGAGGGGCCACCGCATGCGAGGCCGCCACAGGTCCTTAGGTTTCGGTCCTGTGTGTCCCCCAAAGGGCTTGGCTGGGCCCTGAGCTCGGCCGGCCCAGGGTGGCAGGGACAGGGCTGTGGGTGCCACGTCCTCATGTTTATCCACAGACGGCGGATCGTTGCCAGCCGAGCTAGTCTTCTGTCTCTTTCCTTATTTCCTAGAGATCGTGGAGAGACCTGTGGGCATGGACACGTGTTGGATGGGTGTTCATGGCCCAGGAGGGAGGGGCCCTGCAGGGAGGGCGCGCAGCAGCTCTGTGAGTTCTGAGCAGCGTCCCTCAGAGGCCGGTGAATGGAGCGTTCTCACAGCTGGCTCTCCCCGACCCCGGGTCTGCCCTCCAGAGGAGGCCGTGGGGCCAGGCAGCTCCACCCGCTGGTGTGGGACGACAGGCTCAGTGGAAAGCGGCACCGTCCACACCATTTCTGCAGGGAAGTGGGCGTCACTCACACAGGGGGGAGGTCAGGGGACCAACTTCCACGCTCACTTCCTATTAAAGGTACGACGCCATTCCGCATGAGCCCATCCCCCACGAATGCGCTCTGCTCCTTTCAGAGCCCCTCACCACAGCCTGGCGCCTGGCCGGTGTCAGTGGGTTACAGCGTCATCCCGATAGAGCAAGGTTGCAGTTCGATCCCTGGTCAGGGCACATGCAAGACTCAACCAATCAATGCATCAAATAAGTGGATCAGCAAATTGATCTCTCTCCCAGCTTCCTCTCTCTCTAAAAAATCAACTGAAAAAACCAAAGACCCAGTGGGAACCTGCCCGAGTCCCGCTGCTGGCCTTTCAGCGGAGAAGTCCCGTGGCTGTGCCGAGCAGCTCTGTCTGTGCCGTCGCTGTCCCATGGTGCCATGCCTGCTCCTGGTTCACACTTGCTCCGCCCGTGAGCGCAGGCAGCACCCTGGCACGAACGCAGTTCACCAAGGCCTGGGTCTGGGACTGAGGAGGAAGGAGGGGAAGGAACAGCCATCACCTGCAGGATCCCACATCACCAAGCCCGCCCTGCTCCAGGCACCGTGGGAGCTGAAGGAAGATCCCCGGACCATCCCAGCTAACCCAGATGTCTAGCTCACATCTGGAGGTCACGGTCAGAGCGGCCCGGAGCACAGCCCTGGGGCCAGACGTCTGCGAGACCCGTGTGTGCCAGCTCGTTTGCTCTCATTCTTACTTCTCTCCCTGGAAGGCCTCTCATCTCTGTTCTTCCCTGACCCGGATCCTCCGGTCTCGCCTGGAGGGCTGACTCAGGTCCCCGAGCCAGGGCCCCGAGGCTGCTTTGGGGACAGTAGCTTTGCTAAGTGACCAGACATTTCAGGTATCGTCTTTGCTGCTGTGCACCCCTCAGGCAGATGGGAAGCGCCTATCTGAGCACAGCAGGTGGCTCCCCTCACCTCGGAAACTGCTCCATGGACCGTCGGCACCTACAGGAATTTAACACAAATATTTCAGCCCAAGGGTTTGGAAGAAAATAGTTTGGGGGAAAACCTCACTCTTCATTTGATTCCTGCCTCTGGGTGGTCCATCAAAAAGCACCTGACCTCATGCTACCTCAGTTTCCCCCTTCCAGACCCTGACATAATGGTATTTATTTCCCAGGACTTAATTAATATTTGCACGGAACTTTGATATCCTGAGATGAAAGGGGATACAGCAAGCAAGCCTCACCAACATTTGTGAATCTATCATTATAGCTATTGCACTGCTCTCAAAGATGACTATTACACCAATAATAATAATAATAATAATAATCAGAGTTGTTGCAGAATCTCTTCATTTGATCCTGGGAACCTCTGACCCAGGGCTATAGGGTGAACGGCGTGGAAGCCGCCTGCCTGGTTTCCTGTTGTGCTCCAGAGATCTGCCCGCTGCCACCCAGGAGGCAGGTGTGGGTCCCTGGCACTCCACCGACAGGTAGGGGCTTCCAAAATGGCACGTCGAGTATTTCGCTCCCAGGTGGGGATCGCCGGTGGTTGCCACAGTGCATCTAAGAGAAGCCCGACGTCGGGAGGACCCCGGCCTGGGTGTGGGCAGTTGTCCCTCTCTGGGACTCAGTCTGGTTACCTGTGAAATCGGGGCCGTGACACTCACCCCGAGGTGGCGGAGGGCTCTGCAGCAGGTCCAGCATCCTGCTGTCACCTCATCTGAAAGGACCGGTGCAGGGCCCTGGGACACACCAAGTGAGCGCGAGCCCTGCGTCCTCACAGCCCGAGGTTGAACCAGGTCCATCTCTTCTGCATGAGCGGCAGCAGGAGAGTCCCTGACTTCTCTGTGCCTCGTTTTGCCACCTGCAAATGGGGATGATAACAGCACCAGCCTCATGACATGAGGTAATGCATGAAAATGCACCTAAGGATGCCAGATACATCATAACTGCTCAGGAATGTTGAAGCTGCTACCATTGCTATTATTATTAACTAGAGGCCCAGGGCACGAAATTTGTGCACTGGAGGGGCAGTCCCTCAGCCCAGCCTGCATCCTCTTGTAGTCTGGGACCCTTCCGGAGATGTCCGACTGCCTGCTCGCTGCTCCTTACTGCTGGGTTCACTGCTCCTTAGCGCTGCCTCGGAGGCGGGAGAGGCTTCCGCCACCGCTGCTGGGCTGGCCAGCCGTGAGCCCGGCTTCTGGCTAAGCAGTTCCCCCTGTGGGAGCACACTGACCACTGGCGGGCAGCTCCTGTATTGAGTGTCTGCCCCTGGGTGGTCAGTGTGCATCATAGCGACCAGTTGTTCCGCCGTTTGGTCGATTTGCATATTATTATATACACTTTTATTATATAGGATATTAATCACCATTGTCTTTACATATAGACCTGACACAGAAAAAGGTAAAAAACGAGTCCCTATTAGTCATAAAGCTCAATGCTGCACCACATCCTAACTCAGGGCCTGCGTCGGCCCTGGGACTGCAGTGGGGCAGCACCTACCTCCATCGCCTCCCATTGGTGGTTCATGAGCAGGGAGCTCTGGGCCCCTCTCTACGCAGGCTCAGGGCCCGTCACCCCGAGCTCTGAAGGATGCCGTCTCTAGACCCAGCTTATCCTGATTGCTTCCAACGCAGACCCTGCAAGTGCTGACCTCATCCTGCACGCCACACTCCTATCCAGGCCCCTGCTGGTGTTCCTGGCACCTGCGTCCGGAGGGCCTTGCTGTGGTCCCTGCGAGGACACATTGCCCACCCTTCCCGCCAACGACCCTGGCCTCCCACCACCGTCTTCTCTGTGCCTGAGCTCCTAGAACACCTCATGCCTGCATCCTCCACCTGGTGCAGATGCCTGTGTTCCCGCCACACCCACAGCAGGTGATGGGGTCAGGTGCCCGCCTGGGACAGCCCAGCCCTACCTATCCCCCTGGGTAAGCCCTTCTTCATGGAGAGCCTCTGAATGGCACTTCCTTCTGGAGCCTTCCTTCGCCCAAGCACTGTCCCGTTGCGTCCTTGGCTGTCCTCACCGAGCCTCTGGAGTTCCCACCCTCCAGCTGTGGCCACGTACCCTCATGGGCGGGGCCTGCCCTCACTGCGGGAGCAGTGCAGCCTGCTGTGGGGAGAGTGAACCTATGGACAGTGGATCAGGGCCTGCCCGGACCTCGGCCCTCTTTGTGGACCGTCTACAGACCCCACACACCCACAGGAAACAGGACTCACAGCGCAGTGCCCACCTATTCCCAGTCCGTCCAGGTCAGAGGGGAGGGGTGCTACTTGTGTTGACATCACTCTGGAGCCATGGAGTGGGACCCGTCTGATGTGAATCAGTGAATCAGTCCCCTCATTACCCTGGGTCCTGGCCTGCACCCCAGAGAGGGCCGAGAAAGAAGGGGTACAGTTTACTTATAACATGTAGGAACCAGGGCATCTAAGAGCTATGGCATCGAGGAGAAAGGGCATCGAGGAGCAATGGCATGTAGGAGCCAGGGTATGTAGGAGCCAGGGCATGTAGGAGCCAGGGCATCTGCAGCCAGGGCATCTGCAACCAGGGCATGTAGGAGCCAGGGCATGTGGAGCCAGGGCATCTGCAGCCAGGGCATCTGGAGACAGGGCATGTAGGAGCCAGGGCATCTGCAGCCAGGGCATGTAGGAGCCAGGGCATCTGCAGCCAGGGCATGTGGAGACAGGGCATCTGCAGCCAGGGCATGTAGGAGCCAGGGCATGTAGGAGCCAGGGCATGTAGGAGCCAGGGCATCTGCAGCCAGGGCATTGAGGTGCCAACGCATCTGAAGCCAGGACATCGAGGAGCAAGGACATTAAGGAAGGCCGCAGTGTGTGGGTGCCAAGTGTCTAGAGGCGGGAGATCTGTCATTTCCCTGTGGAGGATCCCGCCTCGGGCCGGATTCCAGGTCGGCTCTGCTCCTTGTGCTGACCCCAGGGAGGGCGCCTGCACGCTGTCTTGGACCCTCCCTGAGGGACACCGCAGGTTCAGCGACAGCCACTGGTTGCGGGAAAGCGGAGGACAGAGCTGGTGTTCACTGGCAGCCACACCGGAGGGCGCGGGTGTTTTCTTAGCAGGTTCTTAGCAGCTTTGCCTCCACTGAGGACCTGGAGGAAGCTGAGTGGGATTACCCTCGTGGGAGTTTGTATCCCAAAGCCAAGTTGAACCAGTTGGCAACTGTTTGCCTGGCTTTTACTTGCTCATGGTGAGAACAGCAAACACTGCATGTTCAATGTAGCCGGATGGACCCGGGCCCAGGCTGCGGCTGCAAGACCAGTGATGGCCCCGGGCCAGGGGTGCAGAGAGGAAGGGTGGTGCCCGAGGCCGTCTGCTCCAGGTGCCGCCACAGTCTGGGCTTTACTTCAGTTCAGAACTCCAAGCAGCAGCCTTAAAAGCAGCTTCCAGAAACAAGAGGCCCGGCCGCCAGACCAGAGCGCCCTGCCCCAGGCCTTGTCTCCACCACACGTGAGCCAGTTCCAGGTCCCTGTGCTCCCAGAGTGATGGAACCCCAGGCCCCGCCCGGGGAGCGCACGCCTGAGGAGGAGCCGGCCGGCGCTAGCCGCCACTGGAAGGGTTTGCTGAGGAGTGATTACGCATCCCAAGGCTTTGAACGCGCCGGCCTTTCACCTGCCCCTGGGCGGAACGCGGTGCTCACGCGTATCCTCGGGAGATGCTATCGCCTCCCTCCCGGCTGGCACGGGAGCGAGAGGAAGCCACTGCAGATGTTGGTGGTGAGCGAGTGAGGACCTGGACAGCGGGGCTCACGGGGCTCTGCCCAGGCTGTTTGGAGGGAACGGTCTTTGAGGCCCTGTCCCTGGACCTCAGGCGCGGACTCATCCCGCCACGTCCTGGCTGTGGACTCGGACAGGCTGCTGTCCCTGCCCAGCCCCTCCCCCCATCCCGTGACTGGGAGTGACCCGGCATTGCAGGCTGAGCACAGTGTGCACGTGGCCAGCATCATCGATGACGAGGGTTTAGGAGCCCCCTTCCCCCCACCAGTCAGTCGCCCTCTCCTCTGTCCTGCGGGGCTGCCTGGGACTGCTCTGCACTGTGGGGCGTCCTGGGCCACGCGAGGACCCAGCCATCCTGGGTCACTGCAGCAGGTGAAGCGCTCACTCACGAAGGAGTGGCCCTGCAGGCGGCCTTGCAAGGAGGACTCCTCTAGCGCCACGTGGCCCTCCTTGGCGCTGGTCCATCAGGTACACACCAGGTGTCACCGTCCTCAGATGTACGGGACGCCTGGCCGCTGGTTCCCAGGCGCCCGCGTGCGCTGCTCCCACCCGGCAGTGGGTGGGCGGCTGTGCCAGGGCCCCCCTTCTCTGGCCCCTCCCTCCCTCCTTGCCACCCGTGCTCAAAGACGAGTCCAGGTTGTTGGCTGTGCACGGGCCCCTCAGACCGGAGCTCATCCTGCTTCCCTGTCGGATGCCTCCCTGTGAAGGGCAGCCGTAGGCTCTGCTCCACAAAACCCCTTTCTTTGTGTTCTTTAGTTAGTCCTCACCCGAGGATAGTCTGTCCATCAATTTTTAGAGAGTGGAAGGGAGAGAGGTACGGGGAGAGAAAGAGAAACAGTGATGTGAGAGAGAGACATAGATTGGTTGCCTCCCACACAAGCCCCCCAACCGGGGTCAGGGATCAAACCTGTGACCCTTCTGTGTGCGGGCCGACACTAACCACTCGGCCACACCAACCAGGGCAGGAAACTCCTTTCTTAACGGTCTCTGTCCTGGCGGTAGCTGGACAGGTATGGCATGCGGGGCTGGGCAGGAGGGCAGGTGAGGTCTGATCGTCCATCTGAGATCTACTTCTTCACGTGCCCCGTGCTCCTGCCCGGGCCTTGGTCTCTGACGTTTGGAAGGACGACAGATGGGTTCCTGGAGTTTGGCTGGCGGGGCCATGGCCTGTCATCCCACCCCTCTGGACGCGTAGGAAAAGGTCACAGTCCTGCCTAGTGTAGGGCTTGTCACAGCTGCGCAAACCCTTTTGCATAGCTTGGCCTCGCCACCCGCCTGTGACTTCCCCGTTGGACACGGATGCTCACTGCTCCCTGTACCCCAGGTCCTGCAGGAGGATTCCACAGGAGGACGCACGGGCCATGGGGACAGCAATGACACTTGCTGGGCGAGTCCTTCCTGCGCCTTGGCCAGGGCACGTGTCTCAGCCCTCTGCCCGTCTAAGCCCTCAGCCTCCTGCTGCTGTGACAAACCCTCGGAACCCCGTCCTGCAGGGTTGGGTCCAGCGGGGAGAGGGGTTCACGCACTGTACCCCCAACATGGGCTCAACAGCAGTATTTTAATTAGTGGTTAAGGGCCTCAGCCCTGTGCGCAGGGGCCTTTTGCTCAGAGCCTGACTCGGTCACAGCCTCTGACCTGTGGGAGCCTGTTTCCCGTCTGCACAGCGGAAGATGCTGGGAGCATCCACCTGGAGGCCCCGTAAGCGTGGTGTCGGCTTCTGCTGCCGCAGTTCCCGCTGCCCACACTGCGTCTCTGCTGGGGCGGAGGCAGGTGGCCGAGACCTCAAGGCTTGAGAGGGGTCCCCCCACCGCGTCCTTGCTCCATTCCCTCTGGAAGTTTGGGGTTTCTTTATTTTGAAGCAGTAGGCCCAAGGTCACTGGGGCCAGAGCCAACATGGGAACATGGGGAGGTGGGAGGGCCCTGCCAGGTGACACCCCATGGACCAGACGGTTTAACCCCGTAGCAGGATTAAGCCTCAAGATGCAGCATGGAAAGAGCAACTCATAAGGAATTTAGATGGGCGACGGCTACGGATCCTGGAGACGGGCAGCCACTCTGGTCCGACCCTCAGGGTTCGTGAAGGTGAGTGGGACTTCCCTCCGCTGCCTGGAAGAAGGGAGGGTGGGGTCACCTTGTCTGGAAACCCAGGGGTTCCCTCTGCCGTCCCCCCTTGCTGAGGCTAGGCAGGGCGGGCTCGGGACAGACAGGGCCTCCTCCCATCCACCGCACCCCTCCTGCCTCTCTCTCCGGCGGCTTCACCATGTGGGGTTCGGGCCAACGTGGCAGGCTCCCCTCTGCGGTGGCAGAGACGGAACCAGTTCTCGGGTGGAATGGCGGACACAGGAAGTGCTGTTCCCACGGACCTGAGAGCCCCACTTCCCACGCCCTCGGGGCACAGAATGGAGCCTATGTGCCTTGTGCGGCGGGACAGGCTCACACATATTCCCGGCAGACTTCTCGTCTGTCCCTGCCCCGGTTCATCTCAGACACAGTGCATCCCGGCGACTTCTCACGTCGCAGAGTCCTTGGCCACGGCGCAGGTGGTGGCACACGGCTTCCGCGCCACTTCCCTGGGGGCCGTCCAGGCGCCCGGGGCGGTGGACCTGCCGTCCGAGAGGCTGTAGGGAGCCTGTCACCCACGGCTGGCCGTGCCCTTTCCTCCAAGCACAGCTGCGCGACTGGGCCCCCCAATGAAGCAGGGCCTCTACTGGGCAATTTTCCTTACCTTTTCTAACATTGTCATTAAGGAACATAGATTAGTTTATCAATTGTTTTTCAAAATTGGAGGTTTTTTTAATGCCATAAGAAGTTAACAGGTTAGTTAGTTTTGGCATTGGCTTTGGGGCTTGTATTCAGCCGGCATTCCGCTGGGGACCTTGGTTTGCAGGAGGCTGGGCAGTGTGAGGTCACCCCACCTCCACGTCCCCCAGCTGCCTGCCCTCCCCTCTGTTTTTCTCAAGGCTGAGCACGGCCATGCCCCTTCCGACAGGCACGGGCCTCGGGGACTCCCTGCCTGGTCAGGGGGCCGAAGAGGGTAGGAAGGGGAGATCGCACGGAGCTGCGAATCCCGGAGCCACATCGATGGCTGTGGCCCCTGACCTTCCCACTGCCACCACACAGACTGCAAACCCACATCACACGTTTCAGCAAATGACTGGACATTCCACCGAGACTTGGCGAGTCCGTGCTGCCCGTCTGCCACCCTCCCTCCAAAACCAACACCCAGCGATTCGTGCCGCCCAGGGGTCGCAACCTTTCCTGCGAAGGGCCGGCAGGAGGTGCTTCAGGCTCGGGGTCACAGGTTCTGTCACATCCCCTCTCGGCCGGGGGGCGAGGGGCAGCGAAGTCCAGGTGAGTGAATAAGGCGGCTGGGTTCCATGGCCTTTTTTATAAAAACGGGGCGGGGGGGGGGGGGCAGCCTGAGCGTGGCCCTGGAGGGGAGTCTGCTGATTCCACGCTCCTCCCTGTGTGGGCTCACCGAGGGCCACGGGCTTGAGGACACAGAGGTCACGCAGCCCCCCCTCCCCCCCGCTTCCACAGATGCAGAGGGATGCTGTGCTCCAAGCTCCCTCCAGGTTCTGCCTAGCCCTCCCGCCTTTCCTCGCACGGGACATGTGCTCCATGGGAAGGGAGTCACATGACCAGGGAGGCTGTGTGCTGGTGACCTGGGATAAGGGACATGCCCATCCCAGGGCGGGCGGGGGGGTTGGAGCCCCCCTCTGGCTGGAAGCGCATCCTCACTCCGCCCCCGTGAGCTCAGCTTGTGCTGCGGCTGAGTGTGTCCTCCAAATTCAAATGTAGACGTCCCAGCCCCAGGACTTCAAAACGCAGCTGCATTTGGAGATGGAACTTTAAAGAGGCGGCTAAGCTAACGACAGGTCAGAGGGTGGCCTCGTCCAGTGTGACCGAGTGCTTGTGAGAAGGGGGCCACCGTGTGAGGTCCCTGTGCCCCGGAGAGGCCCTGGGAGGAAGCAGCCCGGGTCTCACTGGGTTGCTAGGCCCCAGCCTCCAGGATGGGAGGAAGCTCACGCTGTCCAGCCGCCACCGTCCTGGGTCTGGCCTAGGCGCACGGCAGCTGCCGGCAGCGAGGTCCTGGCACTGACGGCCTTGCTCAGAGGAACAGGCGGAGCCCTAACCATATGCATGGGACAGCGACCTTGGCGCTAGTGTCCACCCCTTTCCCACCAGCTGCTTTGGGAAGGCCGTCCAGGCCCAGGGAGCTGCAGTCAGGGTGACGGCAGCAGGGGCCCCCATACCCGCCCGCGGCATCTGGGTGTCTGGAGGACGCGCTGGCAGGGCTGTGCTGAGGCCTGGAGCCATCACCAGGAGAAAGGGGTGAGGGGCCCCCCTGGTGGGGGGGAAGAGGCAGGGACCTCACACCGCAGAGGCAGAGTCCTGTGGAGCCCAGGCCACCGGGTGCCTCCTGGGTCGAGGACACTGCGAGGGCTCGGTGGCCCTGCCGGTGGCCACCAGCACTGATCCCCTTTCATGGGTCTCGAGCAGCGCCATTCCAGGCCTCCCTCGAGGGGAGTCCCGCCGCAGCCAGAGTGCCCTGAAGACTTGCATCTTCCTAATTTCTCCCTGTGTCTTCTGGAATTCCGTTCACTCTGAAACGCACCGAGGATGGCACACCAGCGGCGTGTCCCCTCTCTGTCCCAGGCCCGGACGCCGCCCTGAAAGCTGGCTCCCGCGGTTCCAAATAAAAACATGTGGTCAGTGCTTTCCTTTAAACAGCTGCCGGCCTCGGGAGGACGGCTGTGCTCTTGCCCTGCCCAGGGCGAGGGGCCGGTGCGGAGTCTTTCCTTCGGGAAAGGACGAGGCTGCAGGCAGAGGAACACAGAGGCAGGTGAGGGAGCGCTGAGTGTGGGGCTGCGAGGCGCGTCCGCAGTGCGAACCCCAACGTGAACACACACTTCCTAAACCCCCCCTGCCTGCAGCCCGTCAGACAGCGAGGCCAGTGCCGGCGCTCTGCGTGGCCCCGTGTGGCCGTGGACAGCTGTGTGGTGCATCAGAATCACAGCAGCTGTATTTAAGCGAGAAATGAAATCTCCTTTATTTAATGGGCGCAGTCTTGTTAGTGATCAGAAAGGAAACAGTAGCAATTATGGGGCGGGGACGTGCGGCCAGGTTTCTGGAAAGAGAATTCGCGTCTACTGCCTTTTCCCTCATAAGCAGCTGGGCTGAGAACCTGCCCTGGCCTCGCCCTTGGCCTGTGGGCATGGGAGGTGTGGAGGAGGAGAGAGGGAAGAGGAGGAGAGAAGAAGAAAAAAAAGAGGAGAGGGGAGGGCATTTGTCCTCAGACACACAGACAGTCAGGGGAAGGGAGGCATGGCAGGGGACGGAGCACGGCTCTGGGCAGCTCCGGTCTTGGCCATCACTCTGTCACCGGGATGGCCTATACTCTGCTGTTCCCCAAAAGGAGTCCCAGGAACAGAGGGGGGCAGGGTAGGGGAGGCAGAATGAGGTAGCAGAGGGTAGACACAAAGCTGAGATAGTGTCCCCTGAAAAGCTGGTGTTAGAGTCTCAAACACACACAAAACCACCACCACCATGCCCGTGGCTGCCCCCCATCCTCTCTCTAACACACCAAACCACCACCACCATGCCCGTGGCTGCGGCTCCATCCTCACTCTAACACACCAAACCACCTTCATGCCCGTGGCTGCCCCTCCATCCTCACTCTAACACACCACACCACCACCACCATGCCCATGGCTGCCCTCTGTCCTCACTCTAACACACTAAACTACCACCATCATGCCCGTGGCTGCCCCTCCGTCCTCACTCTAACACACTAAACCACCACCATATGCCTGTGGCTGCCCTCCATCCTCACTCTAACACACCAAACCACCACCACCATGCCCGTGACTGCCCTCTGTCCTCACTCTAACAAACTAAAGCACCATCATGCCCGTGACTGCCCTCCGTCCTCACTCTAACACACCAAACCACCACCACCAGGCCCGTGGCTGCCCTCCATCCTCACCTGGTGCTCGGCTCCTGGTGGCACCTCGGCCAGGAGTGTGGGAACCCTTGCTGCAGACACAGCTTCCCAGTCATTCAATCTAATGATGCGAACGGTTTTAGCCTCTGCTTGGACATTCACTTTGCAAAGCACTGTTTGGGGGTCTCCACAGCAACCTGTGAGCAGGATGATGCCGGGCCTGCAGGGCACACGGAGAAGCCGGCAGAGCACACGCAGGTGAGGGAACTCACGTGGGCGTGGCTTAGAGAGTGAAGCCTGGCCTGGGCTTCTGGAGGTGAGGTTCTGTGGGTATCAGGCATCTTCTAAACCCAGCCAGCTCTGCCCCAGGCTTGCTGGGCAGGAAGGCCCGCCCCGCTGCCCTTTTTAGGGCTGTTGCTGATCTTCTTCTGTAGCTTCATCCCTTGACCTTTGACCTGGCTTCAAATGCACAGACCTCGGCTGGTCAGTTATAGCCACACCTTTGCAGAGCGGATGGGAAAAGGAAGCGGAGGAGTGGCGTGTCTGCCCGGCAGAGGGAGGGAGGCGGCGGTGTGCTGGGAAGGGCCACCTCACAGAGCCTTCCCACAGCGGGAGGGCAGTCCCTCTCGGGACCAACGTCCGAAGTGTGACCATCAGAGCTTCCCAGAGTCCACCATAGGAGATGGGCCCTTGGGTTATGGCATGGATGTTTCCAGAACCTCTCCCCACAAGTGCAAGACGTGGGAAGGATCACATGCCACTCTCATGGGAATGCTGTCAGAAACCAGCGAGTCTGTTGGTTTCCTGCCATGACCCGAGGAACAGGGCCGGGGAGAGGTCTGGGCGGAGCAGCAGCCCTGGCCGGGTCCGGTGAGGGAGCCATGCCGCGTGAAGACAGGAAAGCCAGCAGTCCCGGCGAGATGGCCTCGGTCTCCTCCGCGGGCTCTTCTCAGGGGAAGCGTGGCCTCGCACACCGCTGCCGCTGGACGTGTGGAGGGCACAGTCAGCCTCAGAGGGTGCAAGCAGGGCCCGCCTTTCCCAAGTGGCCGGCTGTGGTCTCATGGCCCCCGGCCGCCCGGTGACCCCACACCCTGCAGAGCGCCGCTGCTTTTCGGAGTCGCTGCAGTGTCCCCACTGGTGGCTTGGGGCCCAGGAAGACACCGTAACAAACAACGTACCAGCTCATCCACTCCAAACCACCTTCGGCGACAGGAGAAGACAGACTTTGGGATTTTAGATCTCCGAAATCTGAAAGTTCACAGGCTAGAACCCGGCCTCGGGCCCAGCCTGCCCAGGCGCCCAGCCCAGCGCGAGGTCCAGTGGCAGCGCCCACGGGGGCCGGCAGGAGCCTGCCCTTTGCCCCAGAGAGTCATGCTTGCAGATGAAATTTAAATTCTGCTTTGGGAGTCAGAAGGTGAGGCAACAGAGCCCCAGACAGAGAAAACTCGTTTCTGTAAAAGCAGATAGGAATTTCGCTCACACCTCAGTGTCAACGCTGTCATCTTCTGACCCTCGACCCCAGACGGCAAGGGTCCTCTAATCACAAAATGGGGGCACCTCCCAGAGACACGGCCACGGGGCTGCTTCTCTTCCCTCCTTCCTCACATCTCCACGTCGGGTGTCGGGTAGTTGTGGAGTCATTATGCCCCTCCCCTCGGTGAGGGCGAGACCCAACCATGGGCGACTCATTGGGTTCCTCTCTGTGCGTCCGATTTTAAGAGAAAATCACTCATTACAATTACACATGGACGTTCTCGAGGTGAGGAAAGCGCACATTTCTGTCTCCCCATCCACTCACACCACAAATATCCAATGTGGATCCCCGAAGGCCAGCCCCAGGGAGCCGTTTCTGAAGGCCGGCCCTGAGCGGAGGTGGGAGCAAGGGGACCTGGGGCCTGAGTGGGCCGTCAAGGCCGCCTTCCCAGTGGCTGGGACGGGCGTGCGCGCACTACCCTTTGCCAGCACACCACAGTGAGCTGAGATCGACGGAACCTAAAACACAGCGGAAGGCTCAGCTAGAAAGAGCCATCATTGAAAAACAACACAAACTATGGAGGATTTTAATAAAACCATCACCATGGAGCTGACTTTCACGTTGGACCTAAAACAGGCCAATGGAGACGGCCAGGGACCCAACCCCCCCGAGGCGGGCCAGCCCCCGGCCCCGGTGCAGGGGTTCGCCCTCACAGGCGAGTGGCAGCGCTACAGGGCTCACAGGGTTCACTAGACCCACGTGCTGCCCGGCTCTAGGGCGGCGTCGGGAGCCGCCGGACAGTGCGATGTCCTCCCTCGATGAGAATCCCTGGCAGGAGCCCGGCATAATCCCAGACGTTCGGCCACCTGTGCCTGTGCCGGCAGCCACGCCTCATCCTGACTGACTCCCGGTCGGGTTTTGATTACAGAACTTACTTAGAAGCAAAACACAACCCCTGTCTGTCTCCAGGGCCCCTCCGGCCCCAGGCACACCATGACCGGGACCAGGACCGGGACCGGGACTGAGCCAGCCGCTGGGACAGGATGAGGGTCGGCGCCTGCATCGAGAGTGCAGAAGCCATTCTCTCATGAGGGTGACATCCTGGGAGTCGGAGCGGATCGTTCAAAGGCTGTCGCTGTTGGTACGATGGCCGGCAGGCGCTGGGAGCACCGCTGCTCGGGCCCGCTCGTCTCCACAATGGTCACCTCCAGCCTCACCAGAACAGAGTCCACAGAACCCACTCACTTCCCAGGGTGACCACCAGGACGTCAGCGACAGGCTCTTGGGAACTCTCCAGCAGATGGCCAGTCACCGTGTGGGGCGTTAGGAGCGTGACTGGGTCCTTCAGTGAAGGGGTGGCCGCTGTTGAGTCAGGTTCAGAACCCCATGGAAGACATGTCCCGTGGCTCATGGTGTCCCACCATGGTCTCGTGGTCAGCTGTCCTCCTAACAAGACAAATCAAGATGGAACTGCCTTGTGGTGAGCTGACCAGTGTGCTTGTCAAAATGAGTTGAACGTCCAAATGACCTTGAAGTTAATCCCTCCCCACTACAAGCCTGTAAAAACCAGATCACAAGTTGACATAATAAATTCTTTGTGCTGGGAGCTTGTTTTAAAGTAATCATGTTTAGGTAAGTCAAGGAAAGAGGCTTCCCACTGAGACGCATTTTATGAAGAAAATTAAATATTTATTATAAAGCCAGGTTATTAAATTCTGTCAGAAGGGCATCAATCTTGCTGCTTCGGTGCGGAAGCCTCAGGCCCCACAACAGGGGCTCGGTGAGCTTAACCTCCTGCTCCCCTGCAGCCACTGGGCAGAGGGACGGGCAGAGGGAGCGTCCGAGAACCAGGCAGCAGTGTTTCAGGTGTGAGCTCGACCAGAGCAATGCCCAAGTGAAGCAGATTGAGACTGAACAGTTTTTGTTTAAAGGCATTTTGGAAACCACAGTAAAGGCAAGCACACTCCTGCGAGCATGCACACATACAAATGCACACACACACATACATACAAATACACATGTATGTACACAGACACACATGCACAAATACACACACACACACGCAAACACTTGTGCATGCACAAAGCATACACATATACACACAAATGCACGTACACACGTGCAAATACATGCAAACACATGCACATACCACATACATGCATGCAGGAGCACACACATGCACACACAAGCATGCACACGCATATGCGCCCATACTTCACATTTTTTTCTCGCTTTTTTCCCTCGGAAAACCTGTTGAGAACACACATTTTGTTCCACAGACGAATTATACTTTGTTTGGATGATTGCCTGTGCAGGCCACTGGCCTTTTGAGTGAAATATTCTAACTGAACCCTGGCGACCTCAAGCAGTGTCAGGTGTTACCATCACTGCCCACGCAGCTGCCGGGGATAGCCTGGTTATTAAGATGGGCTGGCTCGGTCTGCAATGATCCTGGCCCCCTCTCAGTACAAGTGCTGACATGGGGGCGGTCACACCTGCCTTTCGGTCCCTCCAGATGTAGGGTGTGGTGAGGGTACAGGACACGTTTTATGAAAAGAAACAAGAATACAAGGTTGCCAATGCTATGGGCCAGGTCGGGGTGGTGGGAGCAAGGTCCTCCCACACTCCGTCCTAGAGGAACTGGGTCTTGGTCCTCGGGTGAAGGCGTCCCTTCCCCCGGCTGCTCTGGTGCGTCATCTACGGAATGAGCGTGCGAATAGAACCGCATTGTGTCCGTGCCCAGGGTGTTCTCAGATGAAGGAAAACCCTAGACACACAAAGGCCGCTCCTGTGGCTTCGGGGCGTCTGTGCCTCACGTGGGCATAGGTGCCCCTGGGCTTCGCTGCGGGAGCCCTGCCGTCGGATCCCCACCTGGACGCAGCCATCCCTGTGCACATTCCATCCTGACCGTGCCATGCGTGATGAGCCCTGGAGATGCGCGCTGACCCGATGCAGGAGCTGGACACTGCGACGCTACAGGACACCGCCACCCACCGCCGTGCACCGCGAGAAGGCTCTGAGAGGTCGTCGTTCCTGACACGAATTCCTGCTCTGTCCAGTGTCTTTGTGTGCCCTTGGGGCGGGCCCCTGAGAGTTCTGAGCTCTCAGCCCTACTGCCGGCGCCCCGCGGGGCCCTGGCGCTGGGCGGGACCCTCCGATGCCTCCCTTATTACTTGTCAGTGACTCAGCACCTGTGCCGTATGGGGACTCATGTGCCCAGGAGCCGATCAGTCTCCGCTGGGACCCAGTGCGTCCGAGAGTCCTGCCCAGTCCCCACGCCCCCGCTGCTCAGAGGCTGGGCTGCCCGCACCCTACAGTCTTCAAGGTGGACTGTCCCGGCCTGTCCAGATTCCATCCCACATGTGGATGCAGATCTTGACCCGCATGCCGTGCGCCCTTCCCCTGAAGACACAGGATGGCACTCGACAACCGCACAGAAGTGCTGATGGGCCTGACGAGGGCATCGCAGTGGAGCAGGGTGCTTCTGCAGTCGATGAAGTGGCACCACAAGCGGGGGCTGTGGAGAGGGAGGTTGGGTTTACTTTAAGAAAACATGTTTCTATTTTATGTTTTTTAGATTCCACATGTAAATGAGATCAGATGGCACTTGTCTTTCTCTGTCTGACTTATCTCACTCAGCACAATACCCTCTAGGTCCATCCATGCTGTGGCAAACGTAACATTTGCTTCCTTTTATGGCTGAGTCACATTCCATTATAGAAATACCAGAGGCCCGGTGCACGAAATTCATGCAAGGGGCTCAGCCCTCACAGCCCCAGCTTCGTCCATAAGGTCATCCAGAAGGTCGTCTGGAAGGGCTTCCGGAAGGTCGTTCAGCTGTCTGGTATAATTAGCATATTATGCTTTTATTATTATAGATACATCACATCTTCTTTATCCACTTATTGCTGCTGGGCACTTGTCTCGCTTCCAATTCCTGGCTATTGTAAATGATGCTGCAGTGAACATAGAGGTGCAGTTAAGTTTTTAAAGTCGTGTTTGGATTTCTCTGGATACACAAAATACCCAAGTGGAATCTGATGGTTGCCAGGTGGGAGGGGTTTGGGGGGATGAGTGGAAAAGGTGAAGGGATTAGAAGTACAATTGCCCTTAAAGAAACAGGCACAGGGATGGAGGCACAGCATAGGGAATAGTCAATAACATGGGAATAACCAGCGCAGTGTCAGGAGGTCCCCGCTAACGTTACCGGGCACCCCTTAGTAAGTTATGCGAATGTCTGAGCGCTATGCTATGTGCCTGAAACTAATATAATATTGAATGTCAACTGTCATTGAAAACTTTCTAAACAAGGGAACATGAGCCTGAGAGAAGCTGAAGAGGAGGGAGGGAGCCGTGGGGAGCAATGTGGTTGGGCGGGCGTTCCCAAAGGGACCCCGCAGCTGTGATGGGTGCGAGTGAGCGCAGGGCCCAGGGGTTCGTCCCTGTCAGCTGTCGTGGGACACAGGCTGCCTTGCTCAGGAGGGCCTCCCACCCGGGGCCACGCCAGGCAGGCTGTGTGACCCAGGCCCTCACCCTGCCCAGGCCACGCAGAGGGCCACCCAACTCCTGTGTCCCAGGCTGCTGAGTGCTCACTGGCTTCCTCTGTCCACAGCTCACCTGCAAGCCCTCCCCTGCCCCCAGCGCACACCCTCTCCACACCCTGCCCACCACCCCCACTCCTGAGCTGGTTCCTAGCGACTCAGCCAGCGACTGTCCCTGGTAGGTCCCACTCAGACCCTGAGCCCCAGGTGTGTTCCTCCATGTGCCACCTCTCCCCACCCCCGGGTGACTCGCCAGAGCCCCACAAGAATGCAGGGCCTGGCCCCCGTGCCCGCGTCAGCCCGGCTCTCCCCTGTAGCTCCAGCAAGCTCCTCAGGGGATTTTGTGTTTGAGGACGTGCAGGGTGAAGACTGGCAGTCACCTGCCGGAGGTGGCAGGTCTGTCCCCCTTTCCAGGCTGCTGTGACATCGATGCCACTCCATCTCTCTGGCAGGGTCGAGACCCTGGCGTGGTCTCAGGGGGACTGCAGCTCACACACACCTCCTCTGGGCGCCCCGTGAGGGCTTGATCATCATGTGTTCACTTTCACAGCAGCAATTTCATGTATTAACTCCCTAAAGTTGAGGTAAGTTACAGCCACACTTCCCGACGCACAGGATGGTGGGGGTGGGGCCAGGTGAAGCCGCAGGTGCCATTTGCCCCCAGGACTTTGCTGGTGGCCTGGCCAGGCAGGCAGGGTCTCCTCCTGCTTCCTCGTCCATCAGGGGCCGCTGGTCTGGTGTGGGCAATGGGTCCCCTGCTGACGTTGATTTGTTCAGGCGTATTTGCTATGCTGGTGAGCTGTGGAGCTATACATAGAAAGCGGTGGTTTTTCCTTTAACCAACCCAAAATTAAAAGAGGAGAATTTCCTTAAACTTCCCAGAGGCATCAAACCCAAGACGGCGAGACCCTGAGACCCTGGGCACCGAGCACAGCGGAGCTTTTGTCTGTGGGAGGTCATCAGGAAACTGCCCAGAAGAGGCAAGAAAGGAGGAATGAGCCAACGCAGGGCTCAGCAAGAACAGCACCGTGGGCGAGGGGGGACGGGCTGGATGCTCCGGATGAAAATGCACCCATTCGGAATACCAGATAATTTAGGGGCAAGAATCAGGTTTATTTGGCTTTAATTAACTGGATCTAATTAAGAAAATTAGAGGGTGTTAAGGAATCCCAAGAATTCTCGGAGAACAAAACGACCCTCGTCTATCCGTCCCGAGGGCTGCCTGACTCTAGAGCGCACAGGACACGAGGCCCTCCGGGTTGTGAAGGAGAAACACGGGCACATGGATTCCATGGGAGCGCAGGGCCAAGAGGAACGCTGCCCGCCCTCACCTTTCATCCCGAGTTAATGCCTTCAGGAAGCTGGCTTAGAGGGATGCTGACATTTCAGGAATAAACGAGAGGCCTGTCATTACACAACTTGTTTTTACATGGATGTTGCATAGAGCAAATCAAGCCCTTCAAGACATCCCGCCCGGCACTGCTGGAGTCGGAGTGGGCGTGGTGCAGCCAGTTCACAGCACACCTGGGGCCGTCGTGGTGTCGGCCGAGATGTGCACGTGAAGGGGTTCGGGTGTGGGGGTGGGGGCGGGAGGGACTGATTTGTAGCTTTTGCCCATTTCTGTGGTGTAAATTCTCCTGAATAGCTAACACCACTGGATGTTGCAAAGATAATCAAGCGATCTCGTCATGGGGTTAGTTTACCGGTATGGCTCCTACCTACGTCCTCTCACAAGACACAGCCTGATCTTTGTCCTCCGATGATACCAAAGGGCTTGGGTGATTCCCGGAAAGGGCCGGGATTACAGAGGGAATGATTTCGAATCACACGTGGGACTCCAAGCAGGGACAAGCTGTGAGTGCTGGTTACGCGCCCGGAGCTGTTGCAAGTGGTGATCCACCCTGAACCACACGGATCCTGAACTTGGCGAGCGTAAATCCTCGCAACTTTAGCCCTGATTCGAATAAGGATTCTTTTATAAAAGGAGAGAGAATAGGCTGACAGCGACACATGACATTGTGGGCTAAAGCAAGACCCATTGGCTGCTCAGGGGGATGAGCTGATGAAATGTCTCCTCAGTCAGATGGGAGGACCAAGGCTCTCCAGCATCAGTCCATACCCAGAGGTAGCCCATTGACTGGCAGTTCCCCAGGGGCCGGGTTTATAGTCAGGGCTAGCCAATCAGTGTCAATGACAAGGACCCAAACAGCTGTAAAAACAGGGTGTGTGGCTGCTGTAGACATTTAGAAACACTGCCAGGCCCTGCAGTGAGGTGTGGCCCGGTGAGCGGGACACTGAGTCCTCCTGCTGGCCCCTCCCACGGCCCCCAAATGCTCCCACCTAGGAGACCTGAGTCTCATTAATGCCAGGAAGACACACACACAGCCATGAATTAGTCTGCGAACTTTAGCTTGTCACCTTAGCTTAAAACAGAGACTGAGCCCTGGCTGGTATGGCTCAGAGGATAGAGCATTGGCCTGTGCACCAAAGGGTTGTAGGTTCAATTTCTAGTCAAGGGCACATACCTGGGTTGCAGGTTGGATCCCCAGCCCCATTGGGCGTGCAGGAGGCAACCAATCACTGTGTCTCTCTCACATTGATGTTTCTCTCTCTCCCCCCTTCCTCCCTCTCTTCCATTCTCTTTTAAAAAATCAATGAAAAAACATTCTCAGGTGAGGATTAACAAAAACCAAAACAAAACCAGAAAACAGGGCTGAGATGCAAGCCTGAGAGAGGGGTCGAAGCCCAGGTGAAGCTGCAGTGGGGAAGCCACCCTTCGGGGAACAAAAGCAAAGAAAATGGCAAACAGGGAAGAAGGAGAGTCAGCTATAATGTTATATCAAGAAAAAGGAATTACTTTCCCCTCAATAGAAAGATGCTTTCTAACTAAGAAAAGCGGAAAGAATATTTTCTGATGGTATTTCATAGAAGTTGGGGGGCCTGCCCGGCTCCACGTGCTTTTTGGGACCAGGCAGCCCCCCATTCAGAGTGTCCCCTCTCCCAGCCATCTCCCCTGGGATATCCCACCACTTCCCGATGTCCACTTTGTGGTCGGATGTGTGCCGTCTGGGGACCTTCCAAGGAGGGCACCGAGTGGCTGACCCGTCCACTGGCCTGGACCGTGCGTGACCTTCGGGGAGACTTGGTGGGGTCCCAGATGCAGGCTCCTCTCCTTCCCACCCCCAGCGGAGAGCCTGCGTAATTGATGTTTCCCTGGCAGTGTCTCCCCGTTCCCATTGTTCACTGAGCTGCTTGCCGCTGTGGAGAAAATGATTGTTTTTATTAATTTGAACTTCTGGTGTCTCCCACTGTTGGCTTCACTGCTCAGAATCCCGGCACTTCAAGAAAATCTACGTGTATTCATAATCTAGCAAATAATTGTTTACTGGGATTACCGCAGGCTGTGAATGCCCGCGTCCCGCCGGAGACGGCAGCGCAAGCTCCCCCGGGCTCAGGGCGGGAGGCGACGTTGCCGTCCTGAGATGAAAGGGGGTGGATGGGAGTAAAATGCTACTTAGTGGTCTACACGCTGATCCCTGGGATTTAAGGCCCGGCATGTGCTCAGGAGCACAGGGGCTGTGGGAAGCTACCCTCGCGTGCGAGGCCAGGGTGGGGGCACATGTGCAGCCTCGAGTGCCTGGCCTGGAAGTACAGACCAAGCGCATCCCCCATGGGAGCACAGGGGTCTGGCGAGACCTCCTGGGACACACGTCACTTCTGAGTGGAAAGGAGAGGACACGTCAGCGTTCCGAAGCTGCCCAGGTTCCAGGGCAGGAGTGACACCTGCCTGGGGGGCCTGGCCTTGGTTTTGCGTTCCTCATTTCAATCAGCACGGTGGGTGCGGGTGGGAGGGAGGACCTCTCTCAGCTTCCATCGCTGCCCAGACCATATGTCTGGTCTCGTCCGTGGGCCCTCTGGGAATGTTGGAAGGCCCGAGGGGGAAGTACTTTCAATCTTGGGGTGGGGGGCGGGGGATGGAGTGGGGGAACCCTGCAGGAGAATTTTCCTGGCCCGCTTGCTGGAAGTCGGCAGGAGACCCGGAGGATTCTGAGCTTCTTGACTCTGCATCTTGCCTGGGTCCCGTAGCCCAAATCGGCAGCCTCCCCTCTCCTGTAAGCCTGTCCGGACTCAGTCGCGTCTCTCCCCACACAGCTCAGGGCGGCGGTTCTGCAGGGAGCCTAGTACCTGGGCCAAGGCTGTCAGGGCCGCTGGCTCAGCCCCTGCAAGCCTGCCTGTGAGTCCTCCCAGCCGGCCCAGGGGCTGGCCACAGGTGCCTCCTGCTCCCCACCCCCTGAACCTGACACGGAGCAGAGAGCACCAAATCGTTTTCGGGGACAGACACACACATCCCCCTGGGACATGCAAAGGTGGGTCCAGACTCCGTGCAAGGGCTGGATAAGCCTGTGCACCCAGGGGATGCCAGGGGATGCCAGGGGACACCAGGGGGACCTGGCCTCAGAACTCATTCCCCAGTATGCCCAGATCTTGCCAACAGCCCCAGGTCCACGTGGAATCCAGTCCCCGTGGGTTTCCTCGGAGCACGGGGTGTGTGCTAACTGCCTGCTCTCAGTTCCCATTCCCTTCTCCTTGCCAGGGACCCCTCCACGCCCCGAGTGGAGCCTCATCCCAGGGTCGCTCCGGCCCGGCAAGGCCTCTGCACAGAGAGCCTCTGGTGCGCGTGCACCTGGCTGCGGCCACCCCTGCTTCACGGTTCCTGACGCTGCCACACCTGTCAGACCTAGAACGTGGTTCCAACTGCTTCCCGTTCTCAGGATGCTGTGCGATTGCAACTGAGGAAAAGCCATCAGTCCTAGACGTCACGGATCAAGAGGGCAACCAAGTTCCCGGGCCTCCAAGAAAGGGCAACAGTGACTCGGGGAGTCAACCCAGTGAGGAGCCGCTAGGGACAGTGCCTGGCTCTGAGGACAAGGGTTACACTGGAGATTCTGCCATGTGACCTCGGAAACCGGGGGGAGGCGGGGGGCGGGCGATTCCGGTGCCAGCGTGCTGCTGGCCAGTCAGCTCTGTTGAATCTCACAGATAGTGGTGTGGGCAGCACCGCGCGCACCGGCGGGTCCAGGGGGTCAGCTGCAATAACCCAGCTCCAAGTTCACTCTGTTCCCCGCAGGAGAGCTTGATTGTTCAGACCCTCAATGCCAAGGTCTTGCGGACAGTCTGTTTCTCTGCGAGGCAATCGCGGGAATCAAGGCCAGCGTGCTGGCCGAAGGCAGGGACCTCAGGCCCCAGCGCCAGGACAAGGGCTGTGAGAGGCTCACTGTCCTATTTGAGAAAGGACAGACTCCCACTCACCACCCCATCCTAGCCCCACATTGTCAGTCAGACGGGTAACGTGGTAACCACCCCCGAGCCGACGAGTGGTGACAGCACAGCCAGGTTCAGGCCCAGCAGGGGCGGCTGCCTGTCTGGGCTCACCTGCCCTGCCTGCTCAGACCCCCACCAGGCCAGCAGTGCTCATCATTCTTTACGGGGGCGGGGGGGCGGCACTTTTCTCCCACAATTAGAGAAGCTTGGAGAGGAGCATCCGGGTACGAGGGGACAGGTGGGGAACTCTCGCTCTCTGGGAGCTCAAAGCAGACCCCACCCTTCTCACAGGAACATCCCCACAGGTGGGCCAGCCCAGGGGCTGCGGGGGCGGGGCAAAAACACCAGCTCACCATGTGGCACAGAGGGGCTGGGACAATGCTCTCCGCTCTCCCGGATGGCCGCAGGGTGAGGGCCGCTGGGCTGTCTTTACCTTTGCTTGTCCCTGACGGCCCCAGGCAGGCTGCCCCCAGCGTTGCCCTGACACAGGGTCACGGCGTTAGGAACCGGCAGATCCATCTGCAGGTCGTGTCCCGCCGCCCCGACCAGGTCTGGCCTCCCTTCCTGGCGCTGAAGCACCTCACTGTGGCAGCGCATCCTGGGACCTCCACCTGGGAGAGTCACCTCTGGACCGCTGTGGCCTTTTCCTGCCCTCTCATTGGACAAGGTCGCTCGTTATGTCCCGCCCTCCAGCCACCTCACACAAGGTCACAAGGGCACAGGAGATGCCTGTGACAAGGTGGCACCATCCCCATGGGCCCTGGTCTTGCGGGGCCTCCTCTGGCCTTCTCAGGGTTACACCATGGTGTTGGGGGGAGGTGCTGCCTCCCGCTGAAACCTGCTGGAAAGTTTTGGGGATTTTGCGTCCTGTTCCTGCAGCGTGGGCTCCAGTCCCAGAGAGTTTCATGCTCAAGAAAGGAGTTTTCTGGGTACGAGACACTTTATTTTTTATTTATTTCTTACTTACTGACTTTAGAAAGAGAGAGAGAAACATCAATTTGTTGTTCCACTTATGGATGCACTCATTGGCTCTTGATGTGCCCTGACCAGGATTGAACCCGAAACCTTGGTGTATCGGGACAACATTTTAATGCACTGATCCCCTACCAGGGCCAGGGTACAAGATGTTCCCACGCTGAACTGGAAGCTGAGGGAGTCTGCTACTAGACCTTTGAGATGGTTAAAGACTAACTGGGCTGATTTCACTCCTGTTGGGGGGAAAAAGATTTCTGCCTCCAAATAGAAGTGAAAGACATGGTGGAATAGGGGAATCCCAGGGGTGTCCTTGTCACACAGTCAGCGATAAAGGTGATGGATGGGAGAGTCACCAAGAACCACGTCCCATGGGAACCGAAGCGTGGGCCACCCGCCAAGCAGAGCGCCCAAGGCCAGGAGAGCGGAGACATGGGATGGGCGATGAGGATGGATGGGACCCCGCTCCTCCCTTCCCCCTGCTCCAGTCCACCACGGCCGGAGCAGGGCAGTGTCTGTGATTTTAGTCAGGGCGGATCGTGCTGGGATTGTGGTGGGACACCCAGGAACCAGGGGCCCTAGCCTTGGGGAGGGAGACAATGTGTCAGGCTGGGTGGGACGCTGGTTTCTGTCGCTCCTGAGGAAGTGAGCACATCCGTGCTATCAGCAGGAGCTTCGTCACCTTAGGGTGGCGTCAGCGGGAGGAAGAGAGAGCAGACTGTGCCCCGTGGATGAGGGAACCACGCCAGGGGACACTAGTCCAGTCCGCCAGCAAGTGCTCCTGGCTTTGCTATGGCAGATCCGGTCTCCGGGCAGCAGGGTAGGCACCGGTCACTCGTAGCGCCTTCAGTCCCTGGGTACCCATGGCTGGGCACAAGGTGGACACGGGAGGCTGCACACACCTAACAGTGGAGTGTTGGTGCTGGTGCCCAGGTGTCTGGGGGCTCCCGGAGAGAAGCTGGTGAGCCGCATGGCCGCCTCCCCGACTCCATCTCTGAGGCGCAGAAGGAAGCCCGAACCAACATGGGACACCTCCCGGACAGAGGGCCTCATGCTGCCTTTGTTGTTGTTGCTAATCTTCACCCGAGGACATTTTTTATTGATTTGTAGAGAGAGTGGAAGGGAGGAAAGAAGGGGGGCGGGGAGGGGGAGAGAAACATAGATGTAAGGTGCCCTGGCCAGCACTCCAACCATGGAGCACGCCGGCCAGGGCCCCCCAGGCCTCTTGGGGAAGAGCGAGAAGGAGGCTCCCCGAGGACCAGGCCTCTAGCGCTGAGTCTGGCGTGGCCAGCCCACTTCCTGATCGCCGGGGAAGGCGGGCGGGGCTCGGGAGAGAAGCCTTTCATGCAGCCAGGCTCCCAGCTCCTTGCCGCTGCTAGGGGGCCGGGGGGGGGGCGGCTAGTGGGGGGCCAGGAGCAGACCCCAGGAGGACCTCCGGCATCTTCCTGGTCCCAAGCACATAGACCGATGATGCCCAGGTTTCCAACATGTCTCCCAGGCCGTGCTCTGCCCTCTCTGTGGCCTGTGAAGGGAACAGGCCAGGTGCCCAAATTAACCAGGCAACCGTGACCCCCTCGGCTAGGCCTGCGGGAGGATCGTGCCTGGACAGCTGCTCCTCCTCACTCTGGAGAAAGGCCGGATCCAAGGGCAAGTCTCCGAGGAGATGTCCCCTCGACGTTTTCTGGACCCAGTGCCTGGCTATCCATGGCTGAGAAGCAGGGAGTGAGGGCCTCGGGAGGGAGCTGCCCGCAGGGGAGCAGGGAGCTGCCCTGTCACTGCCGTGGGTGCTGGTCCCCAGCTGCCCAGGGCCCCTCTGGCGCTGGCTGCCTGGACCCCGTTGTCCGAGTTCTGGGGAAATTTTCTACACTTTACCCAGACTCCAGGTCGGGGTCGTGTGACCCAGGACCCTGGACCTGAAGCCTGATCCCTGTTCCTCTCCTCACCCCTAGGGCTCTGCTCCCCAGACAAGGAATGTGAGGCAGCGGGCCCCGCGCATCCAACCTGAGCAGGACCCTGGGACCCTAAGCCTATCCTCTTCCTGTGGGACCCCATTGGCCTGGTAGGTGCAAATGGTTGGCCGTGACTCCTCTTGCCCGAGCACCCTGGACTAGCACTCTCATGGTTCGCAGGGTTCTGTCCTGTACCCACCCGGGACCTGGAGTGACATTCTAACTGCAAGAGAGCATGACCTAAGGGGGTGCTCTGCACAAAGGCCTTTCGAGGGCTGAGGCATCATAAACATTGTTGAAGAAATGGACTGACTTGTAGGCCGTGGCGGACACGGTGAAATTTTACCGTGTGTGTTTAATGCCTTACACCCACTCCTGCAGTGGCTATGCTTGCAGGATGAGGTGGCGGAGCAAGTCCAGGTCACCAGGTAGGAGTTTCGCTTTCATTAATGACAGAGTGAGGCTTGGAGAGCAGCCTGGCTCAGGCGGAGCTCACTAAGTATTGTGAGCAAATAAATGAACCAGATGTTTACCTATAGAGAACTGGTAAACCCTGATGCTGGGGCTTTGTCCTCACGGAGGCCAGGGCGCATGCGGGTTTAGGAAAGGGCTTGTTTCCTGATGGGCCCGCGGTGACGGAGGCCGGGGGGAAGCCGTCTGGCTCCCCAGCACTGACAAGGCTCCCATCTGAGGGTGATGGTATTGATTTCCCTCCTCCTCTTGGCCGTAATGTCCTGAATCACTTCCTTTGTGCAATTGCCCAAACCCGCACCCGGCTGCCGCAGCGGGGACTGAAGGTTAAGGTCCGGGGGTGGGGTTCCGCATTAGCGCTCGAGGCCTCCGGCCTAGAAGAGCGAGCAGATGGCGCTGAGACGCAGCTCCCGTCCGGGCGGCTTTCTCCATAATGGAACCCACATTAAAAATGATATTATCTCCACTTTTAAAGGCCCTAATGGATGATCTCTGTCTGTGAAATGTGTTCCCGGCCGGACCAGCCACGGAGTGCGGAGAACAAGCCATCGGGAGAAGAAGGCCCTTCCCTCCGAGAAACAGCAGCTCGCGCGTTTCCGTCCCAACCAGCCAATCGGCAGGGTCCGTTTTAATACGCGGCCCAGAGCAGGGCTCGTAGGGTTTCCCGCAGAGGGCCGAGAGTGGTTGAGCTGTATGCGATGTGACAGGCCTGTGATATTTTCTGCCATCCTTGTTCTCAGCAAAGTGCTCTAAAAACACGCTCATCATTTATTTATGGGACCCGTCAGTTAACTCGTGAAGGACTGGAGCATTTCCAAGGGCGTTCAGAGGGGAGTGTCCTGCTTGCCCTGGGAAACTGCCGCGCCACCCTGGCCGGTCAGCGATGGTTTACCCGCCCGTGTCCAGCGACGGGGAGCACGCAGCCAAATCACCGAGTGTGGTCATCTCAGTGCGTAAGGGACTCATTTGAACAAATCCGTAATATCTATTTAAAATCACAGAAACTTTGGATTCTTTTCTGTAAGGCATTAAGATTTCCAAAGAAGCAATTTATTCCCTGGAGGCGGGTGAAGAGCATTTGGCACCAGGCAGCCTTCATGATCCAAAAGGTGAGTAGGAATGTGCTCTCAGGAATTTCAGTCTTTGAATCCACGGTCCAGTTCCTGGTAACATGGGCCCAAACCAAGCCCCACTCATTAACCTACATGACACATTTTACCCAGAAACATTGAGGAATCTGCATAGACCCCCAAAGCATTTCCATTTTCAAATATCAAAAAAGCATTATTTCACTCCTATGTTAGCTTTGGACTCTCTGTACTCACAAAAGAAAGAAGACATGAAGCTATTGCTTAACGATTCTGGCCATTGTACATAGTCAAACCCAATCACTAACACATCAAATAAGTAAATAACTAAACGGTTACAGGTGAGTGAAGGTGAGCACCCCCTGCCCGCCCGGGCTCCCAGGACAGGGTCCCTGACTACGGCCGCGAGGCAGCTCCAGGCTCCAGGCTCGTGGGTTGGTGTTGGCACGTTATCTTCCAGGTCAGGCTCTAAAGCTGCCGGCGTGCGGGTCTGGGCACCTGTTGCCTTCGCCGTCAGGTGTGCAGGTCAGCACAACGGTGGCCCTGCCCATGGACGTCCCTTTCAGGCCTTCAGAAGTGAGAGGTCGCCGTCCTCCTTCCCAGCCGACAGTGACCACCGCACAGACACGTGCGGAGGCGATGACTCTGAACCCCACAGCACAGGCACCCTTTCTTCAGAGCGCCGAGCACAGTGAGTGGCGTGGAGTGCAATGGGGGAACAGGCGGGGAACACCTGGACGCCGCCGGAGCCTGGATCTCACCGGGATCCATGGCACAGCCAGGCCTGGCCCAAGTCCCTCTGATTTATCACCAGCCCTGAAGGTGTTGACATGATGAAGACAAATCCTTCATGATGTAGCTTGTCAGTCGCCCACAGTGATCCATCTCAGCCCCAGTCACACCTGAATGGTCCCTGTTTTCCTGCCACGTCACACAGGGGAACCAGCCACCTGCCACGCCTCCTCACGGTGCCGATGCCACGAGGATGCTTCAGAGCCCGCAGGCACTGGGCCTGCCTGTGTCCTATGCTTTAACCCTCACTGCACAAAGGGAGGAGCGGTTCCCATCCTCATCTAAAAAATACTTGTTAAACCTCACTTGAGGATGTTTCTCCATTGATCTTTAGAGCGAGTGGAACGGGGGAAGAGATGAGGGTGAGGAGAGAGAGAAACATCGATTCAAGAGAGACACATGGATTGGATAAGGATTAAAAAAAGGCACAGAACGTCTGGTGAGAGTTACAATGAGCCTACACACCTAAGGAATTACAAGATGTTTTTCTCTATTTTGTTTGTTTTAATATATTTTTATTAAATATATTTAATAAAGAGAGGAAGGGAGAGGGAGGTAGAAACATCAATGATGAGAAAGAACCATTAGCTGGCTGCCTCCTGCACACCCCACATTGGGGATCGAGCCCACAACCCGAGCACGTGCCCTGACCGGGAATCAAACCGTGACCTCCTGGTTCATAGGTCGACGCTCAGCCACTGAGCCACGCCAGCCGGGCTGGAGTTACAAGTTTTAATCAGAAATGGTAATGATCATCTCGGATCCTATGTGTATAGGCAGAGCCCACAGTGACTAGTTTAGACGGTGGGAACCTGCTCAGTGCATGGTGCTCACGCCCGGTTCACACCTGGTACCAGGTGTCTGCTCCCTTCAGGAAGAGAGAGCCTGAGTCAGGCAGCCAGGACCGGAACCCGCCCAGCCCTCCACGCCTACTTCCGTGGGCTTGGGGAAGTCTGCCTGCTGAACACTCAGGCCCCGTAACTGCATCCATGGCTGTTTTCCTATCAAGCTCGACCTTGAGAAATGACAGGACAGGCAAAAAACCTGCATGAACCTCACACCCTCTCGCTGGGCTGATTCTACCGCTATAGGAAAAGGAGCTTTAGACTCCTCTGCCCAGGCCACCTACCAAGATCCAGGCCGGGGACCCAGGTTGACAAACCCAGAGCCAAGCGCTCCCCCTGCCGCCGGCACACACCCCGAAGGCCACTTGGCCCACGGTGGCACCCAAGGCTTCTGGGTTCCACTGACTTCTTTTTCTGAACTCACAGCTCCCAGGAAAGACTAGCTGGACAGCTGCCCCTTCCTCCTGGAGCCTTTCCCATGGCACGTGCCTCCGGACTGGGGACTCGGTGGAATGGGACCTCCGTTCCACCCCCCCCCCACCCCCCTGCCCCATCGCCGCCTCACGGAGCTCTGAGCGGCACCTGCCGATTGAGAAGCAGGGTCACGGAGACCCACGCTGAGTCCTCAGACCGGCCTGCACTCGGCGTCCGGTTCCCGCGGTGAGTTTTTAGGAGTCAAACAGTCATTGTATCTCCCAATACCCCCCCTCCCGCCCGAAAACAACTGTTTCTAATCCAGCTGCGCCCCACCCCCTGATGCGGCTCCGAGCGAGTGCCAGCGCTGCGGTGCGGGTCCCGCGGACCGGACCGGAAGGCTGTCTGAGGAACGCCCAGTGTGGCTGTCGGGCCTGAAAGTGATTACGTGAGCGGGGAAGGGGTTTCCAGGGCTGAGGTTTGGGGTGCCCCTCCCCTCTCCCTGCTGCGGGGCTGGGACTGTGAGCGGTGCCAGGGGGTTATTCCTGAGGAGCTGGAAGCTGTTGATGGGGTCCTCCTTCCGCCTAGGAGAAGGGCCGGGAGGGTGGGGACATGTGCTATCGAATGTTGGGCCTGGGAAATGCGACGAGGGTTCTGCAGCTGAGATCCACCATGTGTTTGGGAAGTCACGCTCTGGAACATCGCAAAGTATTTGCTCTGAAAGTCAAAGGTGTTTTCTGCTTAAAACTCAGGTGAAACACAGACTTAGAATGCCTGGCTTGGGCCACGGGCAGGGAGGGTCAGGCCGGGAGCGAGAAGACGGAAACCCACACCGGACCTGGGAATCGCCAGCTCGGTGTGCTCAGCAGCCACCTATCCTTCCTTCTGCCGCTCCTTTCCAGCGGCCATGAGCACCCGCCCTGCCTTTCCCGGAGCTGGCAGGTGTGCGGTGTGGCGATCCGGAGCCACGGAAGCACTTTAAGCGTAAAGATGGGGTGCTGGGCCGCTGCTGGTGTTTGTTGTTCCTTTCCTCAACAGGCATTGATTCAGTGACCGCCTCAGGCCAAGAAGCAGCGTTGTTCCTGTGAGAGCAGATGCGGTCAGCACAGTCCTGGAGACCTCACGCGCCTGCGACTGCGCCTTCGGAGCTGGTGGCCGCGGGCTGCTCACCCCCTGAGACTCACTTTCTCCGGGGCCCTCGGAGAGAGCTGAGCGTCCGACATTCAGAATGTGCAAGCAGGCTGTGCGCCATCAGCAGCTTCGTACGCGTGTGGCGCCGCTACTTACACCATGGACCTCGGAAAAAGAGACAGATAAGAGACCTTCCCACCCCCGCCTTCCCAGCCCAGGGCCGCCCCCACAGTGAGGTTTTAAGGGCAGAAAAGATGCCTGAGGACCCCTAGGTGTGGGAGGAATGCTTCTTGGACGCAAGATGTTTGTTTCCTAGTTTCCAGGTCCCTAAACCACTGGGTATGAAGTCTAAGAAAGCCCTTCTGAGAAGCAGATGTCAGGGTCTGACCCAAACCCCTTTATATTTTTTAAAACGCCTTAAAAATAGGGAATTCTTGTTCACTATACTAATATCATGTTTTACTAACTAGAAAAGAAGACTATGTATTTTCATTTAAGAGTTTCATAGATTCCCCCTGGCCAGTGTATCTCAGTGGTTAGTGTGTTGGCCCAAGCACCTAAGAGTAAAGGGTTCAATCCCAGTCAAGGTCACATGCCCGGGTAGCAGGTTCACTCCTGGCCCTGGTCGGGTGAGTGTGGGAGGCAATCAATCAATGTTTCTCTGCCCCCCCTTCCCCCTCCCTCTCACTCTCTGTAAAAAGCTAATAAAAAATATCCTCAGCTGAGGATTACAAAAAAGAGTTTCATATGGTCTCTAGACAGATTACTACCAACTGCTTTTTCTTTTTCTCTGTTTACCATGCAACTTTGCTTTCTGTCTTAACTTAACTCATTCTAAGTCGGGGGTGCCCAGGGCTGACTGAGGGGACAGTAAGGACAGTGCTTGTCTGGATGCTAGATCAGGCCTGACTTTTCCAACATTTCTCTCCTCTGGTGCCTGTTGCTAAATGGCTCAGCCCCTGTCCGCTGATCCCAGAACCCAGGAAACAAAGATGATAAAAAAAAAGTCTAGATCAAGCAATTCAAACTCAAAGGCTAACACAGTCAAATAAACAAGGTGTAAGTGTATGTGGGCCGCAAAAAACAACAAAAGCTTCAATTTTCATAGAAATGTAGGTTTATTTCGATAGAGACATGCTGAATACAAAGGGCTGAAATAAATGAGTAACCGTTAACATAAAATAACAGAACATTTTAATAAAAATTAATATTTTTTCTTGAACGTTAACTTACCAGACACTGAATAACTGCGCAAATTAATAAGTGTAACGCAAATAAACCTATTTTTATTGTTCTCTGAAAGTGAAATATTTCCTGTTGCGCACACCAAACGAGTCAGTCCAAGACTAATGACATGGCAATCGATCAGCTGCTGAAATATTCACTGCTGGTATTAGTGGAGAGAAATGGTGCGCCTGCGTGTAAGGCGCATAAGGGAAATGAATGCAACACGATTATAGTAATCAATCATTAGCGAACGTTGTAGTTCTTTGTTAATAATTATGTATAACAGGATATTATAAAAATTAAGTTATGAAATTTTTATTAAAACGTCTCTTACATACTGTTATATTGGCTGGGCCGCAAAAATATACATTGTGGGCCGCATGCGGCCTGTGGGCCGTGAGTTTGATATACTTGGTCTAGATCTTGATTGGCATGGGGAGTAAGGAGAGCTTAACTGGGAACGGAACCACACACACCTGCAGGACATGGCAACACAGACACTTCCCGAGCACAGAACCACACACACCTGCCCGGAAAGGAACCACACACACCTGCCCGGAAAGGAACCACACACACCTGCCCGGAAAGGAACCACACACACCTGCCCGGAAAGGAACCACACACATTCCTCAGCTAGGCACCCAAGCCCCTTCTCCACGAAGGGCAGGCACCCAGCTGCCCACACCCCACCTGTCCTCACCGGTCCCCTGAGAACACTGTGACCTCACCTCCCTCACCATCCTTGCTCAGGGCCCCCTCTGAGTGGACCTCAAGGCCAGGCCCTTCGTCAGTGTCTGCCCTCCGCCCCTGCAGGCCTTCAGACCCTCTGCGAACCTTCCCTGCACAGCTTTCCTCCGTTCTACCGCAGTCCCCAGATGCTCCACCATCCTGGGCCCCATCTAGTCACAGAGTCGCTCATCAACGCGCACCGAAGGGTTGGCAACCAGAACCAACACCATGCTGAGGTTGTGAACGGCCTTCCAAAACGGATCCTAGAAAACAGGCTTTGAACCATTTGGAGTATTAAGTTCCCTCAGTAACTTGTGTTGAGGTCACAGACTGAGGACATAAAAATCTCTGGCAAAATCCATTTTTAGCTAATTTTTCCTTTTTTTTTTCTTTTACTGACTTAGGTTTTTGACCCAACAGCACAATACAGTGTGGACTCATGTTCCATGTTTTCTTGTTACATGTTCATCATAGTTATGAGTTTTCCTCTATTCCTAACAGGAAATGTGAGAAATAGAGACCAGCATTAGCAGGAAAATAAAAAGGACCCTCAATGTAGCTCTCTCGATTCTGTGGCATATTTTTCTAGACTTCGCTCTGCCTCTCATTCTTTCTCTTTGACACACAAAATAACATCAATTGTACAATATGTTATTCACTTGTTAATGTACTGGGACATCTCCCCACCTCACCCGCTTTGTATTTAGATGGACAGATGTCATTTTGTTTCAGGGATGGACTGCAGTCTATGTAAGGGAGCCGCTGCTGGACACTTCACGGCCGCTCGTGGGCGTTGCACTGATTAGCCTGCTCACGCGCCCTTTGGTGCCTCTATGATTATTGGCTCAAAGTGAAATTAGGGCATTAAGACATGGTGCTCTTTAAAGCTCTTGCAATCTTGTTGAAACAAGATTAAATATGCCACATGTTCATTTACATATTCAATAAATACTCTCTGACTTAAGCTAAGTGTTCAAAAGCAGGGTTCTTGAGGCAAACCAGGAGAGCTGATTCTACCACCTTATCTGGTATTTTTTCTCTTTTATCCTCAAATTTCAGGAAGTGTGTGTTGAGCAACCCTCTGCATGGGCCTGTGTAATGCTTCACCTGCCATTGGACGCTGTGGGCGCTGGTATGCTTTTCTCCATTTCAGCAGGAAGACGTCCTCCGGGAGCACATGGCTCAAGGCCAGGGGTGGTGCTGGGTGGGGATGGTCTTCGAACAGAGGCGCTCATGCTGAGCTCAGTGCAGCCCTCATGTGACATACACTCACCCCGCTTGAGCCCTTCCTGAGGGGCCAGCACATCAGGGTTGCTGGTGGGTTCAGGTTCCTTCTGGTGGCCCCTGTGCTGACCTCACCTCAGCAGACCCACAGGTGCCTGGGTTGGTAGCTCTGAGCCATCCCAGCAACACCCGGGGAGAGGCCCCCTGTAGGGAGCAGCTATAGGATTAAGCCTCGGGCTGACCTGTGGCAGGGCCACAAACAAGTCCCATCCTGGAGGGCAGAGCTCTCCAAGCACAATTAAGCCTGACCTGGTAGCCCTCCCTAACTCCTTCCTAAGTAGCTAATGGGCTGTGGGAGGTCCAGCAAGTGCTGCCAAAACAAGAACCTTTGTATACATGTTAATCCACCCTTGTTTTAATCAGACTGTATAAAATAAACACACTGTGTCGGCTCTGGGTCACTGTCTCTCCATCAGAGGGCAGTTGTCCCACCCGGCCCCAGCTTCTTCCTTCTATCTCTGTGTCTGTCTGTTTCTTTCATTTTCTCAACCCCCAGCCACCCCTACGCAGGAACCGGACTGCTCTCTAGCCGTGCTGGACACAGAAAAGAGAGAAATACTTATATATGGCACCCAAACAGGGACCTGAGTACAGGGGAACACTCAAAAGTCAGGCGAGGGGGTCGCTCCGAGAAGTGCGCTGCGCAACAAATCAAAGAAGTAAGGTAAGGAGCAGATAGTTATATGAGCTGGGTGTAAAACATGGGTAATTCAGGATCTCAGGAAAGAGGTCTCTACTCTCAAATGCTTAAAACTATGCTCAAAGCTAGAGGATGCTCTGTTAAGCATAGTCAGACTCTTGATTTCTTAAGTTTTGCTCATGAAACATGCCCTTGGTTTCCTGAAGAGGGAACCATCAACTTTCAAATGTAGGAAAAGGTCGGAAAGCAGTTGCATGACTGATACACAGCAGAAGGTCCAGAGAACATTCCTATTCCCACATTCACACTATGGTCTTTAATTCCTGATTGCCTTGATCCAGCACTGGAGAGTTTAAAAATGTCTAAGCACTGGAGAGTTTAAAAATGTCTGGCCACAGCTTTACAGCCTACAGTGGAGGGGTGCAAATCTCTAAAAATACCACTTTCCCCCTCTTTGCCACCTCCGCCCCTGCCTGTTGCTCCTGTGACCGCAGACAAGATCCCACCTGATAAAGATTTACTTTGTAATTATGAGCAGGAGCTAGAGTTTGAGCCAGAATGGGACAAGTGTCACTGTGAGCGGGATGACTCAGATGATAAGAAAGGTTTTGCTTGCAGCTGCCCAGCTTTTACGGCTGAATGCAGGCGCTCAGCTGAAAGTGAAAGCGACTTCATATTTCATTTTGTTGGAAGCTCAAACTACTTGTAGTGGGCTGAACCAAGGAGAAAGGATTAAAGGAATTTCTCAGAAACTGCCAATAATTCTTTATCTTAAAAAATCTTTTTCTTTCCCTCCCAGGCCACCAGAAATGCTTAGCTAGTTAAATTTCTTTCTATGTGTCTGTATTGTAACTTTAACTTGCTTTTCTCTGATTTATGATTTTATTGTGCTGTGTTAAAATTTTAAGATTCTAAGATTAATTTGAAAAGTGTAAAATCTGTAAAAATTGCAACCCAGGAAAGTTTAAACAAAGGCCAGCTAATTCCAAGTATGCCTTTAATTTAATTTTAAAGAAACAGTAGATGGCCAGACCATTACTAAATTTCCCCAGAGATAACAGAATGTGGGAATGGGGAGAGAAAGAATATGAGTGGTACACGTGGCCTAAAACACAGGTTCTAAGAAAATTCCCTAGACAGAAGGAAGTAACTAAAAAAGGCCCCAGCCCATTGATTAGTTTTTTGGTGATCCTGTAAAATGGATTCCTATTCCTGGGAGTGTTATTAAAAGTCTAATTTTTGTCATGTTTTTATTTCCCAGTCTGTCATTTAAAATTTGGATAGATGAGACATTTCTCACAATTTAGGGATATGTCTAGGATTTCTGTACTCATGAAGAGATAAAGGCTAGATTAAGAGAAAAGGCGCACAACCACCCAATTTTGGGTGGCTCTTGAACTGAGCCCCATGTGGCTTCACAGATGCTATAGAATAAACCCCAAGACTGTTTTTCTTTAAAAGATGGCAAAAATGACACAAGGCTGTATTTGGGCAACAAAATTAGTGTTTCCATAAAAAGGGTAGTTCTTGAATAATAATGGGCCGCATTCTAAGGTTGCCTCACAGGTACGCAGGCACTCCTGTTTTTATAAAGGAAACTAAAATAAAATAATACTTTAACATTAAAGCCACTGAAAGTCAGTAAGTTATCTCTGTTACAGAATTTGCCAAAGAAAATGCCTTGGGCAATAATAATTGACTTTAAAATAAAAATTGTTAAGGCAAAATATACATAACTAGAATGAAAGATATATGGTAAATCTTTTTCAGTGGTAATTATGTATGAGTAAACATAATTTTCCGAAGTCCTTGGTAACTTAAGGACATTGGAACATTGCTAAATTCAAAAAATTGTTCAATATCTAGGTATTTTAAAATGACAAGGTACTGAAATGTCAGTCTGAGTTCGCCTCGTGTGAAAAATCTAGAGGATAGAATTGAGTCTGTTCATTGAACGAGCCTTGTGCTTTGTTTGAGATCTATCCTTATGGATGTGGCTATGTTGATAGTCTGAGAAATGCTAGGTGTTTGGCTTGCCGGCTAGAGTTTGAGGCTTCTGGGAGTTTGGAGTTCAGGTTAGGTTGGGAGGAACTGTATGGTTGTGACGGCACAGTGCATGGAGTGTGGAGGTTCATCTTTGAGAGGAATGGTTATTGTGTCTTCTCTGGAGAGACTGGTGGTTCAGTGTGTATTGTGGTCCTTATGTGTATTGCGTGTGGTGGAATTTCAACCTAGGAAATAGTATTTTGTTGGCCTAATTAGAGGATAAGGATTAATTCTATGGTCTGAACCAAATTTTTAATGCTAAGACCAGTTTGAATTTAATTGGTGTCTTTTAAAAATAATTTTTAAAACTGTATAATATAATCTTTGGGTTATGTATATTTGATAGTCTTTCCAAGTTAAATTTCAAGACTTTAACTGAGAGATAGCTTTGGGACATTTCAAGGGCCCTGGAATGATTCAAGGATTTATTATCTTCTCTTAAAAGAAATACTTTTAAACTAAATTAGGCCAATCTAATATACTCAAAATCACATGGGAAGCTTTATCAAATAAAAATTAATAATTGTGTTCTGTTTAAATACATATAAGCAATTGGTTCTAACAAAGTCCACCATAATATTTGCAAAAAGAATATTGTTTAAAAGTAAATTTAAAAAGGAGAAATTTTAAAATCTCTTCCACTACTATTTGCAAAGTAAACCAAAAGTTATTATTCAGGCATTAAATCTCACCATTAATGAGACACCATAAAGAAAAAGAAAGTTACTTTTACTTGAGATGTATGTATTGCAGTATTGGCCAGCATGTTTTTCTCCTACTAGTTTTTCTGAAAAGCAACCAAGTTGATTGTTCTATTTAAAAGAAAGTAAAAGTTTTGAAAAGGAACTCCCTAAATGTGGCTTAGAGATTGCTCTAGGGAAAAATACAGTGGGAAATGCCCTTCAAATACCTAGAAACTGTACTTAAAAATCAATGTATTAGGCCTCAAAAAGTATAAATATGAAAGGATTACCTCAAGACCTTAAATGACTTTTAAAGGTTGTTAGAGGACATTAATTAGTTAAGACCTTATCTAAAAATCTCTATAGGAGAAATGACAAGTTTATTCAATATACTTAGGAATCCTAAGAAAGTTTTTATTAAGTGTATTCAAAGACCTAAAGACCTGCATGTAACAACAGTTTGCAACCATCTAAAAAATATAAATGCCAAGTGGTTTGGGGCCATATAGTAAATCCTATCTTCCCTAAACTAAGGACACTTAAAAGTAAATAATTCACATTTTGCCTCCCTAACCAAAGCTTATGTCTATATACTCAAAAGGACTGAGAGCAGAAATCCAATTAGTGTAATTTATTGTCCACACCCTAGGACAAATAAAGTTAGAAAATAAACCTTATTTCAGACTGATTTAAATTAAATTGAAATAAGTGTATGTGGCAGGGGAACAGACAGATAGTGGAAGGTTACCAGGGTTTAATATTGTTGCAGAGGCTTGTCTCTCACCTGGAGATTACTTATTATAGAAGCCTTTTATCCGTGTTTATGCTGATATTTGTGCTACTTTCAGGGAAAGGGCCAAGATGCAGGAGGGGAAAGCATTGGGTAAATGAATGCTGCTCCAAGACTGATGTTGATGATAATCCAATGCCCCCCAGGCAGGGAAACTTCAAGCAGGGCCAGCCCTGGTCCCACCACACAGTAGGGGCCTCATCATTAACCCCAGAGATGGGGCCTCAGGCCATTGCCACTTGAGTGCACGGTCCCCTTCTTCGGGCATGATGGGACTAATTTTAGGGAGGAGCAGTTTAACATTGAAAGGGTTTCAAGTTCTCCCTGGGGAGATAGATCAGGACTATACTGGAGAAATTAAAGTAATGGCACAAACAATTAATACTATAAATCAGGTCTTACCAGAAACAAAAACAGCACAAATTCTCCTTCTGCCCTACTATCCAGAAGGGCGGCCTTTAACCCGTCGGCCCCGATGTGCAGCAGGCTTTGGGTCCAGCGACGCGGTGTACTGGGCAAGATTAGTTAAGCAGGGCTGGCCTGAGTTAGAACTAAGGGTTAATGGGAAGCCTTTTAAAGGGGTTATAGATACTGGAGCTGATGTGTCAGTCATTGCTTTCAGACACTGGCCACAGGCCTGGCCTTTAAACCCCATGGCTTCTGAATTGCAAGGAGTGGGGCCTGTTACTCAACCCTTGCAGAGTGCTCAACTCCTTCGATGGGAAGATCCAGATGGAAATCCTTTAAAGGTTTTAATTTTCCCTATGACACATACACCCACTGGGGTCATTTGGCCAGCTCCTGGAGTTGTTGAATGGCTATATTTGGCTCATTCTCCAACTGAGGTATTAACTCCTTTCCATGATTTGGTTTCCCAGCTAATAGCTCGAGCCCGCCTTGGATCAGGCCAGTTAGTGGGCCGAGACCCTGACCTTATTGTAGTGCCATTTATAGCTATACAGCAAGACCAGCTCTGGCAACGATCAACAAGTTGGCAAGTTGCACTTGCTAATTACTCTGGACAGGTTGGTAACCATTACCCAGCAAATAAGGTTTTACAATTTCTCTCAGTTACTACCTTTACCTTCAGGCACTAACAATTTTTACAGATGGATCCAGTTCTGGAAAGACTGGATACTGCTGCAGCAGGGGAGCAAGGGTCCTTCAAACCCCTTATATTTCAGCACAACGGGTAGAAATACAAGCTCTTATTTATGCCTTGACAAACTTTGCTACGGAGCCCATCAACCTATATCCCTTTGCACTCGCTTGCTTTTTTCTCGATTCCTTTATTTTAATGCTAACCGTGTCGAGTCACACTCGACATCCAAATGCAAAAGGTTAAAGTGATAATGCCTATGTGGTAAGTATGACCAAAATTATTGAAACAGCTACTACAGGGCGCACTAATTCGGAGGAACTCTTTCATTTATTTTTCAGCCTTCAAAAGGTTATTAGAGAACAACAACTTCCCTGCTTTATTGGTCATATCTGATTGTTCAGGTCTCCCTGGTCCGTTAGCTTTAGGCAATGACACTATTGATCGCCTCCTTGGTGTAATGCAAGAGGCTACCCCATTTTCTCTTGCCCAGTCCTCCCATGCTTTGCATCATCAAAATGCTGCTGCCTTGCACAAACAGTTCCATATTTCTCGGGAGCTAGCTCATCAAATTATTAAGCAGTGCCCTCAGTGAGTAATTCATTGCCCCTCCCTCAGCCCCCCACCCCTCAGCCTGCCCTCCCCCAGCCTCCCTTCCCCCAGCCTACTCTCCCCCAGCCTACCCTCCTCCCAGCCTGCCCTCCCCCAGCCTACCCTCCCCCCAGCTTCCCCTCCCTCAACCCTCTCACCCCTCAGCCTGCCCTCCCCTAACCTGCCCTCCCCCAGCCTACCCTCCCCCCAGCTTCCCCTCCCTCAACACTCTCACCCCTCAGCCTGCCCTCCCCCAGCCTACCCTCCCCCCAGCTTCCCCTCCCTCAGCCCCCCCATCCCTCAGCCCCACCCTCCCCCAGCCTGCCCCTACCCATCCTGCTGTCTGTGCTGACATCTGCAGGTGCACAGGGGCCACAGGACTGGACTTGGGCTCCAGCTCCCGCCCTCCTGTGCTCCAGGACCAGTCCCTCCTGTGAGCCCCAAGCCACGGGCCTGACGACAATGTTAATAGTATCAGGATCTGCAGTGCTTCCCTGGGACCTAAGTGCTAACATCCTCACATGCTGGGCTCTTTGCTGCAAATACTTCCGGTTCTGTGAGGCCTTCATGAAGTCACTGTTACAGCTGAAGATGGTGGGAACCAGGCATGGAGCCGCACTGGCCGCAGCTGCATGAGGGCACATGGGATGTGTGTGACCAGACACACATGCACATGTGTGTGGAACCACTGTGCTTTGGAAACGTTCTGGAGGCTGCACATTGACACCTGCCACCCATCGGGGGCTGGGCCACAGACCCCAAATACATGCGTTGGTTACACTTTCCGAGGAGCATGGTCTCTTGCCATTGCACTGTTAGCACCCAGCGTTTCAGTGAAGTTTAGGGAGCAAGTTTAAGGGCTTGCAGCACAGGCGGGAAGCGGCCGAGCTTCTCGCAGCGCCATTCTCCATGAACAGGGCCCACGCCACGTCCTCTCACGCGGCCGATACGCTGGGCCCGTCCTCCAAAGGAAATGCCTGGATTGATCGCCTTCCCCTTTTTAAATGCTGCTATTGCCTTTGGCCCCAAAATGACAGGTTTTAAACTGTCATTACTCTAAGTTGCAAACAGATTATATGTTGATATAATAGAGGCTTTACCTTTAATTTTTGTTTTAGTATCTTCTCATAATGGGTATCAAGCCATGTTGCACCTATTTATTAAGGCTTTCCTCCAAAGGTGTCTTGGTTGCAAAAAAAACCTCTCCTATTCAGAGGCCAAGCGAGGCCCCTCCTGGAGATGGCAGGGACTCTGTGGGGTTTGGGTTCTGAGCCGGGCGACCTCACTCACCACCACTCCCTGGTCCCCCACATGTAGCCGGTATCATCCCATCAGCCCACCTGCTCCTATGGCTCCAGAAACATCAATTTCTCCTGCCTTCCTATAAAATCTACTGTTCTTAAAAACCTGGGGTCACGGGCTGGATTGTATCCCCCCAGATTCCTATGTTGGAGGCCTAACTCCCGGCATCTCAGCATGTGGCTGCTTTGGAGAGAGGATCATCACAGAGGTGATGAAGGGAAAGCAGGTCACACGGTGGGCCCTGGTCCAGGGTGACCGGGTCCTTATAGAGAGAGGAGATGAGGACAGACATGCAGAGGGACGACCAGGTGAGGACATGGGAGAGAGGCCTGAGGAGAGCCCACACCTGGACTTGACCCCAGCCTCCAGGACGGCAGGGAGGGGGGTGCGGGGGGCAGGCATTTCTTGTTGAGCCACCTGGTATGTGGCCCTTGGTTGTGGCGGATCTAGGAATCACACGCATCTGGTAAAGGACAGCTTCCCATGAGGCCGGCCAGGGCCGGGCCTGCCCAACAAGGGACGTTCCAACTGCACCGCCACCTGCGGGAGGCCCTGGACGCCCCTGAGGGGGAGACTTATCTTCCTGTCTCTGGCCACAAAGCTCAGAGCCTTGCTCATGAGTGTCAGTGCTCACCGTTTATGAGAAGATACTAAGCAGGCTCAGTTTTTATTTCTATGCGAAGACCACTGTTTCCTCCTAGGACCCACACAACGGACGCCACCAGCAGCTACTTGGCTGGCCCAGCATGATTCCATGCCGCTCAGGCCCCCCCCTGGATCTGCAGCAGGCGAACTGGGAACGGGAAGGGGACGGTGCAGGGATCAGAGTTCCCAGTGTCCTCTGCGATCAGTGGCCTTGCTGTACACACAGCTCCCCTGTGCTGGCCACGCGGGTCTGATGCCGGGCCACAGGGAGAGCGGAGTCCTTCCCGCTGACCCACAGGGTGGAGACCGAAGCAGGAAAGAATCAGTCATTTGTCCCAGAGAAGAGCAGCTGACCAGGAAGCCCCACCTCTGGCTGTGTGGGAACCGGTGGGGGAGTGCCGGCCAGTTTCCCTGCAGGGCAAGGTCCGCCCGGCTGAGGGCAGAGGGACTTTCTCAGCCAGAATAAAGGCTGGGAGCCAAACCTGACTTAGGTACCTTCCAAAAAATGCCATTGCCACCGATGCCCGCAGGCCTTGACTGTCCCCGAGGAACCGGAAGTGGCAGAGCTGGCCAGGGAGGGTGTCCTGAGCCAGGACTGGCGCCTTCAGCCAGGTGTGTTTGCCAATGTGTGATTTGTCCGCTCATCACATGTATGTGAACAATTCAGCCTCGGGGTCACCTGAGCATCATTGATTATCAAGTGCAAACTCTGACCAGGCAGCTCAGGTGGCTGCCTCACCTTTTCCTCTCTCTCTCTCTCCTCTCTCTCTCTCTCTCTCTCTCTCACACACACACACACACACACACACACACACACACACACACACACACACACACACACACATACACAGGTGTTTCGGTTGGTTGACAAGCAGAGAATTAAAGCTCCCTCTCAAAGCCTAAAGCAAAATGCTATTATCAGGGAAAACACTTCCTTTCGGGCATTTCCCAGGTTGTGGGGGTCTAGGTGCCCCCAGCAAGCCCCCAGACCTCTGACCGCTGGCTTTTGCCTGGGTTGGGGGGAAGGTGAGCTTGTATCCCAGTAACACGTTGAGCTTGGGGACTGAGCGCAACTGTGTCAGCCCCGGATCATGGGAGAGCCAACCTGCAGAGCCCAGCAGGGGCCAGGTCTGGCGTGGAGGGAGGGGACTGGCCTGGAGGAGGGGAGGGGAGCTGCCTGGGGGTCTCAGCAACAGAAGGTCCCCGAGCCTCCTGAAGGTTAGGGCGCAGCCCCTCTGCCTTGAGCATCAGCAACCCTCCGCCGTCGGTTTACACCGGCAAATGTGCAGGCTGCGTGGAGACTCGTTCATTCCCCCACTAGCCACCCGCTTGAAGAGCTCCTGCGGCGGGATAATCACAGCGGGAGGGCCCCCGGCTCCCGGAACACAGGCGGCCCCGGGTCCTGTGCCGGAGGACAGCACTTGCGTGAGACCTTTGGTATCCGACTGGTCAGGTCAAAGCGCTCTGCTCTTGGGTGGGGGCTCAGGTGCAAACACAGGTACAGGCAGCCCCTCCCTCCTCGGCCAGGGTGGTTCCTGCAGAGGGTGGGATGCAGCCAGGCCAGGGCGGGCAGCTGCTCGCAAAGGTGGTCTTCATGGCCGGCCTCCTTCCTACGCCCTATGGGGTCTGCGCTCCTGTGTAAGGCTGCATCCTGTGATTGCACTTTAATAAATAAAATAAATCACTCTGTGCTTAGGTTACAAAGGACAGTGACTTCCATCCGGGTGGCCGCCCTTCCCCTGACCTGGTGGCCAGCCCTCCTCCTGACCTGCTGACCAGCCCTCCCCCTGACCTGCTGACCAGCCCCTCCCCCGTGACCTGGTGGTCAGCCCTCCCCCTGACCTAGTGGCCAGCCCTCCCCCTGACCTGGTGGCCGGCCCTTCCCTTGACCTGGTAGCCAGCCCTCCCCCTGACCTGCTGACCAGCCCTCCCCTTGACCTGGTGGCCAGCCCTCCCCCTGACCTGGTGGCCAGCCCTCCCCCTTACCTAGTGGCCAGCCCTCCCCCTGACCTGGTGGCCAGCCCTCCTCCTGACCTGGTGGCCAGCCCTCCCCCTGACCTGCTGACCAGCCCTCCCCTTGACCTGGTGGCCAGCCCTCCCCCTGACCTGGTGGCCAGGCCTCCCCCTGACCTGGTGGCCAGCCCTCCCCCTGACCTGCTGACCAGCCCTCCCCTTGACCTGGTGGCCAGCCCTCCCCCTGACCTGCTGACCAGCCCTCCCCTTGACCTGGTGGCCAGCCCTCCCCCTGACCTGGTGGCCAGCCCTCCCCCTTACCTAGTGGCCCCCTCCCCCTGACCTGCTGACCAGCCCTCCCCTTGACCTGGTGGCCAGCCCTCCCCGTGACCTGGTGGTCAGCCCCCTCCCCCTGACCTAGTGGCCAGCCCTCCCCCTGACCTGGTGGCCGGCCCTTCCCTTGACCTGGTGGTCAGCCCTCCCCCTGACCTGCTGACCAGCCCTCCCCGTGACCTGGTGGTCAGCCCTCCCCCTGACCTAGTGGCCAGCCCTCCCCCTGACCTGGTGGCCGGCCCTTCCCTTGACCTGGTGGTAGCCAGCCCTCCCCCTGACCTGCTGCCCAGCCCTCCCCTTGACCTGGTGGCCAGCCCTCCCCCTGACCTGGTGGCCAGCCCTCCCCCTTACCTAGTGGCCAGCCCTCCCCCTGACCTGGTGGCCAGCCCTCCTCCTGACCTGGTGGCCAGCCCTCCCCCTGACCTGCTGACCAGCCCTCCCCTTGACCTGGTGGCCAGCCCTCCCCCTGACCTGGTGGCCAGGCCTCCCCCTGACCTGGTGGCCAGCCCTCCCCCTGACCTGCTGACCAGCCCTCCCCCTGACCTGGTGGCCAGCCCTCCCCCTGACCTGCTGACCAGCCCTCCCCTTGACCTGGTGGCCAGCCCTCCCCCTGACCTGGTGGCCAGCCCTCCCCCTTACCTAGTGGCCAGCCCTCCCCCTGACCTGCTGACCAGCCCTCCCCTTGACCTGGTGGCCAGCCCTCCCCGTGACCTGGTGGTCAGCCCTCCCCCTGACCTAGTGGCCAGCCCTCCCCCTGACCTGGTGGCCGGCCCTTCCCTTGACCTGGTGGTCAGCCCTCCCCCTGACCTGCTGACCAGCCCTCCCCCTGACCTGCTGACCAGCCCTCCCCTTGACCTGGTGGCCAGCCCTCCCCCTGACCTGGTGGCCAGCCCTCCCCCTGACCTGCTGACCAGCCCTCCCCTTGACCTGGTGGCCAGCCCTCCCCCTGACCTGGTGGCCAGCCCTCCCCCTTACCTAGTGGCCAGCCTTCCCCCTGACCTGGTGGCCAGCCCTCCCCCTGACCTGCTGACCAACCCTCCCCCTGACCTGGTGGCCAGTCCTCACCCTGACCTGCTGACCAGCCCTCCCCCTGACCTGGTGGCCAGCCCTCTCCCTGACCTGCTGACCAACCCTCCCCCTGACCTGGTGACCAGCCCTCCCCCGACCTGGTGACCAGCCCTCTCCCTGACTTGCTGACCAGCCCTCTCTGATTACCTGGTGACCAGCCCTCCCCTGACCTGGTGGCCAGCCCTCCCCCTGACCTGCTGACCAGCCCTCCCCCTGACCTGATGGCCAGCCCTCTCCCTGACCTGCTGACCAACCCTTCCCCTGACCTGGTGACCAGCCCTCCCCCGACCTGGTGACCAGCCTTCCCTCTGACCTGGTGACCAGCCCTCCCCCTGACCTAGTGGTCAGCCCTCCCACTGACCTGGTGGCCAGCCCTCCCCCTGACCTGCTGACCAGCCCTCCCCCTGACCTGGTGACCAGCCCTCCCCCTGACCTGCTGACCAGCCCTCTCCCTGACTTGCTGACCAGCCCTCTTCCTGACCTGGTGACCAGCCCTCCCCCTGACCTGGTGTGCTCTGAGATGAAGCAGGCTGCATATTGGAGGAGCCCTCATGGCGAAGAACTGAGAGATGGGTCCAGCCACGACTTCCCTGAAACTGAATCACACCAACAAGCAGCATGTGAGTGAGCTGGGAGTGAGTCCGTCCCCATGCGAGCCTTCAGATGAGACACAGCCCCAGACAATGCCCCAACTGTGGCCTGGGAGACCCAGAGCAGACGATACAGCTGAGTCCCACATGGATCCCTGACCCACGGAAACTGCAAGGTAACAGAGTCACTCTTCCAAGCCACAAAGTGCCTGGTAACTCCTCACGTACTAATAGATGACTAATCCCTCAGACTAATGAAAAGTTGTGCGTATAACCCATCTCCACATTTCCAACACAATTATTTTTCAGAGGAAGAAACTTCTAGACACAGAGCAATGTACTCAGTGATAAATATCGAACTCTGGTTTTATCTCCACAAGGAGGAGACTGTCCATGTTGAAACCAGGACATTTCTCTTCTACCCGTATTGGGAGTGGGCTACTGAATGAATCTTCTGTACTTTGAAGATAGTGCTGGATATGCAGCCTAGCACTCACTCAATCTCTCACAATCCTGTGTTTTGCCCGCTATTGCAAATAGATGCTCCATATCTTATTCATACGCCCAGAGTCACAGCTAGGAGTTGCTCAGCTCAAACCCTCTGTGTCCATCGAGGATTCTGACAAGACTTGGGTATTTATGTAGAATGTTAGGAAAACATCGGTCAGAGGTACACAATAAAGTGGCATCAGGGGAAGGCAGACAGGAGTCGATGCTGAAGCAGGCGCAAAGGGGAGCGGGAGCAGCCTGCCCCCTGAGCTCTGCCCCCTGAGCTCTCAGGACCTGCCTGCAATCTTGAAAGCACTTCCATTTCCTAAGCCAGGGTTCCAGTGCCAAAGCCCCCCTGGTCCAGCAGGACGGCAGAAGGGCCCCAGCCAGGGGCAGGAGCTGGAGCAGGAGGTGGCTACACAGCCCAGCACACCCACTGCTTTCCTCACCTACCTGTCATGAACCTTCAGGCTACCTATGAGTTAGTTCTGAGACATCAGCTTAAAAATAATACAGAGGCCCAGCTGGCGTGGCTCAGTGGTTGAGTGTTGACCTATGAACCAGGAAGTCATGGTTCGATTCCCAGTCAGGGCACATGCCCGGGTTGCAGGCTCGATCCCCAGTGGGGGGCATGCAGGAGGCAGCTGATCAATGATTCTCTCACCATTGATGTTTCTATCCCTCACTTTCTCTCCTTCCTCTCTGAAATCAATAAAAAAATATATTTTTTAAAACTAATAATACAGAAACAATAGTGATGACAAGGCTTTTGCTTGCTCACTTGCAGGGGTTCTAGTGGAGGATCTAAGACACACACAGCTGTGCGAGCAGAGCCGCCGGAGCCGCCAGCAGGGCATGTGCTGCAGCCACTCACCAGGCAACCTCATTCCCTGAGGAAAAAAGCACAATTTCACAGCATGCCCAGGTTTTTCAATACAGTTCTCCTTTTTATCTTTTATCTATTTATTTATTTTGCCTTATCTCTTTTTAAAAGATGATCAAGATCTTCCTTTCTTCAACGTCCCTGGAAGCTCTGGAGTGGAGGAGGCCTGGGCGAGGGCTGTGAATGTGGAGCCTCCCTGAGGGGCCGAGTGTGGCCCATGCCTGCCTTGGGGTGCTGGTCTCCACGGGGAAGGACTGTCCGGCGGAGGTCCGTGTCTGTGAGTCCCAGGGACCAGTCCTCCGCTACGCCTGGGTTTGCTGAAATTCAAGGAGTTCATAGAAATCCGCACAGAACATCCGCCACTGCTGAGGGCGGTTTGGGGAAAGGGCTTCCCCTGCTCAGGACGCAGAGGCGAGCCTTTCGGTGCATGGAAGTCACTTTAGCGAGGTGACAAGTGATGGTGCGGGAGAGATGGGACGGGTGGCACAGGGACTCAGCGACAGCACGGGGGACCTCAGGGGAGGCAGGCCTGTCTCCCAACCTCCGGGAGAAGACAGTTAAATCAGGGGCCCTGGGCGAGGGGAGGAGGGAGCGGTCCCGAGGGCTTGAGGAGGAGGAAGAGGCAGCGGGGCTTCGGCGGGAAGCGCCAGGGCAGCGGAAGGGAGCTGAGCCCCCACCCTCACCCCCACCCTAGGGCACAGTGAGGAGCGGGCTTGGACGGGCCACCGCACAGGTAGGACGGACCCAGCAGCACGGCAGACTCGCAGGGTGGATGACACTCACACACTGGTCTCTCCAGAGAGAAGTAAAATAACACAACATGCAAATATGTTAAAGGTAATTTTAAAACATTTTCCAGAAATAAAACCATTCTTGAATTGACAGTCTTAGGGGCACACAGGAACGAAGCACGCGGTGATAAGTTGTAAAAGATGAATTCAGGGAAGGAGTGACGCCCACAGGAGGCAGTCGGGCCGTGGGGCGGGGGAGGGGATATTCTCCCCTTTGCTCCTTCAAGACCTGCCTCTCAAGCCAAACACCCATTCAATCGTTCAATCGCGAGGCTGCTGCTGGCCAGCTCCCTCCTCCCTGTCCAGTGCCTGCTCTTCAGCCCAGTGCCTGCCTATTGCGGGAGGACGCCCATGGATGCCCGCCCGCTCCCAGCCCGGGTCAGGCCGCAGGCACGCGAGAAAGCAGCCCCACAGGGCGTGGGACAGCGGCTGGGAGAGTGAGGAGGTGGGTTCTCAGGGCACCACATCGGGAACCAGCTGCTGGGAGTGGGGCCCCATCTGCTCTTCCAGGCGTTTTCCTTGAATCCCGCTGTTGAGCCTGAACACTGAGAACTGGTCCTACTCTCCTTCCTACAACTGCTGTCGCTGAAATCCGGCGTCCTGCCAGTCCCTCTGTGGGTGCTGGGGCGCACTGCAGTCCCAACAGATGACCGGGCAATGAAGTCCAGGGTGTCGGGAGCGGGGACCCGTCACTGAGGGTCCCCTGTACGAGGACCCAGGAAAGGTCCTCACCCCCTTCCCCTGAGCACCTGTGTGCTGGCAGCTGGCAGGAAAGACGGCCTGGGGAGATGTCGCCGCGCCTTTTGCTTCCCGGCTGCCAGGACCCTCCTCGCAGGACCTTTGGGCCTGATAGAATAAAAACTGTGCATGCCCCACAGCACGCACTCTGCCCCCAGCCTCCTGGGCCCGCCTCACAGCTCTAAACATCTCCCTGTCTAGAAAAACACCGAGACATACCTGTACACAGCACACACCACACACACTGCAGCATGCAGTTTGAAGTGAATCGTTACATGTTCTTTTGCAAAGCTGAGGTTTACGTCCTGTGAGGATGTGAGGATGTGAGGACGCTCCTGTCCTAGCCTTGTTCTCCGCCTGTGGCCATGCTATAAAGGGAGGTCGGGTGGTACTGGGGAGGTGGAGCCCTGCTATTCCGTGACACCCAGAACTCAGGTGCCCTGGCGACTCAGGGAAGCGGATGCTGTCGAATGCAAATGCGTGTCCCTGAGGAGGAAGCAGTTTCCGGGGAGGCGGCTGCTCTCACTGAGCCTGAAGAACACCCTCAGGAGCCGTAATGAGGCCCAGCAGACTGCAGACGGCACCCGAATGCCAACGACAGGGACCAGGGGCTGCACTGGGAGCCGCAGCCCCAGCGCAATGGGGCTCCTGGCCCTTCCCAGCCCACAGGATCCCCGACTGGCCGCGGCTGAAACTGCGGAGGGAGTGGGAGGTCCCACTGCAGGAGAGGTCTGTGCGGCCGGACCTCAGCTGGAGGCCACACTGGGGTTATTCCCGTCAGCACACGTCAGCACATGGGGCAGAGAGGGCGGGCTGACCAGCAGGGAATGGACCAGCAGGGAATGGACATGCAGGGGATAGACCTGCAGGGGATAGACCTGTAGGGGATGGACCAGCAGGGGATAGACCTGCAGGGGATGGACCTGCAGGGGATGGACCAGCAGGGGATGGACCTGCAGGGGATCGGCTAGCAGGGGATAGACCTGCAGGGGATGGGCTAGCAGGGGATAGACCTGCAGGGGATGGGCCAGCAGGGGATAGACCTGCAGGGGATGGGCCAGCAGGGGATAGACCTGCAGGGGATGGACCTGCAGGGGATCGGCTAGCAGGGGATAGACCTGCAGGGGATGTACCAGCAGGGGATGTACCAGCAGGGGATGGACCAACAGGGGATGGACCAGCAGGGGATGGACCTGCAGGGGATCGGCTAGCAGGGGATAGACCTGCAGGGGATGGACCTGCAGGGGATGGGCTAGCAGGGGATGGGTCAGCAGGGGATAGACCTGCAGGGGATGGGCCAGCAGGGGATAGACCTTCATGGGATGGGCCAGCAGGGGATAGACCTGCAGGGGATGGGCCAGCAGGGGATAGACCTTCATGGGATGGGCCAGCAGGGGATAGACCTGCAGGGGATGGACCTGCAGGGGATGGGCCAGCAGGGGATAGACCAGCAGGGGATGGACCTGCAGGGGATATACCTGCAGGGGATGGACCTGCAGGGGATAGACCTGCAGGGGATGGACCTGCAGGCAGGGCCAGGGGCCGTGGGAGCAGGGCCTGGCAGGTCTGTGAAATGATGAAGGGTGTGAACACTCAGGTCTCCCCTGTAGCAGCTGCAGGTGTGAAAAGGCAGGTGCACTGTGTGATATGTGTTGTGTACCTGTGTGTTGTGTGTGCTGCACAGTGTGTGGTTTATATCTGTTAGTGTGTGGTAGGTACATGTGCATGTGTTGTCGTGTGTGTTGTGGGTATGGTATTTGTTGTGTGCATGGTATATGTGTGTGTGTTGTGTGTGGTATGTGTATGTGTATGTGTGCATTATGTGTCTTTGTGTGTTATCTGCATATTGTGTGCTGTACTTATGGTGTGTGTTGTGTGTATGATGCGTGTATGGTGGGTTGTGTGTTGTGTGTATAGTGTGTGGTATGTGTACATGCATGTGTGTTGTGTCTGTTGTGCTATGTTGTGTGTATGGTGGGTTGTGTGTATGGTGTGTGATGTGTGTACATGTGGGTATGGTGTGGGTATGGTGTGTGTGTGTTGTGAATAGAGTGCACGTATGTGTGCTGCATGGTGTGCTTGGACAAAGGACCCATGTGATGAGGTGGCCGTGGCCCTGACTGTCGGGGGATGGGTGGTTCGTGGAGCAGGGCGGGAGGTGGTGTGTGGAGCGGGGGCTGGGGGAGGAGGGTGCGTGGAGGGGGCGTTCCGTGGAGTGGGGAGCCGAGGCCCAGGTGGCTGGTGGCTGGGGAAGGGGGGCGGGCTGAGGGGAGACGTGTGTCCTCGGAAGCCACGCCTGGTCACAGCAGCCCCGAGGACCCACAGCGAGAAGAGCCCACGCCGTCTCCTGAGCTGGGGGTTCATGTTAGGTGGCCCTCACGACACCTAATCCAGGGCAGTGGCTGCGGGACTGATGGGGCCGCCTCCAGCCATGATTTAGGTCACCGCGTGCTCAGATTGGCTATCGCCATGGCAACCGGAGCCTGCCTCGCAGGGACGCTGACACTGTTCCTCACGGCAAGCGCCTGGAAGCTGGGACAGCAGCCACCGCACTCACAGCCCAGGAAGAACCCGCCGCTCACCCCGCCGAGGGCCTCTCCCCCCTTCCCCCTCCCCCCACCTCCCCCTTTCCTCTCCCACTTCCCCAGCACCACCTCCCCCCTCCCCCCACCACCTTCCCCCCACCACCACCTTCCCCCTCCCCCCATCACCTTCCCCCTCCCCCCATCACCTTCCCCCTCCCCCCATCACCTTCCCCCTCCCCCCACCACCTTCCCGCTCCCTCCTCCACCACCCTCCCGCTCCCTGACCACCACCTTCCCCCACCACTACCTCCCCCCTCCCCCACCACCACCTTCCCCCTTCCCCCTTCCTCCCACCAACACCTCTCCCCCCTCCCCCCTCCCCCCGCCACCCCTTCCCCCAAGGCTGCAGGAGCCCCTCCAGGTGCAGAGCTCCTCGGTAGCACCTTAGGTCCAAAGGAAGAGGATGAGGAAGCTTTCTCCTAACCAGGCGCGTTCTGTCCAGAGGGACACCCACCCTGACGACGCCCTTGGAGACCAAGAGTCTTTGGCGCCTGAAGGACTGGCTGCCTTGTCCGTGTTGTCAGGCCTGGCAGCGTGGCCATGTCCCCAGATGTTGTTGTCAGGACTGGGGGAGGGGTGCTGTGGGCATCTAGTGGGTGGAGACCAGGGATGGTGCCAAACCTCCTAGCCAGGGCCTCCAGGACAAAGAGAGCCGAGTCCCAGAGCGCGTGTCCCGAACTGCACGGCCCTGTGACGAGGAAGGATGGGCAACTGCAGGCGGGCTCCCTCCCCGCCTTCCCCTGGGCAGCGGTGGGCTGTAGCCGCAGGTCCACAGGACGCTCCGGAGGGGGCGCTGCCTCCTCAGCCGAGGGGAGTGTCCAGGGATCGCCTCACCACAGGCAGGCCCCGCCCTGACAGCCTGTGAAGCCCCAGCCCAGGCCCAGCCCAGGCGCAGCCCTGGAGGACCTTCGGCTTCCACGCTCCCGGCTCAGCCACCACCCTCCCCGGCGGCCCAGGCCCTGCCGTGGCCCTTGCTCGCAGCTGGAAATCAAGGTAGTGTTCCCACCACATCAGCGCTGGCCTCGGGCTCAGCTCAGCCCCGAGCCCAGTGCGGGCACAGCTACCAACAACACTCACCACTGACTTCGATCTGCAAAACGTGTACTTTACTTCCATTACAGGAACCGAAAGAGATTCAGGAAGTTTCGATCCCCTGGAGTTCCCTTGATAATGAGCGTGTGAGTGACCCACCAACGCATGGGAAACGCCTCCCGTACATCTTCCTTCTCCATGGGCGCTCTCCTCTGTTACAAGTTCCGCTCAGCCTCTCGCTGTAATGTCTCCGGCAATTTCTTTCTAGCCTTGACGTTTGCAAATCAAGTGCCTGAAAAATGCAATGTGAAAGCCCAACCTATTTTTTTAATATTTTTATTATTATTGATTTTTAGAGAGGAAGGAAGAGGGAGAGAGAGAAACATCTATGAGAGGGGAACATCGATCCACTGCCTCCTTCATGCCCCCCTCCGGGGATCGAGCTCGCAACCCAGGCACGTGCCCTCACCGGGAATAGAACCAGCAGCCGTTTGGTGCACAAGACAACGCCCAGCCAACTGAGCCACACCAGCCAGGGCTCGTCTCTTTTAAAACTGAAAGACGTCTATGAAATGTGTTTGTGTTGTACAGTTTACAATGAGCAGTGACTTTATCATAGTCAGAGTTAGTCCATGGCAGAATGGACCGGAGACCCCGCGGCTCCAGGATGCACATGCCGACCAGCTGGCCTCGGGGATCCTGTCCACCGGGGCCCCACGCAACCGCACCGACACCGCTGGCTCTTCCTTTGGCACCGTGGCTGCTGCCTGTGTCTCCCTGAGCGCTGGCTCTTCGCGTCCCCGGTCTGTTTCCTCAAGATGGCCATCTGCGTTCTTCCAGGTAAAAAGCCTTACTTTGTCAGGTGGACAGAGGTTAACAATGAGCAGCACGCGGCCTCCGGAAGAATGTGAGTGGACTCTCACGCACGCAGCAGTTTATCGCAGCTTACGCCCAGGCGCCCTGGAGAGGAGTTAGCTGGCCTATGAAATCTGGAGTATGCGGGGCATGGGGCGTGGGGTGGGAGGGTAATTTAGCAGCCAAGCCAGAGCAGCGGCCACTCCTCCCACCCGGGACAGTGGCTGGAGACGGCAGCAGTGACCCCAACTGTGAGGGGTCTGTAAAGGACCAGCCCACTTAGATCTGAAAAAAGGAAAGAGAAGCTTTCTTAGAGATGGCTGAGCGAGCACGTGTCCACGCCTCCTGCTTCCTCAAACCCCACTGAAGTGACCATGGAAAGTGACCGTGGAAATAAAGGGTCATGTCAAGGAGAGTCCCCATCAGCGCACTTGGGCGGTGAGGGCTGGCTGGACATTCAGAAGATGGAACCGGATGGAAGATGGAAATTAGCCTGGAACCAGTATTCCCACGCAGGCAAGAGGGAGAGTGTCCAAAGCCTGGGTCTCCCCAGAGGAAGCCCGAGTTGTCGCCGAGTGGAGGCCAGGGAGAGAGGGTCCGAGAAGTGGGTGGGGACTGAGGAGCGGGCACAGCAGGCTGGCTCTGCGCTGGGAGATGGGCCACACTGCAGGCAGGGCTTCTGACGTGTGGGTGCTGACAGGGGAGACCCCACAGCGGGCTTGGGGGCCAGGGACATGGGCTGTGCCAGGCAAGGCCGCAGCCTCCTGCGTGGGGTCCTCCAGGGTCCACACCCTGAATGGAGGCCTGTGGGGTGCACTCCCATGCTCCTCTCCTGCTCCCTCAAAGCAACGGAGCAGAGCCTGCCTCCTGCCGGCAGAACGAATTCCACTGGGACGGAAAAATGCTCCCCGGTTCACATCCACTCAGCCCGCCCCGTCCAGACGGCCCACCCACGCCGAGGGAGAGAACCAACATTTGAGAAAACCAATGACACCAGGGCAGGTGCCAAACTCAGGATAAAGCCAACACCATCTCTTTAAGGAAAAAGTCCTTTTCTGAGTAGTGGCAGATAGTGACACCAGCCACTGACAATTAATGCGCTCCGATGGTTGGCAGGAGGCCCTCCGTGCGCACAAGTAGAGTGGCTGAGGTGAAACATAGCAAATACCTTAGGAACTGAGAACATGACTGTGCGGCAAACAGAACCCTCCGCGGCGGTTCCAGCACAGGAAGAGCGGGGACGTGTGTGAGGAAGCTGGAGGCGGGCGCCTGGCAGCAGGAATGGAGGGAAGGTCGCCATGGGGGAGGAGGCTGAGAAATGGGCACCAGCTCCACACGGCACCACGACTACTAGCATGTCTTTATTTATTTACTTACTTTTTTTGATTGATTTTAGAAAAAGGGAGGAAGAGAGAGGGAAACATTGACTTGTTGTTCCACTTAGTCATGCTTCTTGCGTGTGCCCTGACCAGGGATCAAACCCGCAACCTTGGTGCATCAGGACGATGCTCTAACCAGAAATAATGTCTTTAAATTTTATTAGAAGAATTATATGAAACCTAGAGTGTGATACCCTACTTAAAATTTGGTAAAAGCACCCACACAAAAATAAGACATTTTCTGACCCAGATTCAGAATATTTATCAATAATTAAATCTTTCTGAAGGAACTGAAAGTGAATACATTCCAGCAAACATGAAAACAAGACTAAGGCCAAACTGCAGGTGATGTGGAACACAGAAAGAGCAACAAACGGACCCAGGGCCAGGGGCTGCGCTGGACCGGAGAGCAAGCGGAAACGGGAAGGCAGCTGTTAGGAAGTGACTCTTTTTAAAGAATTAAATGTACGGGGACGATATTGATGAATTACACTATAGCTCCAGGTGGACAATTCTGTAACATCATCTGTATAATGCACATGCATTTACCCGAGTCCATGTCCCTTCCTCACCATACACTTGCCGCCCCCCGTGCTCCCTTGGCAACCACCAGTGTTGTCTGCATCTGCGCACTTGTTTGGTTTGTTTGTCTGCTGCTTTCGGTTTCGCATCCCACACATGAATGAAGTCGCGTGGTTTTTCCCCTTTCTGCCTGACCGACTTTGCCTACCATGACATCCTCAAGAGCCACCTATGTTGTTGCAAATGGCAGCGTGTCTCCCTTTCTGTGCTGAGCCGTACTCCATTGCACACATTTACCACACCAAGAATTCAGTCTTAAGGTCCATGCATGACGTAAAACAAACCCTCGAGCCCAAACTCCAGGTGGTTTTTAATAAATAGAGGCGTTACCTGGGAATGAAGAGAAGTTCCCAAAATCCCCTAAGAGAGGATAAACTGACCACAAGTAAAGTATCCTGAGTCAATCCCAAACGCTCAAAGTCAGAGGGAATTTACTACCAGAGCAAAACTATATCCCACTCTGAACAACCAAGCATGAGGGCGAACTTAGGACAAATTTGGGGAAAGGTCCGAGAGTAGCTCACCCTTCCTCAGACAGCCACCTGAGGGTCCACGGAAGGAAGACGCAGAATCCAGGAGACAAATGCAACACCAGCGGGGGCAGGGCTTCTCAGGACACTGACAAGTGTGAGTTCCAGAATCACTGCGTGGGGGGCCAGGGGCACCCCACCCTCACGGAGCAGGTGACAGGGAGCACCCACCCTCATGGAGAAGGCGACAGGGAGCAACCCACCCTCACGGAGAAGGCAGCAGAGAGCACCCCACCCTCACGGACCAGGCGACAGGGAGCATTAATGGAAGTGATGGACCTCCTGACACATTGATCAGGTTGAGGGTGTAATACCGGATGATTCGGGATCAATTTACCAAATGCTGAAATTTTCTGTATTGGAAGATTGAATTAAAGTGCTGTTTTCCTTTATGATGATCATGATTTTTCACCTTTAATAATACGTACACATGTTACTTTGATAAAAATTAAATTAAAAACAAAGAGATATTGGGGAGGAATACCTTAATTTTCTCAGATTATTCCCTATGCAATAAAAATAATTTTAAAATATATGAGACTATGCAGACGATATATATATGCCCCTCGCAGAATGGGGACCACAGAAAGGGGCGGGGACGAAGGGTTGGTGACCAGCAGGGGTGTGAGGGGCCAGCACTGGCAGGTGGGTCTAGGGAGGGAGGGGAGGGTCAGCTGTCCCCGTGAGGCCACAGGAGCTGCTCAGGTCTGGCCGGACCAGGGAACAGAAAAAATGTCCTTGGGAAGGTGACAAAATCCTCAGTTAGTAAGTGAGCGCACTAGACTTTGTCAGACCAGACGGCAGAATTAAGAGAAAGCACTGTGACCTGAGATGAGTCTCCAAGGAGGTAATTTTTTTTGAAGAGTGGAGAAAGCAACGCTTGGAACTGTCACATGGGTGACCGATGCAGCGACGTAATGATGGTGACATGCCCAGAAAAGAGAGCTCCGAGTCTTTAAATTAAATTATCCATAATAAAGAATTAGTGCTTTCAATCTCTAAAGGGCTTAAAAGTTTCAGAAATTCCCTCCCCAGAGAATATATCTACCTCCTTTCTTCCACTAAAGTAATCTATTTTTAGGCAATGGCAGAAAGAAAAAAAAAGTGATGATATCGGTCTTAATGTTCAGAGGGTTTTTCTTTTTTTAATTAGTGGTTCTCTCATCACCATTCCCACCGCCTCCCCAGCATCAGTGGTGTTAGGGCTCCACTTTCAGTTTAAGTGTGCCCCGGGGGCTCGTCGGGGTTCTTCTCCATCTACAACATGGTTTTCATAGGAAGAGTATTTAAAGTAGTTGAATTACAAATAAAGTGTGAAATGAAAACCATTCACAATACGAGATTTTATTGTATGGGAACATTTTTCTAGTCAATAAAGAGCATCTGCATATTTTTTGGCCAATAGCTTATAAGTAATATGAGAGGCAGCTTTCCCATCAGCATGGACTCGCCTCTCCGGGACCCGGAATCAGACCTGTCCCTGCGGCCGGCCGAGAGGCAGGGAGTGAGGTGAGAGGACTCTGCTCTGCCAGGCCACCCCACCAAGTCCAAGCCCACAGGCAGGAGTAACATGGAGCTCCTCTTTCAGAGACTCTGCCACCTTTTGAATTCTACTAGTAAGCACCCTGGAGGTCGTGAACCCGTGAAATTGTAGGTAGTCTTTCCACCTCTCCTCCCGACTGTCCTCGCCGACTGTCCTCGCCGTCACCCCATGTCCACACCTCCAAGGCACCCCAGTGCCCTCTCTCTCTCTCTTGATCCTAAAGATGCAAGCAGCGTGACCCTGTAAGAAGACTAAAATGACCATCGGGACAATGGGTCCGACACTGATGAATCTGGTAGGGGAGTGAGGTCTCAACACGCACATTGTAGTTCTCTATACTCGAAGTATTCCTTTTGTTCCTCCTTTATTTTGCGTTTAATGTTTCATGGCAAACTAAATAGCTAAGAAATTACAAATGTGGAACAGCACATAATTCTTATTATTATGGTTAATTAAATAACATTCCCCGTGACATGTCATGGTAATTATCTCTCTTCCCCTCACACTGCTTCTCCTGTTAATTTAGTTCCTAAATTTATTTCTGAACTGTGGACTTTAATAGATGGTTATTTTAATGAGGTCTTTAAAAATGCATGTGTTGTTGCAAGTCTCGTTCTTAAGGTTCGTTTTGAATGTGACATAGATTTCAGGTAATTTAAAGGTAATTTAAGAAAAGCCCGACATTTCTTGGGAAATAATTGAGAAGATAATGGAAGTGCTGTTTGTTATTTAGCAGTGATCCAAGCCTCGGCAATGGCCGTGACATGCTGATTTCTATTCACTGCGATCTCATCCGATTAGGTTTCCGATGTTGTCCTGAGTCTGATCGCCAGCTCTTGTCCGAACACTGTGTGAGTTTTACGTGTGTGTGGTTCCGAGAGCAGCTCCCCAACGGAGCAGCCACACTGGCACCAGCCCAGGCCACTGCGGGGCATCCGGGAACTTCGAGCCCTGGCCTCCGCCATCCCCCACGCAGGGCCCCCGGCGTCCCCCCTGGCGCACAGCACCCCCTAAGGAGCCCGCACCTCTCACGCTGGCGCAGTGACTGACCGCGCCCAGACCACTTCCTCCAGGCGCAGCTGTTCCAGGGTTGGACAGACCTGGATATGTATATTTTTTTATCGCATATAAAAACAAAAAGATATTTTAATTCGGGAAGAAACAAGGGAAAGCGGCTTTGAATGTGGAATTACCTATTGGAGAAGTGCAACATTGGAAACACGGTTCAATATTTGCCATTTCAAATCTGCCGCCCTGAGCCAGTGGCACGGATGTCCACTCCCATGAGGCCGACAGGGTCACGACGCCACCCCTGCCGAGCCCATCAGCAAACCCCGCGATGCGTTTTCCTCTTCCCTTCCACGCTCCGGTTCCCCAGATTCTAGGGGTACATTAGCACTTGCCTCATAGATTTTTTCCGTGGATCAATGAGCTCATGAATGAAAAATGTTTGAAACAGCCCTGGCTCTTCATAAGTGCTCCAGAAATGTGAGTTCTTGTCATTATCGCTGTTCTTTACTGGCAAACACAGAGTACAAAATTGATGAGCAGGAAGGCACGGATGGGCCAACCACACAAGGTGAGCCCACCTGGATGGGCCAAAGGCTGTCTGCTCCGCAATCCCAACCAGCCCCTGACCTTGTGTGGCCGGGTGCTGTGTGCCATCCTCCGATGGTCACTTTGCAAAGGACAGCAGAGCTTAAAGCCGTGTTTCTAACCAGGTTTCTGAGCGCTAACCCAAAAGAACCCATGTAAAAGGAGACTGAATGTGCACCCAACGCCTCTCCCTGCCCTCCGACCCCCACTCATTCGATGCCATAAGAGCTGGGAGCACCTGCTGGGTTTTCATTTCTCAAGTCCCACAGGACCCAATAGGGCATAGAAATAGGACTGAGGAGGGAAGATTGGGAGAGAGAAGGGATGGTTGAGAGAGGAAGAAAGAACAGTTTGTGCTCAAAATGCTCAGAAGGTTCTTGGATCCCCGCCCCGGCAGCCCTACACCCCCTTTACCTCCAGCCCCAACCAATTCCTTCCAAAAGTGCCGAAGCTGTGCCGTGAGAGGGCGGCCTCGCCAGCCTAGCAGGCCTCTGTGGGCAGAGCACACCGACTCTTCTCAGCTTGTGATTTTTTACATTTGGGACACAAACAGGGTTCAGAAAGTCAATTTGGGATCACTCCCAGGATGCAGATGGAAGAGGTACTAGTTCCCGTGTGCGAAGCCTCAGGCTGCGTGGCTGCGTGGCTGTGTGGCTGCGTGTTGCGTGTTTGGACACATCCATTGCGACGGGCATGGCGCCCTTCCAGCAGCTGTGTGGCTCCCGGGGTCCCTCGGGCGCTGGGCTTTCTGGGGCTGTTGCAGCAAAGACATGATCACCCTTTTCCGTGGTCTTTTTATCCTGCGGCCCATGAAGAATTCTGGCTCTCCATTATTTCCTTCCTGCGGGAGGCCCCCCTCTGCTGGCCTCTCTCACACGGTCATTAGGAGAACAGAGGCCCCGTCCTGCCTTCTAATTGGGTGTTTAGTGGGACAGTGTTTGAAAGCAATTAATGGGGAAAACATTTTTGTCCTGTTTTATCAATTGGTCTTCAAGAAAAATGCCAACCAAGGCGATGGTTCTGTGTGAGCCAGGACACTGCTGTCCTTTTCAGTTTTTCCCACGTCACCGCTTATTCATGTAATTCAGGCTCCGAAGTGGCCGCCGGGCCAATTATCTCCCCGGTGCGGGGGTCGGCTCCCTTCAGGTTTCCCTTCGTCCGACGCCTCTCTGGCCTTGTTTCTGGCTGAGCGCCGCGGTGGGAGAAAGGATGGGTCCTCGGAAATATGTGAAGTGGCTCGAGAGGCTCCTGGGACCTCTGAAGAGGCCCCTCGAAGGAGCTCAGGGGACAATGGCCGATGGCGTCTGGCGGGACTTTATTTTGTCCACATGATCCATTTCACACGCATCCAGGCAACTCCTGAATGGAGGATTAGCACGAGTTTTCACCTCATTGAAAGGAGGGATTCAAAGCAAACAAATAGGCGAACCGGTTAGAACATGAAATTAAAGATTCTCTAAGACCCTTTGTCGCCCTGCAGGCCACAGTCACACTCAGCTGGAAACGGGCAGATAGACGCACAGACCAGGTCCCGGGCCGCCCCGCCCTTTGATCTGGCCGCATGTCCGAGCCGCTCATCACTTAATCCACCGCACTCACCCGGACGGAGTCCGCACCCCTCCGCAGAACGTGAATTAAAAGGTAGCAAATCTGTTATTAGGACATGAGGACACATCAGCTTTGAGGCGAGTCTGTCTTGATGTTAAATCTAAGTGTTTAGTCATCACAACGCTCACACGTCGGTGTGCGGCCGTGCAGACGATCCAGGCCAATGCTGGCCATGATGTCGCTAGATTCCATCTCTGTTGGTCACAGTACTTTTCTATGATTGCTGCAGACTTGGGGGCAATTAACAGTGAATGTACAAGAAGGTTACACACAGACACCACGTGCACACACACCCCGTGCACACGCACCTAGAAGGAGAGTCCCAGGGATTCACTTGCCAAGGGCTGCTTTGAGTAATATTTGAAGCACACTTTGAAAGACAACCAACTTGATGAGTATTTCCTTTCCAACAGTTTGGGTTTTATGCAGTCATAGCCACATCTGTTTTTAATGACTTAAATAGCCTACTCATTTCCAAGCATAACCAGAATGTGGGCTCCATTTCCTACCCCAACCCCAACCCAACAGTGTCAGGCATGGTTGCAATAAGACCAGTTCTGCAAGGAAAACCGCCAGGGTTTGGCTGTGATGACTCGTCGTCGTTGAAATGAGACATTTCTGAGATGCACAGCTTCATCCTCACTTACCCGTTGGTGTTGAGTGCCTACAGGATGGACAGCAAGTGGCTGTTGGAGGGGAGAGAAACAAGCAAAGCGCCACCTTAGAAGCTCGCGGTCCAGCGGGGCGGGCGGGTGCCGTCTGAAGGCAGAACCCCGGGGTTTTAGCACGTGTCACACTATTGCTGTTGGCATGGAGGGCAGAGTAGCTCGGTGAGTAGGAATCAGGCTTCTCCTCAGGGGGGAAGCAGCGACACAGCGGGTTTGGGCGAGGACGAGGCTTGCAAGGTGAAGGATGAGGAGAAGAAAACCCACCCAGCCTGTGCGGGGGAAGCCGCTCTGTGGCGTGGGGCGACGGGATCGTGGTCACGGCCATTGTGAAGAAATGAAGACCCAGATGCCAGGCCGCAGGAAAGACAGACCTAACTGCAACCGGGCTGCAGCACAGCGATTCCCAGAGACCAAGCCCCCGAGGCGCCGCAGCTGTGAGCTGGGAAGGGGTGACCTGGTGCGTGCGGAGATGCGGGCGCACTGCGGCCTGCTGAGGGGAACGGCATTCCTGTGGGCAGGCCACCAGTGCCTGAACGGACAGCTAAGCTGACATTAGGGCAAGTGGAGAGCTCAGGGCTAGGGACAGGTCAGGAAGTCAGCCAGGAGGGGCCAGGAGAGCGGCCAGGATGTGGGAGGCGGTGGGTAGAGACCCGTAGCGCGACTGGACAGAGGCAGAAGGAAGGAAAGGGTCAGAGGCGGAGCGGGAATGAGTGGTGACTGGGGGAAGCTCACGTTAGGGTTCCAAGGATGCTCTGCTGGGCTGCTGCCAGCCGTCCAGGTGGAAACAGCGCCCAGGGCGACCCTGCTGCCCACAGCGCTGCACCCCGCCCCCCGAGACCCTGAGCCAGTGTCTTCCACAGATTCTATGGGTGCAAAGCAAACAAACAGCTCCCTTTGCCTTAACGTGACCAAAATACAGTCTCTTCATATAGAAAACATTCTTTGGCTTGTGCAATGTGTTTGCTTGGGGGTGATTCATGTGCCCAACTGATTAATGTTGATGTCACAAGAACAGTTACTTTTTTTAATGTGCAGAAGATCTACCCTCACACAACATTGGCCAAAGACAGAATACTTTGCTTCTACAAACTAAAATGATAGAGATTGAAAAGCAATGCATGGACTTGTCTGCAATCAAAATCTGCACAACTTAATATTTAAAAATCACTTTGACCCCCTAATCATCGGAGAGATGCAAATCAACAACAACGCGGTACCATCTCACACCTATCAGAATAGCTGTCATCAACAAATCAACAAACGACAAGTGCTGGCGAGGATGCGGAGAAAAAGGAACCCTCGTGCACTGCTGGTGGGAGTGCAGACGGGTGCAGCCACTGTGGAGAACAGTATGGAGTTTCCTCAAAAAAGTAAAAATGGAACTGCCATTTGACCCAGTGATCCCACTTTTAGGAATATATCCCAAGAAACTGGAAACATCAATCAGAAAGGATATATGCACCCCTATGTTCACAGCAGCACAATTCACCATAGCTAAGATTTGGAAACAGCCTAAGTGCCCATCAGCAGATGAGTGGATTAGAAAACTGTGGTACATCTACGTGATGGAATACTATGCTGCTGTAAAAAAAATAAGGAATTTTTACCATTTGCAGCAGCATGGATGGAACTGGAGAACATTATGCTGAGTGAAATAAGTCAGTCAGAGAAAGATAAATATCACATGATCTCACTCATTTGTGGAATCTGATGAACATAAACTGATGAACAAAAATAGATCCAGAGACACAGAAGCATCAAACAGACGGACCAACCTTCAACCTCAGAGGGAAGGCAGGTGGGGGTTGGGGGTTGGGAGAGTAGGAGATCAACCAAAGGACTTGTATGCATGCATGTGAGCATAACCCAAGGATACAGACAATAGGCAGTGAGGGCATGTGCTGGGGGGAGGGAACCGCCAGGGAGAGAGGTCAAGGGCGGGGGGGGGGGGTGGAGCGGAAAGGAGGCTTATGTAATACTTTCAACTACAAAAAGTTAAAAAAATAATCGAAGGAAAAACATATCCTTGGTTGAGGCTTAACGAAAGTAAAAATTAAAATCAGCCCACAGTCCTGCCTCTTTAGACATATACATTTTAAAATGCATTAATTGTTCTGAAGTTTTGAAAATAAATTAAAATTTATTTTTAATTAAATAAAATAAACTAATTTATCAATTTCAAAAAAAATTTATTTTTAAAAAATTTAAATAAATAAATAAAAATCACTTTGACCCCAAGACACGTGACCCTCCAGGTTCAGGAAGTATGGGGTGTGTCAGACGGGCCTGAGGAAGCAGGAGACCTCAGTGCTGCCGCGCGCCCACGGCCATGACCTCGAGGGAGGTCCGTTCCCTCATCTGTGAAACTGAGGTGGTGGGACCAAGGCCACTCCTCGTCCCAGACGTGTGACAGATGTCACTGAATGAACCATCACACTCCTTTCCCCTAGCCGTCCAGGTGGTCACGGAGTGACACCAAGACAGAGCCCCCTGGCCGTGACAGGGCCACAGTGCGCCGAGGTGTCCCCGGACGCTGACGCATGCCGCCCTGTGGAGCCTCCGCTGGGAACAGGAAGTCCTGGGACCCAACAGCCCACCCCATCTCCTCCACCCCCCTTTTTCCACCGGCCACAGCGCCTCACACTGCCCAGCGCCACAGTGAACTCGAAGGCCAGCTCAGGATTCACACGACACCGCCTTTCACTGCACTCACGTGTTTTAAAATTCTGTGTCCCTTCCTCCCCCTGGGATATTACCATGTGACGGGTGAGAAGTGGGTGTGAATTTAAAGAGGCTCTTCGGGCAGGGAGGACATACTTGCCATTTCCAAGCCACTGGTCAGGAGACTGCTGGCAGGACAAGGTCCCTGGAGCCAGGGAAGGCCGCACCTGGTTTCCCGGATGTGTGACTGCACAGGCTGCCTGGGAGCAGCAATAATTACAGTAAATATAAAAACTGACTGTGGCCTAGTTTACTGGGCATAAACACTGAGGGGAGGTAAAATGGGCTATTGTGTCTTTTTAAAGCAATTTATACAAGAGGGTTTTTAAATGGTTACACTGCTTTAAAGAGGAATTTAAAACATAATGTATTACCATTATGCATCAGCCATCAGATGTGATCAGCAATTGATGGACATATTTCTTATCTTAAGTATCGTTGGCCTATACTCATTCAAGCCTGTTATCTATGTCTCTAGGATATACAGTTTGTAAGGAAACAATATCAATCTAACAATTTTTAAAAATATTTTTATTGATTTGAGAGAGAGAAAAAAAGGGAGAGAGGGATAGAAACATAAACGATGAGAGAGAATCATTGATTCGCTGCCTCCTTCACGCCCCCCACTGGGGACTGAGCCCAAAACCCTGGACATGTGCCCTGACCAGGAATCGAACCAGCAACCTCTCGGTGCACAGGACAACACCCAACCAACTGAGCCACATGGGCCAGGATAGAAACATGCTGGTGCTGAGGCTGTAGACACAGGGAAAAGATACCTTGTGCTGATGGAGAATCGCAGGAATGGGGGCCCCGCCAATTAATTTCAGGTCCAGAGCATGTGTTTGAGGATGACATCTGTATGATCCCTGGTTCTGACATGAAGGCCAACAAATCCAATTCAATGCTGGCCTGGCAGCTTTTCTGATTTGCTACCTTTCTCAATATTAAATGTAATGTAAACTGTTTTCTATTAGCAATGGGGAGACCTGGTTCTTTCTACATTTGCCATTAACCAACAGAGCATTTTAAGGCAAATAACTTGTTAGCTCACACACATTATTAAAATGGGGATGGAGCACAGCACGCCCCCCCTCACCCCCCTTGGGACACGGGGGAGTGGGTGGGCAGAGAACCCTGGCAGGGCCACTTGTACGGCCACAGGGGCAGCACCTTCCATATTGTGCTTCCAAGTTAAGAAGCTTTCCGTGCACATGAAGAATCCACATGCGGCTTTTGACGAGAAAGCCCAGCACCATACACTGGGGATCCCTGGGCTGCATTGGACTAATGATGTGTCAGACCAGACATCCTGATGAAACGCCTCCAGATAAGACATTTCTAAAATTTGGATAAAACAGAGAAAGCACCTTTTTATTTTATTTTACTTATTGACTAGAGGCCTGGTGCATGACATTCGTGCAGGGGGGTGGGGGCGCCCCTCAGCCCAGTGCCCTCTCGAAGTCCGGAAGCCCTCGGGGGATGTCCAACTGCCAGCTTCGGACATCCCCTGAGGGGTCCTTTGCTGTGCCCTAGAGGTAAGAGAAGCTCCTGCCACCGCCCCTGTGCTCACCAGCTATGAGCCTGCATTGAGCGTCTGCCCCCTGGTGGTCAGTGTGCATCATAGCGACCCGTTGTTCTGCCCTTTGGTCTATTTGCATATTAGGGTTTTATTATATAGGATTTATTACAGAGGAAGAGAGAGAGAGAGACATCAATTTGTTGTTCCACTTATTGATACATTCATTGGTTGACTCATGTATGTGCCCTGACCTGGGATTGAACCCCCAACCTTGGCGTATTAGGATGATGCTTTCACCAACTGAGCTACCCAGCCAGCACATGCAAAGCTGAGCTAACAAGAGAGCACAGACGGTCTCAGAGAACAGAGAGGATGCTGAGAGGCAGAGAGGGGCACTGACCCTGAGGCCCTGGCCAAAAGAAAGGTTTCACCCCAAACACAGGCCCTTTCATGAGGCAGAGTGTGCCCTCAAGGTCCTTTGCTGGACAGGGACCTGTAGGACATTTAAGAAGGAACCTGTCACAGACGTAGGGGGAGGGTTGGGAGACCGGTGGGAGATGAGGAGGGTGGAGGGGTCCGCAGCCATGGGAAGCCATGGGTGGGGATGAGCCACAGAGGCAGGCAGTTCTACAGGAAATGCAATGGAAGGGGCTGGCTCATGCACAACAATGCCAGCAGGTTAGGAGGGAGCAGGGGAGGATCTGTCTTCTCTCTCCTCTCCCCTCCGATCTCCTGCCCAGACTTCTATGGACTAAGCACACCTAGAATAGTGGGCCAGAGCTCTGCTGCTGCCGTCAGGGTCCACCCAAAACCCTGGGGAAAAGAGGAGGATGGGTGTGGGGAACGGCCCAGGGAGAGCGGCCACACAGCCACACATTTTGGGTGCTATGAGGGCATTCTCACCACCTGTAGTCACTGCCCCAGGGAGGGCATTCTCACCACCTGTAGTTCCTGCCCCAGGGAGGGCATTCTCACCACCTGTAGTTCCTGCCCCAGGGAGGGCATTCTCACCACCTGTAGTTCCTGCCCCAGGGAGGGCATTCTCACCACCTGTAGTTCCTGGAGGGCATTCTCACCACCTGTAGTTCCTGCCCCTGTTCTCACCACCTGTAGTTCCCTGCCCCAGGGAGGGCATTCTCACCACCTGTAGTTCCTAGTTCCCCCAGGGAGGGCGTTCTCACCACCTGTAGTTCCTGTCCCAGGGAGGGCGTTCTCACCACCTGTAGTTCCTGCCCCAGGAGGGCGTTCTCACCACCTGTAGTTCCTGCCCCTGTTCTCACCACCCCAGTTCCTGCCCCAGGGAGGGCGTTCTCACCACCTGTAGTTCCTGCCCCAGGGAGGGCGTTCTCACCACCTGTAGTTCCTGCCCCAGGGAGGGCGTTCTCACCACCTGTAGTTCCTGCCCCAGGGAGGGCGTTCTCACCACCTGTAGTTCCTGTAGTTTCTCACACCTGTAGTTCCTGCCCCAGGGAGGGCGTTCTCACCACCTGTAGTTCCTGCCCCAGGGAGGGCGTTCTCACCACCTGTAGTTCCTGTCCCAGGGAGGGCGTTCTCACCACCTGTAGTTCCTGCCCCAGGGAGGGCATTCTCACCACCTGTAGTTCCTGCCCCAGGGAGGGCGTTCTCACCACCGTTCTGTCCCAGGGAGGGCGTTCTCACCACCTGTAGTTCCTGCCCCAGGGAGGGCGTTCTCACCACCTGTAGTTCCTCCTGTTCTCACCACCTGTAGTTCTGCCCCAGGGAGGGCGTTTCTCCACCTGTAGTTCCTGCCCCAGGGAGGGCGTTCTCACCACCTGTAGTTCCTGCCCCCCAGGGAGGGCGTTCTCAGGGAGGGCGTTCTCACCACCTGTAGTTCCTGCCCCAGGGAGGGGGCAGTTCCTCTCACCACCTGTAGTTCCTGCCCCAGGGAGGGCATTCTCACCACCTGTAGTTCCTGCCCCAGGGAGGGCGTTCTCACCACCTGTAGTTCCTGCCCCAGGGAGGGCGTTCTCACCACCTGTAGTTCCTGCCCCAGGGAGGGCATTCTCACCACCTGTAGTTCCTGTCCCAGGGAGGGCGTTCTCACCACCTGTAGTTCCTGTCCCAGGGAGGGCGTTCTGATTGCCCCAGGGGGGTTCTGTAGTTCCTGCCCCAGGAACTAACCTGTTAGATGCCCCAGGGAGGGGCACCAAAGTGCTGAGTATGACCTAGGGCACCAGACAGTTCCTGTGTCCTGGGGTTCAGCAGGAACTAAGTTAGATGCTGGGCAGAAAGTGCTGAGTATGACCTAGGCACCAGACAGAGTTATTGTTATTGCAACAATTTAGCCTATTTGACAAGATTGATACCAGAAACTGTCTCAGACTCTCAGAAAATGTAAGTCCTTTACTGTCAGTGTGACCTGACCCGGTGATTTTCATCGCCCCGTTTGCACATGAGGAAATGGGGCCCAGATGGCCGCGGGACCTGCTCAGGCCTCACTGCTGGAGGGGGACGCCAGCTCTCACCTGGACGCCGGTGTGTAATGGTGATCCAATTTCTTTCCTACAGCTTTGATAGAGTTACCAGCATCACTACCCTTCCAGCATCTTCTCAGAGAAAGACTTTTAAATTTCTTACTTCCATTTCTTCAATACTTATAAAACTATTCACATTTTTATAGCTGTTTTGTGTCAATTTTTGATGTTTTATTTTCTTACAAATTTGTTTATTTCATCTACTATATATATATATTTATTATTATTATTATTATTATTGATTTTTTACAGAGAAGAAGGGAGAGGGATAGAGAGTTAGAAACATCGATGAGAGAGAAACATTGGTCAGCTGCCTCCTGCACACCTCCTACTGGGGATGTGCCTGTAACCAAGGTACATGCTCTTGACTGAAATCGAACCTGGGACCCTTGAGTCCGCAGGCTGACGTTCTATCCACTGAGCCAAACCGGTTAGGGCTTCATCTACTTTTATAAATTGACGTAAGATGGTTCTTTAAAATATTTTTATTCTAAAGGATCTGGAGATATGAATTCTGCATTGTAGCTTTAGAGACACCATTCATGAGGTTTATGAATTATCTTAATCTTTACAAAGAATCAACTTTTTGGCTTTTTGATCCTTTCTTTTGCACATCTCTAAGTTTATTCATTTATGTGTTTGTTTGTTTTTTAATTTTTACCATCGTTCTCCTTTCTTTGGGTTTAATTTGTTATCATCTTCAAATTGCTTAAGATAGATACTTAACTTACAGATTTTTAGCCTTTTTCTCTTAAAAAAAATGCATGTAAACTCCTAAATTTTCTCTGAGCAAGGCTTTAGCTGAATCTTGCAGTGTTGATATATCACATTTTTGTCCTACAATTAAAAATATTTTCTAATTTTCGTCATGACATATCCTTTGACTCAGAGATTATTTAAAGTTTATTTCTTAATTTACATATGAATGTGTGGAGTTTTTTTTATATATTATTACTGGTTTTTGGTATGAGTAAATTACGGTCACAATATACACTCTGTAATTTTAATTAATTGAAATATGTTGAGACAACCTTGTTGTATGGCCAGAATACAGTTAATTTTTGTTGCGGTTAATCCTCACCCGAGGATATTTTTTTCCATTGATTTTTAGAGAGGCTGGAAGGGAGGAGAGAGGGAAAAGGAGAAGCAGAAGCGGCGGGGAGGGGGGCAGAGAAAGAGAGAGAGGGAGAGGGATGAGAGAGACACATCAATTGGTTGCCTCCTGCACTTGCCCCGACTGAGGCTGGGGCTTGACCTTGCAACCCAGGTCCATGCACTTGACCAGGGAACCTGCAATCCTTCACTGGGAGGGCTGACGCCAACCATTGAGCAACACCATCAGGGCAAGAATGCAGGTGATTTTTATAAAGCTTTTTCACGTGTTTGAAAATCATATGTATTCCACAGTCACCAGGTGAAGTGTGTAAGTGTATCCACAAGATCTAGTTTGCTAATTGTTGGACTGTTTTAATACTTACTGACCTTACAACTTAAATAAGCATTTTTAATCATTTTGCAAATTGTTTTGTGAGATAATGAGAGAGTCGTTTTTAAAACCTTCCCTGCGGTTTTAATTCTGAGTCTCCGTGTCACTGTCGGTGTGTCCTCACTATAGTTGAGGCTCCGTCCGCATCTCTCCATCTCCCGGCGAGCCGAGCCGTTGACCAGCATCCAGCATGACCGAGTGTCCTAGGACATGGGCTCGTGGGTTTAATTTGCACGTTGATACTGATGAACACAAACACACCACGTCTGTAGCTCGTTTGTTTAGTTTGGGTTCCCGACCTTTCTGTGCTCACGACCCCCTCAGAGTCTCAGGGGTTGTGTCAGGGTGGCCCCAAGAAGACAGTGAAACCCAGTCCGTAACTAGTTTCATTTACCCAATAGGTCCAAACGGCCTGGCCAGGGCAGAGGGCCTTGGACCCGGGAGCCTGGGGGCCGCACAGCTGCTCAGGACTTGGGATCGATTGGCCACCACCTTCACTTGCAGCCCCAGGCTCTCCGCTCGGCACCGCGTCTGATCCAGCAGCAGCTGCGAGAGCCGCCTCGCACAGTCCCCATCACAAGCCACGTGGGAGTCTAGCAGCGGGACCGGGACCCTCTGAGCTAGTGCTTTGCTCAAGGCCCATCGATGTGACTGTCTCTCCCAGGCACCTCTCTGAGCTGGCCCTGCATCCCAGGGTTCCTCGGTGCACTGTGGGTTTGGCACTTGTAAAATGTCTTTTTTTACCATATAATTTTCAACCTTTCTGCCCCCTTACGTGTAAATGTGTCACCTGTAAGCTATTGCTGCCTCCTGTTTTACTTTTTAATCCACTTAAACATTCTCTGCCTTTTTATTGAAGCTTGCAAAGCACTAAATGTTCATGTCCCTCACCGAAGTTCATAGGCTGAAATCCTGACCCCAACATCATGGTATTTGGAGAAAGAGGGCTTAAACAGCCCATCAGCCACCTCGACCTGACTGGGATCACAGGACACTCCACCCACAATGCACAAAAGCGTTCTTCCTGAGACGTGGACTTGGACCAAGGAGACCCTGCTCCAGGCGTGAAACAAGCCTCGTCACATTTAAAAGGAAAGCGAAACAGCAAAGCATTTTCTCTGACTACAACAGAATTAAACAAAATATTAACAGGAAGATTTAGGGACGTCCTGAAACATCTGGAAATGAAACAAGTTATGTCTAAATAATAAAAAAGAATTAACATGGAGAACTAGAAAGTAATTTGAAATGAAGGAAAATGAAAACATAATTTACCCAAATTTGTGGGTGACATTATAGCAACAATTTGAGGAAAATGTCTAGTCAAAGCTCCAACAGGGAACATCAGTCTCAGTAGTGAAAGGTGGGACGTCCCCCGTGGTGTGCACCTGTGAGGATGACTGACCCCATTTGCCACTTTCATTCAGGCCTGTGATCGCGAATCGAGCAAAGCATGATGGCAAGATACAGAGATTCAGGCACCACATTGGGAAGGAGCAGAAGCCTTCCTTCTTTGATGATGTCAGGACCGTCTATGTCGAACATCCTCAGGAATCTCACACCAGGTTCTGAGATGAATTGAGGTAAGCAGGTTTGCAAACAAGTCAGGACAAGGTTTCCATACAAAAGTCCAAAACAAGTCGGTGGGGGCAAGAATAGTCTCTTCTTTGCCGAAACCGGTTTGGCTCAGTGGATAGAGCGTCGGCCTTCGGACTCAAGGGTCCCAGGTTCGATTCCGGTCAAGGGCATGTACCTTGGTTGCGGGCACATCCCCAGTAGGGGGTGTGCAAGAGGCAGCTGATCGATGTTTCTCTCTCATCGATGTTTCTAACTCTCTATCCCTCTCTCTTCCTCTCTGTAAAAAAATCAATAAAATATATTTTTTTTTAAAAAAAGAATAGTCTCTTCAACAGATGGTGCCAGGTGTTATATGCAAAAAGTAGACGTCACGTCTTGCCTCACACAATACACCGTTCACTTGAAATGGATTGGTTGTTGCCCGATCGCACCCAAAGTGCAGGCTTTCGGGGCCCAGAACACAGGGTTCACTGGGTTCCCTTGGCAGGCCTGTTCCCAAATCCACAGAGCTGTCAACTCTGCACACACGTGTGCATACGCAGCTATTCAGGCTCTGTGCTGCTCCCCTGGAATCAGCAAATGTCCCCGCGAGCCAGCAGCCCGGAGCTCTGGATACCCTGCTCAGCTCAGGTGCCCCCAGACTCTGACTTAGCACTTCTTCACCACTAGTTAGCATTTCAGCTGCTTCAAGATGTGTGCACGGCCGTGTCTGTGTGCACGTGTGCACATGCACATGTGCGCACATGTGTATCGCACGGGTGTGTACATGTATATGTCCATGTGCATATAGGTGTACCTACATGTGTCTGCATGTGTTCCTATGGGTGTGTGTCCATGTGTGTATATATGTGCATGTATGTGTCTGCACATGTGGGTAGGGTGTGTCTGTGTGTATGTGTGTGTCCATGTGTGCATACATGGGCCTGCATGTGTGTGTCTCTGTGTGCATGTGTGTGTCTGCACATATGGGTTCATGTGTATGGAGCATTTCTGTTGCTCCCAGCACAAGGTTGGGTCTGCATTTACCTGGTCCACCACTCCTGGGAGTCGCTGTTTGCCTGTCCCGCCAGCTTCTGCAGTGATCAGTAACACGTGCTGATTTATCTCCCCCGCAGCTCCCCACTGGTGCTTTCAGAGGGAACTCTCCCTTCTCCGCTCCGCTAGTCCCCGTGGGGGTGGATCTTCTCAAGCCCACTCTCCGCCCCTCGCTGCCCCTTCACTGACTTCCCAAGAAGGGAGAGGGACTTTTATGAGTACATCTATCTTTGTTCTTTTTCACAATTTCCATTAAGCCATACTTTATACAAATTTAAAATTGCTACTTTGGCTCCTTTTAGCTTCACATTTCTGCGGGGTATATCATTTCTTCCTGCTATATTTCCAGGTTTTCTGGGCCCTTTTAAACGTAAATCTTGTTAATGACTTATTTTTGGGTCTCATTTGTTGATTTAAGAATCTAAGAGTCTTTATTATTTTGATCAACGAGTTTTCACCATTTACACTTCCATAAATACTGTGATATTAGGCAGCTTATTTTCTCTAATCGCACATTTTCCACTTACAAACATTTCTTTTTAGTGTTCATTCTCTTTTTCTGTCTTGCCTTGGATATAGACATTTACATGTCTGAAAGTTACTTATTCTACTTTCATTTTTGTTATCACCAACCACAAACTGTTTGGACCTACTACCTGCATATTTTTCTTATAAAATGTTTACAGCTTGTCAATATCTGTGTCTTTTATGTTTTCAGAGAGAGAGCACATGCCCACACTTACACTTTGCATGACGTATCAGTTATTTGTTGCTGCGTAACAATTTATCCCCAAATCTAGCAAATTAAAACCACCAGCACTTTTGACTTCACAGCTGCTGTGAGTGTCAGGTAATACATTCCTTTCCTTGCCAAGTAGGATTCCATCGCGAGAGATCCACAATGGCATGTCATCCGGCTGTGGTGTGCACGTGGTCATTTCTAGTCTGGGGCTATTAGGAACGGAACTGCTATGAATAATCATTGACCAATCTTTTGCATGGAGGTACACTTCCATTTTGTCTTGAGCAAGTACTTAAAAGTGGAATGCCCAGATATTCCACTTTTTTGAAAATGACCCAACTATGTTCTGAAGTGTACCATTTAACATCCTCACCAGCGATGCATGAGTGTTCCAGCCCTGGACAGCTCCCCACACAGCATGATCAGTCTTTAGCCAGTCGGATAGACAGAACAACAGACCTACTGTCTCATGATGGTTTAATTTGCATTTTCCTAATGCTTCATTCAGTTAAGCATCTTCTTTTGAGCTTATTTGCTGTCTGTATATATTGCTCGGTGAAATATACAAATCTTTTCCCATTTAAAAAAAAATCGTGTTGCATATTTTCTTACTGTTGAGTCTGAGAGTTCTTTATATCTTCAAGATACAAGTTGTTGGTCAGATACATACTTTGCAAAAATTTTCTCCCAGCCTGTGACTGGTTTTTCATTCTCTTAAAAGTGTCTTGAGGGAAAAAAAAGAACTTTTTCATTTTGAGTAAGTACAATTTATCCACTTGTTCTTTTATGGATCATTCTTCAGGTATGATTCTAAGTACTATCTGCCTAGCCCAAAAACACAATTATTTTCCCTATTTTTTCTTCTAGTTGTTTCACAGTCTTTAGTTTTACATCGGCTATGATTTGTTTTGCGTCACTTTTTGTATGTGGTGTGAGGTGTGGCTGTTTTTTCTTTCTTGCATATCAATGATTTCAGCAACACTTGTTGGAAGGATAATCTTTCCCACTACATTGCCTTTGATCTTTCACCAAAATCAACCTCCCACTGATGAGTGGCTTCACTTGGGACTCCTTATTCTCATAAATTGATTCATCGTCTATCTGCAGTCCAGTATCATGCTGTTTTGATTACTGTAGCTTTATCATAATCCTTGAGATTAGGTTGGGTTTGTCTTACAGCTGTGTGTGTTTTATTGTTATTGCTTAGATATTCTAGATCTTTTGAATTTCCATATGAATTTTACAATCAACTTAGAAATTTCTTTTAAAAAATTTAAAAAGCAGGTTGGGGTTTTGATTGGGATTGCACTGAATCCACAGATCAACTTGGGGGAAATAGTATTTTAACAATATTGAGGCTTCTGACCCATTGACAACTAATATCTCTTCACCTGTTTGAGACCGTTCCTTTTCATGTAAGGTCTCTCTCCCCGCCCCCATTTTGATTGCTCTTAATATTTTCTCCTTATGTTGATTTTGAGCACTTGAATATGACTTTCCTCAGTGCGCGTGTAAAAAACACTGCTTGTGTTTATTGAGCTTCTTGTTTCTCTGGGTTTACAGTTTTCCTCAAGTTTAGAAAAATTTGGCCATAATTTCTTCAAATGTTTTTCTTTCCCCACTCCTTTGAAAACTTCAAACTCCCCTGATCAAGGGGCAGGGCTTGTCCCCTGATTCTGGTCTGTTTCCCTCTGGGCGGCTCCCAGGCTATCCAGGTCTTCCCTTCAGCTGTCAATTGGCCATGCATCCCTCCCCTGGCATTTCACCTCCGATGCTCTGTGCTCACCTCTGGGAAGTCTCTCCTTCTGGAAGTCCTTTAGTTTCAATGTCCCTACGTGTTTCTATATCTTCAATGTCTCTGCTTGATGGAGGCTCCGAATGCAGGGACTGTGGCTGCAGTGACGACTCCAATGTCCTTCGCCCCGCGCCAGCGTCTTGTCAGTTTGGGGTCAGATTTGAGTGATTGTGTGTTCTCCTCCATATGGACCCAGTTTTCTTGCTCTTTGCACACCTGGTCATTTGAACCGAATGCCAACATTGCATTTCACCTTGCTGGTGGCTGACATTTCTGTATTTCTGTAAAGCTTCTTGAGCTTTATTCTGACATTTCTGTATTTCTGTAAAGCTTCTTGAGCTTTATTCTGGGCTGCAACTAAGTGACTTGTAAATAATCAGAGCCTTTTGGGGGGTTTGGAGCAGAGCCCAGTGTCTCCCTGGATATGCTGCCCCGGGCCCAGGAGCAGTGCCTTTTCAGGCGGCAGGGGGGTCAGGCAGGGCTGGCCCCGGGAGCCAGGGGCTGCTCTCCCCGCCCTGGCAGTGTTCTCCCTCTGGGACCAGCATCCTCACACCTGTGTGCTGACTGACTCCCGGGCCTGTAGGGTTCTCTCCCTGGTGCAGGCCCCCGGACCTCCAGTCCCTCATCTCCATGGACTCCCGGCTCCTCCTTCTCCTTTCAGGCAGCCCTTGGGGTGCCCCCACCCTTCCTGTGCAGGGAGCTTAAGCAGTCAGAAGGCTCGCCATCTATTCCCATCTCTCAGGGACCCGTCCTTCGTTGCTGATGTCTGACTTCTTGAAAACTTTGGTTTTACGTGTATTGTCCAGTTTTGCTTTCTTCTTTTGGTTCTTTGGGTTAAACCTCATCCTTGTTCCTCCACCTCGGCGCGAGTGGGAGCCACGAGTCCTATTCACAGCTGCTGTTCATCTCCAGTGGCCCCTTCACCCTGGGAGAGCGCGCTCATTTCACATCCCCATCCTGGTTCTGTTTCTCCCCCGCACGTGCTCTGATCACCTGTTTTCTCTCACTTCTGGCAACTTTGCAGGCTCAGTTCTGGTCTCTGGAACTGTCGCTGCCTAACGGTGGGGCGTGTGCGGAAGGTGTGCTCTCCTGGGGGCTGGGAGGAGAGTGTGGGCCGGAGTCCCTGGTTTGGCCTCCTTGCACCCGTCCTCGTGCCCCTCCGGAGTCAGCTAGGGGTCCCCATGGACCCGGCAGCACCCTTCCTCTCAGGGACAGCTGCACCTGATCTTGAGTTGGACAAGGGGTGGGAGAGACACTCCGGTGGGCCAGCCAGCGGGTCACATGACTACTGACTGCCTGACCCTAGGCCCATTTCCACTTTTCCCCGATGATGCTTCCTCTCCTGCGTAGCTCCCCCGGCACGGCAGCTCGCGCTGGAAATGCCGCTCAGAGTGAGGCGGGGGAAGCAAGGACGCTGAGAGAGAGCTTCCACCGCCCTTGGCAGCTCCTGACCAGGCAGCTCCTGACCGTCCCGGGGGAGAGCGCTGAGCTCTGGACCCACCCAGGTGTGCCCACCTGAGGCCTGGCTCCCTCTGCTTTGGGCGTGTCCGGGACTGGCCACCTGCCCACCTCCTGCCACAGGGGTGGGCTTACAAGAAAGACCCTGAAGCTGGGAGTTCCCATTGCCTTGCTGTTTCCTCCTGATGACTTAATCACTAACTATGTGCTGCTCTTGCCTCGTAATTCTAAACGTCTATTCATGAGTCCTGACTCCAGTTGGTAATCAGCAGGTAGAAAGTGTTCCAATTAGAAAAATCAAATTAATTCTTTTTTTAAATAAGGAGGAAAAACTACTTATTCTATACTCCTGGGAAGTAGAAATTAGGTGGAATTCTTAAAATGAAAGGGACAATTATATCTCCCTCATTTATTTTATCTTCTCTATTTTTTTCCTGTGTTCTCTGCTCCCAAAAGCCCAAGAAATTACTAGGGGATAAAAATCACCCCACATATCATAATCCCCACGAAGCTCCACCAAAGCCACAGCCTCAGCGGCTGACAGGTTAGAAGAGAAGTCGGAAAGGTTAGAAGCCGTAGTGGCCGTCGGGGAGACCATGGGCGGTCCCTTCTGCTTCATTTGCTGGCTCTGAGTCTCCACCACCCTCCTTCCCTCGGTCCCATCACATGCCTCATTCTACACGGGTTCTCCCTCATCGGTGCTTCTTACAGTAGAGTGTGTTTAATACAATCTTAAGATTATTCTCCAAGATGAGCTGCTAAAAATCCATGCAGAGTTATAATTAGTTCAATCAAGATTTCCTGGAACTCAAAGGTCATTTTCTTCAACTTCGCAATTATCGTCAGAAAGAGAGACCCTGTGTGGGAGCCTGAGCGCCTGTCCTCCTCCCGCCATGAGTCCATGGCCTGTCCACTCCCAGGCTGCGGGTGTTCATGTTTTGTCAGCCCTTCCCTCGTCGACCTCGTTCCTACACCCTGTGTCCCAGACTAAAACATCATGATAATCAGCATTTTGGTGCATGTTTTGTGAATTATTTTAGGCCCCGGTCCCGACAATGCGTTCCCATGCTTTAAAAACATCGAATGCTTTTCCATGTGAAACTGAAACAGTGCCCTGAATATAAAAACACAGCCACCCTGGATCATTCGTCATTGCATTTGGAAAGGACCCTCAGAGCCCTCGCTGGGATGGCACGGCCTCCGTGTATCCCAGGCAAAAGCCACCTCTGGGCACGTGGGAAGCTGGGGTTCAACCGGCATTCTCCCGGGGCCAGGGGTAGGCTCGGGCAAGGAGAGGCCTCGGGGCTTAACACAAATACTGACAGCAGGGTGGGGGCGGGGCAAAGGGTGAAGGGGAATAAATGGTGATGGAACAGGATTTCCGGTCGCCTTGACCCAAGGTGATGCAGAGTGAAGAAAGGACATCCTAATGGTGGCACTTTGACCAGGAGAAAGGGCTGTGGAATAAGTGGGGACTGAAGCAACCTGAGCGAGGAACCACGGCGCTGGCCCCGCCAAGCCGGGGGCCTGGAGCAGTCTCAGTGTGAAGTTCAGAAGACGCTAAGAGTTGGAGACTTTTAAAAATATATATTTTTATTAATTGCAGAGAGAAGGGAGAGGGAGAGAGAGAGAAACATCAATGGTGAGAGAGAATCATTGATGGGCTGCCTCTTGCATGCCCCCTCTTGGTGATCTAACCCACCACCAGGGCATGTGCCCTGACCAGGAATCAAAGCACAACCTCCTGGTTCATAGGTGGATGCTCAACCACTGAGCCACACCGGCCGAGCTGGTTTAATTTTTTTATGTCACTTCTTCCAGGAAGCCTTCCTTGATTCCCTATCAGCCTGAGTTAGATGCTCATACAGTATGCTGCTTGGGGACTGTGAGCAATCAAACTTCCAAGAAAGAAAAAGAATGAACTACTGGCTGAAGAACAATCCTTTTTTAAATGACATAAATGCACACCAGGCACAACGCGGTCTTTGAGTCCAGGCACCGGTCTCTGCGTACCTCCTGCCACCACTCCTGTGCCCACGCTGCTACCCACAGCCTTTCCACTGACTTGAACACTCTCCCCACTCATGAATTCGTGAGTGTCTTGGAGGATGAATTCCACCCTGTAAGGTTCATTACACTTTCCAGTTCAAAACGGCCCCTGCCTGAATGCACGTGGTCCTTTGCAGTGGCATGCAACCCAGAATGAAGGGATTTTATCCTTTCCTATGAACTGGTCTCACATCAACTACCCCCTCTGCCTTGGCAGCAGCCATGTTACATGTAATTGGTGTGCGTCATGCTTGGCACTATGCTGGGCACACAGCAGACCAAATACCCTCCTATCCAACCCTCAGCCTTAGGGCCACTCTGTTCAATTTAAGACCCACCGTCCAGCTGGTGTGGCTCAGTGAATAGAGCGTCGGCCTACAGACTGAAGGATTCCAGTCAAGGGCAAGCACCTTGGTTGCAGGTTCCCTGGCCCTGATCCAGGTGCCTGCAGGAGGCAGCCAATCAACATGTCTCTGTCACATCGATGTTTCTCTCTGTCTCTCCCTCTCCCTTCCACTCTCTCTAAAAATCATGGAAAAATAGAGGATTAACAAAAAAAAGAAAAAAAGAATTGGCTGAAGCCCACACGCCGAGGGCAGGTGACAGCGCAGGTGCACATGGTGCTGGCCCGCTCTCCTGTTCTGGGTCTGCGGAAGGAACCTGCTCGCCAATACCCCACCCGGCTCCTGGTCCCACCTCTGCCCTGTCGCTGAGGCCCAAGCCTGTGGAGGAGGCTCTGGGAGCCGCAAAGACAGCTGAACGGAGACAAGCCGCCCGCGAGGAGCCTGTGGGCGGAGGAGACAGACACCAGGGCTGTAACCAGATGCTGAGGACCAGGGACAGGGACGGTGCGGACAGCGCCCACACACAGCAGCGCTGCACGGAGAGCCGCCCACAGCCCGCAGCGGAAGGCCTGGCACACACACCCTCAGAGCCTCCAAGGTGAGCGGCCCTGCCCCTGTGGACCCTGTGTCTGTGGCTTCCTGGGGCGAGGGATCTTCTGACCTCCCCGCCCCCCCGGGAATCTGGGAATTCTGCCGGCTGGGATGCTGCCGGCTTCGCCCCGAGCGGCGGGCTCAGGGACCCCGGGGGCGGCGTCCCGCTCGCTTCTCCTTGTCTCACTCAGAGGCAGGAGTGGGGTTCTTCCGTTGGAAGGCTGAACGCGTCCTTTGAAAGGAGCCAGGCGGGCAGCTCAGAGCAGGTGCGGGCGGGAGCGAGGGAGACGGGCGAGCCGGTGGGTGCAGGGGTGTCCGGGAGACTCAGGAGGAAGCGCAGAGCGTAAGACTGGACGTGACCGTTATCTGGGGACCACACAAACAGGAGGACGAGGGCGAGCATGGAGCACACGCACACACATGAACAGGTAGCCCACGCTTCGCATCGCGGTTCCCACCCCTCCTGCTAAGGCCACACCCCACCCGAGTGTTCACGATGCAGACGTCCAGTCGCGGTGCCCTGTGGGGAAGATGGTGCGGGGAGCGGGGTGTCCCTGATTCGGGGTCTCCATCTCTAAACAAGGGACAGTGTGGAGCGTGGGACAGTAAAAGGTCAAGAACAGGGAAGACACCTTGGCCAGGGCAACCCAGGGCAGCTGGACGTGGCCGCGTGAGCTCGGAGAGGGCAGGCCCCGGGCAGCCACACACGGGAAATGCCTGGGGGCCAGGGGGGGGGTTGGGTCCCAGGGCAGCGGGCGGGGACCAGGCCTGCCCTGAGCCCCCAGGGGCGTCATTAACACCCAGAGGAAGGGGGCTCCCCAGGCGGGCGACAGGCTGAGGACAATGGCAGGGTGGCCTGAGGAGTGTGGGAATGATGACGGGTCCCTCTCATCTGGGAGCAATCAGCATAATTTTTTTCCGAATCAGCCGTGAGCGGGAGGTGGCCGCCCGGCGCACGGCCTCCGAGGGACAGAAATGGCTTCAAGCAGCCCCTCGGAAGCCTCGCCCTCCCCCGGCACCGGGACAATGAGGCCTGATTGTCTGTGGGCCAGTCAGCCGCCAGCCTCTTGCCACCTCCTCTGCGGAGCCCTTAGCCCCCTCCCTCCCGCCCATGCCCTCTGCTCGCAGGGGAGCGGTTTCCGTCCTTGTGTGAGAGGAGCGGCCGCCCAGCGCCGGGCAGATGCCACTGTCAGAGACGGCCTCGGACAACGGGCCCGGAGGCCACCCCGGACAGTGCGCGGGCGGGTCCCTGAGCCGGACAGCTCCCCCCCGCCCTCGCAGGCCAGCACAGCTCCACCCTGGCCCACCTCCAGAAGCCACCTCCAACCTCCCACCTCCAGGAAGGAAGCTGAGGCGGCCTGGAGCCCTCCCCCCCCAGCACGTGTCAGCCACTCACGAGAGGGAGCGAGGGAGAGCGTGGACATGCCTTTCGCTGGGGCCTGCCCCAATGGGCCCTGGACGGGAAGTTGGGGAGTGTCTCGGGCTCTGCCTGGAGTCGTGTCTGTTGGTGGCACCCCCGGTGAGGGCCCCAGCTCCGGAGGGGACAGGGTGAGGGCCGCCCTGTGTCGGGGATGAGAAGACGTCCCTGGAACCGGGGTCGCTGGCCATCCACCAGCCTGGGCCGAGGCTGGCGGGAGACAGGGCGCGAGGAAGGCTCTTTGCGGCTTTGCACGTCACAAACCCACGAGGTTGTCACATTTCTCATGTCCCCGGATGCCAGCTGCAGTGTTTCCCACGCAGCCTGGGCTCCGTGGCTAAGCTGCACCGACACTGGCGGGAACGCGTACATGTGTTCTGGAAGCAGAGAAGGAAGTAGGTTCGTCCGCAGAGCGTGGACTTAAAGGGCCCGCACCGGCAGTGTCTCCTCCCGGTGCTCCTGGCGCTGAGGCGGTCCCAGCGGTCCCTGGGGAGCCCTGTGCAGGCAGCTGGCCAGCAGCGTCCCAGGGGCAGGTGGGTCCCAGGGGCAGGTGGGTCCCAGGGGCAGGTGGGTCCCAGGGGCAGGTGGGTCCCAGGGGCGGGTGGGTCCCGGGGGCGGGTGGGTCCCGGGGGCAGGTGGCTGGCCAGCAGCCAGGACCTCGGCTTCTGAGGAAGACGCAGCTGAACTCACGGGGGAAGGGAACGGCCCTGTAGTTTCTGCTGTTGCCACAGGCAGGGGCTCAGGACAAAGGGTCAGAGGGTCCTGCCCCGTCGCCTGTGCAGTGAGAGGCACACTCCACAACAGGCCTGGCACGGGGCGCTGGCACAGTCATGGGCAGAACCCCACCTCCCACAGAACTCGGTTGCTTCATGCCCAGAGGGGAGAGGAGGGAGTGCTGGTGTTTGGGGCGCAGACAGGAGCTTGTCAAGGAGTCTCAGCCGCCAGCACCGCCGAGCAAAAGCAAGGCCGGTTGGGCAAACTGTGGCATGCAATGCCCCCTTTGGGGGTTCAGTGCCCTCCACTGTCACCGCCACTGCAACAGCACGATTAATTCAGGCCTTTACCCGAACCTGGTGTGAGGCACGTGTGCCCCAGGAGGGACCCCACTTGGAGGCCGTGGGTACATTACAGTGACTTGGTCCAGATGGACGTTAAGAAAACATGCTCTCAGTTTCCTGGTCTAACTGGCCGGTTCCCGCAAAGGGCGCTCTGTGGAACCCTGGGGTTACCGTCCATGGTGATCGCTGGGGTAGAGTGACCCGGCGGGGAACGGGGGGAGAGGCCAGGGCCCAGGCGCTGTCCCAGCTGCTCATCAGTGAGCTGTGTGACCACAGGCTACACCCTCAAATAAGAGGGTGCCATCCATCAAAAAAGAGGGAGACTCAAAATGGTGGCAGTACCTTCACCATTACCACCAAGCTGAGGGTGTGAGGTCAGATACAGGGCTAAACGTGGAAGAACCAAGTCCCAGGCTCTTCGGGTCGGGAGTAGCTGTCTCCGCTGGCACTGCTGTGAAACTTCCACAGTGAAGATCCATCCTCCTCCGTCACAGCCAGGGCTGCTGCCACAGTCACTTTCCGATGCAGAGCCTGGCTGCAAGTCGCCGTGCGTCCCCAGCTCCTGGTTGGCGGTGTTTCATAAAAATCTGAGAATAGCCGCGCTGGGCCAGTCACGGAGTCCAGTCCTGCCTGGCCTGGGCTGCGGGTGGCACAGGACAGGCGTTGAAGGTAGACCGCACGTCCTCGCCGGCAACCAGCTCCCCACCCGCCCCACCCCTACGCCTGCTCCCTTCCTTCCCTGTTCCCAGCACCGTGTTTATGATGGAAGCCTTGGTTTGTCACTGAAAAGCCACTTCCAAGTTGTTTCCCCGAAGACTCTGCGTTCTCAGAGGCAGCAGTACTCCCCCGTGCTTTCTCTCTCTGTCTTGTTTCCTCTTTTCTTTGACAGGAAGCTACTAACCACAGGAAGCTACTAACTGACAGGAAGCTACTAGACAGGAAGCTACTAACCCACAGGAAGCTACTAACCAACAGGAAGCTACTAACCGACAGGAAGCTACTAGACAGGAAGCTACTAACCCACAGGAAGCTACTAACCACAGGAAGCTACTAACTGACAGGAAGCTACTAACCGACAGGAAGCTACTAACTGAGAGGAAGCTACTAACCGAAAGGAAGCTACTAACCGACAGGAAGCTACTAACCGACAGGAAGCTACTAACCGACAGGAAGCTACTAACCGACTGGATGCTACTAATCGACAGGAAGCTACTAACCGACAGGAAGCTACTAACTGGCAGGAAGCTACTAATTGATAGGAAGCTACTAACCGACTGGAAGCTACTAACCGACAGGAAGCTACTAACCAGTAGCTTCACCCTTAAACCATCACCACGTCTGTGCCCTAAAGTGTGTCCTGCGCCCCCCTACCTCCCCCCCGACCCCTGCTGCTCTGCGATCATCCAGGCACTCAGGTGGGCACTGGGGCCCGTGGGGTGTGTCGCCCTGTCTTCCAGTTGCCCACAAACCTGCTCGATTTTCCTCATGAGGGACACGAGACTCCGAGTTAACTTTCTCTGATTATACGTGAAGGAGCGTTCACACGGGCAGTGACCAAAGCCCCAGTGCCTTTCACATGGGAAACAGACATGTCTTAATGTGGTTGTTTCCTTTCTTCAGCATCAGTCCCTTGGAGCTGTTCCGTTTACCATTAATCAAAACTTATCAGAAGGGCATCCAAGCTCGGCGTGGCAGCTGGGATGCCCTCCCAGGCCCCTGGAAATGGCCCGTTACCTCCTGGGCACCTGGGCCCAGACATGCCTAGGACCTGCGCCTGGCGTTGCTCAGCTGAAGGCTGTGATCTGCCTGGGGAAGGGAGAGCACCTGTGTGACATGGAAACCTTGAGTGGTGAGCCGCCACGGAGAGTGGTGCTGGAGCAGGTGTGTGGGAACCTGTGATCTTGAAGGTCCTTTTCAAAGTGTCAGAGACAAAGTCCGAGGTTAAGTCCCAGAAGCCGCTGTGTTACCCCCTCAAGTGAGGGAGGCCATGCTGAGCACAGCTCCGTGCCCTCGCCAGTGTTTTCTGGACGTGGTTGAAAAGACAACATCCAAGGGACTAGGCACATGGCGCAGGCGCTCCTGTACCCGCGGCTCTGGGAGGAGGCAGACAGCCCTGCGGGCGTGCTGGACGAAGTAGAGCGTGGTCCAGGGTCTCCTCGTCACCATGGCAACCGCCTCGGCTTGTTCTATTCTATGAGCAACCAGCAAAGAGGTCTGCAAACCAGAGGCCCGGGGTGGGGGGTGGGGGGTGGGAGGGGTGTTGGAGGGGAGGACAGCGCCGTTGCCTGGAGGAACCCAGCCGTCTGAGAAGCACCCCCTCAGGAGTGCCGAGTGGTCCGGAGGCAGAGAACACCCACAAACACCTCAACCGTGTCGTGGCAGGTCCAGGACAGGGGCAAGGGCAGCTCTGCCGGAGGCCACCCCCACGTGAATGCTGGGAAGTAGCGGGAATTGTCCGCGAGGAAGGGGCAGATAAGAGCCAGACAGACCAGGGACACTGCACCTGTGCCCAAGGCCACGTTGCCGCCCTCCTCAGAAAGTCGGCTCCAAGGCGGCACCAAATTCTCACTTGGGACATGGATAGCTGGCCCTGCTCCCAGGGCCAGTGGCAGCCACAGGGTTTCAGGACTGGCCACCACCGCGACGGAGCGGCAGAGCCAGCGGCAGGGCCGTTGTCCGTGGAGAAAACCTGGACGTGACGCTCGTGCCCCCTGGAAGGTCCCTGTTTGAAACGCTCCCTTCCCTAACGGCTGTGTCACGGCAATCAGCAAGCACACGGTTCGGGGGACACCGCGTTGACTGCATTCCGCGGTGAAGCTGACCCCAACTAGGCGCTGCCAGCCCCGGGCCGGGGGCAGGGCCTCACAGGCAAGGCCTCTGGAAACCTGGGGCCCAAGCTCCTGTGCCCCCCAGCCGTCCTGTTGACACCGGAAGCCTAGCAGCCACGTGTGGGTGAAAGGGCCCTCTGCCCCTCCCCCCCGCCCCCGCCGCTGTAGCAGCAAAGCCTTCGAGGTGGGATTAGCAGCCCACAGCCAGCAAAGCTGAGAGCTGACCTGCCTGCTGCTCAGAGGCCTGCAGTCCCACAAACTCAGACGTAGGTGTCAGTTTTTACATAAGACCTGAACCTCCCTTTAGCAAACAAAAGCTAAAGAAAACTCCGGCCTCCCTGGTGGGGGGTCGCAATGGAAGCTTCCCCAGGGCCTTTCAGACACACTCCCTCTGGTCAACGTGGGGGGCGGGGCACGCTTTTCGCACCCTCCCGCTGAAGTCAGGAGTTCTTCATCATCTTCAAAGCAAGAAGCAAATTGAAGAAATAGCTGAAGACACTTTGGTGGCCGAGGGGCTGCTTGAGGCCTGGACTGTGCAGACCAGAGACGGGAGACAAGCCTGTGGCCGCGGTTCCCTAAGCCAGACCCGCAGAGCCAGAGCCGCACAATCTCCGGGGATCTGGAAGCCCTCTGGGAGCAGTGCTGGCCGGTTATTAAGTGTCTGCAATAATTAGCCACAGTTTGAATGGCTCCCTGCTTCGTCTCAGCCCGCGGAGACGCGAACAAATAATTCCATTGTTGGTAAAATTGGGGTTTTAGTATGCATTCCCCTATAATGCACCTATTATATGTTCCATGCTCTTAAATTAAGATGAGGAGGACGAATATGAAAGTGGACTCAATAGCAGCAAAGATAAGTAAGTCAGTGTGTCTGCAATATGGAGATGTGTTTCCAGCGGGTGGGCTGCCCGAACCCCCAGTCCCTGAGCCGGGCTGGTCCCAATTCTTCCTCAGCTCAAGCAAACCTCTTTGCCATCAGTTGACTGAAATCCCGGCAGCTGCTGGCTAGTGGAACTCTCACACGTTTCTGGTAGGAATGCAAAAGGGTACAGCCACTTTGGGACATGTTGACATTTTCTTAGAAAGTTAAACAGAAATGTCGTGTGCAACCCTAGTGTAGGTGTTTACCCACGAGACATCAAAGGGTGCCTCCACTTGGAGACCCAGGCATGGATGTCTCTATTAGCCCACTCATGATAGCCCTAGACACCCCAAATGTCCATCCCTGGTGAATGTGATGGGGCAGGAATAGGATATTGGGGACCAACTATAACTCCAAGAACGATTAATCATGCTCTGTTAGCCATGGCTGTTTTGTTCTGATTAAAGAAGGGACATTCCACCCTGTCTGGGAGCTCACCTGGAGGCGCAGCCCTTCCTCCCCATCAGGGAGCTGCCTATCATCATGGAAAGATGAACAACCTAGATGCAGAGACCAGAGCCGCCAGCCCTTTGCATGTCTCCAGCCCTTGGTGTATCGCCAGCCCTTTAAAGACCCCCAGACTCTGCGTACCCGCAGGCCTTGGCAAATCTCCAGACCTGTCAACAGCCCGTTTGGCACACTCTTTTGCCTCCTTCCCCATGTAATCCTTGTCCTTCTACCCAATAGACGCAGCGGGCTTATGGGCATGCAGAGAAGATGTTTGTGGATGACCTGCTCTCCATGCTGCCAGCAGGATTGGAATAAATGCTCAGGTACGGTTCGACCCTGTCTCTGCCTAATTGGCTCAAGTACAGGTCTCCATATGTCCTTGGAATTGAACCATCCAACGTCTGCCCGCCTGGGCCCTTGTTAAAAGGCACTCGCCTCTATGGTGGGGAAACCAAACTCTCTCCCCACTCATGCCATCAGGCCCCTCAACTGGCTGATGCTCTCAGGCTAAACGGGAGAAGAGGACAGAGTGTGGAGAGCTCAGTGGGGCCACTGGTGCCCCTGGGAGGCCCTCTCGGGTGCACCACAGGGCAGGTGCGACGAGAGAGCCTGGATGTGCTGAGGACAGACGAGGACGCCTGGGAGAGGGCCAGCCCCTGCTCACTTTGTTTTCTTTATGACCTCTGACCCCTGCCCCATCACAACATCGACAATGCGAAGTGCCGTCACGTGCCATTGCCAATGTGATGAAGAGATCCCTGTGTGCATGAGAGTCCTGGTGTCCCAACAGCAGTTGTCCAGCGTCTCCCCCGAAGCAGGGTGGGCTCATCGGAGAACCTCCTTCTCTGGGGAACCCAGCTTTTCTCAGCAGAGTGAGAAGGGGCCCCGCATTTTCCTCTCTGACCTTTGCTCGGAGCAGTGCTGGCGAATGTTGGGGTGTCCAAGAGGAAAGGCCAGAAAGTTCTACTTCCTCCTGCAGACAGTGGGCGAAGTCACTGGGGCCAGAGCTCGGGGACCCTGCGACACAGGAGCCAGACTTCCGGTGCCGCTGGTCCCCTCCCTTGTGCCTGGAAGACTGACCGATCTGAAGGAAACAGACTCCTATTCCCCCAAGTGTGTTATTCTTTTGGAGCAAACAATGTTGGCCAGAGCATAGTAAAACCTCGTTTCAGAGCGGGTCCCGGGCCCTGCTCCGGCATGGGGTTGGGGGAGCTTTCAGAAAACAGCTGCTGAGAGGGCACCATGGAGCGGGTGCCAGGCCGGGCCAGGTGCTGGGCGCGAGGGCAGGACAGGGCCCAGGGCCGCGAAGGAGACCTCTCTGAGGCTCAGACCCTGACCCCAGGCAGGTGTCGGCTGCAGCCCTGCGGGGGCCAAGGACAACCCAAAACCAACTCCTGTCAGCGCGTCCATCTCGACTGTAACAGCTCTGTGCCCTGACACTGGAGGCCCGGACCGGGGCGGGATGTGCTGGAGTGGAAGACGCCAATGCCTGCTGAAACCGTAAATGAATCTCACAACTAAATCAGCGTATGGCAGGCATGCACCAAGACCCACATAAAAGTCTATTAAAAAATCAATAAAAATCTTAATAAATCCCAAACTTGCTCTATCACTCAAATTTGTAATTTATTATTGTAAAAGCACCCAATGAGCTATTTTACCTTAACCATTCACTGCTCTGTTTGACTAGAGCCATGGTCGGCAAACTGCGGCTCGCGAGCCACATGCGGCTCTTTGGCCCCTTGAGTGTGGCTCAAAATACCACGGCCTGGGCGAGTCTATTTTGAAGAAGTGGCGTTAGAAGAAGTTTAAGTTTAAAAAATGTGGCTCTCAAAAGAAATTTCAATCGTTGTACTGTTGATATTTGGCTCTGTTGACTAATGAGTTTGCCGACCACTGGATTAGAGTGCCAAACACATAAAAGTCATGAGAAAAAGTAGAATTCTCTTTACGCAGTCTTCAGAATTCTTCAGTACATCCTTTTATTTGGACATTACCGTAATTAAGGCTGCAGATAATGTTGAGTTCATAAATAAGGAGACTGGGCCTCAGGGGAAATGAGAAATGTGCTCAATAGGATTAAGTTGTGGGCAAAGCCAACAGCAAAATCCAGGTTCCCTGTTGTCTGGTGCTTTTCTTTACCCATCAGGACACCTGAGAGCTGAAAACCCAGCTCCAGCCCTAAAGATGGCGCTGGATCAGGCACACTGGGCCTCTCCACCGCCCTCACCAGCGCCAGGCAGGCCGGCTCTGCCTCGCTTGGGGATGGGCTGGGGGAAGCTTGGTCCACTCGGAGGAGCTTCCTAATTTTCCTCGTCCACCTGCGAAGGGAAAAGCTCTCTAGCTGGGGAGTTTCCGGGGGTGAAGGTGGTAAATACGGGGCTATTCCAACCGAAAGGCCAACTGCCTGGCTGTTTCTGAGAACCGGGGATGGTGGTAACTCTGAGTGTCCGTCGGCTTCTGAGCTCGCAGGGGCTGCCAGCCATGCAGAACTGGGGGTGTGTTCCTGTCCACCTGCCTCTGCATCTGCAAGTCCAGGAGACACACAGCTGCTCCAGACACGATGAGAGTATCCTGTGCAGACCCCGTGTGCCCAAGGCCTGGCCGGTGGTGCTGTGGAGAGGAAGGCTAGCCTGGCATTACTCCCCGCCTGCCATTGGGCTGATCAATTTGGCATGCGAGCAGTAGGCGTGTGGCCCTGTCTGTCAAAGGGGTCCCTCCCACCAAGAGGAGCGCTCCCACCAGGAACACACGTGACTGGGAAGGAGGCTCCGATAACAAGGGGCTTGGCAGTGACACAAAAGGAACCCCTCTTTCTTGTCTTCCTTGATCTTCTACTGAGTTTAGTAAAGAAAATCCAACAAACTCAGATCTGGGAAGATGAGGCCATTTTGAAATGACATTGTCAAACTATCCCTCGACCTCAACCAGACGTGCGAACCAAGGTCTCGCTGCAGAAGGTGCTGGGGCACATACCTGGACCAGAAAGGGAAGCTGAGCGTGGAAACAGAACCGAGGTTGCTGGAGCAGGAGGCTCGTTGGGCGTCACGCACAGGTACCTGGTGGCTCCTGCTGCTGTGGCCCTAAGTCTATGGAATTCAAACAAGCAGGTGAAAAGCTCACCCTGAGGCCTGCGGAAGTGTCTAAGGAGAGCCATGGCCAGAAGAGTGATGTCTTCAGAATTTCCAAGCCAGGGTCCAGAGCTAATGCTGAGCCGCAATACACAGGCATCGCCCGAGAAATCTGGGTCCCGCCCCCAAGACCCTGATTTACCGCACGTGGGGTGAGGTGTGGGCATGGGATTTCCGGAAGCACTCTGGGGGGTTCGGGACCGCTGGGCAACATACATGGGAGGGGCTCCCACAGGCGGGCCCCTCAGGGTTAGCACAGGGGCAAGTCCAGGAGCATTAGAGCAGGTGGGCGAGAAGCCCTGGCAGGTCAAGGCTGGGTTTCAGGTCTAAGTCTCAGGACCCACACTCGGTTGGTCACAAGGTCAGACAAACACCTGCCCCTGCCCACATCTGAGAAAGGAGCCGTGTGCCCCAGGAGGACCTCGAGTGACGGCTTCCCAGCCAGTTCCACACCTGGCCAGGGCTGCCTGTCATGCAGAGCCTCTGGGCTGCACGTACACACACACACACATACACACACACACATGCACACCCTCTCACAAACACACTCCCACAAAAACATATTCACATGCACAAATACCCATAGGCCCTAACACACTCTCGTGCACAGACAGCACTCCCACTCGTGCTCACTCACACTCTGCCACACACACCTCCTAAACACACATCCCAGCCGTGGGGGACAAGCCTTCTCCGCGGGGCCCCTAGCCCACCGCGGCCCTGCAGTCCCTGGCCGCCGGCGGAGACAGCCGCGCCGGTCTCATTCTCTGTCTCGCGGGCCGGAATGTCAGTGTTGACACAACAGGCCACTTGGCTCTCCCCTCAGACAAACAGAATCAGAGGCCACGAGCCATGGGGAATGGTCTTTCCATTTTATTCTACATGGACCGTTGCAAGTGGGTTCACAGGAAAAGGTGCCAAGGCCTGGCCGAGGTCACTGCCCCGCACCCCACTCGCCTGGCCATGGAGAACTCCCGGGGAGCCCTCCTTCCAGCCTCAAATCCAGCACCTCTCCCTTCTTCGTCACCGGGCCCAGAGGCGTCTTCCCTCTCCTTGGTCCTCGGAGTAATTCCCACACGAGGAGGCCGGAGCCTGGTCCTTCTGCCCCTGCTGAGGCCTTCCCAGCCTGCACAGCGCAGGCAGCGGGAAGCCTGGCGCGAGGTGAGCGCGTGAGTGGCAGGCTTTCTGCATTTTCCTGATGCCCAGCGAGGCCCGGGCCCTCGATGCCACGGGACCTGGAGTGTGGTCCCGGCACTGTCCGGTCGGGTCTCATCTCACTCTCCCAGAACCAGCTCTGGCCTGTCCCCCCTGAGATGCGTTTCCTGTCAGGAGAAGCGAGCAGAAGGGCAGAGGCCGCCCCCTCCCCCTCCCTGCATCTGGCCTACGGGCAGGGCCAGGGGCTGTCCGCGGCAGCGCCGCTCTGAACCCGCCAGGGGAGCCTGTGGGGACTTCTGCTCAGCAGCGGGCCAGCCTGGGAGACCCAGGTGAGCATCGCGCATGGCGGGGAGCCTCCCTCAAAGGGGTGCTGTGGGAGCTTCATTAATTAATGTTTGGAAAGCGCTCTGGGCTCTGCGATGAAAGGGCGCTCCAAAGTGCAACGTGTTATTATTTTGAAAATGCGCTGGCAAGCGGGCCAGATGCGAGCGCAGATAGGCCCCGGGAAAGATGGACCACAAAAGAAGAGTTAATGAGGCTGTCGGCGTGCTGCTGAGTCGGCTCCCCGAAATTGCTTCTCTCTCCTGTGATGATGATTCCGGGCCCCCGATAGCATCTTAACTGCTCGCGGAACCAGAGGGTATTTCCATGGCGGGTGTTCTGAGGACCCGAAGCGCAAAACAACAAACAACCCCCTCCCCTCCCTGCCCAGCCCGGCAAACTGACCCTGGCCCCTGGGAGCTGAGGTGGCCACACAGTGACTGACGTGGTATTTTCCGTGATTAAAAAGTATTAGTAGGGTGTTTGGGCCTCCGCACGGTAAGCTCCCGTGAGCATTTGCAGGAGCTCTGAGGGAGCGGAGATGAAGGAAGAGTTAAAGCGCGTGCAGCAGGCGCAGGAGCAAATCCCCACTCCGCTCAGTGGCAGGCAGCGCTCCGCTCGCTCACGCAGGAGCCAGAGCAAGTCAGAGCATGCAGGCTGGGTAATCTCCTGCACAGCGGCCAGCCGGCTCCTGAAGTATTCTGGGCGATCAAACGCGCCCAGCTGACAGAAAGCCATTTTTAAAGCCCTGGCGCACACTTCCACAGGGTAACTAACCTGTGTCTGCTTTTGTCCCAGGGAGGGGACTACGAAGGCGAGGCAGCGAGTCCACGCCCCCGTGCATGCCCAAGCGGCTGGGCTGAAAGTCCGAGCGAGTTTCTGCTCTCTGCATCCCGGGAGCGCGGCCTGTCCCCGGCCTCGCAGCCGACCGTCCAGGGGAGGAAAAGGGTTGCAGAGACTAGACTCCTCAGCCAAGGCCAGATGTTGGTCCAAGGTACAGCTACAGTCAGCCAGGAGGTTGCTGAGGGACCCACAGGACACTCCAAGACAGGCTCCTGCTGCCTTCCAGCACAGGGCGGAGCAGGCCGCCGCCGTCTGACTGTCATTAGCGTGGCCACCACCCAGGGCTGCCTCCGCTGGAGCGGGACTGGCCCTGGGGAGAGGTGTGGCTCCACTTGTTTCACCCACCAGGACATCAAGTGTCAAAGCCTCTAAGTGACCGGCGGGCTGAGGGGGACCCAGCCCGACGGCACCTCCTGGAGCCTGGTTCAGGGTCCGAGGGTGGTGGTGTTGAGCTGTTGTCTGCTTGTTTCATGCATGATGGCTGTGACTCAGCAGCAAGGGGGTGTTCCAGGTGTGGGTGTCAGCGTGTCCTAAGTGATTGCTTTTATACTAACTCTGCTCCTGCCTATGTCGCCATGCCAGAGGGGATGGCATTTGTACTTAGGTGCAAAATGTATTATTAACTTTAAATATGAAGTTAATATAACTTCCATTAAATTAAAATAATTACTATTTAACACTATTAATTGATTATAATAATAAATGGTTTAATGTATTGAATTACTGTCAAATTGATCATTATTTCATAAATTCCTAAATGTATGCCTATTTCTGAAAAACAGTGCTAAAATATTTTTTCCATCCTAAGCTACATATGCTACCTTGAGTGTGTTCATCTTTCCATAGGGCTTACGAGTGTGTTCTTTAAGTCCTAAGTGATCTCTCAACAACGTAGAGACAGCTATTTTTGAGGGGGGTTTTTGTTGTTAATCCTCATCAGAGGATATTTTTTCCATTAATTTTTAGAAAGAGTGGAAGAGGGGAAAGGGAGAAAGAGAAACATTGATGTGAGAGAGACACAGTGATTGGTTGCCTCCCACACACACCCCGAACAGGGGTGGGGGATCCTGCAACCCAGATACATGCCTTCGATGAGGAATCGAACCCGACACCCTTCGGTGCGCAGGCCAGCACTCCAGCCGTTGAGCCACACCAGCCAGGCACCAGCTGCTGGCTGTGGAGGGACCCACAGTGTAGGAGCCCTCTCCTGAGGGGGCCACATTCTGCTTCCGGGCCCTGAGACTCCCACCTCCCAGGTCCCCTCTCCGCTGTGCTGTGCCCTCCCTGCTTGCCTGGCCCTCATGACGGGGAGAAATGCATGAACCTCGCCTATTGGCTGTTGTGTATTGGTGGCCAATTAAATGGGAGTGAATATCTTATCAAAATCAGGCCCTGAGGGGGTGCCTGCGTGGAGAAGGCCTGGGACTCAGAGCCAAGGAGAAGCAGCCTCTGCATGCACCCCACTCGAGCAGACCAGGCCACAGCCCTGGGCACTAGGGCGGCTGAGGACGGCCGAGACAGCGGCCACGCAAGGCGCTGGGCTGAGATGAAACTGCCTCAAACTTTAGACAGGAGCACTGACACCCGAGGGCTAAGTCACCAGGACGAACTACTCCCCACGCAGCGACGCGGGGGGGTGGGGGGAGTAGGGGGCTGTGCAGCCTGTGCCAAGCGCGCTCAGGGGCTGCTATGCTGTGTCCTGCTCTTGCTGTTTCTCTCTGCCTGAGGCTGCCCTGGATGAAATATGAAGTCCTCTGGGGGAGAGCGGAGGTCTTAGGTGCCCCATGTAACCGGGGCAGCAAAGTGAAGACCATCAGGAAACCGACCCGAGGGATCACACATGTGATCACCTGCAGACGGCCTGGCTTGTGCTGCCTAGTCAGGGGCTCGTGGGTCCTTTAAGTACTTGGCAGTCCAGTATATTTAAAGTCATGGGAATAAGAGTAGTAACTGGTTAATGGTCAGGTAGGTACACACGGTTGTTCTCAGGGTCATGATTTAGGGGGAGACGCTGCAGGGCTTCTGGCTCACGAAACCATGGACCCAGAAGTCAGTCCTTGCACTGTGAGGGCGGTCAGTCAGCCATCGCCACATCACTCATTCCATCTTCCAATATGTCCTAACTAGCCCTCTTGTCCTCGTTCCCACCACCTAGAGGACACCGCACCCCTCTCTCTCCTCTCTCTACTCTCCATAGATGCACAACCCGGCCCTCTGTTAAAAAATAAGTAATTAGGAACAAACTCTCTCTCCCTCTCTCTCTCTCTCTCTCTCTCTCTCTCTCTCCCTCTCCCTCTCCCTCCCTCTCTCTCTCCCTCTTCCTCTCTCTCTCTCTCTCTCTCCCTCTCCCTGTCTCTCTCTCTCTCTCTCTCTCTCTCTCTCTCTCTCTCTCTCTCTCTCCCTCTCCCTCTCCTTCCCGCTCCCTCTCTCCCCATCTTACTCCCCCTAATAAGTACCCATCAGAACAACCTATCCAAAACGCCACTGCAACCTTGTCAGTCTCGTCAGCTCCCTAAGGGTCCCATCACTGAAGGCCAAGTTGGGCCCCGCTGCCCGCTTCGTCTCCTGGTCCTCACTGCCTCTCACTGCTGTCCACACCTCACAGCAGTGGTTCTCAACCTTTCTAATGCCATGACCCTTTAATACAGTTCCTCATGTTGTGGTGACCCCCAACCATAAAATTATTTTCATTGCTACTTCATAACTGTAATTTTGCTACTGTTATGAATCGTAATGTAAATATCTGTGTTTTCTGATGGTCTTAGGCTCTACAGCAGCGGTTCTCAACCTGTGGGTCTCGACCCACAGGTTGAGAACCGCTAGCCCTCCCCTCCAGCTGCTGGGGCTCACTTTGATGTTCGCAGTGTTCATATTTGCTTTACTTCAATGAGATGGCATTTGGGGACATTCCTGAAATTCTGACACTTTTAAGGGGAATCTCGCCCTCCTCACAGTCAGTGATTGTGTTGGAAACACCGGTGTCTTTTGATTAAACTGGAAACCTATGAGTCTCCTTTCACCAGCTCTTTTTAAAATATCATCACTGCTTACAGCCTGCGGAGGGGCTTTCTGTCTGTTTGCCGAAGATGTCACAGAGACGATGGAGATCTCGTTGGATAACGTCAGTGCTGCGTGCGCCTGGCCTGTTGGTGTGGTTTCAGTGAGCTGCCCCTGACGGCTCCGCTGTGGCTCCTCCACTGTTTCGAGTTCCCCTCTATACCCGGCCCTGATGAACTTGAAGAACCAGGGGGGGCTCACTGCCCAGAGCCCAGCAATGCTCGGGAGCATTACTGCTGAGTAAGTTTAGTTCCTCCATTTAATATTCCTCTTGCAAGTCAATAATATTAAGAACAGACCCATACAAGTTGGAATAACTTATTAACATTAAGATAAAATTCTATTATGTGAGGTTGTTATATGTATATTTAAAGGTGCAGATTTTCGTGTGCCTAAATTATTTTTTTCAAAGTTGAGAACAGTATCATTTTATTTATTTTTATATTGAAATGTGTATATTTAAGACGTACAACAAGATTTAATATCTACAGTGAAATGATCGCTACAGCCAAGCTAATTAATACATCATCTCACATTACGGTGTATGTGTGTGTGTGTGTGTGTGTGTGTGTGTGTGTGTGTGTGTGTGTGTGTGGTGAAGGGAACACCTCACAGCTACCCTCTCAGCAAACTTCCCATGTCCTACACACTATTACTCACTATAGTCACATGCTGCCCCACATCTAGGCTTACTCATCTTTTTTCCTAACTGCCTCTCTGAACCCCTTGACCAACATCTCCCCATTCCCCTTCCCCCACCCTCAGCTCCCGCCACCCATCCATCTCTGCTTCTATGAGTCCAACATATTTTTTTCTTTAAAGATTCCACATGTAAATGCGATCATCCAGTATTCATCCTTCTAATTTCACTTAGCATAATGTCCTCCAGGCCCATTCTTATTATTGCAAATGGCAGAATCTCCTTCCTTTTTATGTCTGAGTAATATTTCATACAGATTTAGACCAGAGATAGAGATAGAGGTAGAGGTAGAGATAGAGGATAGAGGGTTAGCGATAGAGGTAGGGGTAGAGGTAAAGGTAGAGAGAGATGGAGATAGTGATAGAGATAGAGATAGAGATAGAGACAGAGACAGAGACAGAGATAGAGATAGGTAGAGGTGGAGGTGGAAGTGGAGGTAGAGGTGGGGGGAGGTGGAGGTAGAGATAGAGATAGATGGTAGAGGTAGAGATAGAGATGGAGATGGATAGAGATAGAAATAGAGATAGAGATAGAGATAGAGATAGAGATAGAGAGAGACGGAGATAGAGATAGAGATAGAGATAGAGAAAGAGCAAGAGATAGAGGTAGAGATAGAGGTAGAGAGAGATAGAGTAGAGATAGAGATAGAGATAGATGGTAGAGATAGAAGTAGAGATAGAGATAGAGGTAGAGGTAGAGATGGAGGTAGAGATAGAGGTAGAGGTAGAGGTAGAGGTAGAGGTAGAGGTAGAGGTAGAGGTAGAGGTAGAGGTAGAGGTAGAGATAGAGGTAGAGGTAGAGATAGAGGTAGAGGTAGAGATAGAGATAGAGGTAGAGGTAGAGGTAGAGGTAGAGGTAGAGGTAGAGGTAGAGGGAGATAGAGTAGAGATAGAGATAGAGGTAGAGATAGAGGTAGAGATAGAGATGGAGGTAGAGGTAGAGGTAGAGGTAGAGGTAGAGGTAGAGGTAGAGGTAGAGATAAAGGTAGAGGTAGAGGTAGAGGTAGAGGTAGAGGTAGAGGTAGAGGTAGAGGTAGAGGTAGAGAGAGATAGAGTAGAGATAGAGATAGAGGTAGAGATAAGAGATGGAGGTAGAGGTAGAGGTAGAGGTAGAGGTAGAGGTAGAGGTAGAGGTAGAGGGAGATAGAGTAGAGATAGAGATAGAGGTAGAGATAGAGGTAGAGATAGAGATGGAGGTAGAGGTAGAGGTAGAGGTAGAGGTAGAGGTAGAGGTAGAGGTAGAGGTAGAGGTAGTGGTAGAGGTAGAGAGAATACAGACAGCGGTACTAGTTTCTCTATCCATTTATTTTTACACCTTGGCTACTCTGAATAATGCTCAAGTCCTTGCTGTTGTATGGCCTAGATTTTTTCTGTCCCAAGTCACCACCAGTGCCTCTGAGTCCCATCTGGCATCACCCCAGGCTGCTCTCCAGCTTCCGGTTCCTCTGTCCAGTGGCCTCTCCATTGTTGTGCACATTCCGTGCTCTGCACCTGCTCATCAGTGACTGAGCCTCAGCGTCCTGGGGCGATGCCCTCTCTACCACCTGAATGTCAATGCAGAGTACCTGGTGGCAAATTTGTGCACTCCCCCCTGTGGCTTCTCGGACCAATTTTGAACTGAGACCTCCAAGGCTGTGCTTCAATGTCCCCTGTGCACCTCCCCCGATCACCGAGAGCCTTCTGGATATTTACTCCGGCAGCTGGCCGCCCTGCAGCCCCCACACCTGGAGCCCAGTCTCTGCTCAGCTGGGCAGCTTTGGTCCTTATGGACGGAGACCGCGCACCGATGTGTACAGGTGTGTGTGGCTGCCGCTGGCGGTGTAAGCTCCCTGCAGAGGTCACGCTGCACTTCTTGAGGACGGGCCTATGTCTACACGTGAGACAGGGGACCCTTCCTTAAGCTGCTACATTCTGAGCTCAAGGGGACTCCGGAGTTGGTGGTAAAAGCCAGGAGACAGAGCGTGCGTGCTTTCATCAACTCAGGAGCTCGGTCACGTATTCTGAGACCTCTCAGAGAAAATGAAGTTCTCCAAATCCCTTTCCCGCTGCCTCGGGTGATGCTGGGTGAATCCTCACGTGTTCACTTTGCCGGCCGCCTTCCCAGAATAACCGGCGCAGGACAGGCGTGCAATCTGAGCCACCTTTCAGCCTCCGTGCCGGCGGCCCCGCTCCGCAGAGGCCCTCTGAGTACAGGCTAAATGGACATCTTGGCCGGGAAACAACCGTGTCAGCAGCGGCGGCGGCATCTTTGCTAATGAAGGACAATGAGACGAAGGGGACGGAGGCCAGGAAGCCAGGCCATTGTTGGACCTCCCAGCATGCTCCGGGGCCGCCCTGTTGAGTTTGTGTCCATGTTCTCATCTCGGGGATCTCAGTCTTGACGGCCTTTCCTCACTGGTCTGTTTGGAAGACAGTTTCCCATAGGCCAGACGTCTCACTAAGTCTCGGGTAATTGTAACTATTTAAGGAATTTCAAGAAAACGCAAGCCCTTTAGTGATGGAGAGTCCTTGACATTCTCTCTGATAAAAACCAGTTTGTTGAAGGGTTTAAAATTCATGCAACTCATGGGACACAAGCAGGGTTTCGTTTGAAGGAACTGAAATGTGGGTAACCAGGGTCCCAGTCATTGAGACACAGCTGGAGAAAACGATGGTGCTTCCTACTGAATTGGGTTTTTCACACAGTATGACCCTATTTTCTAGTTTTGATGACTTTTAAATAGTCGCTGAGTTCGTGGGCCTATAAAGCAGGAGAGTGACGCTGTTGAACGGGCTATGGGACAGGGAGCATTCTAACGACCAGCGGGGCCGCCCGCCTCACGCTTCTGCCCCCGGCGGCTCCTGCGTGGACTTGCAATGGCTCCGCTTGTTGGAGATGTTGCCGTGGGACTCAAGGTCATTGTTCCAGAGCTCAGGGGCCCTCTGACCACGTCTCCATACGAACGCCTGCATGGTCTGCTGCGAGATACGGGCAACAAGGCTGCAGTAGACTGACTCCAGTTAATATCAACTTCTCTTATTTGCTCTGTAACTTAAAAAGAGAACGTGTCATAATTAGTGATCGTACTGTACATGAAAGTGTTAACAGCAAACAGATGGAAGAAAACAAAAAAGGCAAATTTAATGTTACAATAAAAGTAGTATTAGTCTTGCCCAGCCAGTATTCCTCAGTGGTTGAGCATCAACTTCTGAACCAGGAGGTCAGGGTTTGATTCCTGGTCAGGGCACATGCCCTGGTTGCAGGCTCGATCCCCAGTGGGAGGCAAGCAGGGGCAGCCGATCCTTGATTCTCTCTCAGCATTGATGTTTCTATCTCTCTCTCCCTTTCCCTTTCTCTCTGAAATTAATAAAACATATATACATATTTTAAAGTAATATTAGTCTCGACCTCTGTTCTTTTTTTATATATATTTTATTGATTTTTTTTACAGAGAGCAAGGGAGAGGGATAGAGAGTCAGAAACATCGATGAGAGAGAAACATGGGTCAGCTGCCTCCTGCACACCCCCTGCTGGGGATGTGTCCGCAACCAAGGTACATGCCCTTGACCGGAATCGAACCTGGGACCTTTCAGTCCACAGGCCGACGCTCTATCCACTGAGCCACACCAGTTAGGGCTCTACCCCTGTTCTTAGCAAGAATATCCCCAAAGATGCCTCACTTAAAATTCTGTAGGAAAGACTGACCACTGTCTGTGATAAGGTCAAGAATTGGTATTGAAACATATTCTGTAACTGGTGATGTTTAAGACCAATCCCAGGGCAAGCAGAGGCCAAGACCACGGGTCCCCACGCCAGCCTGCTGGGTTCCGTCAGCCCCTTCTCGCCTGTCATCTGAGTAAAGTTCTTGGGCGTCTCTGAGCTTCGGCCCCGTCTGTAACCCGCAGTGACTGCGCTGACTGGTCAGGCTCTTTCCGATAATGAGGTGACAGCGGCAGCTCAGGGCTCTCCCCCTGACCTGCCAGGCGTTGCGGACCCTCCGCTGTGAGGACACGGTGTGATGGGCAGTCGGGTCTTCAGATGGACTCCCAGCTGTTTGGACAGTGCATGGACTGGAACTGTCCGGGGAGTGGCAGAGGCTCGGGTTTGCGTGATCCGTGTTCTGTTTCAGTTCCTGTGGACTGACTGGATGAAGAAACAGCGAGTCCCAGGGTGAGGACAAGGCTTCCTCTCGGAGGTCACATGCCTGAGGGCAGGTGGGTGGGGCGGTGTGGGTTCTTGCTTTGCGATCCTTAAATGCTGGCCCACGTCTGGTGATCGCTGAGGAGAACGCAGCTAGGCCAGCCTCAAATTGTAAAATAAACTCTGCTCAGCCACACGGCACGCGGCACACACAGTTACAGGCGGCGGGAGAGCCAGGCGGGTCACCCGGGAGGGAGGGAAAACCCTGCTCTTGGGCTTGAAGAGTCACTTGCCACCTCCTGGGGTCGGGAGGGCCAGTTTACCTCCAACACTCAAAAGCCGGAGGGTTCCGGTGGAATTGCACATTCACGGAGCCCACAGTGCCATGCACACTGCAAAGGGCAAGCTGCTAACAAAACACGCAACTGGGTCCGAGAGCACGTCAGAGAAAACCACGACTAGCCAGCGCTCCATCCCAGCTGCGGCCATGGCTGTGCCCACTCGGACCCTGAATTCTAAGGAAGCTGGTGCCTCGGGAGGAGGTGCTGAGCCACAGGCTTGCCAGCCGCTCTGACCACAGGTATTATGATGCCCGAGGCCTGCTGGGTGCGCTGATGCATTCACACCCATTCCCCTGACTTACTTTCAGAACGACCTCATGAGGGGCCTCTGTTCTACGCCTGAGACCACAGGGCTGGCGATCAGCCTCGCATGTTAACGAGCGTGTCAGCCTCACGCAGCCAGGAGGGGCTTGACCCCAAAACCCAAGTCATCTCCATCACGAGACACCCACAGCCAACAGGAGCGGCCGGGAAACTCACTTCAAGATGAGACGATGGGGGACCGAGACACAGGCTTTCTCCAAAACCCTCCAGTGCCTTCTGTGGCGCTCCAAGAGTGACAAGTAGAAGAATTATTAAAAGGAAATGAAAGGAGATGAGTTTCGGAAGACTGTAAGCAAGTACGCGCCATGGATGAACCCCCAGGCATGGCTCCCTGACCAAGTGGCCGCGCCCCTTGCGGAGGGTGGAGCACAGGCGTCACGGTTGTCTCTGCATTGCATGTGCCGCAGGCTGCACGGCCTCTGAGAGCCTTTCCCTCCCCTGGCTGACCCCAGACTTCACCAACTAGATGGGATGGTGTCTTAGCTTCATACACCCAGCACTCGGCCTAGGACCTAACAGGTGTGCACTCAAGTCTTTGAGCAATGGATGATTGGAAATTTTTATCAGGGACCCTCTCCTTTGGGTTAACTATTGCCATTTAAAATACATATATATTGATTTCCAAGAGGAAGGGGAGAGATAGAGAAACGTCAATGATGAGAGAGAATCATGGATCGGCTGCCTCCTGCACGCCCTACACTGGGGATGGAGCCCGAAACCCGGGCATGTGCCCTGACCAAGAATGGGACCGTGACCGCCTTGTTCATAGGTCAGAGCTCAATCACAGAGCCACACTGGCAAGGCCATGGCCATTTTTTACTAAAACATATGTTGATACCGCTTCACGCTGTGTCAGACTTTCACGGCACAGCCCACGGACGGTGGTTTGGCTGGTGACCGCTGGGCAGAGGCAGCGGGATTCTGAAGTGCCGGTGAGTGGGTGACACTGTGTGTTTGGTTGTTGGTCCTGTGAAAGGCGAGAGGGGATGACGTCCGAATGGGAGCGAGGAGCTGCCCTCAGACCAACCTCCCACCTGACAGCCGACTTCTCACCACCTTCCTCCCAGCTCTTCCTACCTTTGCGGGAGCCAAGTGCGAGCCTGCCGTCCCGTTCCCGGGCCTGTGCCTCAAGTCCCGGAGCCCAGAGCAGCGTCTGCAGACGGGAGCTCCAGGACGGACAGGGTTAATTCAAGGTGAGGAGCAGAAGGGAGCTCTCACTTTCCATTATCGCCTGGCTGGGATTTTCCTCCAGAGATCCTGGAGGAGGCAGCCTGGCACCTTCCATCATATTAAAATATTGTTATGAGACATATTTAATAACCATCGGACGTAATGAATCCTAAGATCTGAAAGCGCGGGGCTTAGTGCCGTAAGTGGCTGCTCCTTGCCCGGCCGAGTCTCCGTGATGGATGTGTCTAGTACTTAAAACGCGCAGAGATTCACTTAGGACCAAGGGGACAAGGGCGCCGTGGGTGCGAACAGGAAGGTGACGGGCCACCTCAGGCGCCAAGAGTCCAGACGAAGGAGCAGCCGGCCCTGACAACATACGGCGACTGGCAGCCACGTGAGCGCTGCCTAAATCATACCCCATCGCATTCTCAGCTATTTATTGAGAACCTACTGTGTGCCAGACCCTCTCCTGGTTCCACATTCCCGTAGGCGGGTGGGAGGCCTGGTCCCTGTCTGGGGAGGAGGTGGACACGGTGCATGCGTCTGAGCGTGCTAACCCCTGTGACGGTGACGCCGCAGAGGAAGGGCCTGGACTTGGGCGATGGGGGGAGAAGGGCCAACCTCTCCGTGGGACAGGGACTGAGCATGGTAACAGCCGATCGCGTTGGAGGCTTAGTGAGTGCGAGTCCAGACATGAACCCCCTACCCAACATCTCACATTTAGGAAGTGAACACGTGCGGTTGGAAACCAGGCCAAAGTGGGTCCCCAGGCTGCCTTCCCGCTGGGAGGAGGCAGGAGACGGAGCCCCCTCCACCCACGGCTCTCCTGGTCCCCAGGGTGCCGAGAGGGAAGGAGGAGGACCGCAGCGGGAAGGCGTCTGAAAGTTGCTGGGAAGACCACGCAGACTCTCTGAGATGCGGCATCATGGGTGACAGGGAAAGCAAGCCGGATGCCAACAGGATGCCGACTGAGAAAGCGACCGAGGGAGCACGTTGCAAGCAGGCAGGCTTGGTTAGGGCACCATGGACACCGGGAAAGTCCCAGGGAGCAGGGGCCACAATAAACCCAAACAGCAGGTGACCTTGGGGCTGTGGTGCTGAGTGGCCTGCTGCTCTCTGATGTGTCCTGAAAACGAACCACCCCATGGCTAGAGGCAGAGACGTATCTGGCCCCACCCACAGGGCAGGCTTCATTGAGCAGCCCACGGCCAGGAGGCAGGGTGCACGGGGGTCCCACGGGGCTGTCACTGCTTGTGTGCCTTCTTCCTCAGATACGGATTTGGGGGACCCTGTGGCTCCGCCCAGGAGGGGATGGAGACAGTAGGATCTCCTGAGGCACATGAAAATTAATGACCGCAGCCCCAGGACTCAAAGGAGAGACATAGCAGACACTTGAGAATTATAGATTAATTTAATTTCATTTGAAAAGCTCCATTTGTGCGACCTTGGCTGTAACAGCCCTAGTAAACAGGTGATGGATTTGCTTTACAAAGTGCTCCGTCATTGTTTCCTTTAAATAACTTCCCGGCGTCGGTAAGCACTGACTCTCGCCCGTTAATTGCTTGTCCGAGGAACCAGGCAGAGGGAATTTTACTGTGTGAGAAGCCGATGGTGATTGAAAATCAATCTGAAATTAGGGTAAGGTTTCCTACTCTGAAATCACCACCCGAGTCAATAAAGAAATGGGTTTGGAGTTGGAAAATTCCACTCTCAGGCCACTGGTTTGATGACATCATTTCCATCCACACTGGAGTCTAAATAGACCCAAAACTAGTCCCTTCCGGCCCTGGGCAGTGAGGGCTGCGCATGCACCTCCTCGCCAGGAGCACGTCGGGATTGTGCTGGGCTGAACCATGTGGCCCCTCAAGAAACCCTCACACGGCCATCCCCAAGTGAGCCAGCACCCGCGCCCGAACCCCTGGGACAGCGGGCTGGGCCACACGGGCCTCGGGGTGGCCTCCTCTACCACCAGCCGTGGCCGCTGCCCCCAGGTCCTGGAGACCAAGCCCAAGTGAAGAGGGGGACTCCTCGCCTGTCCCCCCAGCTGGCTCCGTCCTCACTGCAGGCAGAATCGGGCAGCTCTGGGCAGACTTGCTGTCCACGAGGCCCCACCAGAGAGTCCAGTGGGTTTATTTTACATTTATATTTAAAATTTAAAATCAAACATGATGGTGTGTGTCAGGCTCTGACATTCATCCCAAATGACTGCCACGCTCTTCCTGTTCCCCACCTCCCAAACCCTAAGAGCCCGTCCCCCCTCTGCTCCGGTGCCGGCTGTGCGAGAGTCCACAGTAAGTGAGACCAGGAAATCCGTGTCTTTCTGTGTCTGCCTGGGTTCACTCAGGACGAAGGCCCTCAGGTTCACACAGGTCGTCACCAACAGCAGGTTTTCCTTTTCTAAAGGCTGATGACATTCTATTACATGCCATCATTACATATGTGTGAGTGTGGATGCGTGTGTGTGTGTCTGGCGCTTCACTTCCAGTTTTTGCTGGCAACCACATTTACTTTCCATTAAACACTGGTGACCGCGGTGCCCGCTGCAAGCTGGGAGCAATCTGTAATGAGCGTCGTCCTCGTTGTACACGGGTCATCCCATGCCTGCACGTGCCCCCTGTGCAGCTTCACTTTCCAAACACCTTGGTGCAGAATTCAGTTTTTCTTCATTAGATGCACATTCACTTCTCATGTCTTCTTTTTATACATATATATATAATTTTATTGACTTGGAGAGAGAGAGGAAGGGAGAGGGAGAGATAGAAACATCAATGATGAGAGAGAATCATTGATCGGGTCCCTCCTGCACATCCCCTTCTGGGGATTGAGCCCGCAACCCTGGCATGTGCCCTTGACTGGGATCGAACCCGGGACCTTTCAGTCCACAGGCCGACGCTCTCTCCACCGAGCCACACCAGGCAGGGCCTCTCACGTCTCCGTTACCCACTCACCCATCGATGGACACGCAGATTGTTACCGTGTCTTGGCTACTGTGAGTCACGCTGCCATAAGCATCGGGTGCAGATATCTTTTCGAGGTGCTGATTTCCTTTCCTAGGGTGTCTGCCCAGAGTGGGGCGCCTGGACCACATGGTAGCTCTATTTTAGTTTTAGTTTTTGGAGGGCTCTCCACACTGTTTCCCACAGCGGCTGCCCAGTCTGCACTCCCAGGAGACGCCACACGGACTCCCTTTCCTCCACCTCCTGCCCACTCGTTACCTTCATGTTCATAAGCCGTCCTTCCCGGGGAGAGGTGGTGCTCCCTGTGGGTTCCATTGGCATTCCCCCAGACCGTGCCCAGCCTGTCCTCCGAACCCCCCGAAGCAAGGGCTGAGGACAGGGAGCAGGCCCGGCTCGGTGGGCGGCGCCTCCAGGGCGGCAGGAGTTGAAGCGCAGGGTTGGCGGCGGCGGCACTGGTGCAGGAGGGGCTCCCGACTGCCCGAGGGCCCAGGAGAACAGGCTGAGCTCAGCCAAGATGCAGGAGCTCCCACCCACCCTGGCTGCCACCTCCTCCGGCCCCTCAGATTCCTTGGTGGAAGCCGAGGATAGAAAGGCCTGGCCTGGGCTTGGAGACTCAGGTGAAGGTGCAATTGGGAGCTGAAGGCAGGGCCAGGCGTGAGGCGCGCGTGTCCCCTTTAGAGCAGGCCGGGCGCAGGGCTCAGTGACTTGTACCCCCCCCCCCCCCCCCCCCCCCCCGCGCCATCCCCTACCCCAGTCCCCGGCTGCCAGGGCTGCAGCTTCCCAGGGGAGTGGGCGGGACAGAGGAGAAAGAATTCCAGAAGTGACCGGGCGGGCAGGCAGCGCGGGAACGGGAAGCAGTGGGCGATGGGATTCGAGCGCTGAACGGCCGCCGCGCTGAGAGGTCGAGGTCCCGGCTGTACAGTGGAGCGCCGGCTTGGGATGGTGTGCTGCTGTCATCGTCGGCCATTTCCTCACCCACAGCTGGGAAGCCAGCGACACGATGTGATGAAGGCCCCTCAGGCTGCCCGCCCGGCCGCACTGTGTGCCAGGGCCACCTGGGCAGGCGTCTTCCCCGCACACCTGCCCCAGGGCTGTGTCCACACACGCAACTGCGCATCCTCAGGAAAGCCGTGTCTGCCAGACCCGTGGCCTCCCACAGGCCCACCGCTGTGCAGGGCGGGCCCTCCTGCGTGCCCCAACGCCGGCCAGGAAGTCGCCACCCTCCGCCCCTCTCCACCTGCCACCAGCTGCCCTGGCTCCGCCCCACATCTCTCCTGCTGGCCCAGGACACTGTGCACGATGCCGGGCCAGCTGCCCGCTGACGCTTGGGACCTGTGGCACCTCCTGGAATGAGGACTAGCGGTGATGGGTGCCATCACATCGTCACCTCTGAACTAGTCCTACTTCCTGCCTCGTGTTGTCGGCACCTACACCTGGCATCTCTTCGTCCCCAAGCATAAATGTCACCACTGACCAGGCCCCCTGGTGCCCATTCCTCCTGGACGGGGCTGCCTCCTGGTGCCCATCCCTCCCTGGACGGGGCTACCTCCTGGTGTGAGTGCCACCCGGATCTCAGCCTCCGCCCAGCTCTCCCAGGGTCCCAGGCTGGGTGATGCTCACAGAAGACGCTTGGTCAGATGGAGTTGATCCCCTTTACACTGGATTCTTATCCTGCCGCCCACCAGGGTCAGCACAGGTCATGCAGGCTTGCTTCCCGAACGTGACCCCAGTACTCAGGAACAGTGAAACAGTGGAACTGGGGACTCTCTCGGGTGGACTGCCAGCAGGCCCTGTGCAAGCCTCCAAGTTACAGTCAAACCCTAAGGATGACCCATAACAATGGCCACCCCGGCCTTCCCGGCACTTTTCTCCGTGAGGTCCCCCTCACCCCTAACCACTTCCGAGTCAGCTCTGCCCACTTCACAGTGGTGGGTGCTCCAATCGCCACTTAACATTTGGGGTATGCCTCCGTTCACCTTTCGTAGTCACCATCTAGCAACACATGGAGGTGGGAAATAACGGCAGAGAGACAAGCACGTCATGAATATCCACTGGCCATCGAGCAGCCTGTCCCTTGAATAGAGATGACTAGGAAGAATGGAGAGCAGGCATGCTGGCCAAATGCCCAGATGAACTGCCCAGTATCAAGGTATCAGTGGGTGGCCAGGGAGGGGCAGAGGAGGGTGCTGGGTGCTGGCCTTCCCGGTCCCCTCCCTCCATCTACACAATTAGGGGATTTTATTCCTTAGTGAGTCCCTCCTGGGTCTTGGACTTTGTTCTCTGATCTCAGGGGAGACCTTTTTGATGAGGTGGAACTTGGGAATTCAAGTAGAAAAGGAACATAAAACCTTCGTGAAACCACAGGCTTTGGATCCATTTTTGCCCATTTCAGGCATATTTTTCCCACTGAACAATATAAGAAAATCCCTAACTTTTTTTTAATTTTTTTTTTCTTTAAAAAAGCCTTCCCCTCAGTCTCTGATGTGTCGCTAGGGGTGCTGGGGGGTCACCTGGGATGGCCAAGCAGAGCCACCAGCCCTAGGTGACGGGTGTGGGAAGGACGACCCTATTAGGCAATCATTTCAGCTGCCAGACTCAGTTCTTTCCTTTCCAGCTCCATTTTCTGTGGTCGTTTATCACTTCGGCCAAGACTGGCTCTGCTCAGGGAAGAACAGCCCACCTCCGCGTTGGCGACACCGCCAAGAAGTGAGTGTTCTAAAGAGAAATGGCATCAAGCACTAAGGATGAGGGGGCGTTTAGGGACGGTGATTCCTCTTTCTCCGGATTATGCTTCAAGGAGTCATGAGGGTTCCTCTTGCAAACCCATCTCTGCTTTCACTTTTACAGCAAGTGTTAATCGACCACCCCTCGAGTTCCATCCGATGTAAACCATCCATATTTCAACCTGCAGATCCCCTACGCTGGTTATGGGTACACCGGAGCAATTTCGGTAATGCGCACACAACACAGACTGTAAATACCTGCAAAGCAATTACACACAATTAGACCGAGGTTGCATTAGCGCAACATTGTTGGTGCGCCGGCAGCCCTGCTCACACCCGCCCTTCGCGATGCCCTCCAAGTGTGTCAGTCAGTTAGGAAGGCTGCTCCAGAGCCCGCGCTCACCTGCCCCCGTTCACATGTTGACAGTGCGTTAGAGAAGATGCTCAAGGAACTGGCCGTGTCAGGAAGGAGTCAAGACTTTCAAAGCAAGATAACTTGAAGATCCATGTCCTGAAGGACTTGTGAAGAAGAGATTAGTATTTGGCTGAAAAGATGTAGAGAATGAGGGCTGGGTGAGGCTGAGGTGGACCCCAGAAGAAGTGTAGAATTTGCATCACTTAAGGGAAAGCAGGGACATTTGAGGCAACAAAAACAAGACAGCAAGAGCGAAGGCAACCAGGTGGGCATGAGCGCGAGCAGAGCGGGCGGCGGGGGTGTGGCCTGTGACAGGCAGATCATGACTCGGGGTAAGGGTACGCCTGGTTTCGTGACAATGTAGTGCATTCCATGTTCGAAGGACCAGAGGTACTGTAAGAACTGACCCCAGCTCTCAGTAAATCAAAATGGTTACAGATATATGCATAGGCCATCTCCTTTACCCATCCATCTGGATGGCTCTTAGGCAGTTCCCATGCCTTGGCTGTGATGAATACTGCTGATTTCATTTCCTGTGGATTTACACCCAAAGTGGGCTTGCTGGGGTACATGGCTGCCTTACTCAACTCTCCCCAAGGCTGGCAGTCAATGATTGCTCAGTACCTGCTGCTAGACTTTTTCTTTTCCCCACAAACTTATATTTTATAGTGTGCTCTTGTCTTATTGAGTAAACTGCTTTATTGGTGTTAAAAATCCATGATAGGCCCAGCTGGCGTGGCTCATTGGTTGAGCATCGACCTATGAACCAGGAGGTTGTGGTTCGATTCCCTGTCAGGGCACCTGCCCAGGTTGAGGACTCGATCCCCGGGGTGGGGCATGCAGGAGGCAGCCGATAAATGATTTTCTCTCATCATTGATGTTTCTCTCTCTTCCTTCCTCTCTGAGATCAATAAAATATATTTTTAAAAATCCATGATGCTCTGTTGGGCCTTGTGCTGCTGACCGCCAGGCGCTGCTCTGCACCCAGGCGCCCCCACCTGCCTCCTGCTCACCTGTTCCCTTCAGGCTCTTCCAGGAAGTGTTTCCACACAGACCATTTAAATGACCATTTCGCACCGGATGAGGCGATTTCTCCCTGTGGGTTGTGGGAGGAAGCTGCGTGTGGTGGAAAGTCCAAGGTCAAAGTCTGAGTCAATGGGTATGTTCCTGTGCCGGCTTGTCTGTGTGAGGTCATTTCCTTGTACATGATTCAGCCAATCACCATGCCTCACCAGCACACGGATAGAATTATATATTTTTTACAAACATAGCATACTGCATAATTCCTCGATTGAGTCCTGCCATCTCTGCATTGTGAGACTTCATGCCACACAGCCCCCCAGAGCGCCTGCTGCTGGCCCGGCTGCTGGCCCTGCTGCAAACAAGCGATGACAGCATTCCTCATGGGACCGGCCACTCCCTGGGAGGGTGGCTGTGCCTGCGGGCGCCCCGGGAGCCCCGGCCCCCGCTGACCTTGCCTGTCCTTGTGGCTTCCCCCGTATTGTGTTTCAGGCAGCAGATGTCTCCTGGCTTGGTTGTAGGGGTGCCGCTGGCACTCTTAGCCTCATTCTTCTTGTGCTTTGGGTGACTTTCAAGGGTGAAATGGAAGCTGTGCTCTCTACGGAGCGAATGCTGAACTGGAATCGCTCAGAAAGTTTGGGGTGAAATTTTAGATGCAGAGGGAGAAGGAAAGAGCACCGGCTGAGGGCTGAGGCCACCAGTGCCTTCGGGAACACAGGGAGACTCGAGGCGCAGCCTGGGCCGGGGCCAGATGATGGTTAGGGAGGGTGCCTCTCCCATGGGACCTGCCTGAGGGCTCCCAGCCCCATAGCAATCAGTGCAGCCACCAGGGCCTCCACGTGTCCCCCAGGGAGCAGAGTGCGGCTGTCACAGCTGAGGCCGGGCACTGTGCGCTGTGTCGGCCTGTCCTTCGGCGGCCAGCTCTCCGCACCCAGGGGCAGCCAGGAGGGCAGCGGCCTGCAGGCGCCCTGCTCTCAGTCTCACTTTAGTTCTGTGACGCCGTCTGGAGAGAAGGGCAATCGCTCTCTCTCCCAGCAACACAGACCTTCTGCGGCGTGTTGTCCACAGGCCAGAGTGGACAGGGGGACACGCAAGAGGACTGGGTTCAGGAATAAGCACAGAATAGCTCCAGAGGTGTGTGTGTGTGCATGCTGTGTGTGTCTGCATATCTGTGTGTCTGTGAATGTCCATATCTGTGTGCACACATGTGTGAGACAGATGAAAGGAGTGACCCTGCCTGTTTGCACAGTTCTCTCTCTGCCCAGATGGTTCACTCTCTGATCCCTCTGTGCTTAGCCTGACGGGAGTGGTTAGCGCCCCTCTGAGTGAGCACCCCTCCAGTGAGCACCCCTCCAGTGAGCACCCCTCCAGTGAGCACCTCCCCGAGTATGCACCCCTCTAGTGAGCACCCCTCTAATGAGCACCCCTCCAGTGAGCACCTCCCCGAGTATGCACCCCTCTAGTGAGCACCCCCCCAGTGAGCACCTCCCTGAGTGAGCACCCCCCAGTGAGCACCTCCCCGAGTGTGCACCCATCCAGTGAGCACCCATCCAGTGAGCACTCATCCAGTGAGCACCTCCCCGAGTGAGCACCCCTCTAGTGAGCACCCCCCCAGTGAGCACCTCCCCAAGTGTGCACCCCTCCAGTGAGCACCCCTCCAGTGAGCACCCCTCTAGTGCGCACCCCTCCAGTGAGCACCCCTCCAGTGAGCACCCCTCTAGTGAGCACCTCCCCAGTGAGCACCCCCCAGTGAGCACCTCCCCGAGTGAGCACCCCTCTAGTGAGCACCCCCCCAGTGAGCACCTCTCCGAGTGAGCATCCCCCCAGCGAGCACCTCCCTGAATGTGCACCCATCCAGTGCGCACCCCTCCAGTGAGCACCCCTCCAGTGAGCACCTCCCCGAGTGAGCACCCCTCTAGTGAGCACCCCCCCAGTGAGCACCCCTCCGAGTGAGCACCCCTTCAGTGAGCACCTCTCCAGTGAGCACCTCCCTGAGTGAGCACCCCTCCTAGTGAACACCCCCCTGAGTGAGCACCCCTCCAGTGCGCACTCCTTCAGTGAGCACCCCTCCAGTGAGCACCTCCCCGAGTGAGCACTCCTCTGAGTGAGCACCCCTCCAGTGAGCACCCCTCCAGTGAGCACCTCCCCGAGTGAGCACCCCTCGGAGGGCAGACAGTAGGGACAGGCCAGGAGGTGGCAGGAGTGAAGGGTAGGGCTGGAAGGAAGAGTGCTGACCGTCAGGTTAGAGAAAACACCCAGGAGTCTCGGAGCTACGGAGCTTCTCCTATGACCTCTCAGCACCCTCCACTCAGAGCTGAGGAAGCTGAGGCGGGAGCCTGCAGGGCCCCAGGGTGCCCGGGGCTGCGACAGCAGGCCCGCTGCATAATTAGTGGCGGGAAAGGCATACCTGCGTCCCCTCGATTCCTGGTCACCAGAAGGCTCTAGCATGAACTTTCTTCTCCAAGGAAACACTGTCTCTGAGAAGGACGGGATCAAAACCACCAGCCGCGCCATCCGGGCGAAACCACCGAGGACTTGCCGCGGAAACCACTTCCTGCGTCGGGATGCGAGAGGACACAGGGGAGAGCCGTGCGCGGACCAGCCATGGCCCTCATGGATCCGTCACAACCTCGTCACCCACCGGGCCTGCACCCTGGGTGTTCGTGTCCCAGTCCTGACCGCCAGCACCTTCCTATGCGCCAACTGTCTACCATTCTTTTAGCTGCGACACAGCAGGTCCCATCTCATAGGCAGTGCTCCTCAGAGCCCATCTGCGACACGGCAGCCCAGAGACAAAAGGGAAGGATGACATAGAAAACGCCACGCACCGTCACTCACAGAAAGGCCCCAGGTGAAGTCCTCAGGGAGCCCAGCACCTGTGCCCAGCGGGGTGGGGGCCATGCTGGGTTGGGTTTGACGTTATCGGCCTGGCTGTGGTCTGCTCACTTGTGGGGGGACGGGCATCAGGGAATGTGACCTCATCGCATTCTTTAATGGTTGTGAACCCCAAATCCAGCAGCCAGAGTCCGAGGCCAGCCCTGCGGGTGGGTGGCTGGGTGACCCCCACTCAGTGCTCTCACCTCTCTGGCCTTGGAGTGGTCATCTGACATCCCCAGATTGAGGTCCCAGTGCGCTGGGCCCTACACTACGTCCGGGGACCAAGTGTGAGGAAGAGGGGCCAGGCCCCTGCTCTGGGGCCCTGGGGTCACAGGGAACAGGCAGACATGTAAGAGGGAACACGTGTCATACGTGCAGGTGCTAAGTCACCTTCCGTGCGTAGGTCCATGTTTATCACACTCCCGAATTCCGCAGCCCCGTGTCAGAAACAAGCCACGTGAGGTGCCCCTCCACACGGGGACCAGCCATCCCCAGGAGGGTGCCCCACACTGCTGCTCCCACCACTTCCTCATGGAATGAAAGTGGGAGACACATCCTCCCGCCACTGCTGAGCAGGGGCACCCACAGCTCCCACACAGCCCTGCCAGCCTTCCACCTTGGGCGCTGCTTTTGGCCACACAGCTGGGCGCCAGGTGTAAGTTACTCGAGGCTGCAGGCATTCATCGTGTTGGTTCCAGAAATCACAAGGGTCCCAAGGCTCAATGACAGGAGGTGATGTCTCAAAGGGTTCGCAGGAACCTCACCAGAAAATAAACCACCGTGTCACGGCCGCACCCCAAACTCTATGCCTTGCTTGGCAAAGACCTCCGGTCCTTCCAGGCTCAGGCACAGACACCTCACTGTTGTCTAGCGTGAGCTGGCAGGACCCACCATACAGCTCACGCTCCCCCTGCCTTGAGCTGCCCTATCATGGGCTCCCATGTGACATCGTATGGGGACCTGCCTAGGGACCTGCTACAGAGACCTACCAGTGGACCAGCCACAGGAATCTGCCTGGCGACCAGCCACGGGAACCTGCCTGGGGACCAGCCACGGGATCTGCCTGGGGACCAGCCACAGGGACCAACCATGGGGACCTGCCTGGGGACCAGCCCCGGGGAGCCACGCTCTGTTCCCTGCCTTGTAAAAGGAGGGAAACAGCTATTAAGCTAATTGGCACTAAAAGCCTGTAGTAGTTATCTAACCATTTAATTTTTAGTTGAATGTTAACTGCAGCGTCTGCTATGACCCACATCTGACCTGTGCGGGGAGCCGGTCCCCAGCTCAGGGTTTGAAGGGGGGCCAGTTGCTGGGGGAGGGGCAGGGTGGAGTTCCTTCCCTTTGACCTTGCATTCCAAGGTGAGGATGGTGTTTGCCTTGGGGGTGTGCTGACTTTATGGGCCAGCCTCATAAGGCTGCAGATGTAAAGCGCACTGGTTCAGGAGGGAACTTTAACTCTCAGGCATTCAAAACCTCTCCAATGCCTCATTCCTCCGCGGGAGAGGCCTTCGACCCGCAGCTCAAGGACGGCCTGGCCACTCACAACAATGGGTCCGAGCCAGGTGTCTCTTTTCCTATTTCCCCCAAGTTTCCTTTATTCATAACCATAGAAAAGGCACCTGCACTTCCTGTCCTGCGTTCCAGGAACAAGGCTGACCTGGGGGAGGTCGCCACAAGGACGACCATGCAACTGACTCAGCTTTAAAACATAGGCCCACGCTGTGGTTCCTCACCGCGCCCACCCCTCAGGGGAGGCCTGAACCCGGCCAACGCCCCTGGAAAGGTTTGAGGTGTGGCTGACATGAAGCGCTTCCTGCCGAGCCATCTGGGGGCCTGGACGGACAGACCCTCGCTCTGAGGCCCCACAAGCATCCTCAGACACCCCCGCCCCACACCGGCGCCTTCTTGTACTTGAGTCCTGGATCTCGGAACCTCATGCTGCTGGGGTCTCAGTCCAACAGAGAGAGCTGATGGCTTCGTCTCCCATCGCCCTCCCACGTGGGCGGCGTGGCTCGCGGGTCCCGTGTCCTCCCTGGCTGCGCACCTGAGCTGTAAGGCGCCTCAGGAGCGGAGAGCAGAGCGCACGGTCCGGCGGGCACCTCTTGCCGCACATTCCCGGGGAAAGAGGAGGTGCGTTTCCTGGTCTTGGGGAGAAGGCGCCGGCTACTCTCTGAGCCTGCGACAGGCACCCTCCCAGCTGCCCTGTGTGGCGACCAGGCCAGCGGGGCGTCCTCTGCAAGGCTGCCTGCTCATCACGGAGGCCCTGTCCTGTGATGAAGTGTTGGTGGTCTGCGTCCACAGCCTGCCAGGGGAGTCCCTGGCCGGTGCCACCTCGCCGTGACCACGGGGGATGGAGCCAGGGCTGGGACCCCCAGGCCTCCTGAGAGCCACTTCTAGCCGCTGCCCACCCAGAATGTGGGGGACACAGCCAAGGCTCTGCCCGCCTTGTGCTCCTGGTAGTGCCAAGGTGCCAGTGCGATGCCCACGGGCGTGCTCACCAGGATCAGCTGCAGAGCCAAGAAGTGGGTGAGTTCGCCGAGGAGCATGCCAAGCCCTGAGCATTAAACCATCACTTGCTTGTCCTTATCCGGTCCTGCGGCTTCAGCTGCTCACTTCCCACCATTCACCCCGTGATCACTGATACCCGGGGTGAGGCAGGCGCTGGGCGAAGCTTGCCATGAACGACCTCCCTGACGTCCTAAGAGGCGGCAGCCGACTCCACGTTTCAGGTCACGACACTCGAGAGCAGGGACATCCAACCTCACGTCTGACGTGAAGCACAAATGACTGTGAGCGGGACGCACCCAGGTCTCTGGCCCCGGAGCCGAATCCACATGAATGGCACTTCGGGGGCCGCTGGCACGTGGCCTGAGGGCTGACGGCAGCCGAGGCCAGGGAGCTGCCGGGCGCACGTCCACGCAGTCACAGTCTGGCCTCCAGCGACGAGACCTGGAGGCAGCGCTCTGCTCTGTGGGGCAGACGCGCCTGGCTGCGGGGTGGGAGGAGTACCAGTTAGCTCATGCGCCCTCCCCCATCCCTGCCCCATGGTGCTCTTCCTCCTAGAAATGAGAGGCCACCGGTGCCTCCTGAGCCCCGGGCTCTGCCCCTCTCAGGCTCTAGCCCAGGGATGGGCAACCTTTGAGCTCGGTGTGTCAAACTTCGCCAAAACACTGAGCATAACTCGGGTAGTGTGTCACTTTGAGGAAAAAACTAACTCCAAGACTCTAGTCGCAAATGTTTCATCCTCAGGAGCAGCAAATGTTTCATCCTCGGCATGTGGCCGCGTGTCATCAGAAACGGCTACGCGTGTCAGTGCTGACACGTGTGTCATAGGTTCGCCATCACTGCTGTAGCCCTTGGGGTCCTGTGAGGCTGGAAAGCTCTCAGGGGATGTCCTGGTCCCTCTGCTAGGGGACCCCAGCTTCCAGCTCCCCTGCCTGAGCGCAACCCTCCCCCACTGGGCTGAGGTGCCAGGGGCCCGTCCCGTGTGCCCCGCCCTGTGGTCCCAGGAGTTAGGATGGAGCGTCCCCCCGTGATGTGCAAATACGGTCCCTGGGAGGTGCCACGTGGAGGAGCCACCCGCAGAGGGTCAATGCCGGGACTCTGGCCTCCTCCCAGGATCTAACCCTGGAGGCCACTGGCCCCAAGCCTCACTGCAGGGGGGCGGAGGGGGAGCCTGTGTTTGCATCAGATGCTTGAGTGCATGTCTAGTGATGGTGAAAAGCTGTAGAGGGAACCAGGCCCTGGCCAGGCAGCTCAGCAGTTTAATGCATCGTCCTGACACACCAAGGTGCAGGGTCCATGCCTGGTCAGGGCACATGCAAGGGTTAACCAATGAATACATCACTAAGTGAAACAACAAATTGATATCTCCTTTTCTCTCTCTCACTCTCCCTCTCTCTCCCTCTCTCTAGGAATCAATAAATACAAATTTATAAAAAGAAAAAAGGAAAACCGGTGTCCCAGCTTCAACAGCCCGCATCCCCATAGAGGCAGCTTCACCGCTGGGGCCGGTCCCTGCCCGAGCTCCCCCTGCCAGGGCGGCGCTCTCCCTGCCCGAGCTCCCCCTGCCCGAGCTCCCCCTGCCCGGGTGGCTACGGAGGCTCTGACCACTCCGTAGCCCAGCCTTGCGCTCCTGGGGATTGGGGAGGAAGGTGCGTGGCAAGGACGCCATTTGCACCCAGAGCAGCTGCCTCTCAATTTCCCTCCGATAGCATTGACAAGCCTGTGACTTTCCCGCCGCGGCCACGGACGGCAGGTGTTAGCTGTGATGACAGCGAGCCACATCGACCAAGTGCCGAAATGTACTGGGCCTTTGCAAAATCAAGATGGTTTTGTGACACGCAACCAAGTGTCCATCTGCACGTGCACGTGAGCATTCGTGGCTCTGGTTTTGTTCTGGCCGAGCGGAGAGATGGCGGAGGCGGGACTGCGTTGCGCAGGCGCAGCTGCCGAGCCGGTGAGCTGCAGAGGTGAGAGCCGGGACTCAGGCGTGGGGCTCACAGGTCCGGTGCCCAGGGCCTGTTCCAAGCCCAGAGTCCTCCCCCGTGGAACGGAACGCCTTTCCCTCCGTGGGGGGTGCAGCCATTGGTAGCAGCTCCTGGAGGGGATGGTGTGGGTGGCACCTGGGACTTACCATGTCAGGGCAACGTGCCTCTTACAGAGACGCAACAAAAGTCGTGTAATTTCTCTCCCCAAAATCTCAAAAACTGTATTTCATTCTCTATCATCTCTGCAAAAAAAGAACAGAATTCTCTAAGAGCTATGGGAGGGGTTTACATCCTCCCTGCTGCCCCAGGACGGGCTTGCCTGCACCCTGAGGCCTGGCTGCCGGGCTGGGCGGGGCGGCCCCCGACAGCACAGGACACCTGGCCTGCGACAGCTCCCGGAAGGAGCTTGGTTTGCAACCTGGAGAGTGAGGGGCGGGAGGCGCAGAGCCCTGAGAATGGGCACCTGTATATTGGAGCTGCGTCGGGCAGGACTGGGAATGGGCCAGGTGTGCGGAGGGCGAGTTTATGAATGGGGCGTGCCCTACGTCAGACCTAGATCTCCTGTGCGCCTGGCCAGGGCACCTTCCCTAGGGGTGTGTGTGTGTCGCGGGGGGTGGGGGTGTTTAACCTTTCCGGCTGCATCCTCCAGGGCACCGCCCATCCTTTCTCAGGTCACACTCCACACCCCAAAGGGGGCGATGGGGCTCCTCCAGCCAGAGAAGAAGGCCTTTCCAGAGAATTAAAAGATGGCAGCATTCACTCCCCACCGATGACTGGAAACATCTAGAGAACTCTGCGGAGAAGAGAACCTCTCTACCTGACACTGGGCGTCGTCACACGTGGCACTTGAACGCGGGCGTTTCCTTGGCTCCGGGCTGAGGGGATCTGTCTGTCCTCACCATGCCCGCGCCACACTCCACCGGAAGGTCTAGGCGCGCCCAGGAGGCCCGAGAAGAGACAAGGGCATAGGAGTTGGTGTAGAAGAAATAAAACTGCCATTGCTCATGGGTGATGTAACGTTGTAAGTCAAAATCCAAGAGAACGAATAGAGAAATGGTGAGAATTAATAGCGACTACAGGCGGCTCCTGGGCTGTGGGCACTGCCTAAAGTCAAGTGGGTATACTTCTCCGCCAGCAAACAGACAGGCCTACGGCGCGTGTCCTCACCAGGCACTCTGAGGGGTGGCTTTCTGCTCGGTGCTCCTCCCGCCACGGTCGTCCTCAGCCTGAGCAGAGACGGGCGGGTGCAGGGACAGGGAGACCCGAGGCAGCCATGGCCGCTGCGGGACTGGGGTCTTTGGCAAGCATCTCCCCTCCTGGCGGGAAGTCCAGGGACCCATTCCCGCTTTCTGTGAGAGCGGCCCCTGTCCACAGTGGCAGTGGTTCAGTGGCCCCTGCTCCCTGTCTCCCCCGTCGGGCCTCGATGCTCGGGCTCTTGGGGCCCCATCTCAGGGGCCCCTGCTCCTGTGTCCTTCCCTTGGCTCTTCTTTGGGAGAGAAAAAACAAAACCACTTACAATAGCGTCAGATCCTGTCCAAGCGGGTCCACCGGAGGTCTCTGTGCAAACCATGAAACATTGCTATGAATTAAAGAACGAGGAAACGGGAGGTGGACGGGCTACCTCATGCCCACATCGAATTTCTGAGCAGCAGAGGTGCGCAAGGGCGATGCCAAGGTGGAAACCGAGGACAGGACTCAGCCAACGGTCTAGGGGCGGAGCTCACAGCCCGAGCACTTGCGTGCACAGATCTGTGCAGGTCCCATAGTGACACCCTCAGCTGGACAGTGCAGGGCCCACGGTGACACCCTCAGTTCTCATCTGATGGTGAGGGTGGAGCCCGCAGAGCACCAGGTGGGGCGCGGCCTGCTCTCCGTCAGAAGGTGCGCAGCAGATGCGGGTGAGGAGCGAGCCCGCACAGGGAGTGCAGGTGCTGAGACGTCCTAACTGCGGACAGGCCAGGTGGGCACTAGGCTGGTGGCACCCCTTTGTCAGTTAATGAATGTGTGCCCCTGTGTGTGCCCCGGCAACCAGGCTAATATTGAATGTCAGCTGTCACTGGGAAGTGCTGTTAAGGACGCTTGTAGATATCATATCGCGTATTAACAAACAGACAGGTTTCTGCCCGTGGAAGCCAGCCCCTCCCCGCGCGACGCATGCGAGGAAGCAGCCTCTCTGGCATTCGCGCTGTCCCGGCCGCCCATGGGCAGGCAGTGCCTGTTCCCATGCTTTTGCTTTGGATCCGGCACTGCCGTGGACGCCTTTTCCCGTGAGTAGGGGTGGCTGCGACCGTGACACAGAGTTTGCCTGGACAGAAGTCAGACAGACAGACCCACAGGGGAAGCTCCGCCCCGTCTTTGAGAGCAGGCACCCCGCGCGCCCACCGCCTGCCTGGGCACACCCCGGGGACCGGGACACGTAGAATAGAGAGACCGCCTGTCCGCACGGTCTCGCTTGAAGCTCTCCTGCTGCAGCCACGCCCAAGGAGACGTCCCAGTGGCCACTCGGGGTCCCAGCAGGCGTGTAAGATGGCACGGAGCCGCAGTGGCACTGCAGAGGCCGGCACAGGCCCGTGACGGGCACCGGGCACCGGGCAGGCTCCCTAATGCCTCTAAAATCCAATTGCAAACTTGTAAATCAAATCACAAGCATGAGATGAGCTCCAGGGGAGAGGCCGCGGAGCTGAAACCAAAGACGCGGCGCTGCGGGCCGGACGGGAATCTAAACTGGGAGGCTGCCCGGCATGAGCTCATCGGTTTTTGGCTGAGCCGCTTTCTCCCAGCGAAAGTTCCCGTGGACAGTCGGGTTATTTGAAACACTGTCGCCTCCTGTGACCTGTACGCTGATCTTTGTGAAAACTGCCATTGTGCGTAGTTCCAGTCTCACTGTTCCACCGTCTGTGGCCAGAGGGTGTCAGACACAACACAGCACAACACAAGACACTGGTTGGGTTCAACCTATCACTCCCATGCTGGCGCCAGTCCCTGCTCACCCCGAACCTTGAAGGGCATAGAGCAGAAACCACACACACCAGCAGCACACCTGTGGTTTGTCTGTAGAGCACCCGTGATGGCCGTGTATGTCACATGTGTGCTTAGCTGAAGGGAACTGTTCACAGCCATCGAGGGCGGAGTTGCTCAGGGGGCGTCCAACTGGGCCCCACATGTCCTCACCTGCGCCCGCCCGGCCTGCGGGTCTGGATGGGCCTCGGGCTTCCAGGACCCTCTGTGTCACCACAGGCATGACCGGTGGGGGCTGAGCCCAGCCGCTGTGGCGGGAGCACAGGGTGGCTCCCACGGCCCCCCAAACCTGCCCCGGCACCCCCAGCACTGCCTGCCATAGTCTCAGGGGACACAGGCTCTCAGATATCGACCATGTAAATGGAATAAAGGACATGCCTTTGCCATGAGCCTAGGGCCGGCCAGTGGACAATGAGCCTCTGAGGGGGACGGGTCTGCCTGGGTCCACCACCCAAGGCAGTTCCTCCAAGGATGGAAGCAGCTCGGACTTCGACATGCACTTCACCACCGCTCACGCCTCCCAACCCGCCCACGCTGGTGTCCTGGCCTGGGACCCAAACTCATTTCTCTAATCTCACTGTCCTGTGTCCCGGAGCTACGCTCGGCCAAGCCAGAGCCAGAGCCCAGCCCACAGTGGTCAGCAGCCTGGGCACCAGCCGTTATCTGGGACCCGGGTGTCCATCCGGGGAGCCTCGGTGAAGCGGGTCCTGCGGCTCTGCTTGGTACCTCCCAGTCTGTCGGTGCGGCTGTGCTGTCCTGCTCTGTCCTTTATTCCGTCTGCCCTCCTGCGGGGCGCTGCCTTTCCCCAGCGCTAACGGATCATTTCCATAAATACAGAGTGTTTTGCTGGGAGTGTCACATGGCTTGTCTTGTTCTCTAAGGGGGTGACAGAGCGTGGGCCTGGCCTGATTTCCCCGCTGCACCCTCATCTCCAGCCCCAGCCAGGAGCCCAGCGGGGGCTCGACGAGGCTTTGTTGATTAATGGAGCTTGAGCGGGAGAGCAGCCCTCTCCCGGGAGCCCTGTCTTCAAGTGGCCCAATTAGCTTGTCTGCTGCGCATCAGGCTGATGGGCTATTGTGAAGCTCCGTCTACAATCAGCGTCGGGCCTCATCACCCAGCAGCCTGCCCGCACCAGCGGCCTCCGCGAGCTGCACCAGGCTCGCCGGGGCCGGGGAAGGCGACCGTGCCAGTCCATGAAGCACTCTGGCCAGAGGAAGAGTGTTGCACATGCCGACCAGGCTTTATCAAACCAAAACCAAAGAGACCCTCAGCACCAACGTCCTACCGAACATGAGGAGCTGCTCATTCGGAAATGAGCTGAGGACTCATCCCAGGCTCCAGAGTGCGGGCTGGGGTCTGCGGGGAGAGAAACTGTAGCCGCCCAAACGGGCAGGTTGAAGAGAGAGCGTTTCTCCCGACTCCCACCTACATGGCCGGTGTCTGCAGCACCGTCAGTAACCGAGTCTTCAGGGGCCGAGCTCCCTGTCTACTTTGATTCTGGACAAGGCAACTCTAGAGAACATTATTTCTAGATTTTAAGATGAGTGAGAAGGTTCCGGGGGAAATTTCCCAGCGTTGCCTCACTCTCAGAATTGTGATTGTTTCGCAGTTTCTCTCTGTAAAGCCCAGCTTTTGGTCACACGTGTTATCAGCCATTGCGATAGGCACGGAAGTAGTCAGCTTTTAGGCAACTTTAAATGTACTTATTCTCTGATGAACAAAAAAGAATGTGCCAACTACTGTTTCCTATTTTCCAGTGTGGGACCTTCAGGCTTCTTTATGCAAATGTGCTCAGAAGTATTTGCATAATACAATTTTTAAATGAGCAAACTAACATTAAAACATGACGCGATTCGGTGGATCCGTGGTTCTCAAACCTGGTACTGGATCAGGGTGACCCCCGAACCTCTCAGACACCAGGCCTGAGATTTTGTTCTGTTTTTCAATTTAAAGGAGGTGGGTGGGACCCCGGCATCCACACGGATGACAGCTAGGGAGATTGCAGCCAGAGGGAAAACCCCAGGCTGTGGTGAAGAGAGAAAAACTGGGCTTCTTAATTAAATATTCATTAAACGAGAAGTCTATGCTTCATGTCAACAGGAGGGAAGGAAACACACATTTCTTAGTGCTGGGGGACCTCACCTGGGAGGAGTGCCCAGCAGGTGTCACCTACCTGCTCAGGACTTGGCTCACTGCTCAGACGGGCCACGTGCGCTCCCGGCCGGCCTGGCAGGCTCCCCGCCCCTGGTGCTGGAGGTGCAATTCCAACCCTTACAGCAGTGCATCTGCACACGCCTCTCCTCGTCCTGTGAATTTAGAAGTGGACACATTCCTCATAAAAAGCCCCAGAGCATAGCACCACGTGGCTGGCTCGACGTTGGTGCTGGGCCCCCTGGTTTCCGGGCAGGTAACATCTCAGTGCACCTCTGGGAGGAGGCGCCCAAAGCTCCATGTCATGACATCAAAGCTGCAGAGACAAAACAGGTCCTTCTGTAGGCATCATACACCAATGTGACATAGTATGACATTCTGAGGACCCTTCGTTTAACAGGGAAAACCACAGGTGGCACCTCCACACACACGGGCCTCGCTGGGTGGGATGGAGACTGAGCAGCTTCAATGGACCAGGCAATTCCACTGGTGATGGGCCAGGAGTTGCTCAGCCCTTTACAGGGTACACAGCGTTTATGAATCCCAGATTTATGTGGTGAATCTACGCCATTTGGGCACAGCTGCAAATACATTGTTAAAGGGAAGATTTTTATTCTAGGAGACAAATTTCACTTTCTACAAATTTTACTTTTCTGAAGGTCTGGGACTTAAAAGGAGAAACGTGGTAAGTGTCAGCCTGCCTGGTGCATGCAAGGCTCTGCACCGCTGGCTAACTGACCACGTCAGAGTTCTTTCCTGCAAGCCCATGAAGCACCACTCTGCGAGAGGCAGCTGGCGCGGGGCCCTCCGGTGCCTGGCATTGAGGGCAGATATCCCAATCCTGGCGGAAGCCAGGTGCCTCTGTAGGCACAGGCTGCTTCATCAAAAATGACTCGTGTGAGAGGAATGTCCTCTCCCCCTGAAATTTCAACAAGTTAACCAACTATGATTCAACAAAGAGATCCCTGCTCAACAGAAATGCATGCTTGAGAGACCCCCACATTGAAACATCTAAAGGTGGGCAACCAGGAATAAATGGGAGACAAGAGGGGAGAGAAGCACAGACAGCCGGCAGACACAGTCTTGCAGCTGGGAGCTTGAGGCTGGGCCTGGAGAGGGGAGAAAACTGGTGGTAGCAGGCACTTCCTTCGGCTGGAAGAAGAGCTGGGAGAAGCAGGCAGAGGTGGCGAGGGAAGCAGTCCAGCAGGGCGAGCAGTGAGGGAGCAAACAATGTCTGAGTCAGCAGAGCCTGACAGAGCGCAGGGTTCTGCTGTGCAGTTCTCCACTGTTGGCTGGCGGTGGTACTTCAGACAAAGGAACGGAACCACAGAGCCCTGCCGCCGCTTGGACTCCCAAAACTCGACTCTCATTGCTCCTGGAGTCGGGTCCGGAGCATATTATCTGTAAATCAAGTGCTGTTGCAGTAGAACCACTGTTTCCCTCTGTGACTGATCCCCAGGAGGGGTGCTTGGGGCAGAACCCCACAGAGGTCAGAGTTCACCATTAGCGTGAAGGCAAAAGAACCCCACCCAGCCTCCAAGCAGCAAGGTTGTACTGTCTTACAGAAACTGTGGAGTTCAAGATTGGGAGATCAGAAAGGTAAAAAGACCTACCGATTCAGCACCATCTACTGGAAAATAGTAGAAAGACCTCTTCAGAGATAAGTACATAAGCAAAGGAGGGCAGGAAATACCATGAATAATCACAGTAACAAGGATGACCAGAAAGACAATGAAAAATCCCCAGAAAGCAAGCTGGAAAACATGGAAATATGTTCCATAAATGACAGAGGTTTCAATATTGCAGTTCTGAAAATACTCAATGAGATGTGAGAAAGTACAGACAGGAAATTCAATGCACTCAGAAGCAAATCAATAAACAAAATGAGTATTTTACCAACGAGACTAAAACCTTTAAAAAGAACCAATCAGAAATCTTGGAGGTGAAGCATACAATTAAGTAGATTAAGAGTAAACTGCTGAGCATAGAAAACAGAGCCAACCTGATGGAGGAAAGAATTAGTGATATCGCATATCAAATGATGCAGAGGGAAATCAAGAAATGATGCAGAGGGAAGAACAGAGGGACCTGAGTCTAAAGAAAAAGAAGAATCTCTACAAGAACTAATTAACTTCATCAGAAAAAGCAACATTGGAATTATAGGGATTCAGGAGGAGGGAGAGAGGGAGCAGGGAATGGAGAGTCTAAAACAAATAGTGGATGAGAACTTCCCAAACCTATGGGAAGAACTAGATCCTCGAATTCAAGAAGCAAACAGAACACCTAATTAGCTCAATCCAAAGAGTCCCTCTCCAAGGCACTTGGTATTAAAGCAGTCAAAAATTAATGACAAAGAAGAAATTCTCTAAGGAGCCAGAAAAGAGAAGGAAGTGACCTACAAAGGAAAACCCATAAGGATTTCATCCTTCTCAGCAGAAACTCTATAAGCCAGAAGAGAGTGGAACCAAATATTCAAACATCTGAAAGACAGAGATTACCAGCCATAAATAATATATCCAGGAAAAGTATCCTTTAAATATGAAGGAGAAATAAAGACATTCCCAGACATACAGAAGCTGAGGGATTTTATCACCAGAAAACCTCTATTGCTGGAAATACTCAAGAGAGTTATTCTACCTGAAACAAAGAACATAAGGTCATAACAGTAAAAGTAAGATCACCAAAAAATTTTACAGCATAAACAGGGATAATTTGTGATAACAAAAACATAAAAGGGGAGGGGGAAAGGTCTGAACTGGCAAAGGAGGATAAAGACCAGATGCACTTAAAAGAAAAACAACTATGGTATGTGTGCAACTTTATTTTTTATAAACCTAATGATAACCACACACAAAAATCCCCAAACCAGGACATATAGCTTAAAAAAAAAGAGGAAAGAAGTATGGAATACCACCAAACAAAAACAACAGACAGAAACAAAGGAAAAGAACCAATGGAGGCATAAAACTACCAGAGAACGAAGATAAAATGGCTATAGGATGTCCTCATACATCAATATTTACCCTAAATGAAAATGGTCTGAATTTACCAGTAAAGAGGCACAGAGTAGCAGAGTGGATCAAAAAACAAAACCCAACCATATGCTGCCTACAAGAGATACATCTAAGCTGCAAAGAAAAAGGTAGATGCAAAGTAAAAGCATGGAAAATGATTCTTCAAGCAAATAACATACACAGAAAAGCACATGCAGCCATACTTATATATGACAAAATGGATTTAAAGATAACAAAGATAAGAGACAAAGATGGATACTTTATAATGATAAAGGGAACTATATCAAGAAAACGTAACACTTCTTAATATATATGCAGCCAACCAGGGAGCACCAACATATATAAAACAGCTACTCACAGAGCTAAAGGGGGGAACAGATCAAAACACAATCATAGCCGAAACCGGTTTGGCTCAGTGGATAGAGCGTCGGTCTGCGGACTGAAAGGTCCCAGGTTCGATTCCGGTCCAGGGCATGTACGTTGGTTGCGGGCACATCCCCCGTAGGGGGTGTGCAGGAGGCAGCTGGTCGATGTTTCTCTCTCATCGATGTTTCTAGCTCTCTGTCCCTCTCCCTTCCTCTCTGTAGAAAATCAATAAAATATATTTTTTAAAAAAACAAAAACACAATCATAGTTGGAGACCTTAATACTCCATTACACCTCTAGACAGATCAAACATAAAGTCAATAAAGAAATATCAGCCTTAAATGAAACACTAGACCAAATGAACATAATTGTCATTTACAGAACCTTTCATTCCAGAACATCAGATTATACATCCTTCACCAGTGCACATGGAACAGTCTTAAGAATAGACCCTATGTTGGGTCACAAAACTAGCATCAACAAATTCAAGAAGACTGAAATTATACCAAGCATATTCTCTGACTACAATGCCTTGAAACTAGAAATCAACTGCCAAAAGAAAGTAAAGAAACCCACACATACATGAAGGTTAAACAACATACTACTAAGAATGATTCGTGAACCCTGTCTGGTGTTGCTCAGTGGTTAGAGCACCATGTGCACTGAAGAGTCCTGGGTTCAAGTCCTGGTCAAGGGCACATAGCTGGGTTGCAAGTTCAATCCCCAGTCTTTGGGGTGTGTGCTCAGGACAACCATTCAATTATTGTCATTATTATAGCTTTAATTCTTTGGCTGGGGGAGAGATAAATGTAAACATATTGAAATGCACAAACCTCAGTTGAACAATTTTAAAAAGTAGACACACCTGTGAAACCCACACCCTATTGTGATATTGCTCTTTCTCGCCTCCTCAGAGCGTGGCTCCCGTTCCTCCCCGGTAATGCCCTCTCCCTGAAACACTCGCTTTTTGGACATATTTCACCCTTGAGTGGTTCAGCCCACACGTGAACATCATGCAAATGGAGCCAGGAACGAGTTTGGGGTGGCCTGGTCTCTTTTCTCAGCACAATGTCTGTAATAGTCACAACCCTGTGGGCTCTCAGTAGCTCATCCCTTTCCACTGGCCATGGCTTCCATCATGTGAATGGACCACATTGAATTTGGTCATCTCAGACATTCCCAGTTTCAATTATGACTAAAGGGACTGCAAACACTAGGATGCAAGCCCTTCTGATAGAGGCTTCCTTTGTGCTGTTGTTTAGTTTGTTTTATATTTTACTATTTTACAAACATGAGCACAGTCGTTGAATCAAAGGGTGAGTGTGTGTTTAATTTTATAAGAAACAGGCAAACATTTTTCCAAAGTGTTGGCACCACTTCCCATCATGGCCAGCGATGTGCCAGGATTCCTGCAGTCTCTCTCAGCCTCAGTCCCCATGAGTGTGCAGCAGCAGCTAGGGAGGGGCGGGGGGAAAGTGGGAGGAGGGGGAGGGGAGACAGTAGTGTCCGTCTCTCTGATGACTTATGTGAGCACTCCTGCTCCTTTAGCCATGTGCATGCCTTCCTTGGCTAAGTGACTGTTCAAGTCATTTGCCTATTTTTTTTTAATCCTCACCCAAGGGTATAAAACAATTGATTTTAGAGAAGAGGAAGGCAGAGAGAGAGAAGAGAGAGAGACAGAGAGAGATTAGTTGCCCTTAACTTGCTCTCTGACAGGAGATCAAACCGGCAAACCAGGTATGTGCCCTGACTGGGAATCAAACCCATGACCCTTCCATCCATGGGACAATGCTCCAACCAACTGAGCCACCTGGCTGGGGCTATTTGCCTATTTTTAAAAATAAGTGGTTGTCTTTTTGGTATTTGAGTGTAGGTAGTATGTTTGTGATACAAGTCCACTGTCACCCATATGAATTGAGAATATTTTTCCCAGTCTGGGTTTGTTCATTCTATCTTTTTTTTAAACTGTATTTTTAAGGAACAGAAAGGTTTTTATTAAGTCTAATCTAATTTTTCTCTTGTGAATATCGCTTTTGTGTCCTGTCCAAAAAAACTTTGCCTGCTCTTGTTTGTAGGCATGTTCCCCAATGTTTTATCTTAAACACTTTATAGTGTTGTGGGTTTTTTACTTTTATGTCTATGATCCATCTCAAATTAATTTTTGTTTATGTTGTGAGGTAGGCCATGTCTCTTTTTTTTTTTCCTAAGTTATCTCAGTAATATTTGTTGAAAAGACTAATTTTTCCCATTGAACGTCTTAGAGGCCTTGGTTAAAATCAATTGACCACATAATCTGGGGTCTAGAATCACACCTCCTCTGCTGTCCTTACACATTTCCATGTACTTTCTATCAAGTCACGAAGTCAAGAAAATGGTAGTCTATGTATTTTTATATCAGTGTTAGAAACAAATGTTTCTGGAATTTTTATGGATGAAAATTAGGATGTTGAAAATATAGACCAAGTTAGAGATGACTGAGATTTGAACACTATTGAGCCCCCACTCATTCCTGGCCTTGGTCTGCGTCTCTTCATTTACTTACTAGTATGTGTTCCTCCTGTTCTCTCAGCAAACTATATAGTGCATACATGTCACATGTCTTTTGTTAACCTCGTTTCTAAGTATTTTATGCTTTTCTAATGCTATTACACATGAATTTTTATTTCATTTTCCAATTGCTGGCTGCTAGTAGATAGAAATTCAATTTTTATTTTTAATGTATACCTCTATCCAGAGACACTATTAAATGCACGTATTTGTCCTAATAAGCTGTTCCTGTTGTTGTCAATAACTTAGAATTTTCTGTGTCAGTAATTATGGTGTGTGTTAGTGGGGCAGTTTCACACACTCATTTCTAATCTGTACGCATTTATTTCTTTCCCTTATCTTTTCTTACTTATTGATTTGAGAGAGAGACAGAAAGAGAGAGAGATTTGTTGTTCCGCTTATTTCTGCATTCATTGCTTGATTCTTGTATGTGTCCTGACCAGGGATCAAACCCACAACCTTGGTGTAATGGGATGGTGCTCTGACCGCAGACCAGCCTGGCCAGGCCTTTTCCTTATCTTCCTACACTGGTTGCACTTCCAGGACCCTTTGGCTGGGAGTGATGACAGCGGCATCCACCCGTGTCCCATGTCAGAGGGACGGCCAGTCTTTCAACGCCAAGTGTGAGGTTTCACTAAGGCTTTTTTTTTGTAGATGCCTTTTTATCAGACGAGGAGTTCCCACTTATCACTAGTTTCCTGAGAAAAGTTTTTGTCTTGAATAAGTTTTAATTTTTATCCAATGCTTCTTCTGCACCTGTTGAAGTGACTATACCCCTTTCTTCTTTATTCAGTTGCTATGGTGGATTATATTGCTTTTCAAACATCAAACCAACTTCACATTCACAGGATGAAGCCCACGTGGTCACAATGTGTCCCTTTGGAGTATGGCTGGATTCACTGTGCGAACATTTTATTGAAGATCCCAGCATCTACGTTCTTGGGAGATCTTGGTGTATGACTTTCTTTCCCTGTGACCCCTTTGTCAGGTTTTGGTGCTACAATTACGCTTCCCTCACAAAATGAGTTGGACATTTTTCTTTCTCTATTTTCTAAAAGCGTATCTTAGGGTTAGTAATGCTTCTTCAGTGTTTGGAAAACTTTACCAGCAAAACCATCTGGACCTAGGATTCTTTTGTAGGAAATTATTTTGATAGAAGTTTTAAGGTCTTTGATAGATAAAACCTATTCAGATTTTGTCTTTCATCTTGTGTCACATTTTGATGTTTTATTTTCTGAGGAATTTGTCCATTTCAATGTCATTTATTGACGAGTTGTCAATAGATTCATCAAATTTATTGGCATGAAGTTGTTTATAAAATTTCTTTATTATACTTTTGACATCTATAGGATGTGAATTATACCCCCTCTTACATTACTGATATTATTAATTTATGTTCTCTTATCTTTTTTTCTGGATTATTCTTGCTAGGGAGTTATGAATTTTATTAATATTTCCAGAAGACCTAGTTGGGCATTATTATATTCTCAATCATTTTTGTCTGTTCTTGTTTCATTTATTTCTGTCTTTATCTCCATCGTTTCCTTCCTTCTAGTTACTTTGGGTTTAATGCACTCGCTTTTTTCTAGTTTCTTAAAGTGGAAAATTAGATCACTGATTTAAATCACTTCCTTTCTAAAATAAGCATTTTGGAGTTATAAATTTCCCTGTAAGCACTGCTTTAACTACATTCCATAAAATGTGATATGTAGTATTTTCATTTTCATTCCGTTTGAATTATTTCTCTTTTCCATTGTGATTTCTCCTTTGATGTATGGGGTTTTTTAAAGTTCATCATTTAACATAAAAATATTTGGGGCTTTTCTAGAGCTCTTATTCTTATTGATTTCAAATGCAATTCCATTGTGGCCGTATGACACACTCTGTAATATTTCAATCTTTTGAAATTGATTAAGTGTTGTTTTACGGCCCAGAATGTGAATTATCATGATAAGCATTCCATGGACACTTGGGAATAATGTGGGTTCTGCCGTGTGTGTTGGGTGGAGTCTCCATAAATGTGAATTAAATCATTTAGATCCTATAACTTAGATTTATCATTTAAATGTGTAGATTTATAAATATATAGATTTTTAATCATAACTTATCATCTAGATTCTATATCTTTACTGATTTTTTTGTCCAGTTGTTTTATAGATTATTTGAGAACAGAATTTTACAATGACTGGGTATTTATCTCTCTGCTCTCATTTTTCGTTGGATGCGTTTGGAATTTCTGTTACACACTTGTACAAATTTTCAAGTATTATGTCTGGCGGATGTAGCCATTCATTATTATGAAATACCTCTCTCACATGCTTTGCCTCCAAGTCTATTTTGTCGAGTGTCACTGTGGGTGCTCCAGTGTGTAGTGCTTATTGTTTGCAGGACACATGTGCATCTTTTAGGAGTCATCTATATTCCCTGTGTGTCTATGTCAAGGTCAGAGTTATACTTTACGATATACACAGTAAGAGGAGGTATCCTATATAATAAAAGCCTAGGCGGTGTCACGCCCTTGTACAACATCATCACAAGATGGTTGCCACAAGTTGGCCATCACAACATGGCCGCCACAAGATGGCTGGCAGGATAGGGCAGTTAGGGGTGACCAGGCCATCAGTGGAGGGCAGTTGGGGTGAATAGGCCTGCAGGGGAGGGCAGTTGGGGGCTACCAGGCCTGCAGGGGAGGGCAGTTAGGGGCAATCAGGCCAGCAGGGGAGGGCAGTTGGGGGTGATCAGGTTGGCTGGGAGCAGTTAGGTGTCAATCAGGCTGGCAGACAGTTAGGGGCAATCAGGCAGGCAGGCAGGCGAGTGGTTAGGAGCCAGCAGTCCCAGATTGTGAAAGGGATGTCTGACTGCCGGTTTAGGCTTGATCCAACAAGCAGTTGGACATCCCCCAAGGGGTCCCAGATTGGAGAGGGTGCAGGCTGGGTTGAAGGACACCCCCCCCATGCTCAAATTTTGTGCACCGGGCCTCTAGTGTGTGTGTGTATATATATATATATATATATATATATATATATATATATATATATCAGTTACAACCTATGTATGTCATTGAATTTAAAGTGCATCTCTCTTTTTAAAATAAAATATTTTTATTGATTTTTAAAGAGAGAGGAAGGGGGAGGGATAGAGAATACCTATGTGAGAGCACAACATCGATCGGCTGCCTCCTGCACACCCCCTACTGGGGATCCAGCCTGCAACCCAAGCATGTGCCCTGACTGGGAATCGAACCAGCAACCCTTCGGTGCCTGGGTCAATGCCCAACCAACTGAGCCACACCCGCTGGGGCTAAAGTGCATCTCTTAATTCAACATATATTGATCTTGCTTTTTAATCCAGCCTGACAGTCTCTGTCTTTTCATTGGTGTCCTAGTTCATTTCTATTTCTTCCAGTTGTTAATGGGTTACATTTAGGTCTACCACTTTACCGTTGGTTTTCTGTTTGTCTCGCCTGCTTTTGTTTCTCTGTTTCTCCTTTCTTATCTTATTCTAGGTCAGTGGTCGGCAAACTCATTAGTCAACAGAGCCAAATATCAACAGTACAACGATTGAAATTTCTTTTGAGAGCCAAATTTTTTAAACTTAAACTTCTTCTAACACCACTTCTTCAAAATAAACTCGCCCAGGCCGTGGTATTTTGTGGAAGAGCCACACTCAAGGGGCCAAAGAGCCGCATGTGGCTCGTGAGCCGCAGTTTGCCGACCATGGTTCTAGGTTAATCAAAGATTTTTTTGGCATCCTATTTTAATCCTTGTATTGGTGTTTTAGCTATATTCTTTGAATTTGGGGGGTTATTCTAGGAATTACAATGTACATCTATAATTTATTATAATCTATATGTATTTAATATTGTGTTCTTCCATGTAAAGTATAGGACTCTTAAAACACTAGAGCTCCATCCCCCATATTAAACTGGCAGCCTCCAGTTTCATGGACATAGAATTCTAAGTTGACAGACTTCTTCATGGCATCACTTTTAAAATATCATCACATTGTCATCTGGTCTCTGTTGTTCCTGGTGAGAAGTCTGCTGTCATTTGTGTGCAGTCGTGCACCACATAATAGCTGTTCCAGTCAACCTCGGGCCACATACAACAGTGGGCCTGTAAGACACAATGGAGCTGTAAACTTCTGATCACCTAGTTATATCATAGCCATTGTGATGTCATAGCCACTGTAACATCATAGTGCAAAGATGACAAACATCAACGAGACTGTGGTTGAGATGGCAAACCACTTAAACCAGGTGTGGATGAGGGTGACGTTGAGGAGCTCCTAGAGGTGGGTCCTAGAAAGGGACAAATGAGAAGTTCTTGAAACTGGGACAGGCATGGAAGCTGAAGAAGAGATGAGAGAAAAGGAAACTGCAGGAGAAGGAAAAGGAGAAGAGCCTGGGGGATGCACTGTGAAGGTTCAGCAGAAGCTTTTGCAGACCTTGATGAGCTCCTTACAAAGTCTGAAAACACGGACCCCAACACCAAAAGGTTTTCACTGGTAGAGAGGCACGTTCAGGGTGTACTAGCTGCTTGTAAGCAAATCTACGATGAAAAAAAGAAGGCAAGACAACCACCACGGACACATCTATAGCAAGGCGTGGCCCTCCTCACGAAGAGCCTCAGGCAGGCCCTTCAGGAGGTGCTATGTGTCACCCCCAGAATGAGGAGGGGACTTGTCACACTGCCCTGCTGTTGATATTGCCTTAACAGGGAACCCTGCGCCACCACCATGGGAGCCCACAGGACCTGGCTGTTTCACCTAAGCTAGATAGAATGAGTGTTTCTCCTTGGGCATGACTGTAATTCCATCCCAATGTTGTAAAGGAATTTGTACCACCGATGTCCAGGCAGCATTGTGACCAGGCAGAATAAGACCAGGTGACAGGCCACAGAGGCCGGGGGTGACCAGGTCACCCAAATTGGCCTCCTTTGCCCCTGAATCCACTCTTCAAGTTAAAAGCCATTCCCCTTTGAATTGCAATATGCCTAAAACTGCTAACACTTTGAACTGGTTTTTGTCACTAATGTTAGGAACAACTGTCCCCCAGTCCCGAATGCACTTCCTCCCCCTCCCAGGATGCAGCCACCTGGCCCACTTGGGGCCCAGCAGCTGGGATGACCTGACCTAGGACCACTTGGTGCATACCGTCTGTCCAGGGCCCCTGCCGGCCTGGTCCTGCTACTCATGCTGAGAGACGGCTGCTCATGTCCCTGTTCTTAACATGTTAAGTATCCAGTCGGTCACCAGTGACTGACACTATACCTTCCGTCTGGAAGACAAAACAGGCTGGGCACTTAACGTGTTAAGGTCGAGTCCCAGTCAGGAGCCCCGGTCCTAATATTGGGGGTTCTCACCTCATTCTCTGTTATGTACCTCCCACTAGCCTGCCCTTGGGTGCCTGGATCACACTGTCCTTAAAGATCTCTCACCCAGGCACTATCCCCACCCGTGACTGTCCTTCTGTGTGTGACTGACCTCCCCAAAGCTGCTGCTCTGCAGCCACTCCAGCGACCACCAATTCTGTTTTTTCCAGATTTCAGGCAACCCAGTAGATCTGCTCTCAGCGCAGCTCCTGGATGACTCCGGTATAAATATCCCAGCAGGAATGAGGACTCCGGCAGAGACAGAGAGGGTTTGAGGGTCGCTGTAAGGTGTGTGTGTGTGTGTGTGTGTGTGTGTGTGTGTGTGTGTGTGTGAGAGAGAGAGAGAGAGAGAGAGAGAGAGAAAGAGAGAGAGTGCTTGTCCAGTGCCGCCCCAAGACTAGGACACGATGCCCCTGGTGAACACTGCAGAGAAACTCAGGTCTGTGCAAAGACAGCACCAGTAGGCCCCCAAGGCTCCGGGGCCTCAGCCACAGCCAGGCTGACGTGCACAGTAAGATGGACATGAGCGCCCAGGCCCTGAGCAGCCGCCTGTCACTAAAGCCATGGCGTCCTAGGCTCTCAGGGGAAAGAACCAAAATACAGTTGACGGTCAAGAAACTATCTGCTTGTGATTCTTATTTATTTCTCTTTGAAAAGAGAGACGCCAAGGGAAGCGTTGCACTGGGTTCACCCGCAGGTCCATTTGTGGTTCTGACTGGCCTCCCTATATGTTCTCACCTTCCCGGCCAAGTTTGCCTGACGTCCAACCAACACCCCTCACTGCCGCCCACCTGCATACCGACAGCTGGCCACATGCAGGTCAAGGTGCACACCCAGGGGCAGGCTTGCTCGAGACCCAATTGTAAACAACCATTTCCCCAAGCCAGGACTCAAGGCTTCGAGCGCAGGGGTCTCTTCTCTCGCCTGAAGGCCCGTCACCCTCCTGGTCCACACGTGCCCGTAGCTGTCGCAGTCACAGGTTGTGGTGGGGTTGATCCAGGTCCCTCAGCTGGACCGCAGACTCCTCAAGCACCTGCCCCTTCCTCTGCTGGGATCTCTCCAACACCAGGAGCCATCAGCCACGTGGGGCAGGGGTGCAGGGTGCGGGGAGGGGGGCGGCCTTATCCCTACAACCCTATTGGTTTTAGTTCAGTGTGGGGACCCTAAAGATTCCCTACCCAGCCGCCCACATGATGCATGAGAAGACGTTCTTGGTGTAATGTTGGAGGCAGCCCTGACCGGTTCGGCTCAGTGGATAGAGCGTCAGGCCACAGACTGAAGGGTCCTGGGTTCGATTCCGGTCAAGGACATGTACCTTGGTTGTGGGCTCAGTCCCTGGTAGGGGGCGTGCAGGAGGCAGTTGATCAATGTTTCTCTCTCATTGATGTTTCTAACTCTCTATCCCTCTCCCTTCCTCTCTGTAAAAAAATCAGTAAAAATATTTTTTTTTAAATAAAAATAATGTTGGTGGCAGAACAACAATTTTCATTTCAGATCTTCACAAAAAAATGTAAACTCAACTTTGGTTTAAAGTTCAGCGCCTGCTATGGGTCAGGCAGCCTGCACGGGGCTGCGGACACAGGTATGTCACTGTGAACCAAGGCCTGACCCCTGACAGGAGAGGCTCATGGTCTGAGGGGAGGAGAGCGGTAAGGAAACACACACAGAACAAGGGTGGTAAATACTGCAGATGTCCGGGAGGGAGGGTCCCGCCTGGAGGAAGCCCTTCCCATCCCTGTGCGTGACACCCCTCCAGGGTGGCCTCCGGGAAGGAGGCCTGAGCCCTGAGGAGAGCCATCCTGCTGCGGACACACTGTGCGGCCATCCCCGGGGAGGGAGAGCCTCTTCATCGGCAAATGCGAGATTCACTCGGGAGGAGTGGGGCGGGGTGAGAAGGTGAAGGGAGTAAGCAAAGAAAAAAGAGAAAGATTCGTGGACACAGCATAGTACAGTGATCGCCAGAGGGAGGGGGGCAGAAGGTAGGGGGGATACATGGATGGAAGGAGACTTGACTTTGGGTGATGAACCCACACACAGTACAGTATACAGACTGTGTGCTGTACAACTGTACACCTAAAACCTGTATAATTTTATTAATCAATGTCACCAATAAAATCAATTTTTTTAAAAAGACTCCTTCCTACCAAGGGCCTCTCCAAGCTTGTGAATTTTTCCCCACTCCCTACCGTCTGCTCCTCACAGGCATATCATCCTGAAAATGAGCTAAGAAAATGAGGCCATTCCATCTGAGTTACATAAACAGCGGGTCAGGCGAGGTAAAGCTCTGCTGAACACCCTGCCCCAGGCTTGCTGTCTGAGATGCTAGGCGTCTGATGCGGGACACGGAGCCCCAACAACGTGGGCCCACGCGGCCCCAACGGGACTCAGGGTGTTTTTTACTTCCTTGCTGACTTGACTGCAAGTATTCCCAAATCTAGCTCGGAGTCTGCAATGAAGCATAAGTTCTATCTCTTCATGCTGCACAAAGATTTCAACTTCCCCAGCTCAATTATAATCAGAAAGTGCCTCATCCTCCCCTCCGTGGTCTGGTTTGCCCATTAATAACTGGCTCTTCAGGTCTAATGTTTTATTAGAAACCCTCCCGCAGACACCTGAAGGTGTCTTGGCCATGCTGAGGGGTTTCTGGTTTCCTACGAACTTCAAACCATGGGAGGGGAGGGGGGACATCAAAGCTATTGCCTTCAGGGCCATCAGTGATGAGCACAAGTTTCCTCCTTCTTCTTGAGCAAAAACATAGGAGAGTTATGAAAAGTGCCATTGATCAGTCCAAACGCTGATCACAATGGACTAACCAAAAAAGCAACCTGCCCAAACAATTGGGTTTCTATTTACAGCAAAGCACCTGTTATATCAATTCCTAATTCCAGCCGAGGGCCTGGGAAGAAAGCCCCTACAATACATTAGCCACATGGCTGGTCATGTGCTGATGGATGTGCTCCTGGAGGCGGGTCGCTGGCTGTCCGCCACAGGCTCTGTGAGGGACCCTGTCCTGATGAACGATTTATCAACATCTGAGTAAACTGTTGGAAAGTGTGTCCATCAAGTGAGTGCCCATGTGGCAAAGCTGAGGGGAATGGATACACTGGTTACAAACACGAAGCAGGCTAAACAAATACCTAATAGCCAACACTAACTAACTTGACAGTAAATGTCCTCGACTTCAAAAGCTCAATTGTAGAATCTGGAGAAAACTGAGGTTAGCAGTTTGTGTTTAAATAATTTAACAATAACAAAAACGCCCTAGCTGGTATCTTCAGTGGTTAGAGCACCAGCCTGCACGCTGAAGGGTCATGGGTTCGATTCCCAGCTCTGGGGCTAGTGCGGGAGGCAACCAATCGATGTGTCTCTCTCATATTGATGTTTCTCTCTCTCAATCTCCCCCACTTCCTCCCACCCTTCTACTCTCTCTCTAAAAAACTATATCAATGGAAAAATTATCCTTGAGTGAGTACTAACAAATAATAATAATGATGATAATAACCCAGCATTTTTGAGTGACAGCATTTAAATAGGGTCCATTAGGTGAAAGACTATTATGTTTCTCGAGCTGAACCTTTTGGGCTTAGCGTCATACCCTGAATAGAACATTCAAGAACATTTGGTCATATGAGTTCTGGCATGAGGGAGAAAATGGGGCAGAGTGACTGCATACACAGGAAGCCTAACGTTCTCACGACTCACTCACAGTCAACAAACACACATACAACCAACACACACACTCAGCACAACCAATACACACAACCAACACACACACTCAGCACAACCAACACACACACTCAGCACAACCAATACACACAACCAACACACACTCAGCACAACCAATACACACAACCAACACACACACTCAGCACAACCAACACACACACTCAGCACAACCAATACACACAACCAGCACACACACTCAGCACAACCAATACACACAACCAACACACACTCAGCACAACCACACACACACACCACACACACACTCAGCACAACCAATACACACAACCACACACACACTCAGCACAACCAATACACACAACCAACACACACTCAGCACAACCAATACACACACTCAGCACAACCAATACACACAACCAATACACACACTCAGCACAACCAATACACACACTCAGCACAACCAATACACACAACCAGCACACACACTCAGCACAACCAATACACACAACCAACACACACACTCAGCACAACCAACACACACACTCAGCACAACCAATACACACAACCAACACACACACTTAGCACAACCAATACACACAACCAACACACACACTCAGCACAACCAATACACACAACCAATACACACACTCAGCACAACCAATACACACAACCAGTACACACACTCAGCACAACCAATACACACAACCAACACACACTCAGCACAACCAATACACACAACCAACACACACACTCAGCACAACCAATACACACAACCAACACACACACTCAGCACAACCAATACACACAACCAACACACACTCAGCACAACCAATACACACACTCAGCACAACCAATACACACAACCAATACACACACTCAGCACAACCAATACACACACTCAGCACAACCAATACACACAACCAACACACACTCAGCACAACCAATACACACAACCAACACACACACTCAGCACAACCAATACACACAACCAACACACACACTCAGCACAACCAATACACACAACCAATACACACACTCAGCACATCCAATACACACAACCAACACACACTCAGCACAACCAATACACACAACCAACACACACACTCAGCACAACCAATACACACAACCAACACACACACTCAGCACAACCAATACACACAACCAATACACATACTCAGCACAACCAATACACACAACCAATACACACACTCAGCACATCCAATACACACAACCAACACACACACTCAGCACAACCAATACACACAACCAACACACTCAGCACAACCAACACACACACTCAGCACATCCAATACACACAACCAACACTCAACACAACCAATACACACAACCAACACACAAACTCAACATAACCAATACACACAACCAATACATACACTAAACACACATACACAATCAATACACACAACACATAACCAATACACACAACCAACACTCAAAACAACCAATGCACACAACCAACATACACCCAACACACAACCAACTCATATACACAACCAATACACACACTCAAAACATAACCAACACAAACACAACAAACACATACTATTACATTCAACACATACCAACAAACACACACACATCCAACACACACACTCAACAGAAAACCAGCACACACACACACACACACACACACACACACACACACACACACGCACGCGCACAGACAAGTTCCCAATCCTTAGGTTCTCCGAAAGCACAGTCTGATAGAAACGTGGCTCTGAAAAGCATTCGGCTCCCTACAAAGGGTTTCACATGCAACCACTGAAAAGACTTCAGGCTACACCTGAAAGGGAAGAGCAGTCTTATTACGCAACGATGCAGCCTCCCTGCCAAAGCCGGCTTGGAAGTGAGAGGAGAGCAAGCACACCTGTGTCCATTGGCATCCAGTTCACTCCACACAAAAAATTAGGCGAACGGCCAATGATCTGTCACCCAAAGATTCACTTGGAGGATTTAACCCACTTTTACAAACATGAATTTAAATTTTCCCTGCTTATAAGAGAGTCTTCCTCATCTCTTTACAGAGACTTTAAACTTGTACAGTGGTATTCATGCAAAATTAGGAACTAACAATACCAATCACCGGTATTGTGTGTTAGCAGCTTTGGGGATCCCCGGGAGAGTTTCAGTAAGAAATCTCATCTCTGTTTACTTTTGTTTTCACCCTTGAGGGTTCGGGTTTCATAATAATAACCATCAAACATCCTTGACACTTTTCTCCCGAGCACCCCGGTGTCTCCCTGCTGCGGGTGCTCGCCCATCTGCCCAGCAGACGTGCTGAGTCCTGGCTGTTCTGTTCCGGTCCCTGTTCTGTGACAGGGAGACAGACAGACAGACAACTGCCCTCGTGCTGTTTACCTTCCAGAAGGGACTTTCAACATGGTCGCATATCTCGTTTTGTAAATGAAAGTGTCTCTCTTCTTCAGATGTAGAGAAAGAGGATAACGGGATGTCGGGAAACGCGCTGTTGGCCAAGCCGTTACCTGGAACTCTCGATTCTAAACTGTGTGCTCTCAAGAGACTACATGACCCCACACGGCACAGCGGGGGGAGGGTGTCCTCGTTTGGGTTCTCTCTCCAGAAGTAGAGACCTTTAAGAAGAGTTTGAAGACTAGTGGATGACTTCTTTAGTGCTTTACAGCTTCTAAAGCACTTTCCAGGTCCTCTCTCTGAGTCTCGTGGGGTCCAGAGGGGCAGGGTCCACCCTGAGCACACAGACCACCAGCCGTGGACCAAGGGCAGCTGCCGGGAGATGGGGTGCTGGCCTCGTCCCTGGAGTCTCTCGGAGTTGGCTCCCCAAGCAGCAGGCTCTATTAGGATCAGGGTAAGAATCACCTTATGAAACTGTCCCTCCCGACCCTTCAGCGAACAACAGGGACGTGAAGAAGTGAGACGATGCTGTGCACCTGTGGGGGTTGACACTGCTCCCCTCGGGGCCCGACTACAAGGTCCACAGTGAATGACTGTCACCTCCGCTTCCCCGGGAGGGTCTGCATCTCCCCAAGAAACGTCCCTCCTCATGTGATGGGAACGCGGTTCTCAGCCCTCCTTCTCTTGCACCCAGGGATCAGAGGCTGAGTGCCGCGTCCCTGCGGCTTTGGGTCTATTCGGGCTCCTTCCCTCGGTTACTAGTTCCTCCTTCCATTTCTACATGATCACTTCCCAGTGGCAGGGTTTTCTATTAGCTGTAACTGCCTCGAGGCCTGGAATGAGTGGGGGTCTATCCTCATATACATGTGGGGGTGCAATATTCTGCGTATGCATCCCGAGTCTGTGGCAGGGACAGTGGTCACTGGGCTGAGTGGTCCTGGATCTGAGGCAGGGACAATGATCACTGGTCTGAATGGTCCCAGGTCTGAGACGGGACAATGGTCACTGGGCTGAGTGGCCGGGTCTGTGGCAGGGACAGTGGTCACTGGGCTGAGTGGACGGGTCTGAGACAGGGACAATGGTCACTGGGCTGAGTGGCCCCGGGTCTGAGGCAGGGACAATGGTCACTGGGCTGAGTGGCCCGGGTCTGTGGCAGGGATAGCGGTCACTGGGCTGAGTGGTCCCGGGTCTGTGGCAGGGACAGTGGTCACTGGGCTGAGTGGACGGGTCTGAGACAGGGACAATGGTCACTGGGCTGAGTGGCCTGGGTCAGAGGCAGGGACAGTGGTCACTGGGCTGAGTGGACGGGTGTGAGGCAGGGACAGTGGTCACTGGACTGAGTGGACGGGTCTGAGGCAGGGACGATGGTCACTGGGCTGAGTGGCCCCGGGTCTGTGGCAGGGACAGTGGTCACTGGGCTGAGTGGACAGGTCAGAGGCAGGGACAGTGGTCACTGGGCTGAGTGGATGGGTCTGAGGCAGGGACAGCGGTCACTGGGCTGAGTGGACGGGTCTGAGGCAGGGACAGCGGTCACTGGGCTGAGTGGATGGGTCAGAGGCAGGGACAGTGGTCACTGGGCTGAGTGGACGGGTGTGAGGCAGGGACAGTGGTCACTGGGCTGAGTGGCCCGGGTCTGTGGCAGGGACAATGGTCACTGGGCTGAGCGGATGGGTGTGAGGCAGGGACAGTGGTCACTGGGCTGAGTGGACGGGTGTGAGGCAGGGACAGTGGTCACTGGGTTGAGTGGCCTGGGTCTGAGGCAGGGACAGTGGTCACTGGTCTGAGTGGCCCAGGTCTGTGGCAGGGACAGTGGTCACTAGGCTGAGTGGCCTGGGTCTGAGGCAGAGACAGTGGTCACTAGGCTGAGTGGCCCAGGTCTGAGGTAGGGACAGCAGTCACTGGGCTGAGTGGACGGGTCTGTGGCAGGGACAGGGTCTTGGTGCTGATTGGCCAGCACTGCGCAGCACAGCTTGGTGCACCCGGCACTGGACCCAGATCTCTGAAAAGTGAGTCTTACTCTCTTTATGGATGCCACTCCCTCCCCACATTACCTTCCATGTCAACACCCAAGACCCCTTGTCCTGGGGCCGCGTCAGCCTGACTGACCGCACGGCGCCCTCCGTCCCATGACGCCTGCTTGCACAGTCCGCTGGGAGCTCACATGCTCACAGTGTCCATTCGTCAGTCCAAATCAGTCATGGCCGACAATGAAAATTCACATCCGTTTATCCAAGACCTATGCTGGCCTGACCCAATATGGATGAGTTAACTAAGTAATTTTATTCAGTAAAGAATGCAATTTTAAGAAGCGCAGGCCTAAGCAAGAAAAGGAAGAAGGCCACTGGCTGTGAACCGCACTGGGGCTGGCGCGGGTGCGTGGACCGCTGGCCGCTCCCTAACCTGGCCCTCACACGTTCCTGGCGGCATCATCCCCCGCGCTCTGTCGATGCCCGACGTCTCGGTTTTGTCCAGAAGGTCGCTTTCCAGCTGCAGAACGGGAGCGCGGCAGCCCCGTCAGTAATGGCTGTGGCTCGAAGGAAATTCTGTGTCCCCTTTATCAACATCCATGTCCCACGGAGGAGCTTGTGTTCTGTCTGTCCGTCCACTAGGAGCCCCTGCAGAGTTGTCCAGAGAGCTGAATTCCAGTGTGTTTAATACACTGATCCTGGGATTCCATTCATGACAATGGCAGCCTACAAGTTTAAACCCATCCATTCAGACAGATTTCTGAAGCTGCAACCATTGAGGTGTCATGATGACTAGCTATCCCCTCACCTGCCAACTCTGGCACCAAGATGATGATGACAACAATGATTCGAATTTCCCATGAAGAACTGCAAGTCATCCAACACCCCCATGAAGAGCTGGTCACCCAGGGTCTCAGCATCTACAGGAGGACAATAAAGCGAGGAACACAACCTGTTTCAACTTAGAAATGCAAAATTTCGATGGACTGTTTCATCAAACTAGCCTTCACCAGCCCCTTCTTAGCGCCAGGCTGTGCTTCGCTGGGAACGCTGTTACAGATACAAAAAGCAAAGACCATGTGCAGGTGGGCAACTTGCCCAGACACTGGTCCCTCAGAGAGGGAAGGGGCTGAGGCACCCGGATGCAGGGGTCCTTCCTGAGAATGCAGCTCAGAGGAGGAGAGGCAGCTCGCTGTGCAGAGGGCAGGGAGGGGAGCTGGCCTGGGAACAGTCAGGAAAAGAGTGAGGCGCATTGAAGGTCAAACAGAAAATACGCCGCCGGGCGAGCGCTGGCGAGGACGTGGAGAAAAGGGACCCTGTGCACTCTGGTGGGAGGGAGGCTGGTGTAGCCACTGTGGAAAACAGTGTGGACGGATTCCTCAATGTGGATAGAAACGTAAATAGAATGACCACCTGACCCCATGGTCCCACTTCTGGGTTCTTACCCACATGACGCGAAATCCGGACCTGCACCTCGTGTTCCCTGTGGCGCCTCCACAGGAGCCACGCTGTGGACAGTGTGAATGCCCATCAGTGGGCACAGAAAATGTGGTGCGTCACACCATGGAGCGCCATTCCGTCACAGAAAGAAGGAAGTCCTGCAACAGCGTGGTGCTGGGGAGGAGCCCAGCAGGCAGGATGCTGAGTGCAGCGAGCCGTCACGGAAGGACCCCTGCGGCCGCTCCACCACCCGAGCAGCCCGAGCAGCCCGGCGCCACACGTGGAGAGAGCCCAGCCGAGTGGGCGGGACGGCAGGGTGCAAGGGAGGTGGGGGATGGGGGAGGCGGGGGTGCTGACCAGGGGATGGGCTTCAATCCAGCCCCGCGCAAATGCCTGCTCCGAGGGCAGACCTCATGTGCGGTGTTTGTCCCACAACAATTTCAGAGCAGAGTGGGCCACGGGTGCGGGAGCAGGACGCGGGATTGGAGGGCAGGAGGTAGCGCCGAGCCTCGCGGCCTGAGTGTGGCTCGGGCTTTCCTCGCAGCGCCACGGGATCCCTGAGTCACTTAGGAACAGAATGACAAGGTTTGCGTCCCATTTTAAAAGAGCTGAGGTGACCTCTGTGACCTCTGAGTGCACTGAACAACAGTCAGGGAGCTTGCGGCTTTTCAGGACAGCTCACCGCACACAGCACTCGCGGGAAGCCTGGGCTGCGGCGAGTGAACTTAAGGCCGCTGCTCCTTAGCAACTCGAGGAGGGAACCCGCAGCTGGAAGTGACCAGGTATCTGCTGCCAGCAGCCCACACAGCTGGGAGCTGGATATATTTTTGTCACTGCCTGTCTCAGATGTGCCCATGAGAAATTAACCTGAAATGAAACCATGACAACGCAAGTAATTCTGCTGTAGACCTTGCCCATGAACCTGGGCTACAACGTAATCATTCAAATTAGCACACAAGCAGCATCTCCCGGGAGACAGGAGGTCCCTCCCCCATGAGCAGCAGCTCTTTAGCCGGGAAGGCAGGGCGCTCAGGTCTGCGGAGCCGCCTCCAGGCCCAGCGGGCGGGCCGGACAAATGAATGTCCTCTTCCTTCTTCATTATTCTTCCTCGGGGCTCACCATGGGCTGAATGTGTGCCCTCCCCAGGTCCATGCTAACACCAAGGAGGTGGGCCTTTGAGAGGCAATAGGTCAGCAGGTGGAGCCCTCATCATGCGATCCAGGCCCTTATAAGGAGAGACCCCGAGAGCCCTCCCCTTGCTGCCCAGTGGGGACACGGCGAGGGGGTGAGGGAGCTCATGTGTGAACAGATGGGGGTCCCACCAGACTGGGGACCTGCTGGCGCCTTGATGTTGGACTTCCAGCCGCCGGGCTGTGAGAAAGGTCTTGGGTGAGCCGCCCCGTATGTGGCATTCTTGTTGCAGACACTGAACTCAGGCCGGCACTCACAGGAAGGGACCTGTGTTCAGTGCAGTGAGCCTCTGCCCAAGGCCCCCCCGGGCTCTCTCCACGCGTCCCTGCCAGTGTCCCTGCCTGCAAGCCGGCAGGACTGTTCCGGGCCCTCGGCAGCACTCAGACTATCCTGAGTGCCCTGTTCAAGGCGGGGGCCATGGACCGAAAGTCCCGATGAGCTAGAATTCACCAGAAAAAGCTCATCAGAAGGGTGAGACTCCAGACGCCTCCACTGCTAAGGAGGGCGGATTCGGACGGGACAGGGCAGCGCCCGGAGCACCAGGTCACGCGGAGGAGAGCAGATCCAGCCGCCGACCGGGGTGTGAACGTGGCTGCACACCACCAGCCGTGGGACCTCAGGTCTGCTCCCATGGGGCCCGGGACAGCCTCCCGTGCCAGGCACCACAGGAGTCAGGCCTCGGGAAGGCGCTGAATTCCCACACTGGGAAGGCACTCAGCACCAGTAACCAGCATTAACGTCTGATGAGTACTTAGACGAATCAATGACAGCGGAGCGGGAGTCTGAGCCATTGCCCGTTAGGACTCGGGCCGAAGCCCGTGGTGAAATCTGAGGTTTGCTAGAAGGTCTTCTTGACAGACAGTGCTGCCACAGCTGTCAGCGAGGCCGCCGTCGCGCACACAAGCGAATGTCCAAGCGTGCAGAGGGGTGAGTGACGAGGGGTTTGCTGGAGGAGGACCTAAAGCCCAGAACTGCAGAGCAAGGAGCAACCTGCCAGGCTGGGACTCAGGGGCGGGGGGGGGGGGGGGATGTGGCTATGGCAGAGAGGTCTGCATGGTGTCACACTGTGGAATGTGCCAGAAACCTTCCCGCGGGCGCCAGGAACACTGCTCACAGGAAGGTCTCGCTGCAGGAGCTCTGCCACACAGGGCCGGGAGGCTGCCAAGGAAGCTGCTGCCCACTGGGCACTGCAGGGACCAGGCAGGGGAGGGCACCGACTGTGCAAAGTCAGCTTTGGAGCAGTCAACCCGACAGCAGGAAGCCCCCAGCAGGAGCCGGGCACGGGGAAGCCCCCAGAAGGAGCCGGGCACGGGGATGCCCCCAGCAGGAGCCGGGCACGGGGAAGCCCCCAGCAGGAGCCGGGCACGGGGAAGCCCCCACCAGCAGTCGCCTGGCACAGGGAAGCCCCCAGCAGGAGCCGGGCACGGGGAAGCCCCCACCAGCAGGAGCCGGGCACGGGGAAGCCCCCACCAGCAGGAGCCGGGCACAGGGAAGCCCCCAGCAGGAGCCGGGCACGGGGAAGCCCCCAGCAGGAGCCGGGCACAGCGCACTGTGAGGCAGGAGGCTCCCGAGCCCGCTGGGGCCCCCCCCCAGAGACAGGACACCAGCCTTGCTCCTGCAGTCTCTCCAGCACCCTTGCCCACCCCCGGGAGCAGGTGCCAGCGGAGGCGCACACTCACTCCTCAGGACGGCGGGAACAGTGCTGGGGTGAGAAGACCAGCGGGAACTCACACGGCCCCTCTGACCACGCAGCTACATCTCTGTCCCTGCAAGGCCACCCCCTGCCAACCCCTTGGAGGACATTCCCTGCCGAACATGGCAGAGGCCTCAGTTCTTCAACCCTTGGCCAGAGCCATCCTCCCACCATGTCAATCAAAGTATCCCCTCCCTCCCTCGCCAACCCACGCCCAATTCCCAGGCCCCCTGGAGGCCCCTCTCCAACTCTACTCTGCCACCCACTCCTGCCACGTTGCCCTTCTTGTCAGAACATTTCCCCTGCACCCCACGTGCCCCTGTGATGGAATGCATGTGCCAAATTGACCGGGCCACAGGCTGCCCCGACCTGGGGTCAGAGGTCACTCTGGGTGTGTCTGAGGCGCTTTGAGTGAGAGAACACTTAGGAATCGACACAAGCCACTATGCTCAATTAATATTCGACAAAGGAGGCAAGAGCATACAATGGAGTAGATAGTCCCTTCAGTAAACGGTGCTGGGAAAACTGGACAGATACATGCAAAAAATGAAACTAGACCACCAACTTACACCATACACAAAAACAAACTCAAAATGGGTAAAGGACTTAAATGTAAGACCGGAAACCATAAAAATCTTAGAAGAAGCCATAGGCAGCAAAATAGCAGACATTTGTCATAGCAATATCTTTACCGATACAGCTCCTAGGGCAATGGAGACTAAGGAGAAAATAAACAAATGGAACTACATCAAAATAAAAAGCTTCTGCACAGTGAATGAAACCATCAACAAAACAACAAGAAAGCCCACTGCATGGGAGAACATATTTGCCAATGTTATCTCTGATAAGGGTTTAATCTCCAACATTTACAGGGAACTCATACAACTTAACAAAAGGAAGGTAAACAACCCAATCAAAACATGGGCAAAGGACCTAAATAGACACTTTTCGAAGGAGGACATTCAGAAAGCCAAGAGACATATGAAAACATGCTCAAAGTCACTAATCATCCGAGAGATGCAAATCAAAACAATAATGCGGTACCATCTCACACCTGTCAGAATGGCTCTCATCAACAAATCAACAAATGACAAGTGTTGGAGAGGATTCAGAGAAAAAGGAACCCTCGTGCACTGCTGGTGGGAATGCAGACTGGTTGCAGCCACTGTGGAGAACAGTATGGAGTTTCCTCAAAAAGTTAAAAATGGAGCTCCCGTTTGACCCAGTGACCCCACTTCTAGGAATATATCATAAGAAACTAGAAACACCAATCAGAAAGGATATATGCACCCCTATGTTCATAGCAGCACAATTCACCATAGCTCAGATTTGCAAACAGCCTAAATGCCCATCAGCAGAAGAGTGGATTAGAAAACTGTGGTACATACACAATGGAATACTACGCTGCTGTAAAACAGAAGGAATTCTTACCATTTGCAATAGCATGGATGGAATTGGAGAACATTATGCTAAGAGAAATAAGCCAGTCAATGAAAGAAAAATACCACATGATCTCACTCATTTATGGATAATAAAGAACATTATAAACTGATGAACAAAAATAGATACAGAGGCAGAAAAGCATCAAACAGACTGACAAATTACAGCAGGAAGGCTGGGGGGGTTTGGGGGGGGTCTTGTATGCATGCATATAAGCATAACCAATGGACGCAAGATACTAGGGTGTAGGGGAGACTGGGGGAGGTCAATGGGGAAAAAAAGGAGACATATGTACTACTCTTTGTAATACTTTAAGCAATAAAATAAAATTAAAAAAATAAAATTAAAAGAGAGAGAGAGAGAGAGAACACTTAGGTCAGTGGCCTGAGAAGACCAGGTGCCCTCCTCAGTGTGGGTGGGCCTCACCCAATCAGCTGACAGCACAGCATATGCGTGGTTCTCCTTATCTCCTATTTACTTCACTGGACACACCCAGGTCTCCCTGTCCCACCCCCTCAGGCCACGGCTCCAGCCTCCGTCCTCCCAGCTTCTAACTCTGCTCCCAACAAGAACGCTTCCCATGCCTGGCGGCAGCCGGGGGCCATCAGCACAGCGGTGATCAGAAGTTGGAGGAAGAGGCAGACGATTGTGATCAATGACAAATTGCTGAGTTTTTCTTTAAGCTAATTTTTTTTCATTCTAATAGAATGCCCTCCTAATAATTTGGTTTTAAATGCTATTTCTTTTATGGAATTGTGATGAGAATAATTTTATGTTAATGAATATCTTCAATTAGAAAATGTAAAGTTGGCGATCTAGATTTAGTTTTCCTTTTCCCTTTACATGGTCTATGAAACCCGCACATAGGGAGCCCCAGCCCCGGCAGCACTGAGCATGTGCGCTGAGTCACTCAGGCAGCAGCACGCAGTGGCTCCGCTCCAGCAGCAGCGAGTGCGGCACCAACGACACCACGTCAGCTTCAGAGCAGTGTGACCTAGAAAGCCACAGGTGCCACCAACATCCTGGTGCGTGGAGTGGCGAGGAGGGCGGCGGGAGGGGGGCACTGGGGGAGGACGGGTTCTGGCGGAGCCCTGAAGGAGCAGGTGAGAATCCAGGGAGAGTGAGGAGGAGGGAAAGCACGTGAGGGCCCTGAGGACTGTGAAACAGAAAACAAACCATTGTATAATTAGACGACTGGGGCCCTGAGGCTGGAAGAAGGGGGACAGGAAGTGAGGGTGGACAGGAAGCGAGCAGGGCTGGGTGAGGTGCACCCAGGCTGTGGGGCTCCACCCTGAAGACAGTGGGAGCCTGGGAGAGTGCTGCGGAGGGCGGGCAAGGGCAAAAGGTAGACGCGGTTGACATGGGACGCTCGCTGGCATCCAGGGTCGCTTAGAGCAGGGACATGAAGGCACAGGGCCGGCCCCTGCTCAGGGCTCCCACATCCCTTTGGGGCGCTGGGCAGACCCAGGTCCACGCATCAGGACGGAAGGGAACGCAGAGACCGGTTCAGACCGGGCTTCTCAGGCCTGCGGGACATTCAAAAGGCAGAGTCCACGCGGGCGACAGGCGTCCGGGCTCCGGGGGGACTTGGGAGTCATGGGTTGCGGGGGAAGCCCTGGAAGACTGCGAGCGCGGCCAGAGCCTGCACAGCGCCGGGACCGGACGCTCGGGACGGAGCCAGAAGCCAGGGCGCTGCGGGTGGAGCTGAGGGCGCGGCTGGCAGGAACGGGGGCGGCTGTGGGGCACGGGGCAGGGACTGCAGTGAGGGCGGCCAGTGGGGTCCGACTCCAGGGACTGCGTGAAGTGAGAGGGGCGGGTGCCGAGACCCCGGTGAGGGAGACTGTGAGACTGACCACTTCGATCTAAGCACGACCTTCAGAAAAGGGCGCATCTGCGGGGAGCGAGTGAATAAAGGGAGGTCAGGGCACAGCGGCGGGCGGGCGGCGGGCGGGCAGCAGGCGGACGGTCGTTTGGACACTCCTGCAGGCCAGGCCGCGTCCAGTCATATTCCTGCCCAATTATTTCATGTCTGAAGACCCTTCTGAACCAAACCCTGAGGATGCCCTGGGCCCGTATCTGCCGGGCCCACAGCACCAGCTCAGCAGAAACGCCACAACTTCAGGGGCGGTCTACATGACACCCCAGACCGACACCCCACTGCACAGTCTCCCTCTAGGACCCAGAGGGCCCCGAAGACCCTAGAACTGAATGAGGGCCCCCCATACCCAGGCTCTTTCTGGGGTCACTGTTTCACACCAAAGCCAGGACGCCTCCTCGGTACTTGCCTCTGCTTCCCCCCAAATTCAAATTCCAGCTAGCTGCTACTGAAACTCTGCCAGTTTTCCCAATAAAGATACAACCTTTCCCTTCAGCCGCGCCCCCATCTGAGACACCTTCGTCTTCCACCTGCCCCGCGGCTGCAGGCAGGCTGTGCCCCCATCCACTCTCCCCAACACCCAGAGTGACTCTGAGACCACAGCTCTGAGCCAGTCATTCTCGTACCCCAAACCCTCAGAGGTTCCCCAAGACCCTCCAACCCCGCCTCCCCGCTCCCACACGAGCCACGCCAACCCCACACCCACTCCTCCTGACACTCGGTGATAGACAGGCCGGCCCTCCCCCAGCACAGCCTTCTCCTCTCACCCCAGGGCCTTGGCACACCCTGTCCCTCTCCAAGCTTGCTCTCCACTGACTTAGCTCTGTTTCTGAGACGCCCCTTCCTCTGCAAAGCTGTCCCCGCCCCTTCTCTGCAGCCTCGTGGCTCATGTTTCCTGGAAGCACTTCCCCCATGAGCGTGGCCTGGGGGCCATCGGGTCCATGTCCACTTCTAGAGGAGCAGTCTGATGGGCAAGTGGACAGAGGAACAAGCCAATAACAGCAACTGCTACGACCTGGCCAGTGTGCACAGTGGTTAGAGCGTCAGCCCGCGCACTGAAGGGTTGTGGGTCAATTCCTGGTCAAGGGCACATACTGGGATGTGGGTTCCCTTCCTGCCCTGGGTCGGAGAGTGTGCAGGAGGCAACCGATCAATGTGTCTCTCTTACATCGATGTTTCTCTCTCTCTCCCTCTCTCTCTCTCTTCCTTCTACTCTCTCTGAAAAGCCATGGAAAAAAATATCCTCAGGTAATCAAACCAAAACAAAAACAGTACCTGCTACATAGGAGTACGGCATTGCATCCAGTCCAAGGCAGCAGAACCACAGAAGTCACTTCCTCCCAAAGGCGGGTGTTTTCTAAGAAGCGCTAAGAAGGCCATTGCGAGGTCTGGGCTTTAGGGTTTTCTAGGCCTTGGCCAGCTCGGGCGTCTCAGCCGCGGACCGGAAAGGGCCCTCTGAGGAGCGGCTGGCGGTGGGAGTGGCGTCTCGGCTGAGGCACGGGAGGCTAGACTGCAGGGCGAGGGAGGCGGCCACAGGTCCCACAGGGGCACTGCACACGCAGGGGGAAGGGGCGAGGGCAGGTGAGGTCCCCAAAGACCGCTTCTGGCCCTGGACGTGGGCCACGGCCTCAGCCGGCAGGAAAGGTGCACCCGCCTCTGGCCCCCAGCACCAACATTCACACCAAGAAGCCAGAGGGCGAGGCAGCCCTGGGGACGGAGCGGGGTCAGCCAGGGCTCAGCACAGGGCAGGGCCCCGCGTGTCCGCAGGACCGAGAACCGCCAGCAGCGTGGCGCCCTCGTGTGAACTGCGCCGGAGCAGGTCGGTGAGAAGCACCCGGGCTGAGCTGTCTCGGAACCCCGCAGGCCTGTCTACCGAGGGCATCCGGTGCAGACGTGTGCGGAGCACCGGGTCACGTGGGGTCTGGGAGCCGCAGGGTCTGACCCTCGTGGGCGCACAGCCTCCGGAACGGCTGGCCGCTAGGAGTCGATTCTCCTCCCGGTTTCTCTCTTATGAGATAAGAAGCGAAACTGCAGGCATCTGAGAGCAACTCGTGTTCCCGATAAAATGTTCCCCTCCCCTCCCGGACGGCCGCCACGCCGCAGCCCAGCTCAGGGGACGAGGCCGCCGCCTGGCCTCCAGGCCGCCGCAGCCCGACTCAAGTGCATTAAGACATTTTAGAGCTGGCTCGCCAGTCCCAACCTTAAAATCCTGATTATTTATTTATGCCCTTTTTGTCTAAGAAGTTAAATCCCCAGAGCATCTCAATTTAGATCAAAAGCAATTTACCAAACCTCACCTGGCACACCTGTGCCTCATGACTTGTTAATTGCCTGCTTAGCACTCGCAGGGCTGAGGGCAGGGGCGCAGCGTGGCGGCCGGATCCTCTGAGAGTCCTCCTGCGATAGAGCTTCCAGAGCGCCCGGGGGCGCGGGGCGAAGCTGCCAGCGCATGGGTTTCTGCAGATTGCTTTTATTTTTTACTTTCCGGGTGAGGAACCGACACCGAGCAGACACCTCCCTGGCGTGGCACTGCCCCGGGGCACGGGGCCTTATCGCGGCCATCAGCCCCAGCTCATCAAGGCAGCGCCCCTCCCCTCCCCAGCGCCCCCGTTTACAGCTTGGCATTAGGGCATTAGGAATAACAATAATTACTTGCCTTTACATCGCTTCAAACGAAAGAAATCATTAAATTACACAGATGAAAAGACCGCATTTCTAAGAGGGCTGTCAGCTCGCTCGCCTCTCTCCTCCTCTCCTTCCTGCCTCTCTTTCTGCCTTGCTCTCCTAGCTCCTTCCTGTCCGCCTTCCGCCCTCCCTGCCCCTCACACCCCGTGCAGTGCCCCTGCAGCGCTCGGGCATGGCTGTGGAGGCCCCAGACAGAGGGGGACAGTGGCTGTGGAGGCCCTGGACAGAGGGGGGCTGTGGCTGTGGAGGCCCCGGACAGAGGGGGGCTGTGGCTGTGGAGGCCCCGGACAGAGGGGGGCTGTGGCTGTGGAGGCCCCAGACAGAGGGGGGCAGTGGCTGTGGGGGGACAGGGGGGCTGTGGCTGTGGAGGCCCCGGACAGAGGGGGGCTGTGGCTGTGGAGGCCCCGGACACGGAGGGGGGCTGTGGCTGTGGAGGCCCCGGACAGAGGGGGGCTGTGGCTGTGGAGGCCCCGGACGGAGGGGGGCTGTGGCTGTGGAGGCCCCGGACAGAGGGGGGCTGTGGCTGTGGAGGCCCCGGACGGAGGGGGGCTGTGGCTGTGGAGGCCCCGGACAGAGGGGGGCTGTGGCTGTGGAGGCCCCGGACGGAGGGGGGCTGTGGCTGTGGAGGCCCCGGACAGAGGGGGGCTGTGGCTGTGGAGGCCCCGGACAGAGGGGCGCCGCTACAGCAGCACCACGCCGGCGGTTTGGGTCATTTCCCTCTGTCTCACAGAGAAGCAGACAGCGCACCTTTTCTGAGCTCTCCTGCTGCCTCAGAGGCAAAGATGGGGTGCTGTGTGGCGGGCTGCTGCCTCAGAGGCAAAAAAGGGATGCTGCGTGGCAGGCTGCACACAGCAACGTGTTGAAGTCGTCCTTTGCTCACTGCTCTTAAGTTAAACTCTGAGGAAGGGGCAGAGCTCTGTGCTTTGGAAAGAGCTACCCAGTCACGATAAAGCGCGCTGCTCTGAGGGTGACGCGGCCCTGCCTCTCACCGCAGTCCTGCTCCTCAAGGAAGTGGTGCTCCCCCGGGACACGCCCACTGCACCTTTATCTCTGCCACGAAACTGGCCAGTTGAAACTTGCATTACAATGGTCATTGTGTCCCACTCCTTTGTTATGCCCAAGCCCCTTTAAGCCAGATCCTATCGATCCCCCCCGAGGACCCTCCACCCGCACCCCAGCCCCGCCCCCACCCCCAGGGGGAAGCCACTGGGGGTCAGGAGGCTGCAGCGGGCCCCTGGGTGCTGCCTCAAGTGTGGTTGGCACCTCTCTGGTCCTTGCGCGCCCCGGGACTCCCAGCACCCTGCCAACGCAGCGTGCATTCCCAATGTTGCGCTGTGTTCTGATAGCTGCCTCACAGCCATCCCGCCTGCTCCAGCGGTCCTGCCGGAATCCTGGTGTGCTGGGTGAGCAGGAAGTGGTACATTGGAGAGAGGAAAGAAAGCCCTCCCAGCAATCACAATGCATTGGGGCCCAGCCTTAATAAAACTAGGAGATGCCCCCTGAACGGCTAAGTCGCGCAGGCGGGGAAGACACAGGCATTCCGTCTTCACTCAGAGAAACAGCTGCTGCCCTGGGAGCACAGGGCCGGCGGAGAGCCCAGGGGGAGCTCCAGCTTGGCCAGGGAAAGCCCGCAGGGGGGTGTGGGCCAGGGCAGCGGCCTCCGCCCCCTCCATGCAGGCCCACCAGCCTGCCCCTCCCAGGCACCAGCTCCCACAGCAGCACCTGCAGTCACTGGGAGCCCCTGCATCTCAGAGGCTCTTTAGGGCCTCACGGAGGCAGGGGAGCAATCATTTGGTGGGAGCCACTCAGGTGCCCGACGGCCTACCCTCCCAACCCTGAAGGAGGCGGTTAGCGCCTCCATGCCCGCAGTCTCCATGCACGCACACCCTCGGGGAGCCTCCATGCACGCGCAGCCTTGAGGAGCCTCCATGCACGCACAGCCTCGGGGAGCTGCCTGCGGGCCTGCAGGACTCATGTAAAGATCATCAAAGGAGGAGCGTGAGAACGGATTGATGATTGGAAGGAAGTCCACAGCGAGCAAGCGCTGGTGTGACCATGACTGGAAGCAAGACCTCACTGTGGGGTGGCGGCTGTTGGGCGAGGACTAGGAGACCCTAGGGTCCCCCCTGGGCCTCGGGTCACAACCCCATGCAGGGACACACCCAGACAGGGCCCATCTTAGGTTACAGGTGGGTCTTGGGGGAAACTCGTGGGGAAACACAAACGACACATTCATGTTAAACAGTTCCTGTCGGGAGAAGGAGGGCAGGCCGCCTCGCAGGCCCGGGACTGGGGGCATGCCTCTGTACCTGAGTTTCTTCCTCCTCCGACTTGAATCTCAGCCTCTCGTGTTGGGAGAATAGCTAGAGAGCGATAAACCTGCATAAGAGATGGGGTGAATGAGAGCGGGCATTTGTGTCAACAGCTAGAAACAGGTGGGGCAGCCGGGTTCGAGGAGGCGGCCACGGCCGCACGGCATCACGGCGCAGACCTGCGTGCTCGGGTCAGGCGGCTCCAAACGAGGAAGCAGGCAATTTGGAAGCGGTTCAGAGAAGAACAGAGAAACAGCAGTATCGGGGGCTGGTTTCGAGGACTGATTTAGGCAGAAAGATTAAGGATGCTAAGCGCGTGCTGCTTCGCTAATCGGAGCCTAAGTGCAGATAAGACGAACATGGTCAGATGGTTAAAGGGTGGAAGCGGTGAGGACAGACGGGGTTATTCCGACGAGACTCCCGACGGAGCAGCACGTGCTGAGCCGCTGGGAAGAGTGGTCGGAGGGCGTGGCTCGCGGAGGGGGACTGGGCCCGGGTTCAACTGAAATGAGCTCATGGGGCTTTGCTCACTCCACAGAGGGGTGCCTCGGAGAACCAGAATGGTTGCAGAGACGAAGCCCCCCTCAACTGGGGAGCGGCAGGCTGTGTTTGCACTGGATAAGCCAGGATTGGGGCAGGGAACAAGCTGGAATACATGGACTCAGCCAATCATCCCACCTGCTCACGCGGGCTCTTTGCTCCTCACCCACGTGCTGTTTTGTGGACAGCGTGCCGGCACTACCCCGGTCTTGCCCACTCACACCAGGGTTATGATTACTTCTGATCAACATCGCCGACCGTCTCGGCTGCTCTGGTTGCCTCCATGGCTCCTCTCGCGTCTGGTTGGCTCTGCATTTGCTGCTGCCTTCACGGTCCTTCCTACGTGGTCAGGAATTCTCCTTTCCCATCTCCCTTTGAGAACATTCCCAGGTTACTCATGGACCTTTATTTTGCCAAATACACACATTGCTTGAGTTCCTAAAATAAGTCTTGCTGGACTTTTTGTTGTTATTCCATTGAAATTATTGATTAATTGGAGACAAATTGACATCTTGACAATGTTAAATGGTTGTTCCACCCCTGAAACCAGACTCTCTCCGTAAGTCACCCACCTACGCTCCGTCACAAGAGATGCGGGCTTTCCCGGCAGGAGTCTGCCTTCTCGCCAGGGCGCTGTGTGGAAGGGCCTTTCATATCCCAGCCGCTTGCTGCTGATGAGGAAAAACACGACGGAGAACTGGCTGACTGTGAACCAGCTTCTCCACTAACTGTCTTGGTTTTAATTGTTTATCCACTGATTTTGCTAAGTTTCCTGTACAGATAATCACATCACATGAAAGGTGATAGTGTCTCATTCCTTCACATTGTTACACCACATTCCCTTTCCTGTCTTGTTTCCCTCATCAGGACCATGCTGAGATCCCCATGAGGAGCAGCGGCCTGCGTCTCGCTGTTGAGGAGCAGGAGACAGCGCTGCGTACACTCACTTCTGTGCTTTTTTTAAGTCAAGGCCAACGAAGACCTTCGGAGGCCTTGAGCTCCTAAAAAGACTGCTACTCCCCCCAAATACTCAATCCAATCACAGTCTGATTCTTCCAAAAACGTGGCTGTAAAGAAGTCCAGCGAGTTCTGATTCTATTCTGCAACAGTTGCTCTGATGCTGTATTTTAAGAATCAGTTCTTTCCCAGGCTGTGTTCTCTCCTGTTTGATGCTTCTGTTTGGCTCCTCCCCGACCACCTGTGGGTGACCCAGCGCCCGATGGAAGCTCTTCCTCCCCGTGAGTGAGGGGGCAGCCAGGGCTTCCCCGCGCCACCCTCACCGCAAGGCCACACTCGCCTTCAGACTGCGGTGGGCTCCGGGGTCCTGAACATCATCCCAGAGACCCAGGCGACACCCTCAGAGCCTCAGCCCGAGCATCGTGAGAGAATCCACGGCTGCCATCGCCTCTGAGAGCCCGGGTCACTGGGGGACGTGGGTGAGCGGGGGCTGGTGCGCATCTGGGAGTCCTGTGGGCAGGGCCAGGGCACTCAAGCCCATGTCTGGGGTCGGCTCAGTGAGATGCCTGCTCCTCCAAGGCATGTGGGCCCTGGGACCCGTGGCCTCGGGCCCCATCTCCCGGCCACGTCTCCAGCGGTGAGCATGTGTGCACAGGATCTCACTGTTCTCACAAGTCCACGGTGGCTGCTCGGGTTCCACACCATCTCCCGTAGCCTCCCTGTCCCCCTGCTCCATGCCGCCCAGGCTGACCTCCCGCGCCCTTTCCATCCCCGCAGGCGGTGAGGAGCAGCCCAGCGCTGAGGCTCAGGGCATCCAGCCAGTCCATCTGCCGAACGGCCCCGATCACCAGACCCTCGAGCCACCGGTGTCACTCCTGTGGTCCCCGGAGGTGCTGCGGAGTTGAGGGCCCTGCTCACAGCGCGGGCGGTCCCTGGGCCGAGCGACAGAAAGAGGCAGCCCGTCTGCAAGCCCTCCATGAGGACAGGGGGCTCCAAGAGGCAGGGCTCACCTACCAAGGACAGTAACCCGGAGCCACAGCTGGGCTGCGTGAGCTCCTCGGGCCAAGCAGAGGGGCCCCTTGGAGCCTGGAGGCTGCTGTGGGACTTGCCCTGTGTGTGTGTGCGCGTGTGTGTGCAGGCGTGTGCGTGGTGTTTGTGTGTGTGTGCATTGCACATGTGTGTGGTGTGTGCATTGTATGTGTGTGCACACACATGTGTGTGGTTATGTGTGTGGTGTGGTGTGTGTGTGATGTGTGTGTGTGATATGTGGGGGTGTGGTGTGTGATGTGTGCGTGGTGTGTGTGTATGTGTGAGATGTGTGGTGTGTGTGGTGTGTATGTGGCGAGTGTATGTAATGTGTGTGTGTTGTGTGCATGTGTGTGTCTGTTGTGTGTGTGTGATGTGTGTGATGTGTGTGTGGTGTGTGGTGTATGTGGTATGTGGTATGTGTGATGTGTGTGTGGTGTGTTTGGTGTGTGTGTGGTATGTGTGGTGTATGTGAATGTGTGTGTGTAGTGTGTGGTGTTTGTGGTGTGTGGTGTGTGATGTGTGTTTGGTATGTGTGTGGTGTGTGTGTGTAGTGTGTGGTGTGTGTGTATGTGTGTGGTGTGTGGTGTGTGTGTTTGGTGTGTATGATGCATGTGATGTGTTGTGTGGTGTGTGGTGTGTGGTGTGTGTGTGATGTGTTTGGTGTGTGTTTGCTGCATGTGTGATGTGTGTGGTGTGTATGTGTGGTGTGTGGTGCGTGTGTGATGTGTGTGGGTTAAGTGTGTGGTATATGTGTGTGTGTATGTGACATTTGTGTGCATAATAACTGTTGGAAGGGCCAGGGGACTGGAATAACAGTAATGGCACAATGCAAGGGTTAAAAGTGGGAGCCTCGGGAAGCCAAGCCTGGAAGGGACAGTTACCCCACTAGTTGCTGAGCAGAGGAGGTACTGGCGGGAGGAGGAGCTGAGCGGGAGGAGGTACTGAGCACAGGAGATGCTGAGTGGGGGAGGTGTTGAGCGGGGGGAGGTACTGAGCACAGAAGGTGCTGAGTGGGGGAGGTACTGAGTGGGGGAGGTGCTGAGCGGGAGGAGGTGCTGAGTGGGGGAGGTACTGAGTGGGGGAGGTGCTGAGTGGGAGAGGTGCTGAGGGGGGGAGGTACTGAGCACAGGAGGTGCTGAGTGGGGGAGGTGCTGAGCGGGGGTAGGTGCTGAGTGGGGGAGGTACTGAATGGGGGAGGTGCTGAGCGGGAGGAGTTGCTGAGTGGGGGAGGGAGGTACTGAGTGGGGGAGGTGCTGAGTGGGAGAGGTGCTGAGCGGGGGGAGGTACTGAGCACAGGAGGTGCTGAGTGGGGGAGGTGCTGAGCGGGGTGAGGTGCTGAGTGGGGGAGGTGCTGAGGGGGGGGAAGGTACTGAGCACAGGAGGTACTGAGTGGGGGAGGTGCTGAGTGGGGGAGGTGCTGAGCGGGAGGAGGTGCTGAGTGGGGGAGGTGCTGAGCAGGGGGAGGTACTGAGCACAGGAGGTACTGAGTGGGGGAGGTGCTGAGTGGGGGAGGTGCTGAGCGGGAGGAGGTGCTGAGTGGGGGAGGTACTGAGTGGGGGAGGTGCTGAGCGGGGGAGGTACTGAGCACGGGAGGTACTGAGTGGGGGAGGTGCTGAGTGGGGGGGGAGGTGCTGAGCGGGAGGAGGTGCTGAGTGGGGGAGGTACTGAATGGGGGAGGTGCTAAGCGGGAGGAGTTGCTGAGTGGGGGAGGTACTGAGTGGGGGAGGTGCTGAGCGGGGGAGGTGCTGAGCGGGGGAGGAGGTGCTGAGTGGGGGAGGTACTGAGTGGGGGAGGTGCTGAGCGGGGGAGGTACTGAGCACGGGAGGTACTGAGTGGGGGAGGTGCTGAGTGGGGGAGGTGCTGAGCGGGAGGAGGTGCTGAGTGGGGGAGGTACTGAGTGGGGGAGGTGCTGAGCGGGGGAGGTACTGAGCACGGGAGGTACTGAGTGGGGGAGGTGCTGAGTGGGGGAGGTGCTGAGCGGGAGGAGGTGCTGAGTGGGGGAGGTACTGAATGGGGGAGGTGCTAAGCGGGAGGAGTTGCTGAGTGGGGGAGGTACTGAGTGGGGGAGGTGCTGAGTGGGAGAGGTGCTGAGCGGGAGGTGGGGCGGCAATCGTCCTGGTGAATGGGGTGAGCCGGTGGCACTGGGTGGCATCAGCAGTAGCTCCCCATGGCTTAGCACACATGCCATCGGCGCCATGGCGGGCTGTGGAAGGGCAGCCAGGACGCTGGCTCTGGCTGCAGCCCTGGGCACATGAGCCAGGCCGTGCCCTCTGCAGGGCTCCCCAGAGCTGGGCCGCGGAGGTGGCCTGCCGAGGGAGCGGCACCGGGGACTGCACAGGACAGGACGGGGAGGACGCGGAAATGCAGCAGCGGCCGGGCTGCAGGGTTTAAGGAGAGCGAAGCGTGTGCTGTGAAAGCGCAACATCTGTGTGGGGATTCAAAACTCTTCCAGGAGAAAAGGGGCGTTAAGCAGGCCCTTCGGGATAATGGTTCGGGGGCGAGGAGGGGCACTCTGGAGAGGAGGGGAGGTCTGGAAGCGGAGCTCAGGGGCGGGAAGGGGGCTGCAGGCGGCGAGGGCAGAGGAGAAAGCGCGGAAGAAACATGAACAGGAGGGGCTGGACGCCGGGTACAGGAAGGAGCATCACGGGGACCGTGGACGCGACGCTGACCCCTCTGAGGCCAGGGCTCCTGGGCTCCCGATGGGCGTGGCCTTCAGCTCGGGGTTGGGCAGCAATATTGTGCTGGGCTGCAGAGCAGAGATGGCCCCCAGGACCTGGGCCTGCAGAGCCGCCACCAGGATTGTCACCTGGACATAAAGGTGATCTGCAGGTGACCCTCCACAGGAAGGCCAGGCAGCTCGAGTGTGTGCTGCGCCAGGGCGGAAGCGCCCACGTCGCTCTCTGTCCTGGACGGTCTGTGACAAGGAGCCCTGGCGGGTCAGCGCCCCGGGCGCGCAGCTGCTGGTTGAGAACATTCACCCCAGTCACCGGGTGGCTGGCAGCCATTTGCCAGTGGGCACTGATTTATCTGTCAGGGAGAGGCGGTCAGGGAGAAGGGGGCAGGGGAAGGACTTGGGCTCTGAGAGGAAGGGGCTGAGTTCCCCCTCGGTGAGTTAGTAAGGAGGCCCCAAGCCCCAAGTCAGCCTGAGGGGGGCGCTGGCCTCACCCCGCCCCCGCCTCTGCTCCTGCCCTAAACTTGGTCTTGACTGTGGTGAGGACTGTCAGGGGTTCCAGCTGCGTCCCAGACCCGAGGGCTGTGGGGCTGTGACTAGGACAGGAGGGGCTTGGACGCGGCCCCAGCAGATGAGGCAGCTGCGGTCCAGGCAAGGGCGGGCCTGGACGCCAGAGGCCGCTGGCAGGTGTCTGGGCGGGCAGTGCAGGGGCCCGGGCAGTGCAGGGGCCCGGGCACTGAGGTTCAGACCCGGGACGGGGAGCGGCAGCTGAGACACCAACGTCGAAATTGCGCAGCTGCGCATGGGCTGAGGGAGGCTCTGCCCCCTCAGGGCCTGGGCGGGGCTGAGCCATCAGTGGGGGCCCTGCTTTGAGGTACATCAAGACGACTGTGAGGAGCATGGGTCCTGGCGTGGGCAGGGCTGCTGGGCAGAGCTCATCGAAGACGCGCCCGCCCGCTCTCAGCTTGCTCAGGGCCGGGCTGGGCACCTGCGGCTACAGCGGCCGCAGTCCGTCGTGCTCGCGGCCGTCTGCTTAGGGTTGGCAGGCATTGGGATTCCGGTTTGCTCTCACTTAGGGGAGCGGTGGCTCGGGGCGGGGGCGGTTGCTAGATGAAAGTCCAAGGACTGCATCGCCCTGCGAGATGACCACAGTCCCATCCCTGTGTGACTTTAGGCACAGGACTTCCAGGGGCAGAGGCGTCCAAAAGACACTCCCTGCGGGCTCCCTCCCGCACCCACATGAGGCGTTCCCACCTGCGCAGCGCTGAGCTGAGAGCACAAGGCGGTCCAAGACCAGCAGACCCCGTTACTGTTCAGGAAACAGATGGCACCCACATAGCTACCTTGGGTGCTGTGGGCGCAGCACATGCTCTGCACCCTGGGGACCTGGAGGTGATGAGAAGCCTGCCCTCGAGCTTTCGGTTTGTCCCCAGCTGACCGGGTGCCGTGGGCTCAGTTAGGAAAAGCCGAAGACCCGAGTGCAGCTTGGAGAAGAAACAGGGCTTGGTCAGCCCTGGAGGGCTGGGCGTGCTGTGGCCGCTGCGAGGAGAGCCTGTTTGTGCCTGGTATTGGGCCACAAGGACTCGCCACAGGTGCCCGGATCAGGGGCGGCTGGTGCATTTGATGGACGTCCCATGTTCTCTGGAGCACTCGCTCACCCTGTGCTGGACTCCCGTGGCGGGTCCTCATCAAAGCAAGCGGCACAGCTATTTGTCTTCAGACCTCACGCTGTGCTGATGTCAGATGGGACGACTCGAGGAGAGAGCTTGTGCTCTTATCTCACAACTACGCCCACATTTATGGGAAAGGGGGGCATGCACGTGCCCCCCTCACCCCCAAGTGCATGGAGCACACACACCTCTGAGCTGGAACCGAGAGGCGGAGCTCACCATGCACGGCTCCTATGTAAGCAGTGGAAAGGGTGGTGTGCTCACTCCATCCCGCGCCCCTGAGCCTGCAGACTGTGAATGTCTGAGTCACGGTGACTCAGCACAAAGGCGACTGTGCGTGTCCTGGAGGCTCCGCAACCTCAGAGGAGCCCGCACTTCGTAGCCTCGCGGTCTCTTTCCGCAATAAAGCCTCCAGCTCCTCCGGCTGCCACGGAGTCAGAAGCTGCGAGGCTGAAGCTTGGCCCTCTGGGAAGTGCGGACAGCCCCCAAACAAGCAGCTGTGTGCTTGGGGGGGAACAGCACCTCGCTCCGCTGTGCTCCCCCTAAACCTCGTTGTCAGCACTGCCGCAACCAGGTCCGCTCGCCCCGCAGTCGCTCAAAACGCTTGTTCCCTTGTCACGGAACGAGCTCTGATGATCCTCTTGGATGTAAAGCTGTTGTGTTTCCCACGTCTCCGACAGCAGCAGCACAAAGCCGTCGGGGAGGCCGGGAAGGCTGCTGCTTCCACAGAGACCTGGACGGACACAGTCACCGCGACAGACACGCGTGGCAGACTGCGGGGAAAGCAGCCTGCTCCGGGGAGCAGAGAGCCGCAAACACAGAAGCAGGGCCTTTCCGCCCAGAGCGAAGCATTTCTGGACATTTATGTTCCAAGAAGCAAGAGGACGCAGCACGGGCTGTATTCTGATTGACGCACCTGCCTGGGAGCTCTGAGGAGCACAGGTGAGTGTCTGGGAATCAGAGTAACTTAGAGATGGAAACTGAGGCAGCCCCATCTGACGGCTCCGACCTGAGCTGGCATCGGGCTCCTCGACGGCTTCCACCCGGGACGGGAGGGAACTGGAGAACAGACTTCCCAGGCCTCCAGGAAAAACACCACCCACACCCCCCCGCCCCAGCCCCAGTGATTTCCAAAGGAGCAGAGCTCCTAGTACCCACATGACCGATTATGTGCGGGCCCAGCAGCGGGCGGTGGCTCCAGCCGGTACCCCGGCCATCCGCCCGGCTCCAAGGCCGTGGACACTGAGGAAGGACGATGGCCACTTCCTCCTGGGGTCACCCCAGGCCAGGCGGACCCCTCCCCACACAGCATCCCTGACCCCCTCCCCCTCATGCACCCACGACTTGGCTAAGTCTCTGCACCACCACTGGGAGGCTTTTCCTTTGTGCAAAGGGGTGGTTCCCCATTTGTACTCATCCCTAAGTTTCTTTATTTGGGGAGACATGGGAGGCTGAGTATTCAAGAGTACTGGGGTTTCTAGAATAAACGTGGCCCTGGGGCCTCCTTGTCCTCTGTGGGCGTGGGTAACGGGCCTGGCCTGTGCCAGTTCTTGCCGCCGGGCTCACACCAACCCCATCTCCATCCCCTCTCCCAGGAGGGGGGTGGCAGGAATGAGGACTAGCATCCAATGAGACCCGTCATTTTTCACAATGTTTATGCTCTGACCTTTAGAATTTGGTTATTATTTTTTAAATATATTTTTATTGATTTTAGAGAGGAAGGGAGAGGGAGAGAGAGATAGAAACATCACTGATGAGAGAGAATCATTGATTGGCTGCCTCCTGCATGCCCCTCACTGGGGATGAGCCTGCACTCGGGCATGAGCCCTGACGGGGAATCAAACTTGACCTCCAGGTTCCTAGGTGGATGTTCAGCCACGGAACTGCACTGGCCGGGCTGCAGTGAAACTTTGGATAGTTCACCAGCACCAGGAAGAGGAAGCTGCAGCCTAAGCTGGACTCCACTCACTGTGTAACATGTTCCCTGATCAGGTTCCAGCCAAAAGGCTCCGAACATGAACAGCGTGGCTGTTTTCCTTCCTTTTCACTGTGGAAGCAATACTCTAATGTGAGAGCCCCAAGCTGTGTTGTGGCAACTAACCTGTGAGCACAAAGCTTTGGCTAGCGTTTCCCACTGCAATGAGTGGCTTTTCGAGATTTCTGTCACATCGTTAGTAACTTCCTTTAAAGATCACACGTCTTTACTTCAAATAAAGTGTCCAGCCTGTGGTCTGTGTCTGATTGACCTTGCAACCTTGAAGGTTTGGCAGAAGGATGAATAACTGCTTCTCGCGTGTCTTTACTCACAACATACTTTACACATGTTGTTCATTATCTTGCCATGGCTGTACAAGTCAGGCAGATAAAGAGATGCATCTGTGTTTTGCAAATTATTTCATAAAAATGCGTGTGTTATTCACTGCCCAGCAAGGTGACTGGCTCTTCGTCCACACAGCCGTCCTCAGTGAGATTCCATACTATTATCTCAAGGCAAGGATTTTGCAGGTACAGCTCAAAGGGCTTGGTTATCTCACTTAAATGCTGAGCTACTAAAAGAGAACGAGCACTTACCTGGTCAGTGAGCTGGGCTGTGCCCACTCCCCAGGGGAGAATGTGGTGTGGGACCTGGAATGGCTGGGGTTCTTGAGGTGGCAAGAGGCTGAGGAGCGTCAGGCAGTAGAGAAGAATGGGAACAGCACATACTCCTCTACCCTCTAACGTGGTCTGTATCCACCACCCAGGATTTACTAAGCACTCATATACCAGCATTTGATCAGTTCATTTCATCTACACTAATAAAAGAGTAAGATGCAAATTGACCATACCTTTGTGACACCCACCAGCCAATCAGGAGTGAGTATGCAAATTAACCCAACAAAGATGGTGGGTTAATTTGCATACACAGGCGCCATGCGGCTGGGACAGGGCAGGATGCTTGTGTCATCGCCATGGTGACGACACAGGTGTTCTGCACCTCCCCAGCCACTCCGGGCCTCTGGGCAGCGTGGGAAGGCGGCAAGGTAGCTCCGGGCCGGAGCGAAGTCGGTGCCAGCAGCAAGGGGAAGGAAGGCCCATTCTTGCATGAATCTTCGTTCATCAGGCCTCTAGTACATAAATATTGTTGTTAATCTCACCCAAGGATATTTTTCCCACTAATTTTTTTAGAAAGAGTGGAATGGAGGGAGGAGGGGGAGACAGACAGAGAGACACATTGATGTCAGAGAGACACATCAATTGGTTGCCTCCCACACACACCCCAACAGGACCAGGGATGGAACCTACAACCCAGGTATGGACACCCTTGACTGGGAATCTAACCCAGAACTCTCTGGTGTGAGGCCCGACTCTCTAACCACTTATCCACACCGGCCAGGGCAAGTCATTATATTTTTAAACCTGGAAAAGTTGGCTCAGTCTTTGCATCACATTGAGGGCAGGTGTGAGCCCACCCACCGTACACGTTCAGTTCTCTCAGGCCATGTGCAGACTCCATTTAGACGAGGCTAAAAACAATTTTTGAACCAACCACAGTATTGGGCAGAGCAGTAAGAACATTAGTGGCTCAAACAATATACAGAGCGAAGCCCATGCAAAATAGCAAAACTCAAAACAACAAAAATGACCTGGTTTCTGAAATAAGCCAGCTTACACCCATTGGCAACTTCCTGCTGCATCCGGCTGCATTCCCTCGAAAGCCGCTGGCAGCTCCCGCCTTAGAGCCTGCTTTAATGTTCCGGTCTCAGTTTTATAAACCTTACAGAAAGTATTTACTCACTAAAGAAATAAATCAGTAGAAATATAAATGTGATTCCATTAGACTTTTGTCCCCGAATACGAGTTATCTTTGAGTTTATTGACCGGTCCCTGCAGCTGGGCGGGGTGGGGAGTGATCAGGAGGGACAGAGAGCGTGATGCCCTGAAACAGCAAAGTCCTGTTTATCTCAGGAGCGGTGACGCTGGAGCTCTCTGGTTGTCCAGCAATCCTTTCAGTGTTTAAACACACGACTGAACGCACAGAAAGCTCATCTTTATAAAAATTATTACACTCCCGTTTGCTTCCTGTGAAAAGGTCAGAGGGCCTAGATCCAATTAATGGTAAAACTCTACTTCAGTCCACAGTGTAATTTAGTGGTGCCTACATTTATGATCCCTGCAATTTCCAAGACAAAAGCTACCCTGCGATGTTACCCAAGCCATTCATAACGAGGCTCATTATATGGACTAAATCCCCAGATAAAACAAAACAAACTTCCGCGGGCTCTCCGTGATGGAATTCTGTTATGACAAACTGGTTGTCTGGTCCCCAAGACAAGAGGCGACACAGAGGGTCCCTCGTTCCTCCCAGAGACAAGCAATTAAACAGCCTATGTGGTGCCCAGAGGAGAAAAGGAGGGCCATGCAAATGGCCTGCTGTCCATCCAGGAGGCCTCTGTGTGTCTGTGGTTCGCAGCTTAAGAGTTGAAGTGGGTTCCCTGCTGGAATGCTTGGAATTCCTGAGGCGAGCTGGGAGCACCGGCCACAGAAGAATCACAACACGCAGCAGCAGAGGGTCCGGCCCACAAAGGGACCGAGATGAAGAGGTGCCCTTGAGGCTGAGCCGTTCGCTGATGAGGACGAACCTTTTTGCTGCGGATCATGGGATGGAGTGTTCACTGAGATAGGGTGCCCGCTGTGGCAAGCTTTGCCCTGCAGGGTGTAGTGTCACGGAGTTGACCCCCACAAGTGAGCCCCGGTGATGGGGATCAGGATCCGGAAAGGCAGGCTGAGCGCACGGGGTAGAGACGCCAGGCACAGCTCAGCCTGACCACTCTCGTCCCCCGCCCCGCCCCGCCCTGCCCTCGGTGCCCTCCGCGGGAGCAGCCATAGCAAGGCCGCGCTCCAGGCTCTCTCTGCGCGGGTGCCTCCACACAGCACGCAGAGGTGACCCAACACAAAAACCCTGCAGAACCCGGCTCACAGCTTGATACCTGAGGATCGGCCGCCGGCATGTCCCTCACTCCGGGCGTGAATGGGCCTCCCAGCCCGCCCAGGGCCGAGCCTCCCGCATGCCCTCGGCCATCCCAGGGCCTCTGGACGCCCTTCCTCCTCCCCAGGCGAGACCAGGAGAGCTGGGTAGGCGGAGCTCCCAGGAGGAGGTGCGAGGGACCCAGCCATGGGTGCTGCAGGGCCTCGGTGAGAAGGAACCTGGTGTGAAGGAGCGGTTCCCTGGTGGGAAGGAGGGGTTCCCTAGTGGAAAGGAGGGGTTCCCTGGTGGGAAGGAGGGGTTCCCTAGTGGAAAGGAGGGGTTCCCTGGTGGGAAGGAGGGGTTCCCTGGTGAGAAGGAGGGGTTCCCTGGTGAGAAGGAGGGGTTCTCTGGTGAGGAGGGGTGCCCTGGTGAGAAGGAGGGATTCCCTGGTGGGAAGGAGGGGTTCCCTAGTGGAAAGGAGGGGTTCCCTGGTGGGAAGGAGGGGTTCCCTGGTGGGAAGGAGGGGTTCCCTAGTGGAAAGGAGGGGTTCCCTGGTGGGAAGGAGGGGTTCCCTGGTGGGAAGGAGGGGTTCCCTGGTGAGAAGGAGGGGTTCCCTGGTGAGAAGGAGGGGTTCCCTGGTGGGAAGGGTGGACCTGGTGGGAAGGAGGGGTTCCCTGGTGGAAAGAAGGGTTTCCTGTTGAGAAGAAGGGGTTCCCTGTTGAGGAGGGGTTCCCTGATGAGAAGGGGTTCCCTGGTGAGAAGGAGGGGTTCCCTGGTGAGAAGGAGGGGTTCCCTGGTGGGAAGGGGGGACCTGGTGGGAAGGGGGGACCAGGTAGAAGTCTCCAAGTCCTGGTTACTCTGTGTCCCAAGTGGTCCAGGGGAGGTGGGCCCGTGACACCTGTGCCACAGGCCACAGTCTCTGTCGTCCTAAGTGTCGCAGTAGCAGGTGTGTGAACTGGAAACCAGTCCCGTCATCCATTTCTCCAAGGTTCATTCTTGAAGCCCAAGTCCAGTGAGCAGGGTAGTGAGGCAGCAGACGGGGAAGGGGGAGGGGCTGAGAGAGCAGCAGGGCTTCTGTCCATGTGCAAACATAAGGAATCAGGGAGCGAGCACACTCCGAACCCCAGGACGGAGTCCTCCTCTGCACACGGCCCACCTCTCCTCTCCTCTCCTCTGCACACGGCCCGCCTCTCCTCTCCTCTCTTCTGCTCATGGCCAGCCTCTCCTCTCCTCTCCTCTCCTTTCCTCTCCTCTCCTCTCTTCTCCTCTCCTCTCCTCTCCTCTCCTCTCCTCTCTTCTGCTCATGGCCAGCCTCTCCTCTCCTCTCTTCTCCTCTCCCCTGCGCACGGCCAGCCTCTCCTCTCCTCTCCTCTCTTCTGCTCATGGCCAGCCTCTCCTCTCCTCTCCTCTCCTCTCCTCTCCTCTCCTCTCCTCTTCTCTCCTCTCCTCTCTTCTGCTCATGGCCAGCCTCTCCTCTCCTCTCCTCTGCGCACGGCCAGCCTCTCCTCTCCTCTCCTCTCTTCTGCTCATGGCCAGTCTCTCCTCTCCTCTGCGCACGGCCAGCCTCTCCTCTCCTCTCCTCTCTTCTGCTCATGGCCAGTCTCTCCTCTCCTCTGCACACGGCCAGCCTCTCCTCTCCTCTCCTCTCCTCTCCTCTGCGCACAGCCAGCCTCTCCTCTCCTCCCCTCTCTTCTCCTCTCCCCTGCGCACGGCCCGTCTCTCCTCTCCTCTCCTCTGCGCACGGCCCGTCTCTCCTCTCCTCTCCTCTGCGCATGACCCACCTCTCCTCTCCTCTGCACACGACCCACCTCTCCTCTCCTCTGCGCACGACCCACCTCTCCTCTCCTCTCCTCTCCTCTGCACACGGCCAGCCTCTCCTCTCCTCTCCTCTCCTCTGCACACGGCCAGCCTCTCCTCTCCTCTCCTCTCCTCTCTTCTGCTCATGGCCAGTCTCTCCTCTCCTCTGCACACGGCCAGCCTCTCCTCTCCTCTCCTCTCCTCTCCTCTCCTCTGCGCACAGCCAGCCTCTCCTCTCCTCCCCTCTCTTCTCCTCTCCCCTGCGCACGGCCCGTCTCTCCTCTCCTCTCCTCTGCGCATGACCCACCTCTCCTCTCCTCTGCGCACGACCCACCTCTCCTCTCCTCTGCGCACGACCCACCTCTCCTCTCCTCTCCTCTCCTCTGCACACGGCCAGCCTCTCCTCTCCTCTCCTCTCCTCTGCGCACGGCCAGCCTCTCCTCTCCTCTCCTCTCTTCTCCTCTCTTCTGCTCATGGCCAGCCTCTCCTCTCCTCTCTTCTCCTCTCCCCTGCGCACGGCCAGCCTCTCCTCTCCTCTCCTCTCCTCTCCTCTGCGCACAGCCAGCCTCTCCTCTCCTCTCCTCTCTTCTCCTCTCCCCTGCGCACGGCCCGTCTCTCCTCTCCTCTCCTCTGCACACGACCCACCTCTCCTCTCCTCTGCGCATGACCCACCTCTCCTCTCCTCTCCTCTCCTCTCCTCTCCTCTGCACACGGCCAGCCTCTCCTCTCCTCTCCTCTGCACATGGCCCGCCTCTCCTCTCCTCTGCCTCCGCATGCAGCAGAGCGGGGACAGGGCCACCAGCCTCACTGTCAGAGCTTTACACCAGCCCATGTCCTCAGAGGCCTGAGAAAAAGGATGAAGCTGAAAAGAAGCCTGAACCTAACTCAGGGTCCCCTTCCAGAGCCGCCTCAGTCTGAGGGCAGGGACCAGGCCTCTTTCTCTCAGGCCGCCACCCGCCTGGGATCCGCTCATGAGGGAGGGAACAACATCCACGCAGGTCCTCGTGCCCCTGGTCCTCGCCGACGGCAGTGCAGGGCGTGGGGTGCCCGGGGTCCCCAGCGAGCGGCGCCAGGCGTAGCCTGTGAGAAGACCTAGCCCGGAGCCAACAGCACGTCGTCAGGCCTGTGGGGTGAGCGGCCCAGTCAATAAACGTCAAACACGGACCAGGAACTCCCCGCTCCCGTGCTGGCAACACCAGGGCCCCGCTAAAGCTGCGGGGTTCGTGTGTCAAAGACGAGGCCCTGGGAAGGGAGGGACACACAGTGCGTCCCCATGGCATCCCACCTGCCAGCCCCCGCCATCGCCCTGACGTTGCCTTCCGTGGCTGGCACTCCCGTGGCGGCCTACAGTTCTAGAAACCATTCCTAGTACCGTGGGCGAGGAGGTGGGGCGGGGGTCCTGGAGCCATGTCCGTGCCCAGAGGTGCCCGGAGGTGAGAGGGGGATTAAGAAAATCGGAAGAGCTCACACACTCCCACCGATCTGCTGAGGGTGAGTCCCAGGGAAGATCGACGCCCGTGGGGACGCCCGTGCGCGTCCCGTCCCTGCCCTCCGTTTCCAAAGGACGTTATGTCTGTCCACTGCCCTTCCGGGACCCCTGAGCCTGGCCCGCCAGCGCCGCCCTCGGGGGCCAGCCCTGGCATCGCGTGAGCACACTCTCTCCTGTCACTGCCCCTGCCCAGGCGCCCGTGCTGGCCCAGGCCGGGCACGCAGCAGGCGCTTGGGGGGGAGGGGGTCCCTGAAAGAACCGCTGAGTGAGGAGGCCCCTCTGGTTCTGGCCGCTTCTCCTCGTCCCCCACCCTGCACACGGACGCAGACCCCTTCCTGCAGCGCCTCTGCGCTCAGAGCTGAGGTGTGAGAAACACCCTTCCCCGGGGAAGGGAAGGCGCTTCCTAATCTCAAAATACATGTTCAGCAGGAGGGGTATTTTTATGAAAATAAAGGATAACCCCAAAGAATGTACCCTAGACGCTGTAATTTCGACGTGGAATTCGCCCTTCCCGTTTGAAGCACCAGCGGTAGATATTATTCCGCATTAGCCACGACGATAAACAGTGTTTTCAGATCCAAACACATCAATTACCGCGTTCCTGGGTGCTGCGAGCCTCTTCCTGCGCCGTTTCTCACCCCGTCCCTCTCCTCCGCACCAAGCGCCCGAGCGGCGCTGTGCTGCGCGCCTGCAACGGCCCTTCTCGGTGCTGATGTTCTTGTGAAAACAAAGAACACCAAATGTGCCTTCAGCAAAATGCACTTGGCACACAAAATAGCGTGTGTGTTTTTATTATCTATCCAGATGCAAAGAACTCTGGTACGGAGAGAGGTAGAAATAAACGCAAATCGTAGGCCTGTGTCCTGGGCGGTTTGTCACTGGGAGCTGGAAATCCATGACAGCCGATCCTTTGGACCAAGCATTATTTTTTGTACTGATTTCTCAGTGAAATAAGTCACTATCGTTTTAGTATAAGTATTCTCACTAAATCACTTTTCTACAGATGAAAGGAAAGAACAGAACAAAAATAATAATAATAATAAGGCGGGGTGCAAAGGCATCAGCATTTTGCCCAGGACAGTCCATGTGTAAAGCTGTCCCCACCCCCTCCCCCACTTCCCTTGAAAATCAAGATTTGGGGAGGAAGTCTACTGTGACAGCTGAGGAGAATGAAGGATGGAAAGAACATGTCAAATACAGTCTTTAAATCTCTTAACCACAGCTTGAAACACGAAGCAAAAGCTAGTGAACCTAGAATGCCAGCAGCCATCATTCCCAAATTCGTTTTTAAAATAATAAATTAATGATGCTTTAAGAGCCTGCGGCATGGCGCCATCTGGTGCGCGCACAGAGAAAGGCAGTTCCGTCGGAGGTGGCGTCCTCAGGCCGGCACCCTGAGGGATGAGGCGCTCCCACAAACCAACACCCCGAGAATGAACCTGGGAGCGGCCACGGTGCCTGGTGTTGAGCGGGATGCGCTGGTCCGGCTCCTTCCGGCGCGGAGCTTCAGCCGGCGCCACCCCGCCCTCCCTCCAGGCATGTGCACGTGGGGACGGGAGACGCTGAGCTTGGCCGTCAGACACGTGGACAAGCTGACTTGGAATTTAAAATGGTTGAATCTCAGAGTGGGGCGGCCTGACTCCGCGAGACGCGCATCTCCGTGGAAGCAAGCGGGCTGCATTGCCGTGGGCCAGCGCCCACCCGCCCTCTGCCCGGAGACCCCAGGTCCCGGCGCCTGCGGCCTGCCACTCGCTGCGGAGAGTGCAGCACTGTCCGCTGAGCACACTGGGCGGCTGGCTCACTCCACCCTCATTCCTAACGGCTTCCTGCCGCCCATGCACGGACACCCGTCACGTCCACCTTCCGCATGCCTGAGCTCCTGGTCACAGTCACCACCTGCTCGCTCACTGCTCCCACCATCCCCGACGTCTCCACACAACCCAGGACTGCGGCCCGACAGGCCCCGAGGCAGCCCCACACACATCACAGCATCCTTGCTCCAGGATGCGCTCAGAGCCAATGTCCCCTCCCTCAGAGACAGTGTCCCCTCCCTCAGAGACAACGTCCCCTCCCTCAGAGACAGTGTCCCCTCCTCAGAGACAGTGTCCCCTCCCTCAGAGACAGTGTCCCCCCTCAGAGACAGTGTCCCCTCCCTCAGAGACAATGCCCCCTCCCTCAGAGACAACGTCCCCTCCCTCAGAGACAGTGTCCCCTCCCTCAGAGACAGTGTCCCCTCCTCAGAGACAACGTCCCCTCCCTCAGAGACAGTGTCCCCTCCTCAGAGACAACGTCCCTCAGAGACAGTGTCCCCTCCCTCAGAGACAGTGTCCCCTCCCTCAGAGACAGTGTCCCCTCCTCAGAGACAACGTCCCCTCCCTCAGAGACAGTGTCCCCTCCCTCAGAGACAGTGTCCCCTCCCTCAGAGACAGTGTCCCCTCCCTCAGAGACAACGTCCCCTCCCTCAGAGACAGTGTCCCCTCCCTCAGAGACAGTGTCCCCTCCCTCAGAGCGAATGTCCCCTCCCTCAGAGACAATGCCCCCTCCTACAGAGACAATGTCCGCTCCCTCAGAGACAGTGTCCCCTCCCTCAGAGACAGTGTCCCCTCCTCAGAGACAATGTCCCCCTCCCTCAGAGACAATGTCCCCCTCCCTCAGAGACAGTGTCCCCTCCCTCAGAGACAATGTCCCCTCCCTCAGAGACAACGTCCCCTCCCTCAGAGACAATGTCCCCTCCTCAGAGACAATGTCCCCTCCCTCAGAGACAGTGTCCCCTCCCTCAGAGACAATGTCCCCTCCCTCAGAGACAGTGTCCCCTCCCTCAGAGACAATGTCCCCTCCCTCAGAGACAGTGTCCCCTCCCTCAGAGACAGTGTCCCCTCCCTCAGAGACAGTGTCCCCCTCCCTCAGAGACAGTGTCCCCTCCCTCAGAGACAATGTCCCCTCCCTCAGAGACAGTGTCCCCTCCCTCAGAGACAGTGTCCCCTCCCTCAGAGACAGTGTCCCCCTCCTCAGAGACAGTGTCCCCTCCTCAGAGACAATGTCCCCTCCCTCAGAGACAATGTCCCCTCCCTCAGAGACAATGTCCCCTCCCTCAGAGACAATGTCCCCTCCCTCAGAGACATGTCCCCTCCCTCAGAGACAATGTCCCCTCCCTCAGAGACAGTGTCCCCTCCCTCAGAGACAGTGTCCCCTCCCTCAGAGACAGTGTCCCCTCCCTCAGAGACAGTGTCCCCTCCTCAGAGACAGTGTCCCCTCCCTCAGAGACAGTGTCCCCTCCTCAGAGACAGTGTCCCCTCCCTCAGAGACAATGTCCCCTCCCTCAGAGACAATGTCCCCTCCCTCAGAGACAGTGTCCCCTCCCTCAGAGACAATGTCCCCTCCCTCAGAGACAGTGTCCCCTCCTCAGAGACAGTGTCCCCTCCCTCAGAGACAGTGTCCCCTCCTCAGAGACAGTGTCCCCTCCTCAGAGACAATGTCCCCTCCCTCAGAGACAGTGTCCCCTCCCTCAGAGACAATGTCCCCTCCCTCAGAGACAACGTCCCCTCCCTCAGAGACAATGTCCCCTCCCTCAGAGACAGTGTCCCCTCCTCAGAGACAGTGTCCCCTCCTCAGAGACAATGTCCCCTCCCTCAGAGCGAATGTCCCCTCCCTCAGAGACAGTGTCCCCTCCCTCAGAGACAATGCCCCCTCCCTCAGAGACAGTGTCCCCTCCCTCAGAGACAGTGTCCCCTCCCTCAGAGACAATGTCCCCTCCCTCAGAGACAATGCCCCCGGTCAGGTGCCCCGCTCGCGTTCCTGACTGTGCAGCGCACCCACTCCCCGGGGAAGTCGGGGAGCTGACATTTCCCTGCTCGTTGGTTTCATGGCCGGTCATTTCCCCAGGGGCGGGGCTCACATGCCAATGTGCCGGGTCCGTGGCAGGGCTGTGACTGCTGTTTGCTGCCTAATCGATGTGTCCGGGTGTCCAGGACTCCACAGGGTGGACACTCCCACCCCTTCATCTCAAGGATGGGGACACGGAGGCAGGGAGGTGGGCACACGGCCAGAACACAGGAGCTGGAATTCAAGCCCAGGGGTGGCTGCCATGCGGCCTGCACCTTCCACAGCACCTGCCGGCCGGCGGCTGGGCGGGCGGAGGCCATCCAGGCCCTGGAGGAGAGGCTGTGGGTTGACCCAGGTGGGGTGGGCGTGGGAGGCAGCTGATGAACGTTCTCTCTCTCCCTCTCCCTCCCTCTCTCAGTGAGCATATCCTCACGTGAGGATTAAGGAAACATAACTGAGGGCTCCCGAAGAACGGGCTCAGCACACACAGGAAACGATGAGGACCGACGGCAACCCCGTGTCCTCCTGGAAGTGTGGTAGCAGACAGGTCCCGTGGGCCTCCTGCCCAGGCCACGCCACATGCACGCCACAGCACACGTGTCCACACGCACAGGCAGGCGGCAGCGCGCTGGGAAGAACCACCACGTTTGAAGTCTGTTCAACTTGAGCCGCAGCTGCCGTAACAGCTCACACACCTGCCCGCAGGCCGCGCCTTCCGTCTCCAGACCCGGCTCTCCTCCTGCAGGGAGCCAACAGCATCCATGTGCAGGGTTGGCATGAGGATTGGAAGAAATACCTACCAGGCCTGTTAGCAGAAACCTGAACAAGAAATAGAAGGAGGCAGCCCTGGCTGGGTGGCTCGGTGGGTTGAGTGTCATCCTGAGCCTGAGAGGTTGCCGGTTCGATTCCCGGTCAGGGCACATGCCTGGGTATGGGGCTCCATCCCCAGTAGGGGGCATGCAGGAGGCAGCCGATCAATGTGTCACTGTCACATCAATGTTTGTCTCTCTAAAAAATCAATTTTAAAAAGTTTTTTTCAAGTAAGGCCGGCACCCAACAAAGGGTGGCCTCTGTCCATCTGCAGGGCCGGCCCGGCCTCACCATGCTGTGAGTGGGCACAGGCCGGCCCGGCCTCACCATGCTGTCAGTGGGCACAGGGCAGTTCTCACCATGCTGTCAGTGGGCACAGGCAGGCCTCACCATGCTGTCAGTGGGCACAGGCTGGCCCAGCCTCACCATGCTGTGAGTGGGCACAGGGCAGGCCTCACCATGCTGTGAGTGGGCACAGGCCAGGCCCGGCCCATCACTGCCTGCCCTTTCCAAGCCATAGCCCCGTCGAAAATGAACTTGATCCCCTCGGATGTGACCTGGTCTTCCCCTTCCCCATGACTTTGTGTAGCCTCCATCTTTGCGGGACGCCTGTCCTCTTACTGAGGTGGGCAAGGTCACACTCATCCTGACCCCAGAGCAGTGCATTCTCTACCCAGATAGCGAGTGAATGAGTGAGTGACTGAGTGAGTGAATGAGTGAGTGCATGAATGAGTGAGTGAATGAATGAGTGAGCGAGCAAGCGAGTGAGTGAATGAGTAAGTGAGTGAATGAGTGAATGAGTGAGTGAATGAGTGAGTGAGTGAATGAGTGAGTGAGTGAGTGAATGAGTGAGTGAGTGAGTGAGTGAAGTGAATGAGTGAGTGAGTGAGTGAATGAGTGAGTGAGTGAATGAGTGAACAAGCAAGCGAGTGAGTGAGTGAGTAAATGAGTGAGTGAGCGAGCGAATGAGTGAATGAGTGAGTGAGTGAGTGAATGAGTGAGTGACTGAGTGAGTGAATGAGTGAGTGCATGAATGAGTGAGTGAATGAATGAGTGAGCGAGCAAGCGAGTGAGTGAATGAGTAAGTGAGTGAATGAGTGAATGAGTGAGTGAATGAGTGAGTGAGTGAATGAGTGAGTGAATGAGTGAGTGAGTGAATGAGTGAGTGAGTGAATGAGTGAGTGCGTGAATGAGTGAGTGAGTGAGTGAATGAGTGAACAAGCAAGCGAGTGAGTGAGTGAGTAAATGAGTGAGTGAGCAAGCGAATGAGTGAATGAGTGAGTGAGTGAGTGAATGAGTGAGTGACTGAGTGAGTGAATGAGTGAGTGAGTGACTGAGTGAGTGAATGAATGAGTGAGTGAATGAATGAGTGAGTGAGCAAGCGAGTGAGTGAGTGAATGAGTGAGTGAGTGAATGAGTGAGTGAATGAGTGAGTGAGTGAATGAGTGAGTGAATGAGTGAGTGAGTGAATGAGTGAGTGAGTGAATGAGTGAGTGCGTGAATGAGTGAGTGAATGAATGAGTGAGCGAGCAAGCGAGTGAGTGAGTGAATGAGTGAGTGAGTGAGTGAATGAGTGAGTGAGTGAGTGAATGAGTGAGTGAGTGAGTGAGTGAATGAGTGAGTGAGTGAGTGAATGAGTGAGTGAGTGAGTGAGCGAGCGAATGAGTGAGTGACTGAGTGAGTGAATGAATGAGTGAGCGAGCAAGCGAGTGAGTGAGGGAGCGAGAGAATGAGTGAGTGAGTGAGTGAGTGAGTGAGTGAGTGAGTGAATGAGTGAGTGAATGAGTGAGTGAGTGAGTGAATGAGTGAGTGAGTGAGTGAATGAGTGAGTGAGTGAGTGAGTGAATGAGTGAGTGAGTGAGTGAATGAGTGAGTGAGTGAGTGAGCGAGCGAATGAGTGAGTGAGTGAATGAATGAGTGCGTGAATGAGTGAGCGAATGAGTGAGTGACTGAGTGAGTGAATGAATGAATGAGTGAGTGAGTGAGCAAGTGAATGAGTGAGTGAGTGAGTCAGTGAGTCAGTGAGTGAGTGAGTGAGTGAAGGAACAGATGGATGGGGAGACACCGAGACAGGTGAATGGGAAGGGACAGAGACAGGAGAAGGGAAGGGAAGGAGGAGGTGCAGGATGGCAAAATCCCAGGTCCCATCGCTGTCCCGAGTGGAGGAGCCCGGCCTCGCCGCCTCCCCACTGAGAGCCCAGCCTGTGCGTTCCTTGCTGTTGGACAAACGAGATGCAGAAGTCCCAAACCGTCCCCTCTAAATGCAGTATCCACGGGCCAGACAGGAGTGTCCTTCTGATGAACCCTCGTCTGCTTCGCTCTGGCAAACATGCTTGAGGTGTGCTCATGGCTACGGTTCACAGAAGCCCAGGGCAGAAGCAGCCGTGTCCCCTAGTGTGGCCGTCCCCACTGGGGACCACATGGAGCACGACTCAGCAGACAGGCCACGGGCCCGGCCGGAGCGTGGTGCCAGCCGGTGCCTGTGGAGAACGTGGCCCGTGGAAGCGTAAGTGAGCGGAACGGCAAACCCATCTCTCTCTCTCTGAAAACCAATCAAGATTTTTTTAATGCAGCACCAACGCTGCAACGCAGGTGAGCCCGAAGACATGATGGCCAGTGCAGGAGGCAGCCACCACGGCCCCACTACTCGAGTCCACGCATGTGAAATGCGCAGAGGGGGCGAGTGGAGACAGGACGGCCGGGCCCCGGGTCTGGGGGAGCCGCTCAGGGCACGGGCCGCTCGGGGGCCACGTTCTGGAACCAGGTAGAGGCGATGGTTGTACCACACGGGAACGTATCAAATGTCACAAGGTTATTCACTTTAAAATGGACAAACTTTTGCAAGGCAAATTCCACCTCAGTAAAGAAAAGTAAGCAGTCATTCTATTTAAATTGACATTTACTAGGGCTAAACTCAATTCACACTTTTTCTTACAGTTTTGTTTCAGAATTACTGTCATCACAGTAAGTGTCTCCGCTTACATAGGTCGGCCCATGGAATTCCTTCAGGGCGGGGTGAGGAGCCACCTGCTGCCAGTGCAATGTCCGTAGCCCCCAGTATTCACTCTGGGGGGATGGGAGAGTCACACGGTGGTTCTCCCGCAGCACAGAAACAGCCCAGCCCGGCACGTGGTCCCAGGCATCCAGAGGTTTCAGGTTCCATTCCGTCAGGGCACATGCCCAGGTTGCGGGCTCAGGCCCCAGTGGGGGGATGCAGGAGGCAGCCAATCAATGATTCTCTCTCATCATTGATGGTTTCTCTCTCTCCCTCTCTAAAATCAGTAAAAACATATTGGTTTTAAATAATAAAAAAATAAAGAAAAAAAACACAGCCTGAGTTACAGGCCAGGAAAGCCTGCCTGCAGGTCCCCGGTCAAGGGCGGGGGGTCCAGAGAGCCCTCGGAGGGCAGGCACCTTGCAGCCGCTCCGAGCACGAGACCCCACTGCCCGGCCTGGCACTGGCCTGGCACGAAGGCGCGCTCTGTGGTGAGAGAGGGTCCCAAGCGGTGTTCACAGTGAGCTGGCTGCACCTGCTGCCATCTGAGATGCGCTGCTTCGGCCTGAGGTTGGCCAACCGTCGGCCCAGCAGGAGAGTGAGGCCCACCGTGTCCACCTCGTCTCGGTCCCAGGACCAGGGGCCCCAGTGCACCAGACTCTGCTGAGAAAGGCTGGCTCTCCACTCTGACGGGATCATCGGGTCTCTTTCCACAGGTGGCGCAGCAGCTTCTGAACACAAAGGCTGTGCCCCAGTCCTGGCAGCCTGGGCCGCTCCGGGCGAGGTTCTGACCGGGCATGTCACATGCTATCCTGGCATGTCACACACTGTGCTGGAATGGCACACGCTAACCTGGGTACATCACATGTTGTCCCGGGCATGTCACATGCTGTCCCGGGCATGTCACACGCTAACCCGGGTATGTCACATGTTGTCCCGGGAATGTCACAGGCTTTCCTGGGCATGTCACATGTTGTCCTGGGAATGTCACACTCTGTCTCGGGAATGTCACATGTTGTCTTGGGCATGTCACATGTCCCGGGTATGTCACATGCTGTCCTGGGCATGTCACACGCTGTCCCGGGCATGTCACACACTGTCCCGGGATGTCACACGCTGTCCTGGGAATGTCACATGTTGTCCTGGGAATGTCGCACGCTGTCCCGGGATGTCACACGCTGTCCCGGAATGTCACACGCTGTCCTGGGCATGTCACATGTTGTCCTGGGGCTGTCACACACTGTCCTGGGCATGTCATGCTGACCACCAGCTTGTCTGTTCCGCTCAGCAGCCTGGCTTCTCCATGCTCACGGCTCACCGAGGGGTCGGCCAGCTGAGCCTCCAGCCACTTCCCCCAAGTGGAGGGCAAGGACCCCAAGCCTGGAAAGCAGGGGCACTGAGCAGGGACCCACGCGAAGAACGGGAGGTGCCCACCTAAGGGCACACTGCTGGCCATCATGATGTCATGTGGCTTTACTCAATTGTTATGGAAATGGAAAAATAACCAGTCTTATGAGTTAAATAAACTATCATGTCAATATTTAAAGGAACACTGTAGTGAATTATGTTATAATCCACCCCATAAACTATTGATCTGTAATGATTTTCAAGAGAGGCAGGCCTGTATCATTAGCATTATACCATCAGTTAACATTTTCCTTGAAGCAAAGACGGAGCAACAGCCCCCAAGACGGAGTAATAATGCTACTGATAGTCTTTTAAACAAGACAGTCTTGGGAAAGTGTGGGCATAATGGCTGGTCTATGTAGAGAAAAAAAGGAGAGAGGGAGACAGGAGGGGGAAGAAGGAGGAAAAGACAGAGGAAGGATGGGAGGGAGGAAGGAAGAGAGAGAGACAAAGAGGGTCACCAAGTATGCAGTCAAACATGGAGCATTTTCAATGTTGCAATAATGAGTGTGTGTGTACATGTGTGTAAGTGTGAATGAGTGTGTATGTGTTTATGAGCATGTGTGTGAGCATGCGTGTGTGTGTGAGTATGTGTGAGAATGTGTGTGTGTGTAGGACAAGCATGTCAAACTCGCGGCCCACAGGCCGCATGTGGCCCACAATGAATATTTTTGCAGCCCAGCCAATATAATGGTATGTAAGAAACATTTTAATAAAAATTTTGTAACTTTACTTTTACAATATCCTGTTATACATAATTATTAATAAGGAACTACAACATTCGCTAATGACTGATTACTATACTTGTGCTGCATTCATTTCCCTTAAATGCCTTACGTGCAGGTGCACCATTTCTCTCCACTAATACCAGCAGAGAATACTTTAGCAGCCGATGGCCACGTCATTAGTCTTGGATTGACTTGTTTGGTGTGTGCAACAGGAAATACTTCGCTTTTAGAAAACAAGAAAAATAGGTTTATTTGCATTACGCGTATTAATTTGTGCAGTTATTCAGTGTCTGGTAAGTTAATGTTCAAGAAAAAATATTAATTTTTATTAAAATGTTCTGTTATTTTATGTTAACGGTTACTCATTTATTTCAGCCCTTTGTATTCAGCATGTCTCTATTGAAATAAACCTACGTTTCTATGAAAATGGAAGCTTTTGTTTTTTGTGGCCCACACAAACTTAAACCTTGTTTATTGGGCCCGTGTTAGCCTGTGAGTTTGACATGCTGGGTGTAGGGGATGTTATTCTGAAACTTTCTAGGCACAAGAATTGCTCAGAACGGAATCCTCAAACCAAAGTAACAGCCAACACAACCTGTTCTGGGACATGTGAGTTTCCCCAAGGGGATGTGGTTGTTCTGAGTCATCGGGGACTAGCCCTGGGGTAGAAGGGATTAGGAGACAAACAGCATCTCCCACTGCCTGAGACATTCACAGAGGATAAAGGGCCTCAGACGATTCTCTCCCTGAGATCCTTCATTCAAAATCTCTCCCTGTCATGTATTTGGAAGATCCAAACTTTCCCCACTTAGAGAATTGAATGTAACTAGGAGACGTTTGAAATGAAATTGGGTTCTGTGTAGCGTGTAAGCTACAACATATTCTCGCATAAGTCAGGGGTCCCGACCACTGAGACTCATCACATCTTCAATGCTGACACCACAGTGCCATTGAGTAATAAAAGGGGATGATGGGCGGAGACAATACTTAGTGAATTCAACTTAATTAATGGGAAACATCAGATAAAATGCCCTGTTGAGCACACATATGGCCCATTGAAGCCCGATTTGTCTTCAAGGACTGGCCAATGCCCGATGTGGGGGCTGGATAAAGAAGGTGAAGGATTAGCTAAAGGACATATGTGCATCCCCCATGGGTACAGACCACAATGTGGTGAAGGCTGGGGAAGGGAGGGGAGAAGGGGGGGAGGGGGGAGGGGGGAGGGAGAGGGACACCTGCCATTGTGTCAACATTAAAAATGTAGGATATCCTATCTAATAAAAGAGTAATATGCAAATTAACCATCACTCCACTACACCCACAAGCCACGCCCACCAGCCAATCAGGAGCATGTATGCAAATTAACCCAACCAAGATGCCTGCGGCCACGGAGCAAGCAGGAGGCTTGGGTTTCCCCAGCGATGGAGGAAGCCAAGCTTTCTGCACACCCTGGCTGGCCCAGGCCTCCACTCAAGGCTACAAAGTTTCAATTATAGAAGATAAATAAATCCCAGATACCAGGGCCTCTACTTGGGTCACTGGGGGGCGTGGCTGGCCTGCAAACCACCACAGGCCCCTCGCCCAGGCTGCCCCACACCCCAAGGGAACCTCCAACCTGATCCAGGACACCCTTCAGGGCAAACCAGCCGGCCCCCACTCATGCACCAGGCCTCTATCCTATCTAATAAAAGAGTAATATGCAAATCGACCATCACTCCAACACAAAGATGGCTGCCCCCATGTGGTCAAAGATGGCTGCCCCCATGTGGACACAAGATGGCCACCACAAGATGGCCAGCAGGGGAGGGCAGTTGGGAGGGACCAGGCCTGCAAGGGAGGGCAGTTGGGGGCAATCAGGCCAGCAGAGGAGGGCAGTTGGGAGGGACCAGGCCTCCAAGGGAGGGCAGTTGTGGGCGATCAGGCCAGTAGGGGAGGGCATTTGGGAGGGACCAGGACTGCAAGGGAGGGCAGTTGGGGGTGACCAAGCCTTCAGGGGAGGGCAGTTAGGGGTGACCAGGCCAGCAGAGGAGGGAAGATGGGGGTGACCAGGCCTGCAGGGGAGGGCAGTTAGGGGCAAACAGGCTGGCAGGGGAGCAGTTAGGCATCAATCAGGCTGGCAGGAGAGTGGTTAGGGGGTGATCAGGCTGGCAGGCAGAAGCAGTTAGGGGCAATCAGGAAGGAAGGCAGGCGAGCAGTTGGGAGCCAGCAGTCCTGGATTGTGAGAGGGATGTCCCAGATTGGAGAGGGTGCAGGCTGGGCTGAGGGACACACACACCCATGCACGAATTTCATGCACCAGGCCTCTAGTGTTACAAGAAAGACTGATTGTCAACCCAGCTTCGGCCTCCAAAGGTGAGCTCTACACTGCCCAGCGCCCCAGGTACTATGAGCACATTTCCTGGGCACCGGCCCCTGTGCATTGTAAATCACCTGCCTCTGCTTCCAGACTAAGTCACAGCTTAAAGTTGAGACATTCCCAAAGCTCACTGTTCCCAGCATCGCCTCTTTCTGAGCAAACCTCGTGATGCGGTTATTTTGTGAGCAGTACAGACACCCCAATACCATTCATCAGACAGGCAAGGCGCCCACTGGAGTGAGAAGCAGCTGCACCTGTGTCTCCTACTGTCCCTTTAAACCTGCTCAGCACAGATGCTCGCTTGGCCCCTGGATGAAGGTCCAGCAGGCTCCATACGTCTTCATTGTGTTTTTGTTATGTTTTTATTAATTTTAGAAAGAGGGGAAGGGAGGGGGTAAGAGAACGCTTCCGCACACACCGGATGGGGATGACAGCGGAGCCACACATTTTCTAATCGCTGGGGAGCTCTGCCCCAACATGCACAGCCTCTCCTTGGTCTCCAGAAACCTGGAGACCATCAACAAAGCTACACGTTGGTTCTTTGGGAAGAGCAATAATAGACACAATTTTGGAGAAACTGATAAAAGAAAAAAACAACCCGTTTCCTATGCCCACAGAAGGCACATATAGAAAACACAATAGCATCTGAAAATTCCAGCCTCACAGGCAAACAGCTCTTAAACCAGGAATACATGAGGTCGCACCCTGTGCACGCTGGGTCGGCACAGTCAGACTCGGAACACGCCAAGGCCGGAGGAGCCATGTATTGAGGGACATGTGCCAGAAGTAATTGCTGCAGACATGGGCAGGATATGGTCTTCCTCATTGATAGGGACTCAGACGCAAACAGAGCCCTGAAGGCTCTATACCATTCAAGGAACCAAAGCAGTGGTCAGGCTTTCCCAGAAAGCAAGCACCAGGGAGGGGCTATGGTGCGCCCGCAGGTCCTCAGGAAGCCGGTCCTTCCGCTCCTCCGGGGGGCAGGGGCCTGTCAGCCCGGAGGCAGGACACCAGGAGGCTGAATGCAGACAATACCCACCTCACTCGTGAGTATAACCCTAATCCCAAATAAAACAGTAGTTAGCCAGATACACAGTCGATAGGAAAATATAACACTTGGTGGCCACGCTTGATTTATTTGAGAAATGTGAGGGTTTCAAAGTTGGAAAATCCATAAACTTCATTCACAATTTCATCAGATTAGGAATATTCTAAAAAAACAATAATATCATATGGCCATCTCTATAATAAATTAAAAAAACACACTTGATGTAATAAAACATTATCAAGCTAGGAACGGGAGGACCATCTTTGATGTGGTGGAGACTGCATGTAAAGCCTCCGCCCCGCACAGTCCTCCAGGAGGAAGCCCGGGGACCACACTCCTGCCCGGAGGGCGAGGACGGCCGCCGGTGCCAACTTCCCTCTCCCGGAGCCGAGACTGGAGCCAGCGCAGTCAGGGAAATGGGACAGTAAATGGTGAGGGCTGAGAGGGAGAAACAACCCGTTTCCTATGCCCACAGAAGGCACATATAGAAAACACAATAGCATCTGAAAATTCCAGCCTCACAGGCAAACAGCTCTTAAACCAGGAATACATGAGGTCGCACCCTGTGCACGCTGGGTCGGCACAGTCAGACTCGGAACACGCCAAGGCCGGAGAGCAGGGAGGGGCCGCGGGTGGACAGGGCATCCTGCTGAGGAGAGTCACTTGCTGTCACTTTGTGAAGTTGAGCATTTAGATCCAGCAAGTCCACTCCTGGGTGCTTCTATCCCAGAGAAACCCTGGCATGTGCCTGAGGGAAAATATGCGACAATGGTAATAGCAGAATAGTTGACAATAATCGCAAAAGAAAGACTGAAAACAACTCAATTGCCTCATGTGCTGAATGAATGAAGGAATTCATCCTGAGTGTCCACACAAAGGAAGCGCATGTGGCTATGAACATGAACAGCCGTCAGACACCCACAGTCACAACTAAGACTTGTTATTCAAGGTCTGCAAGGGTGTATCAGCGGGCAACACTAGCAGACGACTGGCACGGCTTAAGCAAGAGATGCTAAGAATTTGGGGCAAAGTCACGGCCAGAGGCGGGCAGGTTCCCAGGGTCTGGGAGTGAGATGAAGAGGCCGTGGCAACACATGAGCGATGGGAAGTGCTGAGGACGAATCCTGGGTGTCGGGCTCCGTTGGTTGGGTGAGGCTGCTCTAGAAGCGGACACGGGGGGCGTAGGCGTGGAAAGCAGTGTCATTTGGGTAGAGAGCCAGGTCGACACTGAAAGGAAGGGGAGAGACCCAGGGCCATGGGGAAACCCAGATGAAGACTCACACAGAATGGAGACAGTGCATGCAAAGGCCCTGAGGCAGGCTTGCATTTGTGTTTAAACACAGCATGGGAGCCGGGCGAGCTCCGGGAGCAGGAAGATATGGAAGAAAGAGGTAGCTGCGGCGGGCGGGGTCTGGAAGCAGTGCACACTGGGTAAGTGTCAGCGAGGGTCCTGTGGCTGCGGGAAAGCACGCCCGGGAGCCAGGCGCACCAGCCTAAGGGGTGGGGCAGAAAGTGAAGAGTCACTTTTACATGAGGATAACCTGCGAACGTGTCCCTACACTCCTGAGTTCCCCAGGCAGCAAAGTCACTACTTGTAAATTGTCTCATTCAAGTTTCCTCTTTCAAGCCTAAAAGTTCCAACTTATCAAATTTCTTCTCCAAGCTCAAGTTTAAAATTAGAGCCAATAAAAGGGAGCAATAAGAATGAGCTAGAAATAGCCTGTTAGAGCAGCACCAAAATCTAAAATTAGCTTTTGATCCATAAAAAATAGAAAACTCATTTTTGTGCCACTCATTTTTGCCATTTTTCTCTGGGTCAAGCTCATTGCGAAATGAGCCCTTATTCTACAGAACCCGAGCGCCTGTCCACAGGGAGGGGCGTTGGGCACTGGAGTCCACGCTAATCCAGAAACCTTATTTCAAATTCTCTGCCACCAATACCTTATTATCTCTGCTCCCAGGAAACGAAATTGGTGGATTTATGAGCTCAGACAAGTTCCTTGGCCTCTGCGGGCCTTGATGTCCTCGGTGATCACGTGGAGAAGCTCTGAGACCATCCGGCCACCCCTCCCGGAGCCACAAGACCCCTCAGTTCCAGGACCGCACCTTCCTCCCCGCCGCGGGCCCGGGGTCGGCACTGATTCATTTCATGGAACCCGCACTCCAAAGCGTGCGCGGGCCCAGGCCACAGCAAATGGTGCCTCAGAGTAAGGCAGTGCTGCCCACAAAAGAGAAGATTGCGACTTTAGTCCCTGCAAACACACAGATAAAAGAAGCAGGGACCCCAACTTGAGGGGCTTGAAGTGCCTGTAGGGAAACACTTAACTGAGGGGTGACTCTGTGGTTGAGAAAAACAAGCGATGGATGATGACAGATAACGTCCCAGATGGAGGAGACCAGCAAGTTCTCACGCAGCAAAAAGTATTTAAGCATCACGCCTCCTGACCTCCTCGTTTTCCAAAGACTGCAGTCGCGTGGGTGACGGTTTTTGTAGTTACAGATGGCGAGTTTAGTAACAACAGAATGTTAGAGGTTCTTCCCCCAGGATCCCCGTTAGGGCCAGCTTTGCGGGGCACACTGACCGTGGCGTGGGGAAGGTGTGTGGACCCGGCCTGCACGGGTCACCTGCAGTCGTTCTAAATGCTGGCCCAGCCCCCCACCCCCGCTCCCCACCCCTGCCCCCAGCAAGGCTGACAGCTGGGTGCAGCCTGGACTGCGGAGTTTGAAGAAAAACCTCTGGTGGTTCTGACGTGCGGCCCAGGGAACTGTCAGAAGTCAGGGAGCAAAACGAAGGCAGAGATGGGACAAGACAGGAAAGACGGGCGCAGGCTGATCTCATCCACATCCCTTCCTGCTGGTCCTGGGGCTGTTATGGAGGGAGGGCTCGATCTTGGGCACTGCGCCCCTCAGCAACAGGAATCACAGGCCCAGGTATCTCCTCAAGCCAACGTCCCGCTCACAGACATGACAATGCTCCCACATCTCCGACCTGCTCAAAGAGAGGGGCTCACTGTCGAGGTGTCCTTCACGTTCCCCTAGTGACTACGGCGCCAGGAAGTGCTCAGGCGGATGCTCTGTGAGGCTGTGACCCTTAGTGACCGCGGTATTCAGGCCGCACCGAGTCCATGGGCGCATCCACTGCTCCCCGTTGGACTAAAGCCTCTACCCTTACATTTGCAGCTCTGAGCCCTGAGCAAGTTACTGGTGGGCGTGGTTCACCTTGACCCGTGGTCGGCAAACTGTGGCTCGCGAGCCACATGCGGCTCTTTGGCCCCTTGAGTGTGGCTCTTCCACAAAATACCACGGCCTGGGCGAGTCTATTTTGAAGAATTGGCGTTAGAAGAAGTTTAAGTTTAAAAAAATTGGCTCTCCAAAGAAATTTCAATCGTTGTACTGTTGATATTTGGCTCTGTTGACTAATGAGTTTGCCGACCACTGGCCTTGGAAGATGCTGCCAACCGTTTATCACAGGCAGCAGGGGCCCACGGCGCGTGCTGCTACGGCGGCCTCCCCACTGGGGCCTCTCCACCAGGCCTCTCCCCCTGCGGCCTCTCCCCCTGCAGCCTCTCCCCCTGCGGCCTCTCCCCCTGCCCCCTCTCCCCCTGCGGCCTCCCCCTGCAGCCTCTCCCCCTGCAGCCTCTGCCCCTGCCTCTTCTCCCCCTGCCCCCTCTCCCCCTGCAGCCTCTCCCCCTGCAGCCTCTCCCCCTGCAGCCTCTCCCCCAACACGGCCTCTCCACCCTGCAGCCTCTGCTCCCCCCACACGGCCTCTCCACCCCGCAGCCTCTCCACCCTGCAGCCTCTCCACCTCACAGCCTCTCCACCCCGCAGCCTCTCCACCCTGCAGCCTCTCCACTCCACAGCCTCTCCACCCTGCAGCCTCTCCACCAAGGCCTCTCCACCCACAGCCTCTCCCCCCGCAGCTGCTCCACCAAGGCCTCTCCACCCCGCAGCTTCTCCACCCACAGCCTCTCCACCCCGCAGCTGCTCCACCAAGGCCTCTCCACCCCGCAGCCTCTCCACCCACAGCCTCTCACCCTGCGGCCTCTCCATCCTGCAGCCTCTGCTCCCCCAACACGGCCTCTCCACCCCGCAGCCTCTCCACCCCACAGCCTCTCCACTCTGCAGCCTCTCCACCAGGGCCTCTCCACCCCGCAGCTTCTCCACCCACAGCCTCTCCACCCACAGCCTCTCCACCCACAGCCTCTCCCCCTGCGGCCTCTCCATCCTGCAGCCTCTGCTCCCCTCATACGGCCTCTCCACCCCGCGGCCTCTCCACCCCGCAGCCTCTCCACCCTGCAGCCTCTCCACCCCACAGCCTCTCCACCCCACAGCCTCTCCACCCTGCAGCCTCTCCACCAGGGCCTCTCCACCCCGCAGCCTCTCCACCAAGGCCTCTCCACCAAGGCCTCTCCACCCCGCAGCCTCTCCACCAAGGCCTTTCCACCCCGCAGCCTCTCCCCCCGCGGCCTCTTCCTCCCCACCTCCTGGGGCCCCTGCGCCACGCACTCACGTGGGATCAAAGGGTGGCCAGAGTGATGTCAGAATACACCGCGGTGACTGATACTTGGTGCTCCTGCAGTGACCTGATTGATGTGAACTAGTCGCTACTCCCAGTCTCCCTGCGCTGGAAGAAAGAAAGAGATTTATAAAGTTAAACGTCCCCTTGTCGGGGTGCTCAGTGAAAAGGGGTGCCCGCCGTTGGCGGAGACGCTGGCCTGGACCCTCCCTCCGAGCTCAGAGTGAGGACCTGCGCTTGGACCCTCCAAGATGTTATTGGGGGAGTGATCAGGCTGGCAGATCACTAGAAGGGGCGCCCTAGCCGGTTTGGCTCAGTGGAAAGAGTGTCGGCCTGTGGACCAAAGGGCCCGGGTTCGATTCCGGACAAGGGCACGTACCCCGGTTGCAGGCTCCTCCCCGGCCCAGGCCCTGTCAGGGCTCATGCAGGAGGCAACAAATCGGTGTTTCACATCGGTGTTTCTCTCTCTCTGTCTCTCCCTCTCCCTTCCACTCTCTCTAAAAATCAATGGAAAAACACCCTCGGGTGAGGATTAACAAAAACAAAAAAGCAAAATAAATGGGGGGTGGGGGGGTAGGTTTACAGTAGTGAGTGAGCGAAGCAGAGCTGATTCTTGTGCTTCAATCACTGTGTCACGGTCCGTATGAACAGCAGGCGCCTCCTTCCCCCTCCCGTGTATTGTTCTTGTATCAGAAAAAATAGAAATACACTTTTAAAAAGACAATCCCAATGACCTAGAGTAGGGACACTCAAAATATTGGTGAGCGTGTAAATGGTGAACCATTTGATGGGGAATTTGATGGAGAAAATTTAAATTTTTCAAAATAAGCATTTAAATGGCACATATTCACTGAGCGCCCTTTCACTCCTAGGGCCCATCTTCAGGAAAGAATGTAGGGCGGGTGCAAAGACTCGGCCATGCGACTTTGATCGCAACATTAACCTTAACAGAGAAAAATAAAAACCATGTTGGCATCCAACAATGGCCACCGTTCAGCTACATTATGATCTAGTCATAAAGTGAAATAGATACTATTTCAACATTAAAAACCATGTCTGAATGATCAAATTATGAATGCTCTTAATTTTCTTCTTAAAAATTCTGCATCTTCTGAAATATTTTCAAACATGTTTACAATGAAAAGAAACAAACTCTAAAATGCTGTAGAAAAACATATTAACATAGAAAGATGCTAATAATATATTATTAAGCAAAATTTACAAAATAGTAATTTGTAGTTTATAAATATGTGTTCTCTGTGGCTATATATGAATATGTACATCTATGCATATAAGTATACACATATAGGCATATGTATGCCTGTATGCATATGTTCTAGTTACATGAGAGACAAAAGCCTGGAAGGCCAGCTAGGTTTTTATTGCACCTCGATGTTAAAGAAGTTTCTCTTGCTAGTGGAGTTATGGGTGACTTTTATTTTCTCTTATTTGCTTCTCTGTATCGTCTAACAAAAATATGTGCTGTTTAAGTACTATATTTTTCAAATAATAAGAGTTGCTTTGCAATAAGTATTTATGAAACATTTTAAGGGCCTGTTCTTGGGTACAAGAAGAAACCTCTGTGCTTGAAGAGAAAATGCTAACAATACTACTAGGGAGAGCACCAGCAAGTATGAACCAGGACCACGTGGCCTCAGAGGTCAGCGCAGGCTCCACGGGACATGGGATGGGGTTGGGTCCACACCAGCAGGACTCCTGGGAGAGGCCCGGCAGCCCTCCGAGTACACCCTCACCACCCTCACTGCACAGACACCTCCCCACCCAGGTCTCCGTCTCCCAGGGCTCGGCTTGCTCGAGGCCCCCATCCCTGAGATGAGCATTCTTTACTTCCCCATAATGACACTCGGTCTTGGTGACTTGACTGCGGGTTTATGAGGGCAAGGGTTGCCTCCGTTTTGTTTGCAGGGACTCAGATGCGATTTGGATAAAGTGAATGATGTGCCTGCCAACCCTTTGCTAGTCACACAGTAGCACGAGCAGGAGCGCAGTTCGCATAGTAACAGCTCACAGCCACGGGCTTCTCGTTGTGGTTGTTGTTGTTGCTAATCCCTGCGAGGACATTTTTCTCTGTTGGTTTTTAGAGAGCGAGGAAAGAAGGAAGGGAGCAACCAGGGAATGCAATAACCAGTGGGGGAAAAAGAAGGGAAGGGCAAAAGACAGGAAGACTCACCCCGGTGCGTGCCCTTAGCCGGGAATCAAACCTGAGACACTTCAGTGCTCAGGCCAATGCTCTAAACACTGAGCCACCATGGATGATGGATGGATGGATGGATGGATGGATGGATGGATGGATGGATGGATGATGGATAGATAGACAGACAGACAGGCTTCCTGCAGTACACCCAGAGTTGAGTTATAGCCTCCTTATTTGAGGTAAATGCACCAGCTCACAGGAAGGTAGCGCCTGTCCTGGGACAGAGCGGTAGGCCCTGAGCAATGTGATTCTATCAACAGAGATTTCCCCAGAGTTGCAAATCCAAGGTGCACGTGGCTGTGTCTTTACTGGCCTGATGGGCATAATGTTGGGCAGAATTGTGCACATTTACTTCTCTGAGGGTCCAGCTATCTGACTCAGGTTACAGTCTTATCTCTTGCAAATGGACATAATGCCAGGGACGGTGGCTGGCCAGCACTGGCCCAGCACACTACAGACCAGCCATTTCCGTCCAGCCTTCCGCAAGCGCCAGAGGGAAGCTACTGAGGCTGAGAGACTGCTAGCACGTGGACGGCGAGGATTGCTCTGTTAAAAAGGCAAGGACCTACCTCGTGTACTGGCCACGGTGGGAGGGAGGAGCAGGAGGAGCCCAAGGCAGGTGGTGTTTGTGAGCGTGTGAGTTTCCTGAAGCAGTAAAGTTCTGCGCCAAACAAGCCGGGACGTGGTAGTTACCAACTTCCAGCTCTTCCTCCCAGGACTCCCACACCCTTCTCCTGTGGCGACCAAGAGGGGTTGAGCGCTCTGCTCAGTGCACTCACTGATTTCAACAGAGGAGCTGGCATCACCCACCTAGGAGCCAGAGGAAAGCTGCCAGAAGTGATTATTTGTAGTTTGCGCAAAATCATAAGTGAGATGAAGTTCCTGGCCGTCACTTGCTAAGTCAAGGGTTTCTTGATTCCACCCCAGAAGCATGAGTGCAGCCCGGCATTCGTCACAGGACAAGACCCAATTTGTCTTTTTAAAAACATGCACGAATCTTAAAGCACAAGTTAAATATGAAAGGGACTAGGTCTCCACGTTGGCTTACACCATTTAGTGTAGGAATTTCATAAATCAGAAAATCATCTCTGCCCTTCTGATTCTCACGATGGCATTAGGGTAAAACATCCAAAAGACCATTTAAAGGCTTAAATCAATATTAAGATCATTCAAATTTCCCAACTAACCACTTCTGTCTGAGTCAGAGGTCGCTGGTGGGAACATAAATTTATGAAATGCCCTGGAAGACTCCTGACAGGTTTTTCCTATCAGTTGTGCTTCACAAGTAGAAGCAGGACTTGGAAAGGAACGTGACCGGAGAGAGCAGTGACCTCAGCAGGATTTAAGGACAGGCAAGCCTAGGTGTCCCCCACGACTGGGGCCCAGGCCCCATGGGGACCCCTGCGTGGGCTCTGCAACCAGGCGCAAGTGATGGGGAGCCTGCTGGCGGAGCCGCTCCCCCCGGGCTGCGTTGTGTGGTGCGGGAGGGTGTCGGAGCTTTCACAGGCTCAACCCAGTCCCGCCTGTGAGGCCAGCGCCTCGCTGCGGTCACGCACGGTCTTATCCTTTTTCTTGGTCCTATTTGAACATCCTTACCAATCTAAGCAGCTGGCTGGGAAAACCCGACTCTGGCCCAGAGTAATAAGAAGAGGGTTTCGTGTTCAGACTGTAATATATTTTCATCTGCAGAATTATTTAGAAAAACATGCCACTTTATGAAGTACGGTAAAGAGTTGTAAGTTCTGCCCCAGCCAGTTGTTCAGTGGTTAGAGCGTCGGCCTGCAGACTGAAGGGTCTTGGGTTCGATTCTGGTCAAGGGTACGTACCTTGGTTGCAGATTTGATCCGGGTTGCATGTGGGAGGCAAGCAATCAATGTGTCTCTCTCACATCAATGTTTCTCTTTCTCTCCCCCTCCTTTCCACTCTCCCTAAAATTCAATGGGGGAAGACGGGGGGGGGGGCGGTTGAGGAGGAGGAAAATATCCTTGGGTGAGGATTAAAAACAAAAAACAAAGTTGTAACTTCCTAAGGAAGGGATGCAGCGTGCCTTCCTACATGATGGTTATGGGCTATCTTCAGAGCAGCTTTTCATGTGTAACTTTTCCATCCATCACACAAACGCACCAACACACACTTGTCTCCAGGAGCATGGAGGCTCTCCCTAGACCTTTAGAGCCAGGAGACCTGGCTGTGGCTCTCAAGAACTGGAGCCTAAGACAGCCTGAAACTGCCTCCCCAGAGCAAACATCCTATTTCTTCATAACTGTGCTTCAAGCACGCATTTGGGTAATCATTGATGACAGTCCTCAATATACCTATTACACTACAAAACCAACTAGTCTGGGCGGGAATTCCATCGGGGACCCCATCTCTCCACCTCTGTCTCCACTTTCTTCCTGGGTGAAACCACCCAGTCCCTTGGCTTTCAGCATTCTCCCTCAATATTCCCCACCCGGCATCGGCGCCACACATGCCTGTGCGCACGCACAAACCCCAGCTCACCCAGATTCCTTTCTTTCCCTCCACATAGGAGACACACCGTCAAACTGGCCAACGCTATTTCCATCTTCACCTAAACTAAGCTGCCTTGCCCTCTGCCTGGCTCACTCCTTACCACTCAGACCAAAGTCCAAAGGCTGTCTCCACCGCTCCGGCTTAAGCAGTCCTCGCCCTGTCTCTCCAACACATCCTTTGTCTCCTCCCCAGCCCTGCCTCCTCCCTGATGGCTTTGTGGGTCCTTAGCTCACTGCCTGTTCCCGCCTGCGCCTGTGCCCCAGAGCTGGGCGTGTGTCTCCTTTATGCAGAACCCGGCTGCCTAGCACAGCCTCTGGCCCTGCTGGGACTCGGCGCTGGTGGGATGGATGCGGGAGTGTAAGGATTGCTGGTGCTAATAAAGAGATGCGGAGTGTTTGGATATTAAGTATCCAATGGCCTGGATGGCGTGGGAATTTGCTGGACGGATTGCAGAGCGTGGGAGGGAGAGAACACACGGCGCACACCAGCTCCCGAGCCGCGGGAAGGGCTGTGCTGTCCTTCAGCCTGACGGTCGGGGAAACTTGGAAATATTGTCCTGCTGGGAGCCGGGACGAGGGCCGGTGATGGACACAGCACCTCCTCGGCTGGTACTTGGTGGTGTCATGTTCAGTGAAATTTGGGGGCATTTTTAATATATTTTTATTGATTTCAGAGGGGACGGGAGAGGGAAAGATAGAAACATCAATGATGAGAGAGAATCATGGATCGGCTGCCTCCTGCACGTCCCACACTGGGGATGGAGCCTGCAACCCCAGGCACGTGCCCTGACGGGAATCGAACTGTGACCTCCTGGTTCATAGGTCGACGCTCAACCCCTGAGCCACAGGCCGGGCTGGGGGCATATTTACTATCCCCCAGAAGGCTGCACAGGAGAGCGATGGCCGCCCAGTCCACTTCCTCCTCACCGTGTACCTTGCTCTGTCAGTGCAGTTTCCAAGCGAAGGCTTTTCTCAGTGACCCCCCATCCCCCGCAGGGATGCCTGGGAGCCTCCAGCCACCGTGACGCCCTCTCTATGGCCATCAGGTTCTAAGGGAAGGTCCCCACTGGCCCTCAGCAGAACCCGCTCTGCCTGCGCTGCCGTCTGCACGCGCTCTGGGACTGAAGGCGGTGCGAGAAGTGCTCCGGGAGGCTCACGGCCCAACCATGCTCCACAGCCCTCCCTGGGCCACCATGCTGCGGCATTGCTCAGCCCGGGGTGTGCCGGCCACAGCGCTCAGGGCAGGCGGATGCCCGGCAGCAGAGGTCCCAAGACAACCTCCCCGGGGAGGGGGGTGCTGGGAAGAGACACCCTTCTCAAGGGGCCACCTGCTAGTCCACAGAGTTCCCGCAGCAGACACCTGCTCAGGGGCACGGCTCATGGCGGGGCAGCTGAGCCGCAGGCTTGCCGTCTGCGGTGCAGGGTTACACAGGACTCACCTAGATGGGCCCACGCTGGGCTCCACACTGAGCCTGGCTGTCCTGAGCTTTAGTCACTCTTGAACAAGGGGCTCTCCATTTGCATTTTGCTCTACAGACTACGTAGCTTGCCTAGCTCAGGGTCTCCCCCCATGAGGTAGATGAGGGTCTCCCCCCCATGAGGTAGGTGAGGGTCTCCCCCATGAGGTGATGAGCGTCTCTCCCCCATGAGGTAGATGAGGGTCTCCCCCATGAGGTAGATGAGAGTCTCCCCCATGAGGTAGATGAGAGTCTCCCCCATGAGGTAGATGAGGGTCTCCCACCCATGAGGTGATGAGGGTCTCCCCCCATGAGGTAGATGAGAGTCTCCCCCATGAGGTAGATGAGGGTCTCCCACCCATGAGGTGATGAGGGTCTCCCCCCATGAGGTAGATGAGGGTCTCCCCCCATGAGGTAGATGAGGGTCTCCCCCCATGAGGTAGATGAGGGTCTCCCCCATGAGGTAGATGAGGGTCTCCCCCATGAGGTGATGAGGGTCTCCCCCCATGAGGTAGATGAGGGTCTCCCCCCCATGAGGTAATGAGGGTCTCCTCATCCCCATGAGGTGATGAGGGTCTCCCCCATGAGGTAGATGAGGGTCTCCCCCCATGAGGTAGATGAGGGTCTCCCCCCCATATGGTAGATGAGGGTCTCCCCCCATGAGGTAGATGAAGGTCTCCCCCATGAGGTAGATGAGGGTCTCCCCCCCATATGGTAGATGAGGGTCTCCACACATGAGGTAGATGAGGGTCTCCCCCCCATGAGGTAGATGAGGGTCTCCCCCCCATGAGGTAGATGAGGGTCTCCCCACCATGAGGTAGATGAGGGTCTCCCCCCCATGAGGTAGATGAGGGTCTCCCCCCCATGAGGTAGATGAGGGTCGTCTCCCCATGAGGTGATGAGGGTCTCCCCCCAATGAGGTCAATGAGGGTCTCCCCCATGAGGTAGATGAGGGTCTCCCTCATGAGGTAGATGAGGGTCTCCCCCCCATGAGGTAGATGAGGGTCTCCCCATGAGGTAGATGAGGGTCTCCCCCCCATATGGTAGATGAGGGTCTCCACACATGAGGTAGATGAGGGTCTCCCCCCCATGAGGTAGATGAGGGTCTCCCCATGAGGTAGATGAGGGTCTCCCCATGAGGTAGACGAGGGTCTCCCCCCCATGAGGTAGACGAGGGTCTCCCCCCCATGAGGTAGATGAGGGTCTCCCCTCCATGAGGTAGATGAGGGTCTCCCCCCATGAGGTGATGAGGGTCTCCCCCCCATGAGGTAGATGAGGGTCTCCCCCATGAGGTAGATGAGGGTCTCCCCCCATGAGGTAGATAAGGGTCTCCCCCCATGAGGTAGATAAGGGTCTCTTCACATCCACATCTGCATCCTGAATCTTCGGGCTGCACGGAGTGAATCTCAAACTATGAGGGCAGAAGCCTCTCTGGCCTTTCCCTGCCCATTCCTCTCTGATTTGCCCCGGAATTTCCTTCAGTCCCACAAATACCACCTCACATCCCTGCAGCGCCACCCACGTTCCAGAGCTCAGTGGGGGCCCCATCGCTCAAAGTCTGGTTTCAGGGACTAGTGATCTGTGCCGAGTGTAGCTGCAGAAACACAGCAGTTCTCCTGGTGCTCAAGATCATTGCAAGAACCTCTGGGGACTCAAAAGATGGCGACCGGCAGGAAGGTAGGGAGGGAGAGTGTATGAGAGAGTAAGGAGGGATAGAGCAGTATGTGGACCTGAGTGGGTGTGTGTGTGAGTGAAATAGGGACAGTTAGACCCTGCAGGTGCTCCATAGGGCTGCCAGTCCGGGCAATCTTAGAAGGCAAAACCCCGCTGACGTCGCACACACTCCAGGGAGAACACCAGCGACACAGAGACCACGCTATCTTGAAAACAAGAACTGCTTGAGACTAGGATCCTAGCCTCACCACCACCCAGTCTGGTCTCGGTAGCAAACCGATACAAACAGCTGCTCTGGTAGAAGACCTGCCACCACAGCTGCAGACACCAAGACTCCAGGCACCTGGGCTGCAGATTTCTGTGAGTCACAAAGCCAATCCCCCTCCCCCACCACCCCCAGGGCAGCAGATAGGAACTGCCAGACCACAGTCGCACAATAGGACTTTCTGCACACACGCAGTAGTGCAGCTCTACCTGACTTTAAGCCTTGGTGTCGGACACGGGAAGTTTGTTTCCTGCAAGCAGGCTTTGCGCCAAGGCAGGGAGACTGCTGAATTAGGCCCTAAGTGCGCATCCTTGGGGAGACTGTTTTCTGCGACCAGATCCTGCGCCCACACAGGGCAGGGAGACAGCGCTGAATTTGAATCTGGATGTGCAAACTAGGGGAATTTGTTTCCCACAACTAGGCTCCATGCCCAGGCAGGAAGGCTGTGCTGAATTAGAGCATAAGTGTGCGACCTTGGGGAGGTTGTTTCCTGCGACCAGATCCTACACCCACGCAGGGAGACAGTGCTGAATTTGACCCTGGGGGTGCAAACCCAGGGAGTTTGTTTCCCACAACCAGACCCTGAACCCTAGCAGAGAGGCTGCGCTGAATTTGAACCTAGACATGTAAACCCAGAGAGTTTGTTTCCCTCACCTAGGCCCCATGCCCAGGCAGAGAGGATGTGCTGAATTTGAGCCGAAGTACGCAACCTTGGGGAGATTGTTTTCCGCAACCAAATCCCGCACCCACGCAGGGAGACAGCGCTGAATTTGAGCCTGGGGGCACGAACCCAGGGAGTTTGTTTCCCAAGACCAGACCCTGTGCACACACAAGGGGGAAGCGCTGAAGTTGAGCCTGGGTGCATGGCCATGGGGAGTTTGTTTCCCACAGTGCACACCCGCGGGGCCAGAACCCACACCCACACTGAGAGGCAGTACCACCTGACTTTGATTTAGGGCAAGTGCACACAGAGGCTGTTTTTCGCAGGGCAAGAGTGGACCTCCTGCCAACACAGTGCAACTGTACAACCCAGTCTCCCAAGCAGATCGGGGACCCTGAATCTCCACGCAAGAGGCAGCAATGAGCACCAGTGACTAGACTCTGTTTCTCATTGCATGCACCTGGGATCCCTGATTCCCAGTACATTCACACTAAGAAACCGCGACTCCAATTCTTGGCGCATGCGCACACAGGGACCCTGATTCCAAGTGCGAGGTAGCACCAAGCAACAGAGACTCTGATACTCGATTCTCAGTGAGGACACAGTGAGCATCTGACTCCTGATGCACACTAGGGGACTTTGATTTTTGGCACACCTCAGCAGATTCTCTGTTTCAACGTGATGCAGGCAGGGCCCCAGATTCTAGGTGCACACATGGGGCCACACTAAGCTCCTGTGACTCTGACCTGGGGCAAGCATGGCTCCCACCATCCCATAGCAGCCACACATCATGGTGTCAGAGCTCTTCAGTGACACTTGTGGGGTGCAAAACTCCCACTGCACACGGCCCAGGCCCCCACAACTCCAACATTTGAACCCTTTGGTGATAGTCAGAATGGGGAGAAAACGATACAATCCCCAGAGGAAAGAAAAGGAGGAATAGCCAAAAAAGTAAATAAGTGAAACGGAAGCATGCAACATGACAGAAAAAGAATTCAGAGTAATGGTAATACAGTTCATACACCAGATGGACAAGAAAATCAACAACCTATGCAAAAATCAAGAAGAAATGAAAAATGATATAGCTACAATCAAAAACACCATGGAAGGCTTCAACAGTAGACTGGAAGAAGCAGAAGACCAAATTAGTGAATTAGAAGATAAAGTACAAAAACAAGCCCAATCTGAACAGCAACTAGAGAAAAAGATTAAAAAGCAGGAGGAAAGCCTAAGGGAGCTTTGGGACAATGCAAAACGAAATAACATACGTATAATAGGGCTGCCAGAAGGACAAGATGAGCAGCAAGGATTAGAAAATTTATTTGAAGAAACAATGACAGAAAACTTCCCTGATATGGGGAAGAAAAAAGTTACACAAGTACAGAGAGTCCCAAGCAAGATGAATCCCAAAAGACCCACACCAAGACATGCCATAATGACAATGGCAAATTGTTAACGATAAAGAGAGAATCTTAAAGGCTGCAAGAGAGAGACAGAGAGTTACCTACAAAGGATCTCCCATCAGATTATCAAATGATTTCTCAACAGAAACACATCAAGCTAGAAGGGAATGAAAGGAAATATACAAAGTGATGCAAAGCAAGGGTCTGAATCCAAGAATACTCTATCTAGCAAGACTATCAATCAAAATTGAAGGGGAAATCAGGAGCTCCACAGACAAAAAAAGGCTAAGGGAGTTTATCACTACCAAGCCAGCAATGCAAGAAATGCTAAAGGGAATACTGTAAAAAGAAGAAATAAAAAAGTAAGAAGGAACACAGGCACCGGAAAATAAAAATGGCTACAAACAACTACCTTTCAATAATAACTTTAAACGTAAATGGACTAAATGCTCCAATCAAAAGACATCGAGTGGCCGAATGGATAAAAAAAAACATGACCCATACATATGCTGTCTACAAGAGACCCACCTCAAAACAAGGGACTCACACAGACTGAAAGTGAAGGGATGGAAAAATATCTTCCAGGCAAATGGAAATGAAAAAAAAAGACTGGGTAGCAATACTTATATCAGACAAAATAGACCTCAAAGTGAAGGCCATAACAAGAGATAAGGAAAGCCACTTTATAATACTAAAGGGATTGATACAACAAGAGTATATAACTGTGGTAAACATATATGCACCATATGCAGGAGCACCCAAATACATAAAACAACTCCTGGAAGATATCAAGGGAGAGATTGACAACAATACAATCATAGTAGGGGACTTTAATACACCACTGACTTCACTGCATAAATCCTCTAGACAAAAAAAATCAGCCAAGAAACAGCAATCCTAAATGACTCACTAGATCAGATGGACTTAATTGACATCTTCAGAACATTTCACCCCAAAGCCACAGAATATACCTTCTTCTCAAGTGCACATGGGACATTTTAAAAAATAGACCACATATTGGGTCACAAGCAAAGTCTCCCCAAATTCAAGAAGATTGAAATCATACCAAGCATCTTCTCAGACCACAATGGCATAATATTATAAATAAACTACAATAAAAACAATCCAAAACACTCAAACACTTGGAAGCTGAATAGCATGTTATTAAATATTGATTGGGTTACCAATGAGATCAAAGAAGAAATTAAAAACATCCTGGAAACTAATGACAATAAAAACACAACAATCCAAAACCTATGGGACACAATGAAAGCAGTCCTGAGAGGGAAGTTTATAGCTCTACAAGCCTACCTCAAAAAACAAGAAAAAAAAATGGTAGTAAATCATCTAACTCTACAACTCAAAGAATTAGAAAGAGAGCAACAAGAAAAACCCAGAGTGAGCAGAAGGAAGGAGATAATAAAGATTAGAGCAGAAATAAATGATATAGAGACCAAAAAAACAATACAAAAGATCAATGAAACCAAGATCTGGTTCTTTGAAAGGATAAACAAGATTGATGAACCTCTAGCCAGGCTCACCAAGAAACAAAGAGAGAGGACTCAAATAAACAAAATCAGAAAAGATAGAGGCGAAATAACAACAGACTCCACAGAAATACAAAGGATTGTTTAAAAATACTATGAACAAGTCTATTCCAACAAACTAGACAACCTGGAGGAAATGGACATATTCCTAGAAAAATACAACCTTCCAAAACTCAATCAGGAAGAATCTAAAAATCTCAATAGGCCGATAACTATGGAAGAAATTGAAGCAGTCATCAAAAAGCTTCCAGCAAACAAAACCCCGGGGCCAGATGGCTTCACAGGAGAGTTTTACCAAACATTTCAAGGAAGAACTAAAACCTATCCTCCTCAGACTGTTCCAAAAAATTCAAGAGGAAGGAACACTTCCAAACTCATTCTATGAAGCCATCATCACCCTAATACCAAAACCAGATAAAGACAACACAATGAAAGAGAATTACAGGCCAATATCCCTCATGAACATAGATGCCAAAATCCTCAACAAAATTCTAGCAAATCGGATCCAGCAGTACATCAGAAAGATCATACACCATGACCAAGCAGGATTTATCCTAGGGATGCAAGGATGGTACAATATCCACAAATCAATACATCACATAAACAAATTGAAGGAGAAAAAATCACATAGGCATATCAATTGACGTAGAAAAAGCATTTGACAAAATCCAACACCCATTTTTGATAAAAACTCTCAGCAAGGTGGGAATAGAAGGATCATACCTCAACATCATAAAAGCCATAAATGACAAACCCACAGCCAACATCATACTCAATGAGCAAAAACTAAAACCATTTCCCCTAAGAACAGGAACAAGACATGGATGCCCACTCTCACCACTCCTGTTCAACATAGTACTGGAAGTACTAACCATTGCTATCAGACAAGAAGAAGAAATAAAAGGCATCTAAATTGGAAAAGAGGAAGTAAAACTGTCCTTATTTGCAGATGACATGATACTGTACATAGAAAACCCTAAAGACTCCATCAAAAAATTATTAGACTTAATAAATGAATTCAGTAAGGTAGCAGGATACAAAATTAATGCCAAGAAATCTATGGCATTTCTATACACCAATAGTGAATTTACAGAAAGAGAGACTAAAAAAGCAATCCCATTTACCATTGCACAAAAAAAATTAAGATACCTAGGAATAAACTTAACTAAAGAGATAGAAGACCTATATGCAAAAAACTACAGGACACTGAAAAAAGAGATAGAGGAAGACATAAACAGATGGAAGGACATACCGTGTTCATGGATTGGTAGAATCAACATCATAAAAATGTCCATACTACCCAAAGCAATCTATAGGTTCAATGCAATCCCCATTAAAATACCAACGGCCTATTTCACAGACCTAGAACGAACTCTCCAAAAATTCATCCAGAATAAAAAAAGACCCCGAATAGCCACAGCAATCCTGAGAAAGAAGAACAAAGTAGGTGGGATCTCAATACCAGATATCAAGCTGTATTACAAAGCTACTGTTCTCAAAACAACCTGGTACTGGCACAAGAACAGACATATAGATCAATGGAATAGAATAGAGAACCCAGAAATCGACCCAAACCACTATGCCCAATTAATATTCAACAAAGGAGGCATGAACATATAATGGAGTCAAGACAGTCTCTTCAATAAATGGTGTTGGGAAAACTGGACAGATACATGCAAAAAAAAACTGGACAGATACATGCAAAAAAATGAAATTAGACCACCAACTTACACCATACACAAAAAAAACCTCAAAATGGATAAAAGACTTAACATAAGACGGGAAACCATAAAAATACCAGAGGAATCCACAGGCAGCAAAATCTCAGACATATGCCAAAGGAACTTCTTCACCGATACTGCCCCTAGGGCAATGGAAGCTAAAGAGAAAATAAACAAATAGGACTACATCAAAATAAAAAGCTTTTTTACAGCAAAAGAAACCATCAACAAAACAACAAGAAAGCCCACTGCATGGGAGAACATATTTGCCAATGTTATCACTGATAAGGGTTTAATCTCCAACATTTACAGGGAACTCATACAGCTTAACAAAAGGAAGATAAACAACCCAATAAAAAAATGGGCAACGGACCTAAATAGAATCTTTTCAAAAGAAGACAGAAGGAAGGCCAAGAAATATGAAAACATGCTCAAAGTCACTAATTATCTGAGAGATGCAAATCAAAACAATAATGCGGTACCATCTCACACCTGTCAGAATGGCTATCATCAACAAATCAACAAATGACAGGTGCTGGCCAGGATGTGGAGAAAAAGGAACCCCCGTGCACTGCTGGTGGGAATGCAGACTGGTTGCAGCCACTGTGAAGAACAGTATGGAGTTTCCTCAAAAAACTAAAAATGGAACTCCCATTTGACCCAGTGATCCTACTTCTAGGAATATATCCCAAGAAGCTAGAAACATCAATCAGAAAGGATATATGCACCCCTATGTTCATAGCAGCACAATTCACCATAGCTAAGATCTGGAAACAGCCTAAGTGCCCATCAGCAGATCATTGGATTAAAAAACTATGGTACATCTACACAATGGAATACTATGCTGTGCTAAAAAAGAAGGAATTCCTACCATTTGCAACAACATGGATGGAACTGGAGAGCATTATGCTAAGTGAAATAAGTCAGTCAGAGAAAGATAAATATCACATGATCTCACTCATCTATGGGAAATAATGAACAACATAAACCGATGAACAAAAACAGATCCGGAGACAGGGAAGCATCGATCAGACTGTCAAACCTCAGAGGGAGGGTAGGAGAGGGTGGGGGTAACGGGGAGAGATCAACCGAAGGACTTGTATGCATGCATATAAGCCTAACCAGTGGTCACAGACAACAGGAGGGTGGGGGCATGAGTGGGGGGGGGCATGAGAAGGTAATGGGGGGATGAGGACAAATATGTAATACCTTAATCAATAAAGAAATTAAAAAAAAAAAAAAGAACCTCTGCCCAGGCCTGTGCACCCCGCCTTCTGCAAGGTGCGCTCCCATCATCGCAGAAGGAGGGGCGCCGCAGGCCCTCAGCTGCTTCTATGCAGCGGGGCTGGTGGGTCCACAGGAGGAGTCTCTGCTTAGGTTCCCTCTAAACCTGAACTCCCTAGAGGCACGTTGAGTGCTTTTCACACGTTTTTGCCATCCTATGCTTGTTTTCAGAGCACGCCCCACCGTAAAGCTAATGCGCCTTTAATAAACGTGGCAGTGAACTCAAAACCAACTTCCAAATACTTACTGTGTGCTTCATGCCCATTGGCAGACAGAGTAAGAAAATGTCCCACCCAACATCCAGCCTCGGGCCATTCCTGACAGTGCGCAGTCATTAATTTGCGCATGAGACTACATAAAATCTTTTTTTTTAATTCTTATTGACTGACCAGGGATTGAACCTGCAAACTTAGTGTATGGGGATGAAGCTCAAACCAATGAGCCACCCAGCCAGAGCCTACCTAAAATCTTAATGGAAAGGCAACTGAACAAAAAAGGTTGAGATGGCCAAATTTTTTTGTTTTTCTTGGAGACTGTTCTATATCCACTACATACCCTTTACATTACAGTTAATGTAAATATTTTCATCATTGGATCCATTCATGGTAGCGTGCATTTGTCAAGCACTTGTTATGATTCACCATTAGGCTAAACATTGTTAAAGCCCAGACGCGGTTTCACCGGTCTCAGTCCTCGCACACATAGATAGGGTGGGTGCAATGTACTTATACTTGAAAATCTTGGTTAAGTTAAAAATCTATTCATACAGACAATATAGCCGTCGGAGAACAGTGTATGTTTTCTGAACACATCAGCACACTTTTCAAGCCTTGGTGCTTGCTCTTCCTTCTAGAATGTTCTTTCCCTCAGGTGCCTCCAAGGTTCACTCGGTCACTGCATTCAGGTCTTGACACATGCCCTGTAACAGCGGGGACTTCTCTGGCCACATCCGAGCGTCAGCCTTCCCACTGCTCCCTACCTCGTCGCCCTACACTTGTTCCTATGCTGACCCCATGTGACTGCCCCGGCTCCTCCCAAGAGAATGCAGCTCCCAGCTCTCACTGCCTGCCTGCCCCCCTCCCCCGCCCCCTCCCCCCCCAAATAGAGCCTGGATCATACGGCATTCCATAAATACTCTCCAGTTCACGCTGAGGGAATGAGTCAGTGTGGCTTACTTCACAGGATGAGGTCATGCGCATTAAGATGTTTCCAAGAGAGATTGCAACCATTGCACAAACTGTCCCTTCCTCAGGGCAGCCCGCCACCGGCGTCAGCACTGGGAGCAGCGCCATAGCGTCTACTGTGCGATGGTCTCAGGTGTGTCCCAAACAAACGCTGGACCTGTGTGTGCGAGCACGACAGATGTGTTTATCTATGACCAGTGTGTAAAGCAGCCCCAGCTGAACATATCCTCAACCCTGAGCATCAGTGCTGAGGCCAGCGGGGATTTTAGACACTCACACAACTTGGAGCAGGGAGCCGCCTACTCCGAGCCATACTCTCTCAGGACAGACCCCTTCCGAGCACGACACATCCAACAGGGAGGCTGCCTGGCCACAGGCTCAGGGGTTGAGCATGGACCTATGAACGAGGAGGTCATGGTTCAATTCTGGTCAGGGCATATGCCCGGTTGCCACCTCAATCCCCAGTGCAGGAGGCAGCGATCAATGATCCTCTCTCGTCATTGAAGTTTCTGTCTCTCTCCCCCTCTCCCTTCCTCTCTGAAATCAATAAAATATTTTTTTAAGAGAGAGGTGAGAGCGATCCCCAGATGAGTAGTTTGCCTGACGCTGTGGCTGCTGTAAGATCGTGAACTGCCCCCGTATTCGGATTTTCAGTTGGCTGCATGTTTGTCTGTTTATTTGCTCTCCAGGTACTTCATTATTCCCTCAGAGCATCTTCTTGCAACGAAATAAAACAGGCGCACGTGTGCTTCCGAGAAAGGTCCTCTAGCAATGGGGTCGCGGTGGCCAGCCGAGGAGCGCGTGCGGCTGCGGACAGTCAGGGACTGCGAGCCGGGGGCGGGGGGAGAGACGGGGCCTCCGGATCGGCTGAGGCCGGCTTCCGCCTCGCCTCCCGCCGCATCTCGGGCGGCATCCCTTCCGGAGCGTCTCTCCATCATCTGCAGCGCCGCCCCGGCCAGCCCCACGCTGGTGTGAGCGGTGCTGGGGGCTGTGCACACGGGCTGACGCGTCAGGGGGCACAGGGGTGCCTGTGAGACTGCGGAGCCGAGGCCGCGTGTGTTTCCTACAGCGGCTAACCCCGGAGCAGGGCGCAGGCGGGTGCTGCTGGCCGTGCGCCGCCTCGCGGCCCAGGCGGGGCCGCCGGGCACGTGCTGCGCAGACGTGAAGTCAAAGCGAGCGGCGTCGGCGCCGGCGGACTTTCTGCCCCCCAGGCCTGTCCCCCAGAGCCGGTCTCTGCTGAGGACAGGACATCACAAACACCAGCAGGTGCCACTGCCGTCACTCTGGTTCGGGGTTGCAATAACTCTGCCACAACGTGAAGACACCCCTGCCGAAACGCACACAGGGAAGCGTCTCAGGGAGCCCCTGGGCACAGGGCCGAGGGCGGCAGAAAGCAGCCATTAGGAAGGACCCAGCAAACCCAGTCTGAGAAGCGAACCAGCACCCCTGGTGACAAAGAAGGTGGTTCTTTGTCGTCATTTCTGTCTGGGTCCCTGCAGCCCCACCTTCTATCGAGCAAGCAGTTCGGCCAGGGAGCACCTTACCCACCCCCCGGAGAGGGCACACCTCGCTGTCCGAGGTCACTGTCTCCCCGGGGAGGAGGCCCCCATAATGGAGAGGACCGCCATGCTTCTCTCCATCTCCTCGATGCGCACAGAACCCTGCACACTGCCACACGGGACCAATCCCTTCTTGTTCCGAGCCCCACTCATTCCTTCCCCATATAATTCTGCAAAGCTTTCAAACAGGAGAGGAAAACTCATCCATGAAACGCTTCCCAGGATATAAAACTCCCACCCCCAGTCCTCACCGGGCCCCTCGACACAAAGCAAGTTCCTCACACCAGGCGAGGGCCCGTGGAGAGGAAGTGGCATCAGGGCTGGTCGCTCTCCGTCTGTGACGCGAGCACTGCGGTGGTGACCCCCCGGCCGAGTTTACGTGTGATTAATGCCTGGCACTTGGAAAGCATCCAAACTTATTAAATCTGGTGGAGTGAAACAGCCTCACCCTCCCATATTATTTCCCTGAGATATGATTAGACTGGATTGCAGCATGAATGAAACGAGAAATGTGCCGCAGTGCGAGGGAGAGGGAGTTGGTGTTATTCACAAAGGACGGCAGAGGGAGCAGAGCATCTGAGCAAGTTCAGGCAGAGTCCCATCACCTCGACCCAAGGAAACCGGGGGACGAACACGAAGTCACCACGTGCCCTGTGTGCTCTGCGGCTTCTCCACACACTGCTGAGCACAGCGCCCGCTGCAGCAAAGGGAAAAGGAAGTGCTTGATAAATGTCCCCTCCTCTACCCCAAATAAACACGGCAGCACATGCACACCTGCACCCATGGGCACAAAGCCACACAAGCACATACACACTCATGCATACATGCACACATGCATACACACTCACACACGTGTGTGCATGCACATATGGGCACATGCATGTGCATACTCACTCGTGCATGCACACACATGTGCCTACAGGCGCACACACATGCATACAGGCATGTGCACACACCTGTGCACACACACGTGTGCACATTGTTTGCACTCTGCCAGGTCAGAAGCAGAGGTATCCTGTACTGTAGCCTTTCACTGGCCCGTCAAGGACAGGAGCACCCAGTGCGGGCCACTTGCTCACAGCCCGACCAGCTTGTGCGACACGGACCACGCACAGACTTCACAGCTCAGGTGCTGTGTCTGCTCTGCTTTCTGATCACAGCAGTCCTCGGGCAAGCGGGCCTTAATGGACATGCTCACTGGGCTCATTCACGTCTGCTCTGAACAAAATGAAATTCTAAACAAGCTAACTCACTACAGACGGGACTGAGGGAAAGCACCTTATTCAGCAGAGGAGGCTCCCAGGCACCCCACATGGCAAGAGGGTGCCCGGGACCTCCAATGGGGTCCGACCACTCTGCAGAGACCTGGAAGGCCACAGGGCACAGGGCCCAGCACCGACGCTGCCGGGACTGCAGCACTGATAGGCACTCGGGTTGTTGGATTGGGGGTAATTACTTGAGAAACAAACACACAAAAATATTTGTAATGTCAAAGCCCCTCTCAGTCAATTACATCTGTAGGCAAATCTGAGATGGGGCGGGGGTTGGTGCCTTCCCTCCAGTCTCTCAACTGATAAAAGAATAACAAATACAAAAAAAAAAAAAAAAAAAAAAAAAAACAACTGCCAAACAACAAAGCCTCAATTTATTATACATGCTCACCAATTTAACCCAAAAACCCTTAAAAGCCTGGGGGCGACCCAGCCCTTTCATACTCGGCCCAAAACACGCACAGATCAAGGCCAGGCCCCGGCCTGCTTTGTCTGCAAAAGATGAAAGCCTGGGAAACAGGTGAAGGCTTTTTTTGAATCATCACCTGCAATTAAGCAAAGGAAAACTAAGAGGAGGAAAGGTAAAGGCACTCGCTTTACAAAGCCGTCGCTGGAGCAGGTGGATGCTTGCTGGGCTTGCTGCCGTGTCGCTGACGCCTCTCCCAGGGAACGAGCACTCCCAGGATTTCCTGCGCAGACAGTGGAGGCTCCGTGGGGACACACACACACACTCACTCACACACTCACACACACTCACACACACACTCACACATACTCACACACACACACACACACACACACACACACACACACACACACACACACACACACACACACACACACTCACACACACTCACTCACACACACACACACACACACTCACACACACACACACACACTCACACACACTCACACACTCACACACACACACTCACACACACACTCACACATACTCACACACACACTCACACTCACACACACACACACACACACACACACACTCACACACACTTACACACACACTCACACACACTCACTCTCACACACACACACACTCACACACACACTCACTCTCTCACACACACACACACACTCACACACTCACACACTCACAGACACACTCACACACACACTCACACACACACACACTCACTCTCACACACACACACACTCACACACACTCACACACTCACAGACACACACTCACACACACACTCACACATACTCACACACACACTCACACTCACACACACACTCACACACACTTACACACTCACACACACTTACACACACACTCACACATACTCACTCACACACACACACACACTCACACACACACACTCACTCTCACACACACACACTCACACACACTCACACACACACACACACACACACACACACACACACACACACACACACACACACTCACACACACACACACACACACACACACACACACACACACACACACACACACACACACACACACACTCACACATACTCACACACACACACACACTCACACACTCACACACACACTCACACACACACACACACACACTCACACACACACTCTCACACACACACACTCACAAACACACACACACACACACACACACACACACACACACACACACACACTCACACACACTCACTCACACACACACACACACACACTCTCACACACACTCACACACACACACTCACACTCACACACACACACACACACACACACACTCTCTCACACACACTCACACACACACTCACACACTCACACACACACACTCACACACACACACTCACTCACATGGCATGCACCTCCCTATAGCTCTCTCCATGTACTTTCAGTGCTTGCCTTTCTTTTGGAAACACTGTCCCAGACAAACATTTGCATGAGACTAATCGTTCCATCTAAACAGAAAGTTCTTTTGAGACAACAGGTGATGACACTGTGTTGTATATTTGAAAGTTGCTAAAAGCATAGATCTCAGAGGTACTCATCACACGGAAAAAAGAAGTGTAACCATGGGAGGTCATTTCCCAACATATACAGAGCATCAAACCCAAAACCTGCCACATCAGGAAATAAAAATGTCACTTTCTCTTCTACCAACATTCCAGGAAGTACAATTATTGCGGTCTTTTCAAAAAGGCGAGGAGTGTCCACCCAAAATTTCCAGACCTGACCCATGTCCTAGAAATCACTTTGTTCTGACAGAGCGTGGTGATTTTAATACAAAGACTTTGCAGCACAAAGTTATGACACTAGTTTGTCATTTTTGGCTTCTTGTAGAAGTTGGGCAGTGCCTGGCATCACCCTGCGGATAAACTGTGTCCCCTGTGCACGAAGGACCTGCTCCCGTCGCCCCTCCCTGAGCAGCGCCCTCGGTCACCCTCACATGTGTAAAGGGACGTATGTTTTCACCGCCTGTTGACTGGTTTTAAAGTTTACTGTAAAAAGGGAGCTGGCACTCACTAATGCAGGTTTCACATTTGTGTTGCCAATAAGACATTCCCGTTAAACCCGCCAGTAAACTTGGAATCAAAAGGAGTCACCGCCGAGTTGCTGGCTTCTCCTGTGATTTAAGCTAAAACTCGTGGTTTTTTCGGAAGATCAGTTGGGACGAATATGGAAAGAGAATGTTCCTTCCTTGTGTCAGAATGGCTCAGAAGCTTCTAAAATTCCAGGTGCATCTGGCAGCCTCTTTCTTGCAAATCGATGGCGGGATCGATGGGAGCCTGCTCCTGTCCCTTGGAAGCTAATGGCCATAATGCATTAGCCCAACCAAGAGAACGGCTGGGTTTCGCGTCTGGAAAGTATCTTTCCAAGGTAATAATTATTTTTAAATCTCACAATCAATAAAGAGAGCAATGAACCATGGCTACTGGGTGAAATCCGGCCTCGTGCGGTCCCCAAGGCCCTGCTCCCAATGCCAGAGCCCAAACCTATCGCCTGGTCCCTTCCTATCGCCTGGCCCTGTCCTGTGTCTCCCGTGCAGCCCAGCAGCCACATTGGGCATTTCTGCCATTCTGGCCTCCGCTTTACGCTCCTTACTCGGCACCGTCTACAAGATTCTTAAGGCCCAGGTCCCACTCGCCCCTCCGTCTGCCCGGGGTGTGGCCCTTCCTGGCCCCTGTGTGGAATAGATGGGGTCTCTGGCTGACCCGCACCTGCAGGTCAGAGCTGGTAGGTCCCCACCTGCCCACGCTGAATAGCGAGCCACCCAAACAAATGGTGTCCAAGAACCTGGCTGGTTGATCAAGGAAATGGACACACAAACAGCAGCACGTTGGACAAGACATACCTTTTTCCTAAAACAAGCAAATCCAACAGGTCCACAATAGCACAACCTTCAGTCTCTGCCGGCTCTGTCTCTTCAAAGAAACACCACCGTACCCGCCGCAGGCCCTCTACCCAGCAAACAACTTCCCGTCACTCCCCCATGCTTACCTACAGCTTTAAAGTCAGAAAAGAATATTAAAGTGAGGAACTGGGTTTTCCTGGTGAAACTTCCTGGAGTGAGTCCCAGGCTGGATTCCTGCAGGAGGGCAGTGGACACTCGACTCCCACCAAAGAGGAACGTGGAGAAGGCGCCAGCTCGAATTCCGTGGGCCTGAGGCAGACAGCAGGGAACCGAGGGTTTTCTCCCCGGGTATGCGGTCACCTGACTTGCCAGGAATGGATAAGTTGAACATGAATGGAATTCAGCAAAACTACTGCTCCAGCCTGGGAACACATAGCAGCCACTTTGGAGACAGATGCGTTTCCCATCAGCAGAAGGCCCACAGAGGCAGCTTGGCTCAGACACGGAGCTGGGCCCAGCACCCGTTCCTAGCACCCATTCCTAGGCCCCTGCCAGCCTGGAGACTTTACAAAACATACAAATCTTACAGGCGGTCACATCCTGTCAGGATTCTGGGAAGTGGGAAGGTCAGGGCCCAATTCATTCCTTCATTTTGGGTCAACTTAGAACTTCCAGGTAGTTCGTTGCTTCTGCCCTCTGTTGTTGAAAGCAGTCAGCACTTCGTATTATAACAAATCCTTTCTCCAAAGTCAGCTACACCCACAGGTGCACTGACTTCCTCTGGCTCACACTGCCTTGTACCTTGAGGACACAGTGATTTTTTTGCTGCAGGTCCATTTTTTTTCCAGTTCCTTTTTAATTTCAAGAAAAATTATTTTAAATATAATAATATTACATGCACTAAACATTAATATCTCAAGAAAAATGATTTTAAATATGATAAAGTTACATGCAATAAACACCAATTATTCAAGAAAATTTATCTTACATATAGTAATATTATATGCAATAAACTATATTTCAAGAATAAAAGGACTGTAGTATAACAATATTACCAAAACTGTACTAACATAGTATGATATCACAAAAGTTGTACGAAATATTAAAAATCTGCAAATAACAGGATTACTTCTACTATATTCTAGAATATTTTCCCCTCTCTGGCTCTATTTTTGTTCATCAGTTTATGTTGTTCATTATATTCCACAAATGAAATCATATGATATTTATCTTTCTCAGACTGGGTTATTTCACTTAGCATGATGTTTTAGTCTATTTTGTTGGATATGAATATTGCTACTCCAGCTTTTTTTTTTTCTTTTTCCATTTGCATGGAAATTCTTTTTCCATCCCTTCATTTTCATCCTGTGTGTGTCTTTTGTTTTGAGATGGGTCTCTTGTAGATAGCATATAGTTGGGTCATGTTTTTGTACCCATAAAGCTACCTTACACCTTTTGATTGGAGCCTTTAATCCCTTTACATTTAGGGTTATTATTGAGATGTGCTTATTTATAGCCATTTTAATTCTGTATGACTAGGTTTCTCTCTCTGTTTCTTCTTCTCAGCAATCCCTTACAGCAATCCCTTTAGCATTTCTTGTAATGCAGGCTTGGTGGTGATGAACTCCTTTAGCCTTTTTTTGTCTGGGAAGCTCTTTATTTCACCATCTATTTTGAATGATAGCCTTGCTGGATATAGTAATCTTGGTCTCAGATCCTTGCTTTCCATTACCATGAGTACTTCATGCCATTCCCTTCTGGCCTGTAGAGTTTCTGATGAGAAATCAGATGACAGCCTTATGGGAGCTCCTTTGTAAGTAACAGTTTGCTTTTCTCTTGTGCTGCAGCTCCATTTGCAAACGCAGCTCCCAACCTCAGAATCTGGCAGGACTCACAGCAACAGCCCTTCCCCATGGCCCAGTCCCCGAGACAGGGGAGTAGGGCCGTGGGAATCACGTGTCCTTCCCAGCCCCCACTGCCCCACAGAGAAGAGGGCTCAGCGCTGACAGCTGTGGGTTGGGGGGAAGGGCGGGGTTTGAACCAGGGTTCTCACTCTTCTGCAATTCTCGGCAGGTCTACGTCAGACCCAGAACTTTCTACCCTCTGAGCTCAGCCACCTGGGTCAACTATGCCTGGAATTGAAGAGGAAAGCAGAATGGTGAAAACGGGGGTCCCAAAACCCACGTGTCTCTAATCATCCTTTGGCTTCTGCCACCACCATGGTTATTCTGACCCAGCGGCTCTCCCCACAGAGACTGTGCTGCCCTGCAGTGCCGGGGCCTGCAACCTCCCATGACTGGTCCTTAGCGGCCTGACTGACAGCAAGGGTCGGGTCTGTAAAAGGGAAAAGGCAGCTACCCACATTCATGAGAGCCACACGCCAGCTGGGGCTGCAAGACTAAGCAAACAAATAAATACACAACACTGGGTAGGCTGGAATTCCAAACCAACAACAAATAACGTGTTAGTATAAGTGTATTCCAAACAGCTCACACACACGCTCACACTGCAGGAGTTATTTGTGTGTCAGCCCGTGGTCATCGGCACCCATTCAGCACCAACAGAATCCCCATTTGGGTGCAGTGCAAACAGCTCAATCGTGATCCAGCAGGCTGTGGACTGCTCGATGGAGCCGCACCCGGGGGCCAGCATGGCTGCAAGGCCCTTTGCTCTGCTCTGCTGAAATGTCTTCATTTATTTCAGCTCCAGCTGGGGAAACACAGTCTTTGGTGGAAAGGGAACGTGTGCTGACTTATATAGAGAAAAGTCCCTGCCACTGGTCTCTGATTGGTCCATCCTCATGCAAATGAGGGCTCCAAATCCTCACAGTTTAATTGGTCAAAAAGGCACTGTCCTGGTTGGCCAGAATGGAGCTTCTTTGATTGGTTGGTGAAGATGCTGATGGGGATATAGCTGTTGGCTCTGATTGTACAGGGTGCATCTCAGTCCTTTTGGTTGAAATGGGATTCCAGGAACTCTTCTCTAGGGGCTGCTCAGATGCAGGATCATAGAGCTGGCGGACATCCAAGGTGGAGGCAGGCATCCAGGGTGGAGGGTGGAGGGCGGCCTGGGGTGGAGGTGGCCTGAAGCACAGTTTGCAGGAGAGGCGCCTGCATAGACACAGATGCTAGGCTGTTGTAAACTTGAGCCCAGCTAACCACCAGAAGCCCCTCTTGGTAGGTGTCCACGGGTGTTATCTTAACTGGCCTCCTTGGGTTTTCTCTGGCAGCCTGACTCGAGCTAACCTGGACCCTGGCCTCATCAGACCTGCTCCCAAAACTCCCCTCAGCACCCCCTGCGCCCCGCCACCCTGGCTCCCGTGCTCTGGGGGGACAAGGACAAACAGCTGGAACTGCTGCAGGCACTCCTTAGGCGAGCACCGCTTAGAGCCGAGGCCCCCGCCAGGTCCTCTCGCAGCGTGTTCCCTCTCCCCTTCCTGTTCCTAGGCCCTTTTTTCAAAATATGCTCGAGGGACCCACACCCGGCTCTGTGCTGGGCATGGCAGGTGCCCGCCAGGATCAGACACGCGATGAAGAAAGAAACACGGCTGGTCCTGGCCGGCCGCCTGGGCGGCTCAGTCTGAAGCCGCCAGTCCGCTCATGCTTCTGCAGCGATGCTGTGCTGCTCTCTACCCGCAGCTTCAGGGAACGCGTGTGGGGCTGCTGGTGCCCACAGGACGGCCCACGCAGGCTGGCTCCCCTCCTCACCCCGCCAGCGACACCTGAGGCACCAGAGGCCTGCGCTTCAGGGGCAGCCGGGTGGGATGCAGGCACGTCTGCATCTCCAAACTCATCACAGGGTCAGCGTGATTGGTCCATCCTCCCCGCCGTCACCGCATGGGCTTGCCCCTGGCCTCGCTGCGGGCTTCGCACAGCACAGCCTTCGACGAAGCCAGGTGACCACAGGTCCTTGTCACACCTGCAGCTCTCCTAAACCCTCCACTTCTTCACCCCCTTACTCTCCGGCCTCCGGGGTGGTCCTACCACCAGTGACACACTTTCTCTCTTTCCAGACTGTTCACCAGATTCTTCCATCTCCAATGATCCAGTATTTATTTATTCTTAACGTTCAACATGCAGACCCCGCACCAGCTTGATCTGGGCCTTTTCCCAGCAGCGAGCCCAGGGCACGGAGCTGGCAGCTCACAGACAGGGCGGTGGGCACTCTCCCCCGCCGAGTGGAGAGGCCAGGCACCAGACAGGAGGAATGCAGCCCAGAGGGCACAGCGACAGCTGCTAACGCCTGAGCGTTTCCTCCCCACCTCAGCTGCCTCGCCATGCGATGTCCTCATTTCCTGCCTGGCTTCCGTGAGCTCTCCAGCCCCTGAAAATACATGCTCTTTCCCTTTAACTGAAGCAGCTCGACCGGGTTGTATGACCGTCCGCATGACGTGGGGAACCGGTGTCCTTCCACTCCGCACCGCTGATGTGATGCCACCATGGGACAGCGTGTCTGAAATAAACTAACCCCATCACAGTGCCCGGCGTGTGCTGTCATTGTTTCCAGGAAGTGTTAAGGTTTTTAGAAATGCATCCTGGAGAAGGCTGGGGTGGCTCAGTGGGTTGAGCCAAACGGTTGCTGGATCGATTCCTGGTCAGGGCACATAGCTGGGTTTTGGGTTTCTCTCTCACATGGATGTTTCTTCTCCCCACCTCCCAAGTATGTTCTCCCTGAGGACTAAAAAGTAAATAAAGCCTGGAAAAAGGAATCCTGAAACTTCACCACCTTGCCCTGCAGAAGGAGCTTCGAAGGGTAGAATTCTGGGCACCGAGCACATGGCTACAGAAGACAGTTGTGAGTATGTGAGCCTTTCAAGTGCTGTCACTCAAGCTTCCCCGGGGACTGCGGCCTCCCCAGGCCAGCGTGGCTGTGACTGACCAGGGAAGTGAGGAGGCGGGGCACTGCCCACGTGCGGAAGGCAGTCCGTAGCCCCGATCACACATGTAACAAAACTATCTCATGATTATGCCACAACCTCAACAATTTATTATGAGACAGCCTTTCCTTTGCACACACATCAAAGACACTCTGAGTGCAAGGACCTAGAAGTTTGTTAAAATAAACATTCCCAGCGAGAGCGCAGGATCCCGGCAAAGACTGTCTGCGGGAAGGCCTCGGTACCTTCCAATCGCACCTACTTCAGGACCACGAAGAAAATGACCTCCCGCAGAGCTGGTGGCAAACACCAGGACTCACAGTTCCTGGCCCACCTTTCTCGACCCACACCAGCTCACAAGCCCATTCCCAACATCAAGGTCATGTGTTGTCACCAACGTCACATAATAAATCGTTCTCTACTTCACTAAGGCAACCTACTGTTTACTGGTCCAGATCAGCCTCTCTGATTGGGCCATCCACATCCTCCCTTGTCCCACTTTTTACACATTTTTAATAGAACTTGTTACACACTTACACGACAGACTTCTTGGGCACTGGGAGTGTTGACACTGTCATTTCCACAGACTGTGAGAAAGCAGCTCCCCAGCCGAGGAGCAAGGCATGGCCCGGGCAGCGTCTGGAGGAAGCTCCTCTGTGGTGATGGTGGAAACTGGGACAGATGCTCTGCACCTCAGATGTAACATCCAGATAGTGACCATGACTCAAGACTGTATTTCCACACGTGGATTGCCTGTCACTTGGACCTCCCCTCGGCCTTCCCACTGCCTGCAGGGCGCTCCATCTGAAGCCACACACTAATTGCCCTGGCTCCCTGTCTAGCTCTTGTTATTCATCTCTTATATTCATCTTTTTATTGATGTATTTTAGAGCAAGAGGAAGAGAAGGCACAGAGAGAGAGACACTGATGTGAGAGAGAAACTTCAATTGGCTGCCTCCCACATGCACCCTGTGCCTTGACTGGGAATCGAATCAGCAACCTTTTAGTTCACAGGACAATGCTCAACCAACCAAGCCATTCCAGCCAGGGCTTGGATTCATCTTTTTAATTTCCAACAACTCAGTTTGGAGTTTGAGTTCCAACAATTGTCCTGAAAGCTAACCATGGACTCATCACTCCGTGCCTCCTCCTGCCACTCCCCGCTCACCGCCCCGGCTCTGAACGCGCCCACCTCCAGGCTCTCACCATTGCCCACCCAGTTCACATCTTCGCCCCCACTGGTCTCCCTAAAAACAAACCCACTTCATTTCTAAAGTAAAATGCTTCCAGTGATGGCATCATGACAATATTAGACAATTTTCCGCCACAGGGAACAAGCGTGGAGCTGGAGAAAATATTAAAAACAGCCACTTGGGGCATCAGAAAGTACCACGGGCAGGCCGCAAGGACTGTTTGAGCGCGTGGCCTGCAGCGGGTACAGCAGCGGGTGTGCGGCTCGCTGCCTGGCGTCCACGTCCTTCCTCCTCCCAGTCAAGGGCAGAGATCTCAGCTCTATGGCCAAGGTGGTGAGCTGACTCAGAGTGGGTGACAAAGCAGCTAAAAGTGAAGGGGACGTTGTGAAATGACTGTGCCCTCGAATGCATCCCTCAGCCCACACAGGGCCCCAGCGAAGAGGGAACCCGGCCTGTCCTGAGTGTTGGAGCTGCCCCGACCCAGGCAGCCCCCAGGGAGGCAGCAAAACCAAACACCACAAGCAGCTGAGCGGGGCACCGCAGGCTGGGGCGGTGAGGCAAACCAGATCCCAGTCACTACAAGGTGTCCAAATACAAACCCAAGGTGCAGTTTGTAAAGTGCAGCCCTCACTCATGGGGGAAAGCAGTCACTAGAAAGTGATTCCATGTTGTCCAAAAGTTGAGTTTAGCAATGGTTTTTCAAAGCTATTACAAATATGTTCAAAGATTGGAAGGAAAATAGGTTCAAAGAGCTGAAGGAAAACATGCTAAGCACCAGTGACCAGAGAGGGAACAGGAAAAAAGGGAAACTATGAAATAGAGCCAAACAGACGGCGGATATGGATCCAACCACAACATCCGTTCTGTTAACTATCGGTACACCGACCCGACCCTCAAAAGGCAGAGGTCGTCAGGCTGGGTCTAAAAGCAAAATCCAACTAGATGCAAAGACCATAAAAGTGAAAGATACGCAAACTTTACACAGGAGAGAGCTTTGCACATTAATATCAAACAAAAGCATTTTAAGCTAAGGAGTGTCCTGAAGACAAAGAGGTACATTCACAACGATGAGATGCTCGGTGTAGCAGAAATATGTAATGTAGACACATATGAACCTAACAACAGAGCTCCAAAAGCTATGAAGCAACAACTGACAGGACTGGAAGAAGAGACAGACAAATAATTATACCTGGAGATTTTACTTCTCTTCTCTCCATAACTCATAGAGCAAGTAGACAGAAAACCAGCAAGGAAATAGAAGACTTAAGCAACACTATCAGACAATTGACATCTATAAAACACACCCAAGAACAGAAAAATATTCAGAATATCACAACAAAATATTATTTCAAACCACATGCAACATTCACCATGACAAGCACATGCTGAGCCATAATGCAAGTTCCAATAAATCTAAAAAGACTGAGATCATAAAGACCATGTTCTCTGACCACAACAGAATTAGATTTTAAGTTAGTAATAGAAAAAAAAGTCTGGTAAATCCCAAAATATGTGGAAAGAATATAAGACACTTATAAATAATCAAGAGATCAAAGGAGAAATCATCAGGAAAATATAACTTGAACATAACGAAAATGAAAACACAACATATCCAAATTTGTGAGATGCAGCTAAAGTCATGCTTAGAAGGAAATTCATCACTAAAAACTTACTAGTATATTAGAAAAGTAGAAACTTTAGCCCTGGCCCATGTAGCCCAGTTGGTTGAATGTCATCTTGTACACCAAAAGGTTGTGGGTTCAATTCCTGGTCAGGGCACATGCCCAGGTTGTGGGTTCAATCCCCATGAGGGGGTGGGGGGCCATGAAGGAGGTAGCCAATCAATGTTTCTCTCTCCTCCCTTTCTCTCTCTCTCTAAAATAAAAGAATCAATAAAAATATTTTTTAAAGTAGAAACTCTATAATCACTTATATAAAATTCTACTTTAGGAAGCCATAAAAATAAGAACAAATTAAATCTAAAGTGAGAAGGAAAGATAGTATAGAAATCATTAAATGATAAAAATCAATGAAACCAAAATCTTTGAAGATATCAATAAAATTTTTAAAACTTTAGCTATTCCACCATCCAGAGCTGAAAAGTCAGTGCCGACATGTACACATAAGGAACTGGTGGACATTGAAATTGGGTCTCAAAAGAACTGTTGGTCCAGAAAGAAACTCACTACAGACTGATTCATTTGCCTGTCAGCATAACTATTATTGCTCGTCTCACATTCGGTTCTTATAAGTATATTTCTAGTAACACATGATCTCACTCATCTAGGGGAAATGATGAACAACATAGACTGATGAACAAGAACAGACCCAGAAACAAGGAGGCATCGATCGGACTGTCGGGCCTCAGAGGGAGGGTAGGGGAAGGTGGGGGTAGGGGGGAGAGATCAACCAAAGGACTGTGTGCATGCATACTAGCCTAACCAATGGTTAGGGACAATAGGGGGGTGGGGGCATCCGTGGGAGGGGTGTGGGATGGGAATGAAGGGATGAGGACAAATATATGACACCTTAATCAATAAAGAAATTAAAAAATAATAATAATAAAAAAATAAAAATAAAAAAATAAATAAATAAATAAATAAATAAATAAACTAGCTAACGTCATCCTATATAATAAAGAGGTGATATGCAAATTGACCATCACTCCAACACACAAGATGGCCGCCTCCATGTAGTCAAAGATGGCCGCCCCCATGTGGACACAAGATGGCCACCACAAGATGGCCTGCAGGGGAGGGCAGTTAGGGGTGACCAGGCCAGCAGGGGAGGGCAGTTGGGGGCAACCAGGCCTGCAGGGGAGGACAGTTAGGAGCGTCCAGGCTGGCAATGGAGGGCAGTTAGAGGCAAACAGGTTGGCAGGGGAGCAGTTAAGCGTCCATCAGGCTGGCAGAGGAGTGGTTAGGGGGTGATCAGGCTGGCAGGCAGAAGCGGTTAAGGGCAATCAGGCAGGCAGGCAGGCGAGCGGTTGGGAGCCAGCAGTCCTGGATTGTGAGAGGGATGTCTGACTGCCAGCTTAGGCCCGAGGTGGGATCAGGATGGGCTGAGGGACACACACAACCCCCACCCCCGTGCACGAATTTCGTGCACTGGGCCTCTAGTGAAATAATATACATGCATTACTACTGGGAGTAGAAGATGGAAATAAAGGTTGGCAGCTTCATGTTAAAGTAAACGCACTTACCAACGGACCCCTCTATCCAAGAAAAATGAAGTAATAATATGCCCACCCAAAACTTTCATGTGAATGCACATAGTAGGATCCATAACAGCCAAAAATTGGAAAGGACACAAAGTCCATCAACTGGTGGTGGAGAGATAAACAAAATGCATCATATCCAACACATGAAACATTACTCAGCCACAAAAAGTGACTCAACCACCAACACATACAGCCACGTAGACGTTCCTGAGAGAAGCCACGCAGACTAGGCACGCTGTGAGGTCCTGTTACGTGACAGCCCAGGAAAGACAGAACTATGTGGCAGTCAGTGTTTGCAACAGGCCAGGGTGGGGTGAATCATACTCTCAATAAAGACAGAGAGATGGAGGTGGAAGTGGAGGTGGAGGTGGAGGTGGACAAAGGTATATAGTGTGTGTGCACACTCATGTAAACCCCACATTGCTTACTTGAAAGGCACACCCGTGCTGCCCACCAAGGCCCTCCACAATCAGCTTTCTGTGATCTTTTCAGCCTGTTTACCCATTATCACCTTTCAGATGCCTCCTCCTGTCCTACACATCTTATTGTTTTCAAACCCAAATTATTTGCCCCTTCCGACCAAGTTTCTTAAAATCCTATCACACCATCTGCAGATATTCGAATCCTAGTGATCTGTCAAGACCCAACTCATCTCACTTCCTGCCTGGTTCCTTTCTGACCCCTCACCCTCCTTCCCATCTCTACGCTATGGGGTCCCCAAGCTAGAAACACCATTTCCCTCCTCTGAGCCCCACCAGCACCTGCCTTTGCTCCCTCACCCTCCCTGCACACCATCTGCCACGCCACTTGGGTAAATGCCTTCCATTTCCCTCATGGAGGGGCTGCTCTATCAGTGACCGTTACATTTTAATACTCAGCACCACAGCTGGCACTTGCTAAGTATTTGTTGAACATTTTCCGCCATCACCACATGCCCTCCTGAGCCCTGGCAGCAGGTAGTGGTGGGTCACCTCCTGATGGACGACAGCTGGGCCATTGCGCAGGACCTTCCTGACAGTCACTTTCCTCCTGAGACACCTGCAGCCTTTGCAGCCCCACAGTTCCACACCTCTGCTTCGGCTGCTCTTTCTCCTCCCAGCCCAGAGCCGGGGACAGTCCCAAGGCTCAGCCCTCTGCTTGGCTTCCTATAAATTTTTGATCAAAGTCCTTATCCACTCACACAGTTTCACAAACCCCTCCCTGAGGTGGCTTTTAAATCTCTGCCTTGAGTCCTTACACTGTCACCCAACCTCCAGCCTTAGACCTCGCCCTCACGTACCTCACTTAGAGCAGCCGAGCTCTGCGCCCGCCGCCCCCCAGGCGGCCTCTGTAACCACTTTACCACCCCCATCCGACACATCATCCCTTAGTCAGCCACGTTCAGAAACTGGTTTTCATAAGCTCATACCTCGTGTGCATTTATCTTACCCAATGATGTGGCCAACCTGAATATCTCCACATAATTAAGACAGGACTTTACACACAAGAGATCAACAATTACGTTTTAATTAAATGTCTTACCTTCTCCATAGCCAGTGGCTCTGATGTGTCCCTTTAAACTGTCTCGTGTATTTATGGCTTCCTTTCCCTCCGACCCTCCCTCTGTCCCCCGCCAGTGGGCCTCGACCTCAGTTGCAACCAGTGTCATAAACAAGCTGGTCTCGTGTTAGAGACTTGCCTCTCATTAAGCCACTAACGTCCAAGTCTATTTCATATCCGCCTTCGGAGCCTGAAGGCCCTTCGCTGCACTCCAGGAGGCGGCCCGTTCCCTGGGGACCGGGCCTGTGCCCAGGTACCCAGAGTCTCGCTCCCTCCTCGTCGCCTCTCCCGCGCACCCGTGCCCGCTCATCAGCACCCAAGCCTCTCCCCGCTTCCACGCCGGATCAATAGCTCCTCCACGTCTCCGGATCCTCACGCAGGCTGCTCCCCCCTGCGGACTCGGCGCCAACGCGGTCAGAAGCCCCCGCGAGCGGCCTCGGAGCCGCAGCACGGCGCTCAGGGCGGAGCGGACGGAGCTCCCGTCACATTGAGAGGTCAGCATGGCCCCTAAAATGAGGACAGAGGGACAAACTCGGGAATGCAGAAGTACATTTCCCAGAACTCCCCGCTTTCCTTCTTTCACGTAAATTTCATTTACGTTTGGGTCCAGATGTCCTCCCACAATCAACAACGTTTTTGTTTCCACTGCACATGCTGCCCCAGGAAGTCATTCTCGGGGCGTTTGTGTGTGTGAATAGCTTGGGGGGGCCGTGCCAAAGTTTGGGCGTGAGGCGTGGACACTGAACGGTGCTGGTCCTCCCACCCCTGCGCGGAGAGGAGCCTTGTCATCTCAGGCCTGCGCCCCACAAACCTCCCAGAGCGGGAAGAAGGCTCCCAGGTCCCCACAGGCGAGGAGGCCTCTCAGGACACCCCGCGGGCAGCGGCAGGGGAAGCTCCTGGGAGAGGAACCGGGCAGCGCGGGCCAGTGTGTCCTCCCCGCCCCGCCCCCGCCCAGGACAGCCCGGCCCCGCCCAGGACAGCCCCGCCCCATCCCCGCCCAGGACAGCCCGGCCCCGTCCCCGCCCAGGACAGCCCGGCCCTGCCCAGGACAACCCCGCCCCGTCCCCGCCCAGGACAGCCCCGCCCCGTCCCCGCCCAGGACAGCCCCCCCCCCCCCCCCCCCCCCGGCCCGGCCCAGGACAACCCCGCCCGCCGGCCCCCGCCCAGGACAGCCCCGCCCCATCCCCGCCCAGGACAGCCCGGCCCCCCCCCCGCCCAGGACAGCCCCGCCCCATCCCCGCCCAGGACAGCCCGGCCCCCGCCCCCGCCCAGGACAGCCCCGCCCCATCCCCGCCCAGGACAGCCCGGCCCCGCCCCCCCGCCCAGGACAGCCCCGCCCCGCCCCCGCCCAGGACAGCCCCGCCCCCCCCCCGCCCAGGACAGCCCCGCCCCATCCCCGCCCAGGACAGCCCCGTCCCCGCCCAGGACCCTGGCCCCGCCCCCGCCCAGGACAGCCCCGCCCCGCCCCATCCCCGCCCAGGACAGCCCCGTCCCCGCCCAGGACAGCCTGGCCCCGCCCCCGCCCAGGACAGCCCGACCACGCCGCCCTGGAGAAGGAGTTGGCGTCAGAAGCCACAGGCAGTGTCCCTGTCCTTGTGCCGACCTCGGAGGCTCCTTACTCTGTGCCTCAGTTTCCCTCTGAACCCTGGGCTGCACAATAGGACTAGCGCCATCGGGCGGTGGCGATTCGTGGAGAAGGCTGAGAGCAGGGCCTGGCAGACCGTGCTCAGTGAGTATCACCCACTAATAACGTGCGCATTACACTTATGCTGCGCGACCACAGGCCGTCGGTTGCACGTGGGGCGCCCCCTCTCAGCCCGTCGCTGCCCAGCGAAGCTCCGCGCCATCTCTGCCCGGGCACCGTCGCCAAGGACTTGCGTGCCTCCCGCCCTAGGGAGCTGCAGGTCCCAGGGGACTTCCCGTGAAGACTCTGGTGCCCGGGCGGGCGGGCGGGCGGGCGGGGGCAGTGACGCACTGAGGACAGGCGCGGGGACAGTCACAGGAGTGCAGTCAGTACGTGCGGTAACTGTGTGCGGGGGCGGGGGCGGGAATATCGGGGGTACTACGTAAAACACAGTCTCACCACTGTGCTGTGCACCTGAAGCCCATACAAACTAATATTGAATGTCACCTGTCGATGAAAAAGTAGTTAAAAGTGTTTTTAAGAGAAAAGACTGGTGCCGGGCCGCCGAGAGGCCGGACGAGCTGGAGCCGCGGAGGCCCTCCACCTGCTGCACCGTGGGCGCGCACGGGCAGGCGGGCGGCGCACCTGACCGCACTCCTCTGTGAGGTTGCTCTTTCGTCAGGACCGCCTGTTCTCACCTTTGTCGTTCCAGTCAGCGTCACCTTCGGGCGACTGCCAGCCCCGTCACGCTGTGCCGAGCAGGGGGACTTGCACAGCCCTTTGCAGAAAGCATCCTCAAGTGTGTGCTTTTCTCCCACACGTGCACCCACGGGACTTTTAAAAAATATTTTTATAGATTTCCAAGAGGAAGGGAGAGGGAGAGATAGAAACATCAGTGAGAGAGAATCATGCATTAGCTGCCCCCTGGGGAGCGAGCCTGCAATCCGGGCGTGTGCCCTTGATTGGAATCGAACCTGGGACCCTTCAGTCCACAGGCCAATGCTCTAACCCAGTTGTCAGCAAACTCATTAGTCAACAGAGCCAGATATCAACAGTACAACGATTGAAATTTCTTTTGAGAGCCAGATTTTTTTAACTTAAACTTCTTCTAACGCCACTTCTTCAAAATAGACACACCCAGGCCGTGGTATTTTGTGGAAGAGCCACACTCAAGGGGCCAAAGAGCCGCATGTGGCTCGCGAGCCGCAGTTTGCTGACTACTGCTCTAACCACTGTGCCACACCGGCCAGGGCTCACCAGTAGGACTTTAGACCCATGACCCATAACTGTCCTCTCTACCCTAACCAAGTATGAGTCTGACTGAAGGAAGGCGGGTAAGTGAAAGGGGTGATCTTACCCTTCCTAACCCGAGGCTGGGGTGTCTCTCAGAGGGGGTGTCGGGCGCCCCGGGAGTCAGGTCTCATTTGACGTCCAGCCCATCGTAGGAAGTGGTGAGCCTGTGGCACTGCCCGCCGCTCTATGCGCCTGCTCCTCTGGCTCCTGGACTGGGCCCGGACCCGGGTTCTAGCCCTGAGCTGTCCCTCCCCAGAGCCCTGGGACGGGGGGCCGGAGAGTGCGAGCCGCTGGGGCCATGGGGACCACTCCTCACAGAGATGGCTGGAGCAGTGGTAGGGACAGAGGGTGAGTGAGGCGCGTCCCTTGTGGTCACCAGGTGGTCATCTGGGGGAGGGCGCCTTCCCGAGCATGTCCTTCCCTCCTGTCCCACAGCAGGTGGCAGCTCTAGAAGAAGCCCACACGCAGAGCAACCTTCGCCAGGAGACCACCCTCAAATGCCTGCCCAGCCTCACTGCCTTTCAGTCCATCCCCAAAGCAGATGCAATTAGCTCAAAGCGCTGTTCAAAATTCTCTGAAGGCACCCTCATACGTTGGTTGGAGAATGCAAAATGGTTCAACTGCTGTAGAAAGTAATGTAGCATTTTCTTAAAAAGCTAAACACAGAATTAACATATGACTCAGCATTTCCACTCCCAGGTTAAACACAGAATTAACATATGACTCAGCAATTCCACTCGCAGGTAGAACAGGGACTCACACAAGATCTGTGTGAATGAACGTTCACTGCAGCACGCTTCATAACAGCCAAGAGGTCGGAATGACCCAAATGGCCACAAAGTGACACATACATGAGCCAGATGCGTCCATCCACACCGCGGAACATTACTGGCCGTGAAAAAGGAACGGAGCCCTGACGCCTGCCACAAGAGCTGAGCCTTGAAAACATGTAAGTAGAAGAAGCCCGACGCGGAAGACCACGTGCTGTGCAGTTCGGTTCATATGAAATATGCAGAATAGGCAAATCCACCGGGAGAAAGCAGGCCGGCGGCAACCGGCTGGCGGAGGGGAGCAGGCAGCACTGCGGGTGGATGTGGTGTTCCTGCGGGTGATGAGAACGCCTGGGACAGACAGCGGGGTATGCTAACCGTCACTGCATCATGCACTTGAACGTGAGACTTTTATGTCAGGTGAATTTCACCTCGATAAAAAACTGCAACCGGGGAAAGTAAAACACAGACTCCCATTTCACTGATGAGGAGAAAAGAGTGAGAGCAGGGTTACCTCGGGCCCCTCCTGGCACTCGACCCACAGCCTCTGAACCCCCTGAAGAGGGGAGGCGACTGGAGCGTGGGCTGACACTCCCCACAAAATGTGCGTGGGGCCCATTCCGCCCAAATCTAGGAACATTATGGTCAGACCGAAGGCTGAGGTGCCTTGGGATACTGGCTTGTGACGACTCTCACCTTGATTTAGGGGTTGGGGGTAGGTGTGCTCATGTTAATATGGAAAAACGTTCCCATGGACATTGGTAACCTCCATTGATAAAAGGCCAGCATCACAAAGTTAGGATGTTTCTATACATTTATCTCTTTAGCTGCCACCTTACCTGGTAAAGGCAAGTTTACCTCTTATTCCTCCTTCCTTTCTCATTCGTGCTTTGAATTTTTTGAAATTTGTCCCATTGTGTTAACACTTTTTTAATCTATGCCTTCACAGGCCTATGAATTTCCCTGCATTGAGAAGTATTTTTAGCCGCCTAATGCTATTGATTTAGTTAATTTTAATTTGATGGTCTGTGTTTGACATTTTTTGACCTTAAGCTCAAAACCAAAGTCTTCATTATGTTCACCTTTTTAAAAAAAGTTATAGCGGAGTTTTCTTTGATTACTGGCCAAGTGGTGTCACTGAAGAGAAACCAGATGGCAGACACAAAGCTACTAAATATCGATGAGATGATATCAGAGGAAAGTGCAAAGATATGATGGCTAAGTCAATCCTATTTTTAGACAAACTCGTTTTTTTCTGTCCTATTTAAAAACAAAAATATCAATCTAATAGCAGAAATACATCAGGAGCGTTTATTATCTGCCAACTGGTAGGTTATAAATAAAAGTAACTCCATGCCCTTGTAATGGAGCTGGGCCTGTAAATCATTGTTACAAAGCAGGGTTCCTCCTCGGTGCTGCTGACTGGCCTGACCCTCGGGACACCGCCCAGGGGTTGGGACAAGGCGAAAGGAAGCTTCTCGTGTCCTCCCGGGATCTCTCTTTACCTGGTACCCGGAGGTTTTCATGGGTGCTTCCCTGACCCAATATCCTGCAGTTTGCCTTACTCTTTCTTTTTTTTTAAAAAAAATGTTTTTATTGATTTTTTTAGAGAGAGAGGAAGGGAGAGGGATAGAGAGATAGAAACATTGATGAGAGAGAAACATGGGTTGGCTGCCTTCTGCACACCCCCTCCTGGGGATCGAGCTGCAAACCAGGCATGTGCCCCAACCAGGAATCCAACAGTGACCTCCTGGTTCATACGTCAACGCTCAACCACTGAGCCATGTGGGGGGCTGCCTTACTCTTTCATTAGCTTTCAAAGAAGCCAGCAACCATGAAGATTTGGGTTTTGGTTTTTCTAAACTTCTGGTAATAAAGATGGAAAGAAGTCCACAAACAAATCCAGGCCCGGGAGGCAGGGGCGCTCTGCCTCCCCACCCCCCACCCTACACACACACACACACACACACACACACACACACACACGCACACACACACATGCCTCCCTGGAAAGATGGGTGTGCAAACCATGACAAGCCCCACGGAAATGCGCCAGGCCCCGCCGGCGAGGAGGCGAGGCTGCGTAACACGGACAGGGTGACGGGGTGACTGGGCAGGGCTCTTTCCAGGGCACGCCCCCTTGAAACACAGCTGAGCAGGCTGCGGCCACAGCTGCCAGGCTGCACGTCCAGGCTTCGTCCTGCTCGTCCCCACCTGCCCCGGAAGCTCGGGAGGCGGGCAGTGGCAGTGGATGGCGCCCTCCGCCAGCTCTCGGTCAGGTCAGCCTGGCTCAGCCCTCAGGCTGCCTCGCCACGTGGAGACAGTGGCCACAGCAAGGCTTGTGCCTGCTCTGGAGTCCCCACCCCATCAGGATGTGGAAAGTCAAATTTAACCTTTAGCCATCCCCCCTCAAACACAAACTCCACTGCCAAATAAGTGGATTGCAGCATTCTTATTTTATTTCCTCTATTGCCGGGAAACTCTTGCCACTTTTTACCTCCCCTGTTTCCATGGAGGAAATAATGTACAACTTTTAGGACATCTACACTAATAAAAGAGTAACATGCTAATTTGCCGTACCTTTGCGACACCCACCAGCCAATCAGGAGTGAGTATGCAAATTAACCCAACAAAGATGTTGGGTTAATTTGCATATGCAGGCACCGAGCAGCTGGGGGCAGGGTGGGATGCTTGTGTCATCACCATGGTGACAATGCAGGCATTCCATACCACCCCTGCCGCTCCGGGCCTCTGGGCAGCATGGGAAAGCGGAAAGGTGGCTCCGGGCCGGAGAGAAAAGGTGGCTCTGGCCAGAGCGAAGGCAATGCCAGCAGCCAGGGTAAGGAAGGCCCATTCTTGCACAAATCTTCATGCATTGGGCCTCTAGTCATCGTATAATGCAATGTACTTTTCATTCATTTGTTTATTTAGTAGATTTGTCCTGCTTGGGCTTAATCGTAGTATAAGAAGCTTTTTCATTTGTTTGTTTGTTTGTTCTAAGTCTTTATTGTTGAAAGTATTACATATGTCCCCTTCCCCCCCCCCCACATTGACTACTTCTAGCCCACCCTTGGTCCCACCTCTTACCGCTGGCCCTGCCCCCTGCCACAGGCCCTCATCACTCTATCCTCTGTGTCCATGGGCCATGCGTATATGCATACAAGGACTTTGGTTGATCTCTTCCCAACCAACCACCCTCCCCCGCCTTCCCTCTGAGATTCTGCACTCTGTTCCACGCTTCCATGTCTCTGGATCCACTCCATTCATCAGTTTATTTTGTTCATTAGATTCCACATATGAGTGAGGTCATGTGATGCTTGTCTTTCTCTGACTGACTTATTTCACTCAGCATACTCTCCAGGTTCCATAAAATCCCTGTGGAGTGCCTGGCACCACCTTCAGCATGTGCTTGGGGCTTAATTACCTTGAACAAGTCAGAAGGAAGAACAGAAAAAAAATCAGAAAGATGCAAATATGACCAAAGACAAGACAGGAAACAAGGGCTTCCTCCACAAAAACGGAGAAACAAAGAAAAGCCCCCAAAGAGGACGTAGGAGCCAGTGACAGCACAGCCCCAAGAAGCACAACTCCAGGCACAGATTCACTGTCGGGGTCACATTCACAAACTTACTGTCCATTTTCTTGCAGCATTGGTAGCAATAGCCCTTGAAACAGAAAGAGCAGTGACCTACTTTCTGAAATTAAAAAAAGAAGAAAAAATGAAAAGTGAGGGATATGGTGACAGAGCCAGCAGCCAATCCAGGAGGGAGATCAGCTCTGAAAGGGAGAGTAAGTCATCGCACTGTTACCAGGAAGGGAACAGACCTAAGCACTTAGGAGTGATATTCGCAATAACAGTGTAGACTGTGCTGAGGAAGTAACTCCTCCTGAACCTGGTTAAAAAGATAAAACCCAGGGCTTGGCCGGCGTGGCTCAGTGGTTGAGCATCAACCTAGGAACCAGGAGGTCACCAGGACACATGCCCAGGTTGTGAGTTTGATCACCAGTAGGGGGTGTGCAGAAGGTAGCCAATCAATGATTCTCTCTTGTCATTGATGTTTCTATCTCTCTCTCTCTCTCTCCCTTCTGCTCTGAAGTCAATAAAAATATATTATATTTTTTTAAAAAGATAAGCCCCAGGTATCCTTTCAGTTGATTCACCACAACTCATCTCTCCAGGTAAAACTTGCATTTAAATTATGGAAATACCGTCCCATCCACAGTGTTTCAGCACTTAAAGCTGGTGTCAGATATGACTGTGGGTCTAAAGTTAGAAGTCAGAAGTATTGGTGAAATATAGTAAATAGTCTGTCTTCTCCAGGCACTAAATTCCCTAAGAAGCTTGCTTGCTTTAAGGTAACCCAACACATGAAATGGAAAACATCTTAATTCACACAACAGATGAATTAAGAAAGATATATTTTCTCCCAAAAGTGAATGCCCCTTATTTCTTTACATCATCATGCTCCTCTATAACATTCCAGCACCTGTTGTGCATATTAACTGCTTCATTGAGGTGGAGAACAGCCTATGAGCAATACAGTCCATTGTGCTCCCTAGTTACACAAAACAGACCACTGCCCTAGCTGGTTGGCTCAGTGGATAGAGGGTTGGCCTGCGACTGAAGGGCCCCAGGTTCAATTCTGGTGAAGGGCACATGTCCAGGTTGTAGGCTCAATCCCCAGTTGGGACTTTGCAGGAGGCAGTCAATCAATGATTCTTTCTCATTATTGATGTTTCTATTTCTCTCTCCCTCTCCCTTCCTCTCTGAAATCAATCAATATACTGTATATATACTAGAGGCCTGGTGCATGAAATTCATGCATTGGGGGGGGCCTCAGCCTGGCCTGCACCCTCTCGCAATCCAGGACCACTCACCTGCCTGCCTGCCTGATTGCCCCTAACCACTTGCCTGTCTGCCTCATCACCCCTAACCACTCTGCCTGCCTGATCACCACTAACCACCTCTGCCTCAGCCCCCGCCACCGTGGCTTCGTCTAGAAGGATGTGCGGAATGATGTCCAGAAGGTCATTTGGCTGTCTGATCTAATTAGCATGTTACTCTTTTTTATTATAGATTTTTTTAAACAGACCTCTGACAACTAGAGAAAGGAAGGACTAAACCTGCACCCTGTAGGTGCTTCAATAAGGTAGTAGGTCTAAATGAGTGAGCCAGAAAATGGGTGGGTGGGTGGATGGATGGATGGATGGATGGATGGATGGATGGATGGATGATGAATGGATGATTGATGGATGGATGGATGATGGATGGTGGATGGATGGATGCATAGATGGATGATGGGTGGATGAATGTATGGATGATGGATAGATAGATGGATGGATCAAGGATGGATGTTGAATGGATAGATGAATGGGTGGATGGATGAATGGATGTATGGATGGATGGATGTTGGATGGAGGAAGAATGGATGGATGGATGGATGATCGATCAATTGATCCATTGAGGAATGGATGAGTAATGAATGGATGAATAGAGGATGAATGGATGATGGCTGGATGATGGCTGGGTAGATGAATAGATTCAAGATGGATGGATGGATGGTGGATAGATGGATGGATGAAAAATGGATGGATAAGAATAGATGATGAATGGATGATGGATGGATGGATGGATGGATGGATGGATGGATGGATGGATGGAGGATGGATGGTGGATGGATGAATGCATGGATGGATGATGGGTGGATGAATGGATGGATGATGGATGGATGGATGGATGGATGGATCAAGGATGGATGTTGAATGGATGGATGGATGGGTGGGTGGATGGATGGATGGATGGATGGATGGATGGATGGATGGATGATGGATGGATAGATGCACACGAAGGGCGAGCATTTGTCAGGTACCATGTGCAACAGCAATGGGAAGCTCAGGCCCGTCTTGAGTAGCCTCTTCGCGACACTGCAAGGCCCAATGTTCTCTTCAGCTTCCTCGCGGGCGACCAAGGCTTGGCTCCCTCCCCCTTAGCACCAAGCAGGGCTCTGCCTCACAGCCACCGACCAGCCTCGATGGCAACTTCCTGGGCAAAACCAAACTTGCTTTCAGAATCGTGACCCAGGCAGCTGCCAGTGTCCCGTCATAGGAAAGGCTGAATTTCGTTCCCTGCTATTGCTTCCTATAAAAAGCAGCAGCAGAGTCCACTCCTTTGACAAGAACCTTCACAGCTGAGGGAGGAAAATAGCAGGGCTCCCACCCTCCTCGGGCAGGCGGGCAGCGGTGGCAGGCGGGTCTCACCGAGCTCTCAGAGCACCAGGCTCCAGAGCAGCGCTGCCCACCAGCATCCCTCTCTTCACATTCTGTAAAAATGAGAATAATTTTCATCTCCAATGGACTCTGGTGACTCATGAATTTTGAAAGATGATTAAATGAGCTTACTAGCTAAATCTTAACATTAAAAACTGTGTCTCCAGCTAAAGGAAGTTACAAATAACTAGATTCATTTCTTTTATTCATTCCCCTTGAAATTCTGACTCCTAAGAAGAAAATAAGTGTTAATGTGATTATTACCCTTCATCACTCTAAATGGCCACGTATTGGGCTTTATAAGTGGACCTTCTTTTTAATGTATTTTATTGATTTCAGAGAGGAAAGGAGAGGGAGAGAGCGATAGAAACATCCATGATGAGAGAGAGTCATGAATCGGCTGCCTCCTGCATGCTCCCCACAGGGGACCAAGCCCACAACCCGAGCATGTGCCCTGACCCGGAATCGAATTGCAGGCTCCTGGTTCATGATTGACAGTCAACCACTAGCCACACCGGCCGGGGAAGTGGGCTTTCAGTTCACAGGCTAAGCTGGCTCGTGCTAATTTGTGGTCATTATTTCTCATCCTTCATGGAAATTAATAATTCCATTTTATCATAGAAGCCTTATAATTCTATTTTATTACATAAAGTTGGATTTGGGGGCTGGCAGGACACATACTTTTGCAAAATCTAAACAGTTCTAGAAACACAGCTTCATCTGAGGGGCAGGAGTGCAGCCTGAGGCGTGCAGGTGCGATAAAATCAGGCCGTGACCAGAGACGCGGGCCAGGCCCCGGCAGCTCCTTCTCCGTGCGCTGGGGAAACAGCGGCGTGGAATGCGGACGGGGCCAAGCGAACTCAAAACAGAAAGAAAAATAGACGAATAATTTCAGGAAATTTTGCATTTAACCAAATTAACCAGGTTTCTTTAATTCAGACATTTAAAGACACCATGTTCTCCCAAAGGGAACCCACGTTTGTCTCAAACGTGCACCTGACCTTGAACCCCTTTCTCCGGGAGCATTTGCCGCTCGGCGCTGGCCAGACTCCTCATCCTCTGCAACGGTGCTGTGGAAGGTCCCCACAGTCCCCACCCCCCCATGAGAGGTGCCCCACAGTCCCCACCCCCCATAGGAGGCACCCCACAGACCGCTGCCCCCTTCGGTGATGCCTGACTGGAATAGGAGGTCAAATCCTTCAAGGACATGAAGTATTTCCCAGAAGAGTGGCAACAAGAGACACCAGGTGTCTTATGCCATAAGTTCAGTCATTAAAAAGCCTGTTTCCTTGTTAAGTGCTAAATGAATCAAAATTATAGAATCGGCGCTGTCCTTGTTCTTCACTTCTTGTTCAGGAATGAAGAAGGCGTCTCCACTGCGGAGCGATGGCGATGATCTGGGTGCTGTGTGCACGCTCAGCTCCGCCCGTCTGTGGCAGAAACCCTGAGCTACTGCCCCAGGTGTGGGGCGGGGGCGGGTGAAGGGGGGGCCGGGGGGTGCTAACAATTTATTGCAGAGATCTGACACCCAGAACATTTTGAAAAATAAGTCTCTATTGTTGAAAGTATTAGGTGTCCCCTTTTCCCCTACTGACCCCTCCAGCCTGCCCCGCCCCCGCCCCAGGCCCGCCCCGCCCCCCTGTCTGTGCCCAAGGGCCATGCACATGTGCATACAAGGTCCCGGTTGGCTACCTCCCACCTTCCCTCGGGATCCACTCTGTTCCATGCTTCCGTGTCTCTCACCCAGAACAGAATGCAAGAAGTGCCAGACTTCACGAGGCAGAGTTTCTCAGCACCCGTCACATTCTGACCAAACCACGGAAATGGGGTTCAGTTGGAGAGACACCGTGGCTGGCGCGCTGATGGGCGCAGAGCTGGAGGAACACTGAGGGCGGCTGGCACCTAGAACCAGATGGGTCCTTTAGGGTAACAGCCTCAGGCCACCCACCAGCCGCCTCCGAAGGTGTGGCTTTGCCCCTGGCTCCCGTCTCTGTGCCTTCCCCCACAGGCTGTAAGGGGTGTGGCCTTCCCGGCTCCTGTCCCCAAGCACAGCGCCGTCTCTGCGCACTTCTGTCTGCCGCAGTGACGATCCACATGGAAAAGCCTACTTTTTTATCTCTGAGAAATCTCACTTTCCCCTAAAAATAACCCCCGAAGTTAATATAGTCGTTCAGTTTTGCAAGCGACTCCATGCCTGAGGCTCATGCTCGGTAGAACAGGCACTCGGGCCGAGGCCACCGCAGGGAGTGGGGGTGGGGCTGCTGCTGGGAACTGAGGATTTGGGAAGTGGGACCAGGACCCGGCACCAGGCGGATGTTAATGGTGATGCCGGCATTGTGTTCACATAACAAATCCTCTGTTTTGAAAGGGCAGGTGCCATGTTTTGGAGGATAAAGTGCCCTGAGAGCTATAACATCTTTAATTTATGACGTTTCAGCAAAAACATTAGGGCAACATGTTAACAATTATTGAAAGTATATGCAGCCATTATCCTACTGACTTCTTTATGCTTAAAACTTTTCCTAAGCTGAAGACAAAATGAAGTAAGGTCACTGCCCACCCCACCCCACCCCCACCCCCGTAACGGTCATTCTGCACACACCCTATAGGCGCTGTGCGTCGGAGGGTCAGGAGGAATGCACACGTGTGTGCCCCTGTCGTTAACGCGCCACCTGAGGCACGGAGTCCCAGCCCTGCAGAGCCTGTCAGAGGTGCACAGCTGGTCCCTGTGTATGTGCCTGTATGTGCTTGTGTGTGTGCTTTGTGTGTGCCTGTGTGTGCCTGTGTGCCTGTATGTGCCTGTGTGTGTGCTGTGAGTGTCTGTATGTGCCTGTGTATACCTGTGTGTCTGTGTGTGCCTGTGTGTGCTGTGTGCGCCTGTATGTGTGCTGTGTGTGTACCTGTGTGTGCCTGTGTGTGCCTGTGTGCACCTGTGTGTGTGTCTCTGTGTGCGTATGTGTGCTGTGTGTGCATCTGTGTGTGCCTGTGTGCATCTGTGTGTGCCTGTGTGCACCTGTGTGTATGCCTGTGTGTGTCTATATGCGCCTGTGTGTGCCTGTGTGCACCTATGTGTGCCTGTGTGCACCTGTGTGTGCATGTGTGCCTGTGTGCACCTATGTGTGCCTGTGTGCACCTGTGTGTATGCCTGTGTGTGTCTATATGCGCCTGTGTGTGCCTGTGTGCACCTGTGTGTGCCTGTGTGTGCCTGTGTGTGTGCGTGTGTGCCTGTGTGTGCCTGTGTGTGTGCCTGTGTGTGCCTGTGTGTGTGCCATGTGTGCCTGTGTACACCTGTGTGTGCGTGTGTGCACCTGTGTGTGCCTGTGTGCACCTGTGTGTGTGCCTGTGTGTGTGCCGTGTTGTAGGAAGCAGTTATAGGGTTAAGCCTCGGACTGACCTGCTGGCAAAGTCACAAACAAGTCCCAAGCTTGAAAGGGCACAGTCCTCTAAGCATAATTAAGTTTGATCCTGTAACTGATCCCTAGATCTTTCCTGGGTAGCTAGTGGGCTGTGGGAGGGGCAGCAAGTGCTGCCAAAACAAGTGAAACTTACAAGAACATTGTCAATTGCCTTGTTTGTCCCTGATTATAAATAAAGCCTCAGCTTTGCAGTCTGGATGGTTCTGTGGCCTCAGCCAGGCACAGAAAGATCCACCCAGGCTCCCAGCTTCATGAATCTATTTCTGCGTCTTGTTTTCTTTATTTCTGTTATTTTCTCAATCCCTGGCCGCCTCCATTTAGAACCAGTTCGTTCATCTCTCTTTCTGCGTGGGACACGGAAAAGGGAGATCCCTGCCATGTCTGGCCCCCGTCGCATCAGGTCCCCGCATTCTGGCGACCAATGTGGGCCATGAAAGAAGCAACAAGAGGTAAGAGGCAAGGGATCGCTCCCAAGAATTGCGCGCGCCACAGATTTAAGAAATGTAAGGTAATGGGGAGTGTATTGTATTGAACTGAATTGAAATAGCCGGGGGTAAAACGTGGGTAATCCTCAAAAATGCTTTAAACCATGCTCTGTTAAGCGTAGTCAGATTCTTGATTTCTTTCTTAAGTTTTGTTGATGAAACCTGGGAAAAGGTTAGAAAGCAGTTGTGTCACCAATACTCAGCAAAAGTCCAGAGAAAATTCCTAGTTTAATTGGTGATGGCCTTGATTCAGCACAGGAGAGTTTAAGAATGTCTATGTGGGGTGCAGTGGAAGGGTGCAAGTCTCTAAGAATACCATCTGCACCTCCTCTGCCTCCACGTGTAAACTACTTGTAACCAGGTAGAAAAGAATAAAAGGAACTTCTCAGCTACTGCCAATAATTCTTTATCTTAAAAAATCTTTTTCTTTCCTTAAAAATTAAAAAAAATAAAAATAAAAATTGAAAAAATAAATAAAATAAAAACAATAGATGCCAGACCATTACTGAAACTTCCCCCAAAGAAACAAGGAGGTGGGGGAAAGGCCACTTTGAGAGGCCTCATCTTCACCATCCTTATTTAGTTTCCAGCTAATGACTTAAAGCTTTTACAAATTCATAAATGCATCTGGGGTTTCTGTGCACATGTAAAGGGAAAATGCCAGTTTAAAAACAAGTGCGCATAGTTTTGAGCTGAACTTGACTCTTTGCTGTGTACAGAATAAAAACCCAAGACTGTTTTGGCCTTAAAAATGGCGAAGATGAACCGGAGAAAGAAATACAGGCTAGTTTCCCAAGGCATCTAAAGTAACTCTTGAAATTTCCTGCCAGAGGCAAGTAAATAGCAGGAAGGAAATAGTCAAGTTTACATATGAATGGCTGAGAGTTTGCTTCTTGACTTCCCCAGCAGGAATATTGTGACCGTTTTGAAATTTAGAGGCTGGGCCAGGCCTATCAGCTGGAAATTTAAAAGAACTTGGAAGTTTACTAAATCAAATGATAAATTTAAATGATCTAAATGTATTGAATTGTTATAATACTGAAATGTTGATCTGAGTATGCATTGCATGAAGTCTAGAGGATAGAAGTTAATCTATTAATTAAATATGCCTTATATTTTATTTGAAATGTATCCTTAAAAATGTAAAAGTATTATTGATTTGAGAAATGCTAAGTATTTAATTTTGCTACCTAAAATTTAAAGCTCTGAAAGTTTAAGGTCTCTTTTCTTGCCATAAAGAGGTTTCAAAGCTACACCCTTTTTAAATTTGCATTTAAACGGCTACACCTTTTGCTAGCCGACCTTCCCAGAAAAGGTCAAGTGGCTAGGCCAAAAGGTTTTTCCTGCAAAAGTGGCTCCTTTAACCTACAAGTTTGCTTCTCAGTTTCCCCCGGCAGAAAAAACATGGTTTAAAGTTAATTATTAGATTTTAAATTTTATTCTTAAGAATATAAAAGTGTTGTTAATCTAAGAACTGCTAATATTTGTCTTGCAAGCTCTGAAAGTTTAAGGTTCAAATTGAATTGGGAGAAATTATATAAATGTGGTAATAATACCTAAAATATAAAAATGTGTTTTTGAGAAAATAAAATGTGTTTTCTCTTAAATAATTAGGAATTCAAAATATGTTACTTCTTGGTCTGATTTAAAAAAGAGGATTAATTCTATGATCCAGTTTAAATATAATTGATATTATTTGAGATAATTTAAGTATATAATCTTTAAATCATATATATAAATATATAAATATATATATTTGATCTTTCCAAGTGTATTTCAAGGTTTTGAGAGTAGCTTTTAGACATTTCACGGGCCCCAAAATGTTTCAAAAGTCTGTTCTCTCTTAAAACAAATGTATTTTTTTAATTAAGCCGATTGATACCTGGAGTCACATGGAAAGCTTTATCAAATAAAAATTAATATATTTTACTTATATACATATGTATTAAATGTTATGAAAGTTTTCACCTGTAAGAAGGGCAAAAACAATATATTTCTTAAATATAGCCAAAATTTTCAACAGCAGTAGAATTTCAAGAAAGACAAAAGCCTCAAGCAGCCTGCATTTTTTAATCAGCTGGAGGTGTGACACTGTTTATGCTTTTAGGTCAGACCAATAAAGTATCAAACCTATAAGTTTACTGAATAAGTTTCTTTGCCTTTTTTTTTTTAATTAAAGATACCTACTTAAGTTACTTTATAAATTAGCTTTTTAAAATATAATCAAGGTCTCATATAAATTAAGTTACATGAGAAGCCAATGTTTTTATAAGTAATTGAATCCAAATAATATTTAAGAACAGATTAGAAGCCACCATTTACTGCCTGACTTTATGTAGCCTCCTGCTTTAAGCTGGAGGTGGGGCACATTTGCGGCTTGTGAATTCAGACGTAATTTTGCTTTATTTTTAAAATGAAGATACCTACTTTAATTACTTAAATAAATTAGCTTATTAAATTATAATCAAGGTTTTCAGCTTAATGAAAAGCCAATAATTTTATAAACAATTCTAATAAAGGCCAAAAACAGGTAGTGATTGTCTGAAATGTGATTTTTTACTTTCTTTTAAAAGAACAGGTTGAGCAGCCGCCATGATGGCCACATGTTTTACCACTCACGTGGCTTGGGGCCGCCATCTTGAAATAACAAAGGCCAACCCCCTTCCTTTAAATAAGCCAATATCTTTGTAAGCAATTTAAATAAGTCTTCTAAGAAAGTTACTGAAGGCTTCCCATGATCCCTCTGTATATGCAAATTAGCTAATGGGAATACTCTTAAAAAATAAATTTCTTGCTTAATAAAAAGGAGAAATTTGAAAATCTTGAAATCTCTTTCACTGGTATTACAGGATAAACTGAGGATTGTTATTAAAATATTAAATCTAATCCATACTAGTGGTGACCATAACCTTAAGAGAAATTCTTTCATGTGGCAAAGATTTTTAAATGAAACTCTCTATAGCCTAAAAAATTATTTTGGAAGGAAATAAAGAGAGGTTTCCTTCAAATATCCTAAGGATTGTAATTGATAACCAATGCATTAGGCCTCCAAAGGTGGAGATAAGAAAAGATTAAATGACTTTCAGAAATTATTAGGGGACATTAACTGGTTAAAACCTTGTCTATACAAAAAGAAATTGATAGCCAGTTTGAAATGGAATTGCCATGGCCTAGAGCAAAGAATATCCTTACATGATATTATTCTATAATTTCATTATAATTTTTGATATTTTACAACAGCATATTGTACATTTATCCCAAATAAACTTACAAACTAATTCTTTGAATATTTGGCAGCAATTTAAAAAGGACATGAAAGGATTTAACCCCTTCCACAGTGTGGAAGGCCCCCTGGGGAGGCACTTGAGCATTCTATATTGGTCCCTCTTGCCCTTTTTGCCAAGAGGGACCCTCTTCCCACAATACAATTGCCCATAGCTGTTGCCTGAGTTTTCTGTTCATGCTGAGGTTGAAGCCTCATTGTGGCTGGTACCATGGATCTATCTCTCACACAATGGCGTGAGCTGGGCCCTCCCTGGAGAAGAAACCCGGGTTCCCCAAAATATGTGATCAATGCCAGGGTCCCACCAGCAGGCGAGGGGATCCCAAGGCAGGTGCTGGGCATGGAGGCCATAGGGGCATAGGCTACCAAGGAGACAGAACTGAACCTCACATCACCCTGCTTGGCCCCGGAGGATGGCTGGTTAGTCAAAGACAGGTAAGATTCCTCAGGGGAGGAACAACCTAAGACAGGCACAGTCGCAGAGGGGCCATCATGAGAGAATTTGGGGGTCAACAGAGGTGCGGCACAGATCCTCACCCCCGCAACATTACAGGGGCTTGAACACTCGCCCCTTCTGAGGGAGGTCTCCTGCCCCATGGCTGCTTCGTGCTTCCCATGCCCAGCTCAGATCGGGACCCAGATAACAGAAAGAGACTTGGCCCAGCTTGGATTGGGACCCAGGCAACAGAGAGTTGGCCGATGGCAGCTGCCCTATATCTAAATCCAGCCTAAATCCAGGAGTGCTCAGGGCTTTCTCAAGGATGCAAAATAACCCTTTCCACTAATATTTACAGGATAAACTAAGATTGTTGTTAGAGTATTAAATTTTGACAGTAAAATAGTCAAGTTTTCAGATTAATTTAAATTGGCTAAATGAAATAAGTGAGTATTCAAGAAAATCTAATTGTACAAAATGCTGTTCCTAAAGTATTAACCAAAATTTCCATTGGTAGTTCATTTTATGGTAAAATTGCTTAACATCCAATGAATCCAAAGCAGTCATGTTCTTGTGCAAAAATTAAAAATAAAAGTGATCAAGACTGCATTAAAATTTTTTTACAATAGCCTCATAATAATCAAAAAAAGGATAGTAGAATAATATCTTGTAAGAAATATCCTGTAAGTAAATTACATCAAGCCTTAATTGCTTTAAAATTTTACTTTAAAAATTATTTTTCACTTATAATGCTGATAAGGCACCCATGAAAAATCTTATGGTGTCAAATTAAGCCAAAGGAAAATCATCTGGACAAAAATCAAAAGGATACCAAGTCTAATTTATGGAAAAGAGTTCTTTATTAACCTTTGGTCGAGAATATGTTTATATTTCCAGAAAACTCCAAAGCCCATATGGATTCCTGCAACAACGGATCCCAGAGAGGACCTGATAGGACTGTTTCTAGCCACAGAATAAGTAGTGGCCCCCGAGAACAGAGGAGAAATAATCCAGAAATAAAAATAGTGAAGATGCCTTGTCATGCTAGCAGTCAGCACCTGTGCATTACTGCAGGTTGCCCAGGACCAAGAGCAAGGAAGGTCGGTGTGCATGCACTTCCAGACTATGTGTGCACACCCTTATGCATAGAAGTCAAAATGTTTGATGTTTTGTGTTCTACCAGGACCCCTGACTTGAGGGTCTTGCTTTATTTCTAACACAGGGAATAGTATTAACTGCCACATTAAAAGAAATGTTATATCTCAGGCATTAACCATTTTTACAGATGGATCCAGTTTTGGAAAGGCTGGATCTACTGCAGCAGGAGAGCAAAGGTCCTTCAAACCCCTTATATTTCAGTAGAAATACAAGCTCCTATTTATGCCTTAATAGATCTTGCTATGGAGCCCATTCAACCTATAGTAATAGTGCTTATGTGGTAAGTATGGCCAAAATTATTGATACAGCTACTATAGGGCACACAATTCAGAGGAACTTTTCATTTAATTTTCAGCCTTTAAAATGTTATTAAAGAAAGACAATTTCCATGTTTTATTGGAAGCAATGTCCTCAGTCTGTTATCCACCTTTCTGTGCCAACTTTAGGGGTAAATCCCCAAGGACTTAAACCTAATCAAATCTGACAAAATGGATGTCACTCAATAGTAGAAAGAGCCAATCGTACTCTTAAAATCACTTATTAAAACAAAAAGGGGGAGACAGGTGTTATGTGTCACCTCAAAAGAGGCTCAGTCATGCTTTTTATACTTTAAAAATTTTGAATTATAATGCAAAGGATCGTACAGCAGGCAAAAGGCATCAGCCCTCCTGTACAACAGCCTCCACTGAGTCAGCTAGGTGGAAGGAAGCATAAACCAGACAAGAGTTTTATCAGATTCAGTAATAATGTGGGGAAGAGGTTGTGTTTTATATCTTTCCAGAAGGAGCAATGCAGCCAATTTGGGTGCCAGAGCTTTACGTCCGTCACCACAATGGACCCAGAGAAGCTCCTGTGACCCTTCACTCAAAAGGACTGAGAGCTGCCCTGATGACAGTAAAGCGGAAGAAGAATAAAACTGAAAGTTAAGCTACACAGGGGACTGAGGTGCCAACATGGAGTCATCTGAAGAAAATGACTGAAGCACAGCAGATTGTGGAAAAGCAAGAAGTTGAAGCTACTTCTTCATTAATGTTTCTGGCCATGCTAGCATTGGTTAGCTACCAGTCTTCTGCAAACTCTTGCATAGCCAAGTCTGAGGACTCTTGAGTAAATCAGCAAAAGAAACTTTCATTTAGTAGGAAAATGTTACTGTAGTTTGATTTCTTTATTGTTGTGTTGCATTGGCATTGTTTTATTTAATAGCCATGTCTGGATTTTGCATTGGTATTACTTTGTTAATGTTTTAATAGTCAGAAATTTGTTCTTGAAGTTTAAATTTTACTTCTATTATTAGTAGCTTAAATTTAAAATAAAGTGTGAGATGTAGGAAGCGGTTATAGGGTTAAGCCTTGGACTGACCTGCTGGCAAAGTCACAAACAAGTCCCAAGCTTGAAAGGGCACAGTCCTCTAAGCATAATTAAGCTTGATCCTGTAACTGATCCCTAGATCTTTCCTGGGTAGCTAGTGGGCTGTGGGAGGGGCAGCAAGTGCTGCCAAAACAAGTGAAACTTACAAGAACATTGTCAATTGCCTTGTTTGTCCCTGATTATAAATAAAGCCTCAGCTTTGCAGTCTGGATGGTTCTGTGGCCTCAGCCAGGCACAGAAAGATCCACCCAGGCTCCCAGCTTCATGAATCTATTTCTGCGTCTTGTTTTCTTTATTTCTGTTATTTTCTCAATCTCTGGCCGCCTCCATTTAGAACCGGTTTGTTCATCTCTCTTTCTGCGCGGGACGCAGAAAAGGGAGATCCCTGCCATGTCTGGCCCCCACGGCATCAGGCCCCCATGTGTGCCTATGTGCACCTGTGTGTGCGTGTGTGCACCTGTGTGTGTGCTGTGTGCACCTGTGTGTGTGCCTGTGTGCTGGGTCAGCTCCACCCTCACCTCCACCTCGGGAAGCCACAGCCTCAGGCCGCAGAGGCCTGTCCTTGGCTCGGACATGTCAGAAAGCCCTCAGAAGACATGCCAAGGCAAACAGACTATGGCCACGGACCGGCCTTGTCCTCTGGCTGCAGCCCCTGCGTCCTCCTCTTGTTCGTACTTTTATTTTTAACCGGAGCCCTGCCTGTGGCCCCACGCACTCCTGCTCAGGTCCAGGCACCTCTGCTCACAAATGACGCTACCACCTCCTGACCTGGGTGTTTCCAGCTGGCCAGGTCCCTCTGGCTCCACCTCCTGTGCACGGACCCACAGGAATACTGCACACAGCACAGGCTGAAGGAGCCAGACCCACACCAGGAGGCCAGTGTCAGGGATGGCTGCGTGTCTGTGGTACCCGGATGCGTTCACAACATGCTGCCGTCCCTTCAGACAAGCAGCAGCTTTGCTTTGATGTGATGCTAGTGACACAACAAAGGGGATGATGCCTGCAGGGGTGGCTGTCCTCAGGAAACATGTGTGCATGTGTGTGTGTGCCTGTGTGTACCTGTGTGCACCTGTGTGTGCCCCTGTGTGTGTATGTGAGTGTGTGGGCACATGTGTGCCTGTGTCTGTCCCTGTGTGTACCTGTTGTTCCTGTATGTGTGTCTGTGTGTGTGCCTGTGTGTCCTTATTGTGCATGTGTGTGTGTCTGCCTGTGTGCCAGTGTGCACCTGTGTATGACTGCATGTGTGCCTGTGTGTGCATGTGTGTGCACCTGTGTGCCCCTGTGTGTGACTGTGTGCGCACCTGTGTGTGTGGCTGTGTGTGCCCCTGTGTATGCCTGTGTGTGCCTGTGTGTACCTGTTGTGCCTGTGTGTGTGTCTGTGTGTGTACCTGTGTGTGTGCCTGTGTGTGACTGTGTGTGTGCCTGTGTGTGCCCGTTGTGTGCCTGGGTGCACCTGTGTGTGACTGCATTTGTGGCTGTGTGTGTACCTATGTGTGTGCCTGTGTGTGAGCGTGTGTGCCTGTGTGTGCCTGTGTGTACCTGTTGTGCCTGTGTGTGACTGTGTGTGTGTGCGCCTGTGTGTGTCCCTGTATGTGTGCCTGTGTGTGTGCCTGTGTGTGCGCCTGTGTGTCCCTGTATGTGTGCCTGTGTGTACCTGTTGTGCCTGTGTGTGTGCCTGTGTGTGACTGTGTGTGTGCGCCTGTGTGTGTCCCTGTATGTGTGCCTGTGTGTACCTGTTGTGCCTGTGTGTGTGCCTGTGTGTGACTGTGTGTGTGCGCCTGTGTGTGTCCCTGTATGTGTGCCTGTGTGTGTACCTGTTGTGCCTGTGTGTGTCTGTGTGTGTGCCCATGTGTGCCTGTGTGTGTCTGTGTGTGTGCCTGTGTGTGTCTATATGTGTGCCTGTGTATGTCTATGTGTGTACCTGTTGTGCCTGTGTGTGTGACTGTGTGTGTGCGCCTGTGTGTGTCCCTGTATGTGTGCCTGTGTGTACCTGTTGTGCCTGTGTGTGTGACTGTGTGTGTCTGTGTGTGTCTGTGTATGTGCCTGTTGTGCCTGTGTGTGTGCCCGTGTATGCCTGTGTATGTCTATGTGTGTGCCTGTTGTGCCATGGCGGAGGTGTGACGTTTGGCATGGCATGTGTGCATGCACAGGGCCACATTGTCTTCTCACAACAAGAGGTGCTTGCCTCCCCACCTGGAGGAGACGTCTGTCAGGAGCACCGGACGGCTGGGCTAGAAGTGTTGTAATTGCTTGTGCTGTACGACCCCCAGGACGCCTTGCCCTCTTCTGATTGGTGTAAAGGATGCATGTGTTAACCTGTACACAGTTTTATTTTCTAAATGGTCCTTTAAGATAGTAACAGTGGATGATAAGATCGATCATTTTTTCATAAAACATGGTTAGTTACAAGTTTATGTTACATGCTGTCTGAGGGGACTGAGTCCCTAAAATCATCAGCTTTAAGGCTGTTTCCCTTACTGAGTCCGGGCACACTGGCACCCACAAGGCTCGCCTGTGCTCCTGGTGCTGGCACGTGGACATTTGTTGAACGAACGACTAAATGAGCAGCCTGGGCACCTCCTAGAATGGCCGCCAGGGCCGAGGGCGTGGCGCCCTCCTGCGAGTGGTTAGTCCACTCTGCCCAGCACACAGAGGGCTGCACAGACAGACCTGCCTCCTCCCAGTCCAGGGCGGGACAGCTGCCTGAGGCCTCCCTCCTGGGCTTGCAGATGCCACCTTCCTGGTGCCTCTCCACGTGCTGCCCCATGTGTACACCCCTGTACCCCTCCCTCGTCTAATAAGGACACCACACATATGGGACTAAGGCCCCAGCTTCACGACCTCGTGGGGCACACACTGGGTCCGGGCCCAGCAGGCAGTGGGGCAGGTAGACACCAGCGAACCGGGTCGCCTCTTCCCTTCGTGTGGGAGGCCAACACGCAGGGCCACCCCAGGTGTCTGAGGTCAGGCCCAAGTGCTGGCCGCAGAGCCGACCCCAAGCTGCAAGGAGGATGAGGGGGCCTGGAGGAGCGCCAGCGGGCAGACAGTGCGGGGTGGTGGACAGGAGGCTGTCCGCCGGCGGGGCAGGACGGCTCCCTGCAGGCGCGGGCACTGGGCTCCCACCGGCCCCGCAGCAGGACTGACGGAGAGTGAGGGTGGCCAGGGCCCTGCTGCCAACGCGGCGGCGGGTGGCGAAGTGGAGTCTCCACCCCGCGCAGCAGGCCAGGCGGCGCTGCGCTCAGCACTGACTCCGGCTCCTGGCTTCCAGACAGCCGGGTGGCCCCACGTGGCCCTGCGTGGCCGCCAGAGCCTCTGTGGCATCCATCCCCCAGACGCCCGTCCGCGGCCCCTTCTTCCACAGCCACCCGATGGCAGCTGCTCTGCCCAGGCATCACCCTCTCCGTGTTTGCGAGCAAAGGGCAGCCGGGGGCAGGGAATCTGGGAGGGCCAGGCCTCACACCCTGGAGACCCCGCAGCAGAAACGCCGAAGAAGGCCGCCCCCCACCACACGTTGGATGGACAGACTGACGCAAAGCGCACGCCCTGCCAGCCCCTCCCGCCGGCTCACAGCCCCGGGGCTCTGGGCACCGCTGCTTCCCGGCGGCTCTTTAAACGTGCCCTGAGCAGCCCCTTCCTTACGTCCCGCAGCTATACCCGTCCGGCCAGAGACTCCGACAAGGCGGTAGGGCGGTGAGGGGGAGATTTCACCAAACAGCGAGTTCCAGGCAGTATTCCGTGTCCTTGTTGCTTCATCACAGATGAGACAGGGCCAGCGTGAAACGAGTGGGCAAAAGGCGCCTGGCCTTTTCACCTCCAGCAGGAGAATGGCAGACCAGGGCTACGGCCCACACCCTCAGGGCAGGTCACAGGCTCTGCGTCCACCGAGGACCTTGCACGGGACGTCCTTCAAGAGGCGCTGGGTCCCCGGCGAGGGCACCAGCCCACCCGCCCTCTCCCACCCAGGAGCAGGGCGGTCAGCAGGGGCGGCGACCAGCTCCCCAGCTCCCCGCTCGGCGGTTTCTGCTCCCAGAGGCCCGTGTGCCTGCAGGGACAGCAGGTGAAACAGCAGCCTCACCCCTGGGCCTCACACCAACCCGCGCCTTCCTCTCAGCGGGCCTCCTGCAGCTCAGCTCAGCGCCCACCGCCCACCACTCATGGCGACTGGCACAACCGGCCGCGTCGGAAACCTTTCCCACGAAAGCTCAGTGGAGGTATGAAGCCAGTTGTGATTGGATCAGAAATGGAAAAAGTGCGTTTAGAAGAATCCAACAGGACAAGGAGGAATAAAGGAGCCATGGGGTAGGACCCCAATGCGTGCGTTTCGGGGGACACAGGCACGTGTCCTACAGCAAGAGGCAGCACTGTCAGTTCGATGCTCAGGTGTCCTGGCTCTGAAATCATCAGGTCTCCGATAAGACACGATGTACTCGGCCCCATTGGGGCGCCTCCGCCAGCCCCCAGGGGCCGCCTGTGTGCACCGTGTCCAGCTGCCACCGACACTCCCAGGGCTCAGCCTGTTCCTGATCCAGGGGGGGTCCCTCCACGTGGTTGGACAGGGTCTCAGTTCCCTCTGTCTTTTTGAATAAAATTTGCCTTTCTTTTTCTTTAATATATTTTTATTGATTAAAGAGAGAAAGGGAGAGGGCGAGATAGAAACATCAATGATGAGAAAGAATCATTGATCGGCTGCCTCAGCACGCCCCTCACTACTGGGGATCGAGCCCACAACCCAGGCATGTGCCCTTGACCAGAATCAAACCCAGGACCATTCAGTCCACAGGCCAATGCTCTAGCCACTGAGCCAGACCAATGAGGGCAGAATCTGCCTTTCTTAGTGGAGTATTCATAATCTCCCAAAAATGTGGCCTCAGACGGGCTGTGCACCAAATATGTCTGTGTTACTCAAAGCAATTTATTCCCCCACTCCAGGACACCACAGAGACCCAAAATCAGCTCCTCGGCTTCAGCCCCCCGGGGGTGCCTGCTGGCCCACTCAGGGCCTGGGAAGATGTCAGAGCAGAGTTAGTCACGCAGATGACCACTGTGGGCAGCGCCACGGAGAGACGGGCAGAGCGAGCAGAGGAGGCAGGCACAGTGCCAGGCCAAGTCTCCGGCCTGACACCTGTAGAAGGAAAAGGGGGAGGAAGGGGGCTGGGGGAGGCCTTGGGCTGCCACGCAGCTCTGCAGCCCAGTGGGAGCTCCGGGGGAAGGTGGAGCATCATGATTGACAAGTGGCTGGGCCCAGACCAACTTCTCTGCTGACTCACGGCCCCTGCTCCTCCATAGTGCTAGTGGTTTTAGTTGGCACAGGGCTTTGGTTCATCACGGCCCACATCCACCCCGGGAGAATTTTGCCCCGCTCTGTCCCACCAGTGAAGTGTCCTCTCTGTGGGTCTTATTCACAGGAGAGAAACCCAGTGTGCTTGCTGTTGGATGGTCACGGCTGGTTTGGAGGAACATTTCACCCTGGGCCAGCCAGTCCCATCTGGGAGGGGAGGGTGTGCGGTGAGAGGCACAAACAGCACAGGCCGCATGGGGGACTGCTCCGGGGAGGGGCGGGCGTGGCGGGCAAGATCCCTGGAAGTGCAGTCAGCAGGTCAGGCCTACCTGGCAGGGTTCCCAGACTGGACACACACCTTCATCATCAGAAGCAGGACTTGCTTTCATTGTCCCCACACATTCTCCCTGCACATAGTGATAATCTTGGCATTTGTGTATTTATTATGTATCCAGGAGCTACTCCACTCACCAAATCTAATTGTTTTTAACTTGATTCTTTTTAGAGTTTTCAGTCCTTACACTTAACAATTGATTCCCCCCAATTTTAAAAATGTATTCTTATTGTCATACTAGAGGTCAGGTGCACAAATTCATGAACAGGTGGGGTCCCTGGGCCTGGCCAGTGATCAAGGACAATTGGGGCTGATTGGGGCCATGGGAGGTTGGCTGGCCAGGGGTGGGGGGGCCATGGGAGGTTGGCCAGCCAGGGGGAGGGGCCGCAGGAGGTTGGCCAGCCGCGGGAGGTTGGCTGTGGGAGCATACTGACCACCAGGGGACAGCTCCTGCATTGAGCATCTGCCCCCTGGTGGTCAGTGCACATCATAGCAACCAGTGGACCGGTTGTTTGGTCATTTGGTAGTTCAGTCGTAAAGGTCACTTAGGCTTTTATATATATATACTAGAGGCCCAGTGCACAAATTCGTGCATGGGTGGAGTCCGGCTGGCCCAGCCCCATTCGGGGTGGATTGGGCCGAGCCTGCTGGCAGGAGGAGAAGGCGGGAGGTTGGCCAGCCGGCCCACCTTGATTGGGGCCCAATCAGAGCTGGGCCAGCTGGGGGGAGGGGCCATGGGCAATTGGCCGGTGGGCCCCACCCTCAATTGGGATGGGGGGCCGATTGGGGGCAGGGCCAGCCATGGGGAGGGGCTGTGGGCGGTGGGCCAGCTGGCCCCACCCCCTAATGGGGTGAGGAGGGCTGATCAGGGGTCAGAGGCTGGGGGAGGGGCCGTGGGAAGTTAGCTGGCCAGCGTCACCCTCGATTTGTGTGGGGGTGTCAAGTAGGGGGTGGAGATGGCTGGGGGTGGGGCCGTTGGCCAATTGGGGTGGTGGGGGATGATCGGGGGTGGGGCCACCTGTGGGGAGGGGCCGTGGGCAGTGGGCCAGCCAGTCCTGCCCCAGAATGGGGTGGGGGACCCATCAGAGGCAGGGCCAGCTGGGGGGAGGGACCACAGGTGGTTGGCCAGCTGGCCCGACCCATGATCACGGTGGGGGGGGCTGATCTAGGGTGAGGCCAGGCAGTGGGAGGGGCTGAAGGAGGTTGGCTGGCCGGCTTCACCCCCTATTGGGGTCAGAGAGGCAATCAGGGGTGGGGCCAGCAGAGGGGAGGGGCTGTGGGCCAATCAGGGTGGTGGGGGCCCATTGGGGGTGGGGCCATCCAGGAGGAAGGACCGCGGGGGGGGGGGTGGCCAGCTGCCCCACCCTCGATCAGGGTGGGAGAGTTCGACCAGGGGTGGCATCGGCTCGGGGGAAGGGCCGCAGGAGTTGGCCAGCTGGCCCAACCCCCTGATAGGGCTGGTTCACTGGCTACAGTGGGTGACCAGTCGTTCTGGTCATTACAGCGTTACTGTCACTGGCTTTTTATATATATAGATAGAATAGAGGCCTGGTGATGAATTCGTGCATGGGTGGGGTCCCTAGGCCTGGCCAGTGATCAGGGCCAATAGGGGCTGGGCTGATTGGGGCCTGCCAGCCAGGGAGAGGGACGGGGGAAGGGACCACAGGAGATTGGCCAGTAGGGGGAAGGGACCGTGGGAGGTTGGCTGCTGGTCCCAAGGAGGGAGCTGGCCCTCGGGCCCCCTGGGAAAGGGGCCATGTCTACCACCACCCACCCCTGGTTCCCCATCCCAACCTAAGGCCTGAAGGCCCTGGCAAGGTCGGGAGAGGAGGCAATGGTTATCAGGCCAGGCACAGAAGGAATGGACGCCAGATGCCAATGCCGCTGTCAGCACCCCACCACACACACAGTTCCCCGCCTCCCCCACTCCTCCTTCCCTCACCTCCGTGCCACCACTGCAGCAGGCTGCAGCCCCAGGGAAGGGAGAGGACAGGAGCGAGACAAACCCTTGTGTCGAGGGCTGACTTTCAATAGATCGCAGCAAGGAAGCTGCTCAGCTACATATGAAACTCCAACCCAGAAGCAGGTCGTCTATGAATGGTTTAGCACCAGAGGCAGATGGGGCCCGGCCAGCTGGGGGGCGGGGCCACAGGCAGTTGGCCAGCCACAGGAGGTTGGCTGTGGGAGCACACTGACCACCAGGGGGCAGCTCCTGCATTGAGCATCTGCCCCCTGGCCATAGCACCTGGTCGACCATTTCTTAGGCTTTTGTATATATACTAGAGGCCCAGTGCATGAAATTCGTGCACAGATGGGGGGTGTCCCTCAGCCCAGCCTGTACCCTCTCCAATCTGGGACCCCTCGAGGGATGTCCAACTGCCCGTTTAGGCCCGATCCCTAAACAGGCAGTCAGACATCCCTCTCACAATCCAGGACTGCTGGCTCCCAACTGCTCGCCTGCCTGCCTTCCTGATTGCCCCTAACTGCTTCTGCCTGCCAGCCTGATCACCCCCTAACCACTCCGCTGCCAGCCTGATTGATGCCTAACTGCTCTCCTGCCAGCCTGTTTGCCCCCAACTTCCCTCCTCTGCCAGCCTGGTCACCACTAACTGCCCTCCCCTGCAGGGTTGATTGCCTCAAACTGCCCTCCCTTGCAGGCCTGGTGCCTCCCAACTGCCCTCCCCTGCTGGCCATCTTGTGGTGGCCATCTTGTGTCCACATGGGGGCAGGATCTTTGACCACATGGGGGAAGCCATATTGTGTGTTGGAGTGATGGTCAATCTGCATATTACTTTTTTATTAGATAGGATAGAGGCCTGGTACATGGGTGGGGGCCAGCTGGTTTGCCCTGAAGAGTGTCCCGGATCAGGGTGGGGTTCCCTTGGGGCGTGGGGTGGCCTGAGCAAGGGGCCTGTGGTGGTTTGCAGGCCAGCCACACCCCCTGGCGACCCAAGCGGAGGCCCTGGTATCTGGAATTTATTTACCTTCTACAGTTGAAATTTTGTAGCCTGGAGCGGAGCCAAGCCTCCTGCATGCTCCATGGCCGGCAGCCATTTCTGTTGGGGTTAATTCACCTTCTATAATTGAAACTTTGTAGCTTTAAGAGGAGGCCTGGGCCCGGCCAGGGTGTGAGGAAAGCTTTGCTTCCTCCGTTGCCGCGGGCAACCCTGGCTTGGTCTCTCCAGCTCTGTGGCTGCCGCCATTCTGTTTGAATTTGTTTACCTTCTATAATTGAAACTTTGTAGCTCGAGTGGAGGCTTAGGCCTGGCAAGGGCATGCAGAAAGCTTGGCTTCCTCTGTTGCCTGGGAAACCTTGCTCTCTGTGGCTGTAGCCATCTTGGTTGGGTTTATTTGCATACTCGCCCTGATTGGCTGGTGGGCGTGGCTTGGGGTGGTGGGCGTGGCTTGGGCGTAGCGAAGGTGAGGTCAATTTGCATGTTACCCTTTTATTAGGTAGGATAGACTAGTGGCCCAGTGCACAAAATTTGTGCACATAAAAAGGGAATTAATTAGAGGAAGTATTTTAATATTGCTATTTGCCCTTTCTCTATAATAGAAGTGTCAGAGATGAGAGAAAATTAGTAAAATGTATATAAAAATCTCACTCTTGTCAGAGTCTGGGGCACACCGCAGGACCTAGAGTCAAGTTCCCGCTCACCACCTGCATGTGCTTCGAAAACACAGGAGACCCAGACCCAGCTGGCCCCACCCCAATTGGGTGAGAACCAGACCCGGCTGGCCCCACCCCTGTCAAGCCCCTCCGGGTGGGGAGCACAACCTCAGGTCCCCTGTCAAGCCCTGCCAGGCGGGGGGCGTAGCCTCAGGTCCCCCGGCCCAGTGCTAGGGCGGGGCACATGGCCTCAGGTCCCCTGTCAAGCCCCACCAGGTGGGGGGCATGGCCTGAGGTCCCCTGGCCCAGCACTGGGGTGGGGGGGCACGGCCTGATATCCCTGTCAAGCCCCACCGGGCGAGGAGTGTGGCCTGATGTCTCCTGGCCTGGCGCTGGGGCAGGGGGCGTGGCCTGAGGTCCCCGTCAAGCCCTGTGGGGCGGGGGGGGGGGGGGGCCTGAGGTCCCTCGCCCCGGCCAGGCGCCATGCAGTCTCAGGTCCCTGCTGTTCTGTCATGACATTATGGTGTCTCAGCTAATTTGCATATTCCTCTGTTACATATATATAGATAGATCATCTTTGTAATTGCTAGGGTTTTCAGAATAGCATTAAATAATGATCGGGTTACTAAGCACTCACAGTTTTACATGTTTTTAGCAGAATTTCCTCTGAGGTTTTACCATTAAGTATCAGGCAGGAATATAGGATATGATATCACAACTGTTTCAGAAATGCAGAAGAATGATGCAAATACAGCCTGCCTGGGACAAGGTAGGCCAGTGAGGCCAGGTTGCAACTCCCAGACCTGAGAAGACATCATGAGAAGGAGGATGAAGAAGAGGTGAGAGGAGAGTGTGCGATGGTCAGGAAAGGTGGTGGGCAGAGGCCCTCCCAGAAAGGTGGGCCAGAGAGGCAGGTGCAGGAAGCCAGCCCTGGCACTACAGTGGCTTTGCCAACTCCAGTCATCCTATATAATAAAAGGCTAATATGCAAATAGACCGAATGGCGGAACAGCCGAACAACCGAACGATGGTTGCTATGATGGGCACTGACCACTAGGGACATGCACAGAACATGCAGGCGTCGGCAGCAGGTGGCAGAGCATGGAACATGGTGGGCGTTGGCCATGGCAGGATGGTGGAGCAGGTGAGTGGGGGCACAAGACCAAGGCATGGCGCCAACCGCTGTCATCTGGGCGAGCCTCTGGTGGTTACTGAAAATTCTTTGCTCCCGTGTGCCACAGTCCCACCCAGCACTCGCACCTGCTGCCAGCATCAGCCCCACTCGCACCCACTGCCGGCACCAGAGCCTCTGCTCATACCCACTGCCGGCGCCCAGCACCAGCCCCAATTGCTTGGCGCTGTCAGCAGGTGCGAGCGGCGGCTGCCAGCCCCAATCGCCTCTCAGGACTTCTCCACCTCCCCCTGCTCCTGATGAGCGATTGGGGCTGGCAGCTGCCCCTTGCACCCACTGCTGGCACTGTCCCAACTCACACCACAGCTGGTGCCGGAGCCACCGCTCGCACCCACTGCAGGCACCCAGCTCTGGTCCTGATTGCTCGGCACTGTCAGCAAGTGTGAGCGGCAGCCACTGGCTGCCAGCCCCAATCACCCCTGAGGGCTTCTCCACCTCCCCCTGCTCCTGAGGGGCAATTGGGGCAGCAGCCACCGCTCACACCCGCTGATCGCACTGGCCCCACTCACACCTGCTGCTGGCACTGGTCTCAATCACTCCATGCTGTCAGCGGGTGCAAGCGGGGCCGGTGCCATCAGCGCATGGGAGCAGCAGTGGCGGGAGCAGGGTTGCCGGCAGACAGGGGGCCAGGGGCGTGGCAGGAAGGGTTGGGCAGGGGCATGGAGGATGGGCCGAGACCTGCCCTTGTGCCCACTGCAGCCTCGCGGCCCACAGTTCCTTTCAAGGTGCACAAATTCGTGCACCGGGCCTCTAGTCTTAAATAACATGCATGGGTGGAAGAGAGTCTGGAAAAGATGAAAATGGTATGTTGTGAAAAGAATTATCAAGCCACAGAAATCCTTACATTCTATACTATTATGAAATTGAGTTTAAAAAATTACAACAGACCATTGGCCAAAATTATTTCTTTTTAAAAGTCATTGTTTAGCTCTGGTTAAATATTTTTGTTTTCTAGATGGGGCTGAGCCAGTTCCATTGATTCTAACATGATTTAATTAGTAGAATGTGCATCTATTATCTTTCCAGATAGAGTGAGCTGCCCTGGGAACAGCCATGGCCTGGGTCCCTTTAAGTCCTCAGCAGCCGTGTTTTGCTATAATGTGCTGTGCCTTCAACAAGTACTTACTAAATATAAGCAAAATTCATAAGAAGCTATTGCTATCCAGGGATCCTACAACTGGAGTCATCCAATATAATAAAGAGGTAATATGCAAATTGACCATCATGCCCTCGCACAAGATGGCGCCCCCATGTGGTCATAAGATGGCTGCCCCCATGTGGTTACAAGATGGTCGCGCCCATGTCATCACAAGATGGCCACCACAAGATGGCCGGCAGGGGAGGGCAGTTGGGGGCAACCGGGCCTGCAGGGGAGGGAAGTTGGGGGACCAGGCCTGCAGGAGAGGGCAGTTAGGGGTGACCAGGCCAGCAGGGGAGTGGCTAGGGGGCAATCAGGCTGGCAGGCAGAAGCGGTTAGGGGCAATCAGGCAGGCAGGCAAGTGGGAACCAGCAGTCCCATATTGTGGGATCAAGCCTAAACCAGCGGTTGGACATCCCCCGAGGGGTCCCAGATTGGAGAGGGTGGTATTTGTGTGTGATGTGTGTGTGGCATGTGTTTGGTATTTGTGTGTGTGGTGTGGTGTGTGTGTGTGTGTGTGGTGAGTGTGTGTGTTTGTGGTGTGTGTGTGTGGAGTGTGTGGTCTGTGTGTGTTTGTGGTGTGTGTTTGTGTGTGGTGTGGGTGTGTTTGTGGTGTGTGTTTGTGTGTGGTGTGGGTGTGTTTGTGGTGTGTGTGGTGTGTGTGGTGTTTGGTATTTGTGTGTGTGGTGTGGTGTGTGTGTGTGTGTGTGTGTGTGTGTGTGTGTGTGGTATGTGTGGTGTGGTGTCTGTGTGTGTGGTGCTGTGTGTGTGTGGTGTGTGTGTGTGGTGTGTGTTTGGGTTTGTGTGTGTGTGTGTGTGTGTGTGTGTGTGTGTGTGTGTGGTGTGTGTGGTGTGGTGTCTGTGTGTGTGTGTGTGTGTGGTGTGTGTTTGGTATTTGTGTGTGGTATGTGTGGTGTGGTGTCTGTGTGTGTAGTGCTGTGTGCGTGTGGTGTGTGGTGTGTGTGTGTGTGTGTGTGTGTGTGTGTGTGTGTGTGTGTGTGTGTGTGTGTGTGTGTGTGTGTGTGTGGTGTGTGGTGTGTGTGTGTGTGTGTGGTGTGTGTTTGATATTTGTGTGTGGTATGTGTGGTGTGGTGTCTCTGTGTGTGTGCTGTGCGTGTGTGTGTGTGTGTGTGTGTGTGTGTGTGTGTGTGTGTGTGTGTGTGTGTGTGTGTGTGTGTGTGTGTGTGTGTGTGTGTGTGTGTGTGTGGTGTCTGTGTGTGTGTGTGTGTGTGTGTGTGTGTGGTGTGTGTTTGATATTTGTGTGTGGTATGTGTGGTGTGGTGTCTGTGTGTGGTGCTGTGTGTGTGTGGTGTGTGTGTGTGTGTGGTGTGTGTGGTGTGTGTGTGTGTGTGTGTGTGTGTGTGTGTGTGTGTGTGTGGTGTGTGTGTGTGTGTGTGTGTGTGTGTGTGTGGTGTGTGTTTGGTATTTGTGTGTGGTATGTGTGTGTGGTGTGGTGTGTGTGTGTGTGTGTGTGTGTGTGTGTGGTGTGTGGTGTGTGTGGTGTGTGTGGTGTGTGTGTGTGTGTGTGTGTGTGTGTGTGTGTGGTGTGGTGTGTGTGTGTGTGTGTGTGTGTGTGGTGTGTGGTGTGTGTGGTGTGTGTGTGTGGTGTGTGTTTGGTATTTGTGTGTGGTGTGGGTGTGTTTGTGGTGTGTGTGGTGTGTGTGGTGTGTGTGGTGTTTGGTATTTGTGTGTGTGATGTGGTGCGTGTGGTGTTTGGTATTTGTGTGTGTGGTGTGGTGTGGTGTCTGTGTGTGTGTGTGTGTGTGGTGTGTGTGTGTGTGGTGTGTGTGGTGTGTGTTTGGTATTTGTGTGTGGTGCTGTGTGTGTGTGTGTGTGTGGTATGTGTGGTGTGGTGTGGTGTGGTGTCTGGGTGTGTGTGTGTGTGTGTGTGTGTGTGTGTGGTGTGTGTGTGTGGTGTGTGTTTGGTATTTGTGTGTGGTGTGTGTGTGGTGTGTGTGTGTGGTGTGTGTTTGGTATTTGTGTGTGGTGTGTGTGTGTGTGTGTGTGTGTGTGTGTGTGTGTGTGTGTGTGTGTGTGTGTGTGTGTGTGTGTGTGTGTGGTGTCTGTGTGTGTGGTGTGGTGTGTGTGTGTGTGTGTGTGTGTGTGTGTGTGTGGTGTGGTGTCTGTGTGTGTGGTGCTGTGTGTGTGTGGTGTGTGGTGTGTGTGTGTGGTGTGTGTGGTATGGTGTGTGTTTGGTATTTGTGTGTGGTGTGTGTGTGTGTGGTGTGTGTGGTGTGTGTGGTGTGGTTTCTGTGTGTGTGGTGCTGTGTGTGTGTGGTGTGTGTGGTGTGGTGTCTGTGTGTGTGGTGCTGTGTGTGTGTGGTGTGTGTGGTGTGGTGTCTGTGTGTGTGGTGCTGTGTGTGTGTGGTGTGTGGTGTGTGTGGTGTGTGTGTGTGGTGTGTGTTTGGTATTTGTGTGTGGTGTGTGTGTGTAAGTTCAGGTAAATGTCGATTTTGGCAGAGAGACAGGGACTAGGGAGGCGGCCAGCCCCACAGCTGGTAGCACAAGCTGAGAGGCCTTTGGGCACTCACTCCGAGCAAGCTCACGTCTTACTTTACATACCCTAATGTATAAAAAGCCAGGGGCCGTCACAGCCGAAACAACCAGATGGACGACCGAACACTGGCTGCATAGGGTGACGAGGCTGGTGGGGGGTTAGTGAGTCACCCCCCCATGCCAGCCTAGTTGCCCCCAACTGTCCCCCCCTGCTGACCTGGTCACCCCCAACTGCCCCCCTGGCCTGGTCACCCCTATTGCCACCCCTGCCAGCCTGGTTGCCGGGGGAAGTTAGGGGTGACCAGGCTGGCAGAGGGGGGAAGTTGGGGGCAACCAGGCCAGCAGGGGAGGCAGCAGTAAGGAGCAACCAGGCCGGCAGTGGGGGAGGGCAGTTGGGGGCGACCAGGCCAGCAGAGGGGTCAGTTAGGGACGATCAGGACAGCAGGCAGAGGCAGTTAGGGGCGATCAGGCTGGCAGGCAGGCGAGCAATTAGGAGCCAGCAGTCCCAGATTGTGAGAGGGATGTCTGACTGCCGGTTTAGGCCCGATCCCCGGGATCGGGCCTAAACCAGTTTTTGAACATCCCCTGAGGGGTCCAGGATTGGAGAGGGTACAGGCTGGGCTGAGGGGAAACACCCCCCCCCCCCCGTGCACCAATTTCTTGCACCGGGCCTCTAGTAACTTTAATAATCTTAGTGTCTGTCAAGTTTTTACACTGAATGTCTTACATAAGACTCATTTTTGAGATAAAAATCCGAAAACATCTGCAATCCACAATTGTCTTGCAGGAATTAGAAAGTGTTTGGGACCAGAAGTGGAATAAAAACAGTTTTCTTGGGTTTGTTCTTCACTCACATAAATCATAAAAACATGGTTTTTGTTGTTAGTATTTTTAGTTTTAGATTTTTTATATTGCTTTTTAGAGAGAGGATGGAAGAGGGAGAGAGAGAGATAGAAACATCGATGAGAGGGAAACATCCATCAGCTGCCTCCTGCACATTCCCCATTGGAGATGGAGCAGGAAGCCCGGCATGTGCCCTACCAAGAATCGAAGTGGTGACCTCCTGGTTCCTGGGTTGATACTTAACTGGGGAGCCACACCGGCAGGGCTGGAAAACATATTTTAATTCTTTGAACGTGAAGAGGAAACGGGTGTGTGGGTCTCAGGCACAACATCTGCAGGAATCAGATGAAGGGGTGAAAGGTGGTGCGTGCAGCTACTCCCCCAGAAGGACAGCGCTCACCCCTCAGGTGCCCATCCCACAGGCGCTGATCAGCACTCTCCTCTCCTCCACGCGGGCATGTGCCTCGTGCACACGCTGACCCCCGCACTCATTTACCCACGCCCACACTCGCGTGCCTGCCAGATTGATGGTACCTATTACTGAGTTGTAGATCAACCCAGATATTACGTGTCAGTGTAAACACCTTTTCACACTCTTCACCATATAACTTGTCATTTTTAATCTCCCGCATTGATGTTAAACATCTCCTTACCATCAGACTGTAAATACAGTGCGGGCCATATTTTCTGCGTGACTAAGAAGAATGAAGAGCTGATTGAAAAAAGAATCTTGATTTATGTCACCTGAGGTTCCCCAGGAAGATGCTGTGATTTATGTCTCGGCACAGGCTGTCTGATTAGTTCACTCTGGGCTAAAAAGGCAAATCATTAAAAGCATTAAAATTTCAACAAGAGTGTTATCTGCACAGCAAGCACAAGAGTGACATCTTGTGCCTATGGGCACATAAGTCTCCAGCAGCCGCCATTTCTCAGCTGGAATCTGGGGCCTGAGGCCTCAGCACAGAGCCAATTCCATACGATTTCAGTGCTAGACCTGCTTCCGCAGGCGCGGACCTCCGTGCAGGGGCGGTAGCTTTTAACTGTTCACTTCGCGTGCACAGCACACAAATGGGGGCCCTGTCGCTGTTTCCATTACATAAGAATGTCTCAATGTGGAGTAAAGAGCACTGGCCCAAAGCCCAGGGCCGGGCGCAGCCTTAACTCACTGTGCTGCTTCCTCCTCGTTTACAAAGGACACACACCCAGAGTCAACGGGAGGGACGCTGCGTGTTCATAGTTGTTGATTTGTTTTTATTACAAACACTGTCAAAAAGGAGAAAACACACATCATGGTTAAGTACCATATTTTTGTACCACATTGGGTTCAGACAAAGATGCAAGCCTTGCTCGACCACTGACGTCGGGAGGGTCGCCTGAAGGTGCAATGATGCTGCCTGTTGAGTACCGCACAGCCAGGACCCCAGGGAAACGGAATGCTCTCCCTCGCCTGAAGGTCGGCTGGCGGTCAGCTGCCATGTGCTGGGTCCAGCAGAGCGGCTCAGCTTCACTTCTCGTGCCCCTTCTTGGGAACGGTGGCCATGCTGGGCGCCAACAAAGCAAGCAGAGGTGCAGGCGAGGGGGTGCAGGAAAGGGATGCAGGTGAGGGGTACGGGCAAGGGGGTGCGGGTGAGGAGTGGAGGTGATGCGGGCTATGGGGTGCAGGCGAGGGGATGCAGGCGAGGAATGCGAGTGAGGGGGTGCAGGTGAGGTGGTGCAGGCGAGGGGGTGCGGGCAAGGGGTGAAGGCAAGTGGGTGAGGATGAGGGGGTGCAGGCGAGGAATGCGAGTGAGGGGGTGCAGGTGAGGGGGTGTGGGCAAGGGGGTGTGGGCGAGGGGGCACAGCTCACAGGCCCTGGCAGCTGACATGCACCTCACACATCACAACTGCCCGCCAAAGCAAGGCCCAGGTCTGAACCCAAAAACAATGGGCAAGAGGTAAGTCAACTCTCTTTCCCCTTTTTCTTTTTAAGAATGTTTTTATTGACTTTATTTATTTATTTTTATTGATTTCAGACAAGAAGGGAGAGAGAGATCAGCTGCCTCCTGCACGCCCCACACTGGGGGCTGAGCCCACAACTCGGGCATGTGCCCTTGACCAGAATGGAACCCAGGACCCTTCAGTCCACAGTCCACTGAGCCACACCAGCTAGGGCCCCTTTTTCTTTTTTTTTATCCTCACATGAGGATATGTTTTTACTGATTTTAGAAAGAGAGGAAGGAGGAGGGAGGGAGAAACATCGCTCTGTTGCCTCCAGTGGGCATAAGCCCCGGCTGGGAATCGAACCTGCAACCTTTTTGGTGTACCGGCGATGCCCCAACCACCCAAGCTGCCGGCCAGGGCTGGTGCGTCAGCTTTTTAACAGGGAGCTGCACGTTCACAAGGCGCTCCAAGCAGGCGAGGCACCCTCAGCGGCCGCCGAGAGGAGCCTCGGCCAGCGCAGCCGGGGACCCAGGAAGCTGAGGGGTTTGTTGGGGCCCAGCTGGTCAGCAGCCTCCTCCGCCTGGAGCCGGCCCACGCGCTCCCCGCCTTGCGCGGACCCTGGGAACAGGGCAGCACGGGCCCGCCCAGCGCCTCTCCCGGCACACAGCCTAACACGGAGGAAGAGGAAAGCAGCCAGGCCTGTCATCTGAGTTTCAAGGTGACCTTCCCCTTCCCAAAGGCTGTTGGATAAAAACCCGAGGGTGAGGCACTGGGGGCTGCGTCCGCCGTTGCGCGGAAGCAGGCGATGGGGTGGGATTCAGGCCGCCTGTCCCACGCCCAGCGCGCAGGGCCGGGAAGGGCGGCGGCTGGCGCCCGGGCTGAGACGCGCCGTGAAGACCTGAGCCTCTGGTGCTCACCGGGGTGCCGGCGAGGAGGGAGGGCAGACGCGGGAGGCCTCGGAGGGAGAGGGGCCATGGCACTGGCCGCCTGGGCAGGAGCAGGGGTGGCTGCGCCTGGAGCCGTGAGAGGCGGCCGCGTGTGCCCGGGAGCCACCAGGGCCGGCTTACTTCAAAGCCAGGACGCCCCGGGGACGCATGTGAAGGACCCAGCGAGGAGATGGAGAACCTGAGACTTACTTTCCAGTGTTTCCGCCACGAAACAACAAAAATGAGGTGACGGAGCTCCGTGAGCCACGGTGGCTCCGAGGTAAAGCGAGAGGAGGCTGCCGGGCTTGCGGGCAGCACCTGCCAACGTGCCCGCGCTCAGAGCTGAGCGCCGCAGACCCGCACCGCCGGCGCCAGGGTGGGCGTCTGGCTCCTTTAAAACGCAGCAGACCCCCCAGGACAGGAGCAGGCAGGCACCCCTCCTCCTCGTCATCCCAGCGCAGAACTCCCAAATAAAGCGCCACCCAGTCGGCACTGACACCCACGCGTTACCCTGACAAAGCAGTGCCCAGCGCGGCGGCTCGGGCTGAGCATCCACCCGTGAACCAGGTCACAGTTCCTTTCCTGGTCGGGCACAGGCCTGGGTGGTGGGCTCCATCCCCAGCAGGGGGCGTGCAGGAGGCAGCCAGCCCATGCCTCTCTCTCATCATTGCTGTCTCTCTCTCTCTCTCCCTCTCCCTTCCTCTCTGAAATCAATAAAAACCTATTTTTTAAAAAGAATGTGAAGTGGTTCGGCATCAGAACGTTTAGTCAGGTGATCTACCAAATTGGCCTATTGGATTTAAACAGCCATATGGTTGCCTAAGCAGATTTAGAGCTACCATTTTATAAAATAAACCATCATCCATGTGTTTAGACAATATAGACCCTAGAAAGGTATTTCCTTAACTTAAATTTTTCTACCCCAAAGAGATCACGGAGAATCTACAGTGGGCTTCCCTCCCAGCAATGGTGAAGAAGCTGGTGGCAAACCCATGATCCCTCCAAGAATAAACAGAAAATTTAGGAGGGAAATACCCAAAAAGTTGTTTGAAAGCATTGGAGAGCCACTGAGGCAACAAGGGCTTGGGAACCCGGTCAGGGAATCACATGGGGAGGTGAGGGACATCGCGGCTTCTCCCTGGAGGTGAGGGGGGAGGAGAGGGGAATCTGTGGCTTCTCCAGGGAGGTAAGGGGGGAGGTGAGGGGGGAAGAGAGGGGGGGAGGAGGGGGGGGAGGTGAGGGGGGAGGTGTGGGAAGGTGGGGGGGAGGTGCTGGGGGAGGTGAGGGGGAAGGTGGGGGGGAGGTGAGGGGGGAGGTGAGGGGGGAGGTGGGGGGAGGGGAGGTGAGGGGGGAGGTGTGGGGGAGGTGAGGGGGGAGGTGAGGGGGGAGGTGTGGGGGAGGTGCAGGGGGAGGTGCAGGGGGAGGTGCGGGGGAGGTGCGGGGGGAGGTGCGGGGGGAAGAGAGGGGGAGGTGAGGGGGGAGGTGAGGGGGGAGGTGTGGGGGGAGGGGGGGGGAAGGTGTGGGGGGAGGTGTGGGGGGGAGGAGGGGGGAGGTGAGGTGGGGGGGAGGTGAGGGGGGAGTGGGGGGAAGGTGGGGGGGAGGTGCGGGGGAGGTGCGGGGGGAGGTGCGGGGGGAAGTGAGGGGGGAAGTGAGGGGGGAGGTGAGGGGGGAGGTGGGGGGGGGAGGTGTGGGGGAGGTGCGGGGGGGGAGGTGCGGGGGGAGGGGGTGGGGAGGAGGTGAGGGGGGGAGGTGAGGGGGGAGGTGTAGGGGGAGGTGGGGGGGGGGAGGTGCGGGGGGGGGAGGTGGGGGGGGAGGTGAGGGGGGGAGGTGAGGGGGGAGGTGTAGGGGGAGGTGGGGGAAGGTGGGGGGAGGTGCAGGGGGAGGTGCGGGGGGGGAGGTGAGGGGGGGGGAGGTGTGGGGGGGTGAGGGGGGAAGTGAGGGGGGGAAGTGAGGGGGGAGGTGTGGGGGGAGGTGAGGGGGGAAGTGGGGGGGAAGTGTGGGGGAAGGTGGGGGGGAAGGTGGGGGGGGGAGGTGAGGGGGGAGGTGGGGGGGAGGTGAGGGGGGGGAGGTGAGGGGGGGAGGTGAGGGGGGAGGGTGGGGGAGGGGGGGGGGAGGTGCGGGGGGGAGGGCGGGGGGGGGGGGGAGGTGAGGGGGGGAGGTGAGGGGGAGGTGAGGGGGGAGGTGAGGGGGGGAGGTGTAGGGGGGGGAGGTGAGGGGGGGGAGGTGTGGGGGGAGGTGGGGGGGGGGGGGGAGGTGTGGGGGGGGGAGGTGGGGGGGAGGTGAGGGGGGAGGTGTGGGGGAGGTGGGGGAAGGTGGGGGGGGTGAGCGGCATCTGCGGCTTCTCCCATCAATGCAATTGCCGACTCTGGTACTGAGAGAGATTGTGGACATAAACAAGGGGCCATCTGACAGCCACTGTCACAGTCAGACACCCAGCAGGCTTGGCAGCCTCCCACACAGAGACGAAGAGCCAGCCAGGAGGGGCCCGGCCCCCGGGAGAAGGGCGGGTGCGCAGGCCCTGCTGTGCAGAGCTCTCCTCAGCAGGAGACGCACAGCCTCAGGGAGGTCCAGTGTCTGTGTATAAAGAGACAGAGTCATTCCGCCCTGGCAGGCGGCTCAGCAGGTTGGAGCATCGTCCTGTGCACCGAAAGGTTGTGGGTTTGATTTCCAATAAGGGCACACACCTAGGGTGCAGGTTTGTTCTCTCTCTCCCTCTCTCCCTCTCTCCCTCTCTCTCTCCCTCTCTCTCTCTCTCTCTCTCTCTCTCTCTCTCTCTCTCTCTCTCTCTCTCTCTCCCCCCTCCCCCTCTCCCTCTCCCTCTCCCTCCCTCTGTCTTTCTTCCTCCCTCCCTCTCTCCCTCTCCCTTCCTCTCTCCCTAAAAATCAATAAACATACCCTTAGGTGAGGATTTTCAAAAGAAACAGACAGAACCATTGAACCAAAAGTCAAGGAAACCATCAATCTAATAGAAACAGACCCACATTGGATGGAATACTGAAATTATCAGATAAGGAACTTAACATAGTTATGAATATGTTCAAGGAAATGGTGGAGAAAACAATGAAAAAAGGGGATAATCTCATCAGAAAATCGAAACCTATTAAAAAGAATCAACTAGAAATTTTAGAACTGAAAAAACAGTAATTGAAATTGAGAACTCCAAAGATGGGCTTGACAGGAGATGACATACAATAAAAGAAAGGGCTCTGAAGAGAAGAGAGGTCAACAGATAGTGTCCAAACTAAAGCAGGGGAGGGGAGGGAGGAAGGGAGGGAGTGGGGGGAGAGAGAGAGAGAGGGAGAGAGAGAGACAATTGAGAGAGAGAGAGAGAGAGAGAGAGAGAGAGGAGAGAGAGATCTATCAGTTGCCTCCCATACTCTTGAAGATCAAACCCACAACCTGGGTATGTGCCCTGTCCTGGAATCAAACCCACAACCCTTCAGTGCACGGGACGACACTCCACCCACTGAGCCACCCCAGCCAGGGCAACAAATTCGTTTTTAAAACTAGCACATGATTTATTTCTGCAGGTCCGGAGGCCTCACGGGAGGGGCCTCCATTTCTACTTGCACGCGGCCAGTCCTGGCCGGCTGTGCTCTCTCCCAGTGCACGGCTGTGAGTAGGAAGGAAGGACCAACTCTCACCGAAACCTTTCTTTTCCCGAGACGGCTTCCCCAGAGTCGCGGCTCCTGAGGCCATGGTCAGCCCCGGCTCCGGTGATCAGTGGCACTAACTGCAAATGGCTCCCAGGGCCCCACAAGTCACCCCGCACAGCGCAGTGTCTGCTTCTTTGCACCTGCCCCCCACCCCCAGCCATCCTGGGGGCCTCCTGCTACTGAGGAGGCGGCTGACCAGGAAGAGCCCGACACAGCGGGCTGCAGAGACTGCCCCATGTTTCTCTCCTGTGTGACAGTCCAGACAGTCATGCTGGCTGCTGTGGCTGCTGCCCCTCGAGGGCCCGGGCTGGCAGTCGGCTCTGCCATGCTCGGCGTGTGACACGGGAGGCTGCGCTGTCTCCCCTCCCAGCTCAGGTGGAGGTGCAGGAGCGCCTGGAAATACAGCGGCAGCTTTCCGATTCTCCAGAAACAAGAAGGATGGTGGGGGTGAGGGAGCCAACTCAGAACCCCAAGAACCAGCGCTTGGACCCCACAGACCACCCGCCCCGAGGCAGCGGGTCTGCCTGAGCCTGGGCCGGGCTGACCAGGCCTCGGCGTGCGTCCTTCACAGATGCACAACCAATCGCATTCCTCACCTTTCCCACAGGATCGCCAGGGGAAGGTCGAAGTGGGGTGCCCTCCAGAAGCCCCCACCCTGCACTCCTGGGGGAGCTGACCTGACCGGGCACACTAAGGTCCTGAGAGCTCACTTTGCCCAGTAGGAGGGTAACTGAAATGCCAACTTATAGAATAAAGAGAACAAATACAATTTGCTCGGTGGCCAAGCCTCACCCCGAGCACCAGAGGGTCGTGGGTTCGATTCCTGGTCAAGGGTGCCTACCTGAGTTGCATGTTTGATCCACAGCCTCAGTCAGGGTGCGTGGAGGAGGCAACCAATCAATGTGCCTCTCTCACATAGATGTTTCTCTCCCTCTCCCTCCCCGCTTCCTTCCACTCTCCAAAAATCAATGGGAAAAATATACTTGGGTGAGGATTAACAAAAAGAATGTCATTTCTCCCTAAATGAGTAACATAATTTCCATATGACTCTTAATGAGATTATTCTAGGAATTTGACAATTTGTGCAATTCACCAGGAACCTTTCATATATACAAAAAGGAGAAAAATTAGGGGGACTGGTACTACCAGGTAATGAAACAGACAAACAGCGACCATAACGGTCTAGAACACGTGGGGTTATTTGCATCAGTGGAACAAAAATGGGCTCCAAACATAGACCCCAGAATACCCGGAATTAACCCTGCAATAGAGGAGTGTACTTAATCACTGCGGTAGAGACAGCCTACCCGAGAAATGCTTCTTAGAACAACTGTATTTGGAAAAAATGATGTCTTATCCATCTCTCACGCCTTACATTCAAATAAGTTATAGGTAGGCTAAAGATGAAAGGAGAGAGGACAAGACCGCAGAGATAGCCGGAGTAATCAGATGACTGCCTGTAATTTCCAGGTGGACGGCAGCGAAGACTGACATCAAAGCAGAAACATAAAGGTAGGAGGAGTGCGGTGTAAAATACCTGCATGCCGAAAGCTCTATCCACTGATTAAAATGAAATAGAACTAGAGCCATATTGAAATTAAATCTTCAGTAGTACAATGAAATAAAAAAGATCCTGTCCAAAATGCTAACCCAAAGAATGGCAGCAAATTATGAAAGCGAGATTTGGAGAAAGGAACTCTCATTGGCTGTGTATAGGAATGCGTGTGGTTACAAATCGCTGCAACCAAATCTAGTATACAGGAGGGGAGGCATGTGTGCATCCATCGGCCTCCCCTGGACTCCTCTCCCAAAGAGCCGCGAGTGGCGATGGGAACGGAGGAGACACACAGGTCTGCAGACGCCGGGCTTCCAGTGCCACCAGGAGGGGGAACTAACACTGGGTCTGGGTGTACACAACGCGTGGAGTCCATTAAAAAGGATGAGACAGACTTTACCAATGAACTTGGAAGGATTACGGTGTCTATTAATTATTGATTATGTATTGATTATAAGGAATATATAAGGAAAAGCAAGATATAGGGAAATGAATATAAATGTATTTCTATAAAATAAGGATTTGAAAAATATATATGCCAGAATATGTGCTGGTTATTGCGCAGGCATGTGGAGCAGTAGGAACCCTCAGAAGGACTGCACGGGGAGTGGACGAGGGGGCGGGGAGAGGGGGTGCGTGAGCACGAAGGTTCCACCTGCACCCACTGGTGGGATGTTGGGGTTTGTCATTACTGAGCGCAGCACTGCAGGGAAGCTACTTTCTCCTGTAGTTCCTTTGAGTTTTATCAGGTTATATTATGATAAAATAAAAGAATAAATTATTTTGGTTGATCAAGGGATATGAATCAAATTGAACCCAAAGTAAGTAGACAGAAGAAAAATAATAAAGAGCTAAAATAAAATTTAAAAATAGACTAACAATAGAAAAAAAAACAATGGTTTTCTGAACAGTTAATAAAATAATAAATTTTGGAAAAAATGCACATTTCCAGAATCAGGAATAAAAGAGAAATCACAATAAATCTTACAGATATCATAAAGATAACAGGGAAATATTATGAACTACTTTATGACAATGTTTTAACAATTTATGCAAAAATTAGGAATTTTGTGAAATATACAAACTATCAACTGAAAAAAGAAATTTAAAAATGCAGAGAGGTGCAAAAAAAATTAAAGGAAATTGAGTTAGTAATATGAAACTTCCTGTAAAATTCCGTTTTCTAAAATACCGCTAATGTGGGAAGGAGTTGGAGGAACTGTATGCTGTGAGAAGTGCAAAGGCCGTGGCAGGGCTCAGCGGGTGAGCGCGTTCTTCCTCTGCTCCAATGTTGTGCGTTAGATCCCTGCTCAGGACACATGCAAGAGTCAAACAATGGCCCTCGCTGGTTTGGCTCAGTGGATAGAGCATCGGCCTTCGGATTGAAGGTTCGATTCAGGTCAAGGGCACATTCCCTGGGATGCGGGCTCGATCCCCAGTGTGGGGTGTTCATGAGGCAGCCGATTGTGATTCTCTCTCATCATTGATGTTTCTCCCTCTCCCTTCCTCTCTGAAATCTATAAATATATTTAAAAAAAAGACTCAACCAGTGAATGCATCAATAAGTGGATCAACAAATCGATGTTTCTCTCTCCCTCCTTTTCTTTCTAAAATCAATAAATAAAAAATTTTAAAACAAGAAGTGCAAGTTGACACAAACTTTCTGGAGGAAAATTTAACAATGAAGGTTGATTTTTACAACTTGCCTGACCTTTGGCAGAGACTACATGTCTCCTGGATCTGACTGGCGTGGGCACTCTGCAGGCTGCTTAGCACACTGACCTAGACCTGGGCACGTGCGAGCATCCAGAATGCCCGCCCACAGTGGCTGCTCCCTGTCACACAGACTGGAGAGAATCAGAGCAAACAACAGAAATTAATATTAAAACAATACCGCTACATAAATTAGGTTACTATGTTGCCCACCTGAAACTAATATAGTGTTGTATGTCAACTAAAATTTTTAAAAATTTTAAAGCAAAAATTAGAAATACCAAAATGAAAATTAAAAATTAGGTTACATCAAACAATGGATGGGTCAGCGGACATCAATTATGATGATATGGGTCTGTATGTGCTGAATTGGAAATATATTCAAAATATAAGAAACAGGTTATAAAATAATATGCCCGGCATAAATGTTTCATGTCCTTTGAGAGTGCCTTTGTGTGTATTCATAACAAAAAAAAATCTGGAAGGATTTTTAAATGAGTATTAATATAAGGTAAGAGCCGAGTGATTTTCCTTTTTCCTTAAAGTTGCCTCTGCTCGCTGAGCTTTTTCATAACGACCACTCACTAGTTGTTAATCCACCACTTTAGTTGCCGATTTAAAGGCATGTGTGAATGTGCTTGAGCCCTCCTGTGGGCACTGTGGTGTGAAGGTACTGGCGTTGGCAGAAGCACCCAGCCCGTGACCACGCTGATCAAACACCTGGTGATTCACTCGGGAACCCTGGCCACCCCACATTCTGATCTCACTCAGCTGGCTGGTCGCCTGATTAATGAGCTGTGATGTCATAGCTGGTGGGGAGGCATACTTAAGCAGGCAGGGGCATAGGCGCCCTGGAAGTCAATGCAAAGAGAAGGAGGAGCGTCGCAGGAGCACAGAAGAAAGGAGAATGTGTAGGCGTAACGATTTTTCATGAAAGCATTCCAGAATGTCCCAGTGCACGTTATGACAGGTGTTTCGTTGGTTGTTAACGTTGTTTATGATCTAAATTTGGGAATAAAGTGAAGCAGGTGCCAGACAGGATATTTATTGGGATTCCTATAAAATGCGATTTTTTTCCTCCCTGAAAAAGAGAACCACCTAAAAGTGATATGGTTTATGTTTAGAATCCATCCGGGAATTTTGTGTTAAAAAGTAAATAGGCATTTGTAGAGTCGGCATGACATAGTCAGAGAAATGTGTTGGATTTTATCATTTTTAAACTTGGATCCTTGAATGAGATCAGTAGCTGTTAAAATAATTAGATTCTCTGATTGGATCTTGGGGGCAAAAGAGCTGCTGGTGGAACAAGCCTTGGGCAAATGGGTGAGTCGAGGGCAGGCGGTGGAGTGGAGGGCATGGCTGGGGAGTGCAGGTCCTGTGGAGAGATGGACCCTGGCCAGGGCCTGCCCACTCCAGCGCACAAATGACTGGCTTGGGACCCAATTTGCTTTCCCATTAAGAACTACACCAGCCGAAAATGAAGACCCAGCAACAGGCTTAAGTTGAATCAGTCCCACATCTATACATATCAGGAAGGTTATCCTTTAAACTAATGGGAATTAGCCCTGGCCAGTGTTGCTAGCAAAGTGGTTAGAGCATCAGCCCAACAAGGGCACGTAACTGGGTTGTAAGTTTGATGCCCGCCCTGGTTAGGGCACATGAGGGAGGCAACTAATTGATATGTCTCTCACACCAATGCTTCCCCCTCCCTCCCTCTCTCCCTCCCTCTCTATCCCCCTCCTGCCCTCAGCCCCTCCCTTCCCCTCTCTCTAAAAGTCAATGGAAAAATTATCCTCCAGTCAGGTGGGTGAGGATTAACAACAACAAATACCGGGAATTCGTGCCACTTCCTTTCTGTTGGCCCAGATACTGCCTTCCCAGGTGCCTACGCCACCTGAAGGAGGAAGAGTGCCTCCCAAGCCCACCGACCTTCACCCTGACCTTACAGGACATGCTAGTCTATAGGCAACACCCGGCAGTCTACATACGTGGTTGACCACGCAACCCACATACAAACTCAGACACAGGTTTTGGCTCAGCCCAAACCAACATGTCCCGGGCAGAGAAAGTTTGAGAACTCAGACCCCTGGGTAAAGCTTCCCCTCGAGTGACACAGTCATCTCTGTGGGAGGCATGTGAGTCCCCCACCTTCCCTTGGAGTGTGCTGACCAGCCCTCTGACCACAGTTCAGTAAGTCACCCTATAGGGAGAAAGTGTACTCTCCATGTAGACGTTTCTAGAACTCTCAGGCCTCCACTGCTGTTCTGCATTGTAAATCAACTTGAGGCCCGGTGCACGAAATTTGTCCCTCAGCCCAACCTGCACCCTGGAACCCTTCGAGGGATGTCCAACTGCCCGTTTAGGCCCAATCCTGGTGGGATTGGGCCTAAACGGGCAGTCGGCCATTCCTCTCACAATCCAGGACTGCTGGCTCCCAACTGCTCGCCTGCCTGCCTGCCTGATTACCCCTAACTGCTTCTGACTGCGAGCCTGATCACCCCCTAACCACTCCCCTGTGAGCCTGATCGATGCCTAATTGCTCCCCTGCCAGCCCGATTGCCTCTAACTGCCCTCTCCTGCCGCCCTGGTCACCCTTAACTGTCCTCCCCTGCAGGCCTGGTTGCCCCCAACTGCCCTCTGCTGCAGGCCTGGTCCCCCTCTACTGCCCTCCCCTTCAGGGCTGGTCCCCCCCAACTGCCCTCCCCTGCCGGCCTGGTCGCCCCTAACTGCCCTCCCCTGCTGGCCCGGTCATCCCTAACTGCTATCCCCTGCTGGCCTGGTTGCCCCAACTGCCCTCTCCTGCAGGCCTGGTCATCCCCAACTGCCCTCCCCTGCAGGCCTGAGTCCCCCCCAACTGCCCTCCCCTGCAGGTCTGGTCATCCCCAACTGCCCTCCCCTGCAGGCCTGGGTCCCCCCCAACTTCCCTCCCCTGTAGGCCTGGTCCCCCCAACTGCCCTCCCCTGCAGGCCTGGGTCCCCCCCAACTTCCCTCCCCTGTAGGCCTGGTCCCTCCCAACTGCCCTCCCCTGCTGGCCTGATGGCCCACAACTGCCCTCCCCTGCTGGCCATCTTGTGGCAGTCATCCTGTTTTCATTTGGGGGTGGCCATCTTTGACCACATGGGGGCAGCTATATTGTGTGTTGGAGTGATGGTCAATTTATATATTACCTCTTTATTATATAGGATAAGCAGCACTCTGGTTTTATGCATTCATATCACACATTTATTTAGGGTAAATTTTTTCCTGAGACTTTCAAAATTCTAAGGTCAGATTCTGAACCCCAAGAAACCATAATGCCATCCCACAAGATGTCTTGGGAGACAGCCACCTGGACTTTGCCTGGCCTTCCCCTCAACACTGCCAGGCTGAGTGTCTATAGTTCCCCTACCCATGGTGTGAACATGCTGTGTGTCTACAGCTCTTCTGCCCATGGTGTGAACATGCTGTCTATAGCTCTCCTACCCGTGGTGTGAACATGCTGTGTGTCTATTGCTCCCCTACCCATGGTGTGAACATGCTGCGTATCTATAGCTCCCCTGTCCATGGTGTGAACATGCTGCATGTCTATAGCTCTTCTGCCCATGGTGTGAACATGCTGCATGTCTATAGCTCTTCTGCCCATGGTGTGAACATGCTGAGTGTCTATAGCTCCCCTGCCCATGGTGTGAACATGCTGCATGTCTATAGCTTTTCTGCCCATGGTGTGAACATGCTGCGTGTCTATTGCTCCTCTGCCCATGGTGTGAACATGCTGCATGTCTATAGCTCCCCTACCCGTGGTGTGAACATGCTGCATGTCTATTGCTCCTCTGTCTGTGGTGTGAACATGCTGCATGTCTATAGCTCTTCTGCCCGTGGTGTGAACATGCTGAGTGTCTATAGCTCCCCTACCCATGGTGTGAACATGCTGAGTGTCTATAGCTCTCCTGTCCATGGTGTGAACATGCTGAGTGTCTATAGCTCCCCTGCCCATGGTGTGAACATTCTGCATGTCTATAGCTCCCCTCTCCGTGGTGTGAACATGCTGCATGTCTATAGCTCTTCTGCCCATGGTGTGAACATGCTGAGTGTCTATAGCTCTCTGGGATGAATCTACACTCCCTTTTGGGCAGGGAAGGTCTTATCATCTGGCCCCACCCAGCTCCCCAGCCTTATGCCCCTTCTTACACTATACTTTCCAGTTATTCTCAGCTACTTGCACTCCACTGTGTGTGTGTGTGTGTGTGTGTGTGTGTGTGTGTGTGTGTGTACATGTGCTCACTCAGTTTGCACGTTTTGGTGACTTCCTTCCTCTCTATAGTAGCCACCCTTCTCCCCCAGGCCACTGGGAAGCCCTCCTCAGAATCTATCCTCTACAACAATTATTTTATTAAGACATTTGGCTAGTCTGCCTTTCCATACACGGTGGGCTCTCAGGAATGAGAGACTCCCTAATTTAACTTTGGGTCCCCAGGATTTATGACCTACTAAGTGCACTCCTATAGGCATTTATCAAATATTGGATGAAGAGGTAGAGGAAGATTTACCTGTTTCAGAGGAAATATCAATGTAGTGGATCTCCTGGGATTTCTCTCAGAACTAGGAATCTCATGGGAAAGAAGGTGAGGTGAGGTCCAGAGAACTTTGTACTGGGGGTGAGTGGGAGGGGAAGGGGCGAGGCTGCCTGGGGACCCCCAGACTCTCTCAGGAGGCAGATGTGTGAGGGGAGAAGGGGAAAGGAGAGCTGGGAAGGACTAACTCCAGGGAAGGAAGAGAGATGATGAGTGCAGACATAGGAAGGAAGAGAAAATATCAGTTGTCATCCAGACCAGTGTTCCGGGGCCCCAGTCTGAAACGGCCTGGACCTTCTTCTGACAATCTCTCTAAATAAGGTAAAGGATGATGTTACATCCAATTTATAATATGACTAGAGGCCCAGTGCATGAAATTCGTGCACGGGTAGGGTCCCTAGGCCTGGCCGGCAATCGGGGCCAATCTGTGGAGTGACCAGCAGGTCGATCAGGGGGACCCCCCACTGACACATGCTTTGGCCAGCCTGGCGCCGCCCACTTGTGCCCAGTTGCCTCCTTCTGTGGGAGGCAACTGGCAGGGCAATTGGGGGGCAGCCTCGGCCCACTCGCTAGCGGCCCCACCCTCCCCCAGATCACCCCGCCACTGCCTGCCTCCTTGGCTGGCCTGGGGCCTGCAGGCTGGGGGCAGCTCCTGGGTTGAGCATCTGCCCCCTGGTGGTCAGTGTGCATCATAGCAACCAGTCATTCCACCATTTGGTCTATTTGCATATTAGGCTTTTATTATATAGGATGAGTTTTCCAAATGTGAAGAACTATTTCATGTTCCACAGGGCAGATTCGGTCAGCAGACACTCGCCTTCACTAGCCTGTCCCCCAGATTGCAAGGGACCATGGACACCTCATCTTATGGCCCCATTTTTCTAAGTGAATCCTGAACTGAGGGATAATTTAGACAATAAATCTGTTTCAATTACTGTCCATTCGAAGACAGGAAAACATTAAAGCCAAGCAAGCCCGTGGGGATACTGAGCTGGCCTACCAGGTGGGAACTCGTGCAGTGCACCCCAGGCAACGCCACCCACCCTCACCCGGGCTCCTGCTATGGAAAGAGCACTTTCCATCCAATGGCATGTTTCTCTTGGGGCTGAGACTAAAGAAGTCGGGTGGTCCACTTTCCTAACACACAGTCAGACCCACACAGACTGGAGGGACCGAGGGAGACCCAGCCCTCGATAGGCCTCCCCACTCAGTCCCTCTCCCGGCTGCCTTGACCTTTCTTGGCTCATGAGCTCCTCCTACAGTCCAGGTGGAAGCAGAGTCCAAGTTCAAATCTTTCAGAGAATCTGATTGGCTGAGCCCAAGTCAGTGTCTGCACTGGTCCAATGCACTGGGCCACGGTGATCAGGCCACACCAAATGAGCCCCTACAGTATTCAGGAAGAAAATGCATTGGAGCTAGTGACCTCTGCTAAGATCTACCATAAGATTAGAGACTTATTTCTCTTACTTCACTGCAGTCATGAGCTCATATGTGTCTGCCATTCTTTCTGCTCAGTGAGGATAGGGAAGAGACTGCCAGTCCCAGCCCTTGGATTTAATCAAAGTAAATAATTAAATTGCAATGATTTCTTCTTCTTCATTCACATTCATAATAGTCATCGGAGATTCATCATGAATTTAGTAATTCCAAGAGGCTTTCAAGATGATTGATCCAAACCAGAAAGAAGAAATTGGCGAGTTTGATCAAAACAGACGCGTTTGCCCTAGAAAATTGCATTATCCACTCCTCAGGGCTGTGGAGAGTGGACATGCACATCCCCCCAAAATTATGCTTCATTCTCTATATCTGATTCTTTTCTCCTTCTCTTCCATTATTTTCACCCCAGCAGGCTCACTCACCATAAGTCCTCTAAGCCCCACAGACACCCCACTGATTAAACTCATTACCTCAAGGGATAAGGGAAGCAGAAAATGGGTGTGGATTTCAGAATGGTTGGGATAAAATGATAATATCTGAACCGCAAATAGCCACTAAGAGAAGCCAAGAAAGATTTAACTTTTAAAGATGCGAATTTGGGATTTGGATTATTGTAAATAAATGTGTGTGCTTTACCCCTGCTAATGTGTCTTTGTCAGACCCAGCACAGACCCTAGGAGGGTCCAGGAAAAAAGTTTTGTCCTCCATGGAAGAAAGGAACAGGGGGATGGGGGAGGAGAGAGACTCACGTCAGTAAATAATAGCTACAACATTTTGATGTCACCTGAGTGTTGGGGCCCATTTCTCCCAATTTAATCTTCCCTGACCCTCCAGACGGACAGATCCTCTCGGCCCAGACGGCAGGACAGCTGTGGTGTTACACATGGTCCCAGCAAAGCCACTTGACTGCCTCTGAGGGGCTCTCTACTGAGCTGGGACAAAACTCAAGATTGGCACAGTTCTCTTCAGGCCCACCTTCCCCTTTAACCATCGGAGCCAGTTCCTCACTGACTTGATTTCCTTCTTAATGTTCAGACCTGCTCATTGTCCCAGAAACACATCCAGAAATGTCATACCTCTGGCTTTCCTGTTGCTGCTTCCTCTTTTCCCAAATCTAAACACCTCACCTGTTTAAGCCCGCAAAGCCCCAGCCTCCACCTTTCTCATCAGCATCGCCTGTGGCAGGAAGAAACTGGGCATTGAATTGAGGACAGGGATTTCAAGCCTTAGCCTTCTCCGCGGCCACCGGGAGCCAGCCCTCGGCTTCCCTGTCCGTGCTGTCAGCCCCAGAGAAGGGGCTCCCAGGAACTCACTGCTCCAGTGAAGGCTCACCACGACTGTGGCCCCCAGGGTGTGGGAACTTTCTATCTTTATGGTCCCAATTCCTGGCACACAAATATCAGCTAGTCCGACACCAGCCATTACGGAAGGATTCGATTACTTCCACCAGCGCTTTCAGGAGAACTCATGTCAGTAAATAATAGCTACAACATTTTGAGCATCACCTGAGTGTTGGGCCCATTTCTCACAATTTAATCCTCGCAAGAACCCTCTGAGGCACAGATGAGAATGGTGAATAAATAGAGAGTAAGTAATTTGCCCGAGTTTAAAAAGCCGGTAAATGATGGAAATGGTGTTCAAATCAGATCTTTCTCTGGATTTGGATATCAGTTAAAAACTAATGAGCTTTACTGCTTACCTCTCAATTAATCAGAACATTCCTTTACACATGAACCCCAGTCCCAGAGTCCACAGACCAGAGAGGAACTGAGCTGAAAGCAGAAGCCACAGCTCCGAACCCGAGCGCCAATACGGCGCCACTGCCTTTCCAACTGACATCAGCTTGGGCCACTGGCTGGGCCTCGGGGTCAGGGGCAGGTTTTTGCATCTCGCCATAGTTTCATCACCTGCAAAATGACAACAGAGACAGAAGGCATTTAAGACTCATGACATTTGCACATTCGTTGGCAAACATTACCTAAAACTTCCCTTAAAAAATGGCCCTTCCCTAACCCGTTTGGCTCACCCATTTTCTGCTTCCCTTATCCCTTGAGGTAATGAGTTTAATCAGTGGGGTGTCTGTGGGGCTTAGAGGACTTATGGTGAGTGAGCCTGCTGGGGTGAAAATAATGGAAGAGAAGGAGAAAAGAATCAGCCCTGAGGAGTGGATAGAGCGTCGGTCTGCGGACTGAAGGGTCCCAGGTTCGATTCCAGTCCAGGGCATGTACCTTGGTTGCGGGCACATCCCCAGTGGTGGGTGTGCAGGAGGCAGCTGATCGATGTTTCCCTCTCATCGATGTTTCTAACTCTCTATCCCTCTCCCTTCCTCTCTGTAGAAATCAGTAAAATATATATATATATTTTTTTAAGTAGCCCTTCTTAAGGAAAGGTGGTTTAATGGAAGCTAGAAACAAGAATCACAAATAGAATTCTGACACATCAGTGTCCGCTGCATGTACCTTTGTTGCCATTAAATCAGATCACATTTTACATCGTAACCCAGACTGTGATGAGAGCTGCCCGGTGACCTAGCCCGGATTCCAGGGCCAGGAGCGGGGCCCTGCCTCCCGCCCCTCCCGCCCCTCCGCTCCTTCTGCAGCAGCCTCCACCCGCCCGAAGATGCCCCCGCCACAGGTGTTGACTAATGGCCTGACTGCGGCTGGCTCAGGTGAATCAAACACACGGGCGCTGATGCTGGGCAGTGCAGACCAGTCTCAGCTCAGGGACGGGAGGGGACAGTGAGGCCCCACCCGGAAGACATTGCTCTTTGTGAGGAAACTTGGAAACACTTTGCCTCGGGCCAGCACCCCACACCCCGGTGGGTCAGCCGTGGGTCCTAGGACAGTGGTGAAGCAGAAACGGGGGGGGGGGGGGGAGGGGGCGGGCCACCAGCGGGCCCTACTTCCCCAAGTTTTAAATCAAGTGCTTTGCAAATGTAGCTTCAAGACCATGTCCCCAAGTCGACCCTGCCAGGGGCTGTCCCCACCCCTTCCTCCCACACCCTCTGTACCTCCCCCAGCCTCCCTGCTCCCTGTGAGGGGCTTCCTCACTCACCAGGCAACCCTCCTCCCCACAGGCTGCAGCTCTAGTGCCCACAGCGTCCAGCAGTGACCTCAGCACCCTGGCATCAGGGTGGGGGAACGGTGAAGGGATGAGAAGTACAAATCGCCAGTCATAGACACAGCCCTGCAGATGCGACGTACAGCACAGAAATACAGTCACGAGTATGGTGCCAGGTGGTGCCAGACCAATGGGGGATCGCTCTGTAAAGTATATAAATATCTACCACTGTTATACTAGTACACCTCCACTAACATTTGCATGTCAACTGTTATTGAAAAACTAAAAAATAAAATAAAAAATGTTTAAAGAATTTCCACATTACCAAAAAAGTCACCACCAAAGGACCACAAATTGTTCATTTTAAAAACTCTGTTTAAAAATAACCCACTCACCAAAAAAACAACACATGGTTTTAAATTTATAGAATCAAAAAAATTAAACTTTATTTTAAAGCATAAATTAAAAATTCCTTTTCACCCTTAAATATAAAACATTCTTTTTGGCCATGCTTTTTTATCTTACTGGCACTTCTTGAAAATTAATTTTAAAATGCTCAGAGACCCAAAACAATCTGTGCTAGAAAAGCCAGAATGGGACACATGGCCGTGGGCACCCAGAGCCCTGGAATTGGGGTGGAAACCATGAGTGAACCCCACGCGGGCAGAGCATGGTCTCTTCCCCAGAATTAATACTGCGGGGCCGCGAGCAGATTAATCAAGACGAGCATCACTAACACTTCAAGTGCTAATAAACACTGCCCGCCGTGGTGTGCAGAGCAGTTTATCACGCTGGGCCGTGGGGAGATTTATGGGAAATTCATAGCGGAGCCGCGGATGAGGTAATGCTGCACTTAGCAGATGAGCCCGTGAGGACAGACGGAGAGCACACTTCCCGGGACTGCGGCGGCACTGCTCTTTCCTTAAGAATAAAAACAGGAGCCCTGGCTGGTTTGGCCCAGTGGATAGAGCGTGGGCCTGCGGACTGAAGGGTCCCAGGTTCCATTCTGACCAAGGGCACATGCCCAGGTTGCGGGTTCGATCCCCAGTAGGGGACATGCAGGAGGCGGCTGATCAATGATTCTCTCATCATTGATGTTTCTATCTCCCTCTCCCTCTCCTTCCTCTCTGAAATCAATAAAGATATATTTTTTAAAAGGAATAAAAACAGGAGTCCCTCGTGTCACTTCCCAGTAGCGAGGCGAATGACTACAAAAAGCAGAGCGTCCTCTCTTTCTCACCTGAGGATCAACTTTTCCTGGAAATTTTTCAAAAGTTCTGTAAAGTATCTTTGCGGATCACATAGGCCTTGCTCTCAGTCGAGCCGCTGGGTGAGTAGGTCCCCGAGGAGACAAGCTAATGGGGATGTGATGATCCACCAACGGTAGCCCCGGCCTTAGGTCACGTTTCTGAACTTTGCCCTTTGACAGGTTATTAATTAAAAGCGTCAAGGGGGCCCGGCTGGTGTGGCTCAGTGGTTGAAGGAGGTCATGGTTCAATTCCCAGTCAGGGCACATGCCCAGGTTGCCGGTTTGATCCCCAGTGGGGGCGTGCAGGAGGAGCCAATCCATGATTCTCTCTCATCATGGATGTTTCTCTCTCTCTCCCTTCCTCTCTGAAATCAATGAAAATATATTTAAAAATAAATAAATAAATAATAAAAATGTAAAAAAGGCCCTCTCACATTTTCTCAATAAAGTTTGTCACACCAAACTGGTACATAACACTATTCTTAACAGATACGGTGATGGATGCTCAAACATAAGGAAGGAATTTCCTGGGGGGTGGGGGCTGGTATTTATAATGCTTTCTGGACCAAGTACATTGTGAATGGTTTTTAAAATCAGAAATGTTTGATGAATAACGAGGGAAAGAGCCTCGTTCCCAAGGGCTGTTAGAGGAGAGGCCGACAGGCAGGACTGCGGCTCCCGGGCCACCAGCAGCCGCTGACAGGAACCGAGCCTTCGGCCGCGCCTCCCGAGGCCAGCTGACCTGGAAGCGGCAGAGGCGCCGGGTCTCTGTCACAGGTCAGTTTAACTCGGGGATCGCACACCCAAGCTGAGGAACAGCGGGGCATCTGCACCTCTAAAAGCTGCCAGAGGACAGGGCTGGCGCCGGTGATGTCACTTCTCTCCATGAGCACGCCCTGCCTCCGTGTGACAGAGCTCACCCGCCACAGGAAGGCCCTGCCTCCGTGTGACAGAGCTCACCCGCCACAGGAAGGCCCTCGTGTGACAGAGCTCACCCGCCACAGGAAGGCCCTGCCTCCGTGTGACAGAGCTCACCCGCCACAGGAAGGCCCTGCCTCCGTGTGACAGAGCTCACCCGCCACAGGAAGGCCCTGCCTCCGTGTGACAGAGCTCACCCGCCACAGGAAGGCCCTGCCTCCGTGTGACAGAGCTCACCCGCCACAGGAAGGCCCTCGTGTGACAGAGCTCACCCGCCACAGGAAGGCCCTGCCCTCGTGTGACAGAGCTCACCCGCCACAGGAAGGCCCTGCCTCCGTGTGACAGAGCTCACCCGCCACGGGAAGGCCCTGCCTCCGTGTGACAGAGCTCACCCGCCACGGGAAGGCCCTGCCTCTGTGTGACAGAGCTCACCCGCCACGGGAAGGCCCTCGTGTGACAGAGCTCACCCGCCACGGGAAGGCCCTGCCTCCGTGTGACAGAGCTCACCCGCCACGGGAAGGCCCTCGTGTGACAGAGCTCACCCGCCACGGGAAGGCCCTCGTGTGACAGAGCTCACCCGCCACAGGAAGGCCCTGCCTCCGTGTGACAGAGCTCACCCGCCACAGGAAGGCCCTGCCTCCGTGTGACAGAGCTCACCCGCCACGGGAAGGCCCTGCCTCCGTGTGACAGAGCTCACCCGCCACGGGAAGGCCCTGCCTCCGTGTGACAGAGCTCACCCGCCACAGGAAGGCCCTGCCTCCGTGTGACAGAGCTCACCCGCCACAGGAAGGCCCTGCCTCCGTGTGACAGAGCTCACCCGCCACGGGAAGGCCCTGCCTCCGTGTGACAGAGCTCACCCGCCACGGGAAGGCCCTGCCTCCGTGTGACAGAGCTCACCCGCCACGGGAAGGCCCTGCCTCCGTGTGACAGAGCTCACCCGCCACAGGAAGGCCCTGCCTCCGTGTGACAGAGCTCACCCGCCACAGGAAGGCCCTGCCTCCGTGTGACAGAGCTCACCCGCCACGGGAAGGCCCTCGTGTGACAGAGCTCACCCGCCACGGGAAGGCCCTCGTGTGACAGAGCTCACCCGCCACAGGAAGGCCCTGCCTCCGTGTGACAGAGCTCACCCGCCACAGGAAGGCCCTCGTGTGACAGAGCTCACCCGCCACAGGAAGGCCCTCGTGTGACAGAGCTCACCCGCCACAGGAAGGCCCTGCCTCCGTGTGACAGAGCTCACCCGCCACAGGAAGGCCCTGCCTCCGTGTGACAGAGCTCACCCGCCACAGGAAGGCCCTGCCTCCGTGTGACAGAGCTCACCCGCCACAGGAAGGCCCTGCCTCCGTGTGACAGAGCTCACCCGCCACAGGAAGGCCCTGCCTCCGTGTGACAGAGCTCACCCGCCACAGGAAGGCCCTGCCTCCGTGTGACAGAGCTCACCCGCCACGGGAAGGCCCTCGTGTGACAGAGCTCACCCGCCACGGGAAGGCCCTCGTGTGACAGAGCTCACCCGCCACAGGAAGGCCCTGCCTCCGTGTGACAGAGCTCACCCGCCACAGGAAGGCCCTCGTGTGACAGAGCTCACCCGCCACGGGAAGGCCCTCGTGTGACAGAGCTCACCCGCCACAGGAAGGCCCTGCCTCCGTGTGACAGAGCTCACCCGCCACAGGAAGGCCCTCGTGTGACAGAGCTCACCCGCCACAGGAAGGCCCTGCCTCCGTGTGACAGAGCTCACCCGCCACAGGAAGGCCCTCGTGTGACAGAGCTCACCCGCCACAGGAAGGCCCTCGTGTGACAGAGCTCACCCGCCACAGGAAGGCCCTCGTGTGACAGAGCTCACCCGCCACGGGAAGGCGCCAGGTCGCCTGGGAAAGATTTGCTCAGGGCGTTCCCCTGGGGTCCCCTGTCCTGGCGCTGCTCTGAGCCCAGACTGGTTGTCTGGGGAGGATGGGTCCCGGCAGAGATGGGGCTCCACACGCCTCCTTCATGAGCAAACGATGGCGAGGTCACCATGAAAGGAGGGGAGGCTGTCCCTGAGTCTCTTAAAAGTGAGGAAGCGCTGCAGCACCCAGCACCCAGCACCCAGCACCCAGCACCCAGCCGAAGTCTCAGGCCAACAGGGCTCACTCCCTCTGAGACCCGTTGGCGGAGGGTGTAGGGCAAGGCCGCACCCGGTCCTCCCAGAGGCCCAACCGAACCGGGCTGTCGCTCCGCGGCTGCCGCACCTCAGGATGCGGCGGGCGGCTCCACTCGCCGGAAGCGCGGGGCTGCGGGGCTCAGGGTCCGCCCGCCCCGACTCGGGGGCTGGTCTCCAGCCCGCTGCCTCCGCCTTCCCACGGGGCGCTGCCGCCGCCTTCCCACCGCCTTCCCACGGGGCGCTGCCCTCCGCCTTCCCACGGGGCGCTCCCTCCGCCTTCCCACGGGGGGCGCTCCCCCTCCGCCTTCCCACGGGGCGCTCCCTCCGCCTTCCCACGGGGCGCTGCCTCCGCCTTCCCACGGGGCGCTGCCTCCGCCTTCCCACGGGGCGCTGCCTCCGCCTTCCCACGGGGCGCTCCCTCCGCCTTCCCACGGGGCGCTCGCCTTCCCACGGGGCGCTGCCTCCGCCTTCCCACGGGGCGCTGCCTCCGCCTTCCCACGGGGCGCTGCCTCCGCCTTCCCACGGGGCGCTGCCTCCGCCTTCCCACGGGGCGCTGCCTCCGCCTTCCCACGGGGCGCCTGCACGCCCAGGGTGAGGGCCCAGCTGCACCGCGGCCGAGCGCGTCGTTGGGGCACAGCCGGTGGCCAGGGCGGCCGAGCGCGTCGTTGGGGCACAGCCGGTGGCCAGGGCGGCCTCGCGTGGAGCCCCCAGGAAAGGTGGGTCACGTGGCAGCAAGCCCCGGACGCACGGCCAGCGCCACGTGAGGGCCGGGGAGCAGCGGCGGGCGGGGCGCCGGCAGCCTCGGCCTCGCGGAGGCCTCGGAAGGCGGCGATTCTGACGCGGACGGGCCGGCGCTGCGCTGGCTGTCCGGTCTGTGTGTCCGTCCGCCCGCCCGTCCGTCCAGGTGGCGTCCGGGGTCCTTGCCTCGGGCTCCATGGGGCGGTCTGGAGCCACACCAGCTGCGAGGACACGGGAAACACAGGCAGAACCCTCTCGCCTCCTGTCGGTCTGAGGCAGGAAGCGCCCAGGCCCTGGCGGGGTGCTGCCCAGAGTTTGGGGGCGGCGAGGCCCGCCCCCGCGCCAGGCGAGGGCTGCCCGGCCGCCTCCACGGCGCCGCGGCTCGCTGGACCGGCTCTCCGAAGCGGGGGAAGCTGTCCCGGAGCGGCCCGGCCAAGGGCTGGCCCAGCTCCCTCGGCAAGGCGAAGCCTACGATGGCGGCACCCGCTCAGGCCGCTGACTCGCACGACGTGGGCGGGGCAGCTCGGGATTTGCTCGCCGGACGCCCCTCCGCCCCCGAGGCACCGCGGCCAGGCCCAGACCCCGCCCCTCAGGGCAGCGCCGGGACGGGAGGGGCGGGGGGCAGACGGCGGTCCCCGGGCGGTGCGGCCAGGAGCCGGGGGACAGCCGCCACAGGGGCCGGCCCGGGACCGAGAGGGCAGCGCCCCAGGACCCGCCCTGCTCCCCGGCCCGCGGGTCCGGGAGCGAACGCAGCCCGGCCGGCGCGGGCCCTGCAGGGCGCGAAGGCTCGAGGGATGGCGTGGGGGGACGCCCTGCCCGGTGCGGGACGGCAGGGAGGGCCCTGTCCGACCGTGAGGCCTGGAGTGCGTTCTCCGCCACGGCTGCACCTGGGGACGCCGCCTTCCCGCCGCCGGGGCGCCGCCTGGGCCTGGGCCCGGGCCCTGCACCTTCGGCCGCCAGAGGCTGAGGGGGCCCTGGGACTGGGGGGGGGGAGCGTGAGGGGCGGTGTGAGGGGGCCCTGGGACTCAGGAGGGGGGGGGGAGCGTGAGGGGCGGTGTGAGGGGGCCCTGGGACTCAGGAGGGGGGGGCATGAGGGGCGGTGTGAGGGGGCCCGGGACGGTGTGAGGGGCAGTGTGAGGGGGGATGTGAGGGGCGGTGTGAGGGGGCCCGGGACGGTGTGAGGGGCGGTGTGAGTGAGGGGGCCCGGGACGGTGTGAGGGGCAGTGTGAGGGGGGATGTGAGGGGCGGTGTGAGGGGGCCCGGGACGGTGTGAGGGGCAGTGTGAGGGGGGATGTGAGGGGCGGTGTGAGGGGGCCCGGGACGGTGTGAGTGGCGGTGTGAGGGGCAGTGTGAGGGGGGGATGTGAGGGGCGGTGTGAGGGGGCCCGGGACGGTGTGAGTGGCGGTGTGAGGGGCAGTGTGAGGGGGGGATGTGAGGGGCGGTGTGAGGGGGCCCTGGGACTCAGGAGGGGGGGGCATGAGGGGCGGTGTGAGGGACGGTGTGAGGGGCGGCGTGAGGGGGCCCGGGACGGTGTGAGGGGCGGTGTGAGTGAGGGGGCCCGGGACGGTGTGAGGGGCGGTGTGAGGGGCAGTGTGAGGGGGGGATGTGAGGGGCGGTGTGAGGGGGCCCGGGACGGTGTGAGGGGCGGCGTGAGGGGGCCCGGGACGGGTGTGAGGGGCGGTGTGAGGGGCGGCGTGAGGGATGGTGTGAGGGACGGTGTGAGTGAGGGGGCCCGAGACGGTGTGAGGGGCGGCATGAGGGGGCCCGGGACGGTGTGAGGGGCGACGTGAGGGGGCCCGGGACGGTGTGAGGGGCGGCGTGAGGGGGCCCGGGACGGTGTGAGGGACGGTGTGAGTGAGGGGGCCCGGGAAGGTGTGAGGGGCGGCGTGAGGGGGCCCGGGACGGTGTGAGGGACGGTGTGAGTGAGGGGGCCCGAGACGGTGTGAGGGGCAGTGTGAGGGGGGGATGTGAGGGGCGGTGTGAGGGGGCCCGGGACGGTGTGAGGGGCGGCGTGAGGGGGCCCGGGACGGTGTGAGGGACGGTGTGAGGGGCGGCGTGAGGGATGGTGTGAGGGACGGTGTGAGTGAGGGGGCCCGAGACGGTGTGAGGGGCAGTGTGAGGGGGGGATGTGAGGGGGCGGTGTGAGGGGGCCCGGGACGGTGTGAGGGGCGGCGTGAGGGGGCCCGGGACGGTGTGAGGGACGGTGTGAGGGGCGGCGTGAGGGATGGTGTGAGGGACGGTGTGAGTGAGGGGGCCCGAGACGGTGTGAGGGGCGGCATGAGGGGGCCCGGGACGGTGTGAGGGGCGACGTGAGGGGGCCCGGGACGGTGTGAGGGACGGCTGAGGGGGGCCGGGACAGCCTCAGGAGGCCGAGCCCCCACCTCAGTGCCGGGCTCCTAGCAACTCTGGACAAGCTCCTTCCCGCTGCGTCTCCCTGCTTTCTAGTGGAGACAATGAGGCCGAGTCACTTCCCTGGAGCACCAGGCAGGGCCCCGGGTGCGGTCCGCTTGCAAGGGCACCACTGATGACAGGCGAGCGCTGGGCACATCCAGGTAAACCCTCCGGCTGCCTCCCACTCCACAGAGCAGCACACAGCGCACACACACACACACACACACACACGCAGACACAGACATACCACACATACCACATACCACAGCACACATGGCACACACACACACAGACACACCACAGAGCAGCACATGGCACACACACACACACACACCACAGAGCAGCACATGGCACACACACACACAGACACAGACATAGCACACACCACACACCACAGAGCCACACATGGCACACATACACACAGATACAGACACACCACGGAGCGGCACATGGCACACACAGATACAGACACATCATGGAGCCGCGCACAGTACACACACACACACCACACACCATGGAGCCGCACAAGGCACACACAGACGCACACACACCATGGAGCCGCATACAGCACAGTACACACACACCCCACACACGCTGGGGTTGCATGACCTTTTATAGAATTTGATGTGATTCGGAAGCACAAGCCTAAATTTGTTTGGGTTTTTTATAAAGTGATCACTGGGGACTGTACCTCTTTAGATTAATGAGCTTTGTAAGGGGTTCAATGTGCACTCCCAGAGGATGGGTGTCTTCATCTTAGTTTCCCAAAGGAAATCAATCTAGAAACATGAACCAATGTCTTAATGGTTCGGTGTTTTTCAATGTGTTAAACATGGAACATAATGCAATTTGCGGATGTTATTTTCGCCTCCATTTCCTGAAGCAGGTTAAATGCTGTATGAAAATGTGCGTTGGTGTCAATGGCTCGCGTGCTCGCTGCCTGGCTGCGGGCATCCTGACGGCTTGAGGGCTGTCTGGCCGGCATGCGGGGGCTGGGGGTGAGCTCAGCAGCCACCAGCAGCCCCCTCCGACCCCCGCTCTCCTCCTCGGGATTCACAGCAGCGCCGCCGGGGGCTCCCTCAGAGGTGTAGGACTAACTTGATGCTTCGTAGACTTGCGATGTCTTACCAAGAGTCAGAAATAAAACAGAAGAGCTGTGGGTCCCAAAGATTTTCTTAAATAATATACACTGAGTGGCCAGATTATGATGATCTCTGAATGCATAATAATCTGGCCACTCAGTGTATATCCTATATAATAAAAGGCTAATATGCAAATTGTCCCCTTGACCAGGAGTTCGACCAGCAGGCAGGCCGGCCAACCGCCCATGTCCCCTCCCCCTGGCCAGGCTGGCCGAACCCCACCCATGCATGAATTCATGCACCGGGCCTCTAATACACACACACACACACACACACACACACACACACACACGCACACACACACACACAGAGTGGCCAGATTATTATGTGTTCAGAGATCATAATAATCTGGCCACTCAGTGTGTAGTTTTGGTGCTGAGTAATTTATTAACACAACTATTAATGCCTGAAATGTTTTTGTCAAGTTTTGCAAAAACGGCATAAATGTTTGAGATGCCATCCCCACAGGCGTACTGCCAGGAAAAAGCAGCCCATTACCTAGCTAGGGCTTTATGGAATATTTATAAGATCCAATTTAACACAGTTCCAGGCAGGCAGCCAACGTGAAGGTAGTTGCTTCACTTTTATCATTTGAGCTTTTTATGTAAGTCAACAAAACAGGGAAGGAAGAGGGTGTGAATAATTAGGTGCCCCAATAGCACTTTCTTGAGACTCTTTAATATGCTCCTGGGATCATTTCTTTAGCGACCCATTTCTTCCCAGAGGGTTCCTGAGACGTCTTCAGGATTTCATTTTGCTACAAATGTAGTTGGTCCTTGATGGATTTTCACTTCAATCAACACGGGAAGGGAAGCAGGGGGGCTGCATGCACTACCCACGGAGGAGAGAGGGGCCCAGCTGCACATGGAAGTACTAGGTGAGCAGACAGGTGATGCGTGTGGATGGAGCCGGGGCCCAGGGAGGAGGCAGGTCTTCCCGGTGGACGCCCAGCCTCACCCCCTCAGCAGGCTGCGGGAAGTGGCAGGTCCCTGAGCCACAGCTACACGTGACCGAGCAGGAGACATGCGAACACCAACAATTTCATCAGAATTCAAGTTTTCATTGGGAAAGTATAGGTTGAATTGTACGAACTACTTTTTCTTTAATATAGTCTCACTCACTCCAGGCCAGTTGAAGGGGTGTCCTTTACTTTAAGAAAAAGAGAAGAAAAAAAAAAAAAGCCCAGCTGGTGGGGTTGAGTGGTTGAGCATCAACCTATGAACAAGGAGGTCAGGGTTCAATTCCCGGTCAGGGTACATGCCCAGGTTGTGGGCTCCATCCCCAGTAAGGGGTGTGCAGGAGGCAGCTGATCAATGATTCTCTCTCAGCACTGATATTTCTCTCTCTCCCTTCCTCTCTGAAATGAATAAAAACGTATATATCTGTTAAAAACTATGCTTGAACACAGCTGAGCTCACAGAAAGAAAAGAAAACCCCAGAAGCTGAGAGTAAAAAGAGAAGCCAGAGGGGGATGTGCCCACTTTGGGACCCTGGACCCGGGGCTGGAGACCAGGCTGCCAGCCACCAGCTCCTAGACACACCACAAAGCCTGGGCAGGAGTGTGGACGGAAGCCTGGCAGGAACGCAAGCACAAAGGCCTCCTGAGGCTTCACATGCTTCACAACACGTGGCCTCCATGAATTTCTTGGGCCATTTTAATCTATAACTTTGGGTGTTTACCAGATAGGTAATTCTCAATTTTTCCTCTTCAAAATTGCCTTTGCTATCCTTGGCCTTTTTCATTTTCTCACAGACTCAGAATCAATCCATTTCCATAAAACGATGCAGGCTTTTTACTGGCATTGCACTGAATCTACCAGATGCATTTGGGAATAATGACATTTTTACAAAAATGTGGCTTCCAATTCATGGATGACACAGCAAGTGTCTCCATAGACGGGGTCTTCTTTCATTCGCTTTAGCAGCATCTCATAACGTACACACAGGGCGCTGGTCCATGCTCCTGTGGCTGTGGTTAGGTGTTTCATGTTTGTGATGTTACAGGTACTTTATTAAAACTTTATTTCTAATGGTCTAAAAACAGTGTTCAGAAATGCAATTACTACTAACTTGTGTCCTGCAACCTTAAAAACTGTTAATTCTAACAGTTTGCCTGCAGGATCTTTTGGGTTTCCAATGTACACTATTTGTGCAGTATCCGAATCCAATCTCTGAACTATTTTCTATTTGCTGAGTGATTTCCTCAGTAGCATTATGATTCTATTTTTAAAGAAATATGCAGGAATTACATTTCCAGTTTACTTTAACTAGGTAAGTAGATTAACATTAGAATTCTATCTGACCGCCCACCTCCAGCCCAGGCTGAGCCAGAAGTCCATCCAAACAGCACATTGTGCTCACCTCTGCCCTCCTGAAACGACCTGTGTATGCCCCCTGGGCTTCCTTTGGCTTGAAAACAAGAAAAGTCTTTTTTACATTTTGTATCCCCAATACCTCCTGGAAGATAGTAAACTCTCAATAAATAGTAGCTATGGAATCAAAAAGCCAGACTGAGGTATTTCAGGCCCTGGACAGCCGAGGGCTTCACTGTAGGACCTTCTATGCTCTGGTCCTGTCGCGGGAAGACCTGCGAGTCGGGAGGCAGATCGAGTTGAACTGTTGGGGCAGAACTGGGGGTAGGACTCCCACACTCGCTCTCCCTCTGGGTGCTGTTTCCATACAAAACTGAAAATTCGGGAGTGACTCTAGGTCGGCTGTCTGTGTGGAATGCACCTGTTTGGCACGCTGGCTGATATCATTGTTGATTTATGTGTCTCTTTCTAGCATCCGAGGCTTCAGAAGTGAAAGGGCCGTTGCAGCAGGCAAGAGTGTCCCCTGTTCTCATGTAAAACTAATTATAACCCGGCTCATGGCTCAAATCTACTGATCATGCAGTCAAGGTGGGCTGTTGTCAACTGAAGTGTGTCCCCCCAAAAAAAGAAAAACTTCTATTGCCAAAGCCCTAACCCCAAATATGAGCCTATTTGGAGACAGGGCCTTTAGAGAAGGAATAAAGGTCAAGTGAGGTCATAGGGTGGGACTGGTGTCCTCAGGAGAAGAGGGAGAGGCCGGGAGGCTCACAAAGACGACCATGGAGGACACAGTGAGAAGGCTGCCACCTACAAGTCAGAGGCCTCAGGAGAAGCCCTGCCTGCCGCACCTTGAGCTTGGGCTTATGGCCCCAGACTCTGAGAATTAAATCCCTGTTGCTTGGACCACACAGTCGGTGGTGTTTTGTATGACAGCCCAAGGACACTAACACACGGGTGCAGTCCACACCACAGGACACAGATCCCGCCTCTCTCCCCTTCCTCCTGGGCCCGCCCCTCCCTCCCGGCACCCAGGGAACCCCCAAGTATGGCTCCTCCCACTCCCACTTGACCGCTCCAGCAGCTCCTACATGGAGCCTTTTCCCACCCTCAACCCAAAACATACCAGTGCTGTGTATACAGCCTCAAATCACTTAAAAAGTTAGAATAAAACAACACAAGCTTTGGAGCTAGCCTAAAAATGAGAATAAAGAAAATACTAACGCTGCTGTTTTCTGTTTCAGGGATTGAGGGACCAAGCCTCCAGTTGTGGAAAGAAAGTGTCCCTCCAGGGCCAGTGCCGCTGGGCCTCCCCGTCTGGTCTGTGGCTACTGAGGCTGGTCAGGTGCCCACATCCATGCAGTTCAGAGGCTCCATCCTGGGAAGTGTCCAGGGCCAGAACAGGAGTAGGACCAGCCTTCTGCTCACATCCCATGGCTACACTCCGGTGACCACATCCGAGTGACAGGGCGCAGCGATGGCACCATGTGCCGGCGGGCTCTGCCCTGTCACTGGCCGGCGAGGCTGCGGACAGGGCCCTGCTCCGGGTGGTGACCTAGTGATCATGTGAGGTGATGAGATCACAGAGTCACGGGTGAGCAGCGACCCGTCTAATGCTCTTTTTATTTTTTTAATATATTTTTACTGATTTCAGAGAGGAAGGGAGAGGGAGAGAGAAAAACATCAATGATGAGAATTATTGATCGGCTGCTCTTGCACATCCCACACTGGGAATCGAGACTGCAACCCGGGCATGTCACCTGGAATCGAACCATGATCTCCTGGTTCATAGGTCGATGCTCAACTACTGAGCCACGCCAGCTGGGGCCGCGTCTGCACCGGCTGGACTCCGGATAGGGGGGAGGGGCAGTGTCTGCACTGGCTGGACTCCGGGACAAGGGGGAGGGGCAGCGTCTGCACTGGCTGGACTCCGGACAGGGGGGGAGGGGCAGCATCTGCACTGGCTGGACTCCGGGACAGCGGGGGAGGGACAGCGTCTGCACTGGCTGGACTCTGGGACAGGGGGGAGGGGCAGTGTCTGCACTGGATGGACTCCGGACACGGGGGGGAGGGGCAGTGTCTGCACTGGCTGGACTCTGGGACAGCAGGGGAGGGACAGCGTCTGCACTGGCTGAACTCTGGACAGGGGGGGCAGCGTCTGCACTGGCTGGACTCCGGGACGGGGGGGGGGCAGGGGGGGGCAGCGTCTGCACTGGCTGGACTCCGGGACAGGGGGGGAGGGGCAGCATCTGCACTGGCTGGACTCTGGACAGGGGGGGAGGGGCAGCGTCTGCACTGGCTGGACTCTGGACAGGGGGGAGGGGCAGCGTCTGCACTGGCTGGACTCCGGACGGGGGGGTAGCGTCTGCACTGGCTGGACTCTGGACATGGGGGGGAGGGGCAGCGTCTGCACTGGCTGGACTCTGGACAGGGGGAAGGGGCAGCGTCTGCACTGGCTGGACTCCGGACGGGGGGGCAGCGTCTGCACTGGCTGGACTCCGGACGGGGGGGGGCAGCGTCTGCACTGGCTGGACTCCGGGACGGGGGGGGGGGGGGGGGTGGGAGGGGGCAGCGTCTGCACTGGCTGGACTCCGGGACGGGGGGGGGAAGGGCAGCGTCTGCACTGGCTGGACTCTGGACAGGGGGGGAGGGGCAGCGTCTGCACTGGCTGGACTCCGGGACGGGGGGGGGGGGGGGGTGGGGAGGGGGCAGCGTCTGCACTGGCTGGACTCTGGACAGGGGGGGAGGGGCAGCGTCTGCACTGGCTGGACTCTGGACAGGGGGGGAGGGGCAGCGTCTGCACTGGCTGGACTCTGGACAGGGGGGAGGGGCAGCGTCTGCACTGGCTGGACTCCGGACGGGGGGGCAGCGTCTGCACTGGCTGGACTCTGAACGGGGGGGGAGGGGCAGCGTCTGCACTGGCTGGACTCTGGACAGGGCGGGAGGGGCAGCGTCTGCACTGGCTGGACTCTGGACAGGGGGGAGGGGCAGCGTCTGCACTGGCTGGACTCTGGACATGGGGGGAGGGGCAGCGTCTGCACTGGCTGGACTCTGGACATGGGGGGAGGGGCAGCGTCTGCACTGGCTGGACTCCGGACGGGGGGGGCAGCATCTGCACTGGCTGGACTCCGGACGGGGGGGCAGCATCTGCACTGGCTGGACTCCGGACGGGGGGGCAGCGTCTGCACTGGCTGGACTCCGGACGGGGGGGCAGCATCTGCACTGGCTGGACTCCGGACGGGGGGGCAGCGTCTGCACTGGCTGGACTCCGGATGAGGCGGGGAGGAGCAGCGTCTGCACTGGCTGGACTCCGGACAGGGGGCGGGCAGCTGCACTAAGCCCTGTCACAGCCAAGGCCTTGTGCTCACGTCTGGCTTTTTGTTATCAGTAACATGACCGACCACCCTGTGAGCTCAAGACTCGGAGATGACAAGTTCCTGGGAGGCCTCAAAAGCACAAAAAGATTCGGTCCCTGTTCCCCAGGCCCTACTTCAGCTCGGGATTCCCGCTGACACGTGGGAATTGAGCACACAGGTCCGACCCCAGAGTGCTGAGGCCTTAAGACCAGGGGGTGCACCTGCACCCCAGGCCCATGCCTGCCTACAGACGTGCCCTCAAGGATGTCCCTGCAGGGCCTGGGCGGAGAGGGGAGGCTTTCCCTTCACCATCCGGACAGCTTCTGAGACCTCCTGCAGGAAGCTGACATTCTGCTTGAAACGGCCCAGGATGCCTCCTTTCATGCGTTTCCACTTTTCCTGGTGAACCCCTGACTATGGACAACCTGAACTTCACTTGGTCACTGGACGCAGAAAACGATTGAGTGGAGGAGAAACTTGGCGCCCACATCTTCATTCTCAGCGCTGGCTCTTGCGTGGTGGACACTCGCCTTGTTCCACCCTGACCCTGGGGCCTGAGGAGACGCTGCCCCCTTCATGCCCAGGTCTCAGGGCCATTTCTCCTCCTTTGGGCCCCACATCCCCTTCCAGGACTTTCCCCACGAAGGCCTCGAACCCGGGTCCTCTCTTTCTTTCCCTTTCTCTCCCAAACCAGTGGCAAGGTCCAATGACTGCACAGTGTGCTCGCAGAGGGTGAGCGCACAAGGCCAGCCTCCCGGGGCCCAGCCCAGCCTTCAGCCCCTCGTCAGCCCCCCACCAGCCCACCATCAACAGGAGGAAGCGGCCTCTGTGTGACGGCTGATGGTGAGGTTAATTATTGCCGCCAGGCGCTGGGACGGACACAGGGACGTGCCATCAGACCTTAGGCAGGACGAAGTGCTAAGACCTTGAAAGGCACTCACACTGCACAGCAATGTTTGCTCCGATGCTGATTTGATGTTGGACACCCAGGTTTCCCCTAAGAAAAGCTGGGGAGAGGGGAGAGCAAGCTTTTAGCCCCAGTGAGTGGGAGGGAGAATCCGACCCATTTTCTCACTTCACAGACCCTTTCTGATTAACCTCTGACCTCCTCCCAGGAGGTGCAGAGAGGGCCCGGCCCCACTTGTTAGGTCCCTGTGACTTAAGACAAGCCCAGCTGACAACGACAAAGCACTTCTTTTGTTCACACATCAGTTAATTTAAAGGGGACGTGTTTACTAACAGCTTAATCTATTTAGTGCAAACACTCTTTTACATTCTTTGCTGCCATCAAAACAAAACAAAAAAGCCTGCAAATATTGCATGCAAACTTCCAAACTCCTAAGCTGGCCTCGGCCACGTGATCGCTGTGCAGGTCTCAGCTCCTTAGCCGCCTCCCTTTGGGAGGTGTTGGAACCAGGACTGGTCGCCACTCTGCGCGCAGTAACACAGCGGTGAGCGCTCACTCTGATCCATCGGCAGCCAGAAAAGCGGCGTTTACAGAAACAGACAATACGCCTAATGATGTATTTAATAGGCAAACAATTGCTTGTAATTTCACAAATAGAATAAGCCAAGATCGTTTTTCTTCAGCTTTTATGCAGTTAGAATAGGAAACACTTGTTCCTACCGAAGTCACCCTCTGCATGGAAACTTAACACCAAATTTGCAAAAGAAGTAGAGTACAACTTTAATACTACACCTGCTTATATTTTACTTTAAACACAGAGCCATCTTTTAAATTGAATTTACTATAAGGCTTTCATAAAATAAGAATGCATGATCTCATAAAATCAAGTCAGTCTTTAATTGTGATAATAAAATTTACATTTAAGTAATGGTGTCTCTGTGTTAATAGCTCCATAAAACAGCAGCTGCAAAGCCCGTCGGGCCACCTGCATGACGATCTCTTTAACGCTGCTGTAATTAAGAGCGGGGTTCTGACACGAACTCAAACCGCGCCCTCACTTGGCAGAACCCCACTCGCAGTGAAGACGCCACAGAGCGAGGCCACATTTCCTCGGTTTCAACACAGAGATTCGTGTTGACTGGATCCCAGCGCAAAATGGCAGCACTGACCCAGGAAACTAAAAAAATCTGTGCCCGCGTTGTACTTGTTCACCTGGAAATGGAGGTGATGTTTTCGCGTACTTTTTCACTGCCCACCAGGAATAATAGCTTCCCAGTATTGTACACTGTCACTGTTAATTTGTGGATGAGGGGCTTTATCAGTATGATTCCATTTTGAATGCCTCATGAAGCAAGCCAGTGAGAAAATTCTACTTTGCAAATGCATTTATTTCTAAGAAAGGCTTCTATTCCTTTAAATCTTCAAGGTAGCATTACTTCTGTGCATGAAAGGAGACTATCAGCAAAAAAGAAAAAAAATGAGGGAAAACAGAATATCAGCAGAGGTAAAGGCAGCCCATGGAATGGGGGGCCATGTTTGCAAACCACAGACCTCACAGGAAGTGTAGACACCCAGGATCTGTAAAGAACTCCCAAACCTAACACCCCAATCCACAAATGGCGAGCAGTTGAGTGGACATTTCTCCACAGAAAACACACAAGTAGCCACTGAGCACGTGAACAGTGCCCTGTCTACGTAAAAGTTAACTCGCCTGTTCAGCTTACCAGTCTTTTCATCCACCCGATTGCTGAGCACAATGACTTGCAAAAAGCAAGTTTAGTGGCTCAGTTCCAATCGATGGCAGCGGCTGGCCTCTGAACCACTCCGTTGACACATCAAGAATATGGTTTTTCTTTCTTTTTCAAAAATACATTTTTATTTATTTCAGAGAGGAAAGGAGAGGGAGAGAGAGAGATAGAAACTTCAATGATGAGAGAGCATCATTGATCAGCTGCCTCCTGCACAACCCCCACTGGGGATGGAGCCCACAACCAAGGCATGTGCCCTGATCAGGAATCGAACTGCGACCTCCTGGTTCATAGGTCGACGCTCAACCCCTGAGCCACACCGGCCAGGCTGGTTTCTCTTAATTGCTGGAAATAAAGGGACAAAGAGGACCTCTGTGATGACTTCTGGCCACGAGACCCAGGACTCCCCAAGCCCAGCCCCTCAGCACCACATCAGTCTCCACAACCCTGGAGGAGGTTACGTGGGAAACCGTGACTGGGCCAAGAACACCAAGTCTGCCTACCCCAACCCGACTGCATAACCTAGGTCAGTGGTCGGCAAACTCATTAGTCAGCAGGGCCAAATGTCAACAGTACAACGATTGAAATTTCTTTTGAGAGCCAGATTTTTTAAACTTAAACTTCTTCTAACGCCACTTCTTCAGAATAGACTCGCCCAGGCCGTGGTATTTTGTGGGAGAGCCACACTCAAGGGGCCAAAGAGCCGCATGTGGCTCGTGAGCCACAGTTTGCTGACCACTGACCTAGTAACCAGGCTGGTCATGGAGATGCCTTTTCTCCTAAAAACAGTCGGCTGCTTCTGGGCTCTGTCTCTGCCTCCCCACCCCCACCCCCACCGCCCACTGCGACCTGTTCGCTATGACAGGAAAAAGGCCCGTTCAGTGACACTCACTGTGACCAGGGCTGCTGGCGGCCCACCCAACGCCCATCCCCTCCTCCTCATAACAGCTGGTTTTTGCTGGGCACCTCGCTCCCAGGAATGAGAGACTATGTGCCCCATCCTTCCTGGAAACTAGGGGTGGGCTGTGCCTACATTCCTGCCAGGGTGTGTGGGGGGCTGTGAGGGAGCCAACTAGCTCGGAAAGGTCTCTTTCTTTCTTCCTCTCCTTCCTCTGTCAAGATGGCAGCAGCTTCAGAAGCTACTTGGACAGATGCAGTGACCTCGAGAATGCAATCACTCCAGCAAAGCAGAAAAGGAGGATCTTGAGGGTCCGATTATTTGGGGGAGCTGCCACTCTGGCCCCCATCTGCCAGATCCCTTGTGTTTAAGTGACTGTAATCATAGCTCCATTACTTGCCATGAAATGTAACCCCGACATGTCCCCACCCCAATCCTGCCACCTCCAAGAGGGAAGACACAGACTGGGACCAGGTCCACCTGAAATCCCAGGTGCTCACGGGCAGGAAGTGTCCATTCAGCTTCGAACTCCAAGAAGTCAGCGCATGCCTGCACGTATGCAGCAGCTGGTGAGCACTTGTTACACTGATTGCACGAACTTTATAATGTTTGTGCTTTGACAGACTTACAGACAGTTCTGTAGCAGTCGCATTGTTCGATAGCTCCTCTTGCTACTTCATTCAGTCAAAATCGGGATAGTTAACTAGCTTTCTCCCTGACCCCAAATGTCTCTACATCCGCACCACCTACTCCCATCAGAGGGCTCATGTGCATACAAACTACAGGGCCTGCCCTTCCCCCGAACCCTATGCTGATAATACATAAGGTAGAAAATATTCACTTGAAGATGTTTCAGCAAATTCGAGGTAAAGGTAGTAGTAAAAGAATCATAAAGAAAATATTACATATTAAATTTATAGACTTCAACTAGAGCAATAAAAATGGAAAAGCTGTAGTTCTACTAGTAAATGTATGTTAGAGAAGAAAGCCACATATAAATGAGCAAAGCATCCATCTCAAAAATGTAAGAAGAAAATGTAAAATAAACCAAAGAAAATAAGGGAAAGAAATAATAAAGAGCTGAAATGGTTTAATAAAAGCAAACGTTCAATAAGGAGAAGCAAAGGCCAAAAGTGTGTTCTTTGACGTGATTAGTGAGGTTCACATGCTTCTGACCCTGAACAAGAATCTAAAGACCCAGAGCAGCAGCGGGCTGGGGCTGTGGGGGAGGGGCTGAGCAAAGAGAAAACCAAGAGAGACTCAATGTGGTGGCTGCGGGGCAGGGGAGGGAGGTGGAAGAGGGCATAGAGGGTATCCATAGGGATGGAAAAAGAAAGAAAGAAAAAGTGATGATAAAGACAAGGAACAAACCACCAACACCAGGAATGACAACACGGACATCACCACAGACATTGCAGGAGTTAGAAGATAATACTGTACCTACAAATGTGAGAATTCAGAGCAAACTGAAAAATTCCTAACATGTAACTAATATTTGGAAAAATATAAGCAAACTGACTCAAGAAACCAAGTAAAGCCTAAGAGGGTCCCAAAACAGTGAAATGGAATCATAGTTCTTCCCCTAGGAAGACGTCACACTCAGGTGGTTTTACGTGACCTCCTCAGACACGCCAGGAGCAGGTCACACCCGAGCCCAGCACCAGCTGCGCGCTCAGGACAGCAGCCCCTGCAGCTCCGCCCCGCGGGCGCTGGTGTGAAACGTCCCCACCAGAAGCAATGCCGCTCTCTTCCAGGGGACACTGGCCATGGCGCAGCTTGCATAGTAAGGAAGGAAGAAATTACAGACGTGAGAATTAAAAAGAAAGGGATTTTATTATTTACAGGTTACCTAACTGTCCAGAAAAACCCAAAAGAATATTCAGACAAGCTGTAAGGGTTTATCAAAATAGTCAGTTTATCAAAATAGCTTATTATATGATCCATGTACAACAACCAACATTATTTCTTGACCAGTGACAGAAAAGGGAAAAATGTAATATCATTTAAATAGCAGAGATAATGAGGGGTGAGACTGACCTGAGATGGGCAAAACCTGCATGGAAACATTTTTTTCAAGTTTGGTTGAAAGTCATTAAGGCCCGGCCAGCGTGGCTCAGTGGTTGAGTGTTGACCTATGAACCAGGAGGTCACAGTTTGATTCCCAGTGAGGGCACATGCCTGGGTTATGAGCTCGATTTCCAGTAGGGGGCGTGCAGGGGGCAGCAGATCAATGATTCTCTCTCATCACTGATGTTTCTATCTCCCTCCCTCTCCCTTCCTCTCTGAAATCAATAAAACTATTTTTTTTAAGAAAGGCTTTAAAAATAACTACAAAACAAGTGGCAAGAGAAACACTGTGTACTCGCAGGAAGATGAGGCCCCAATGAGCTCCCGGCAGCTGATGCGGGCACCGTGGAGTCACGATCTCGGCTTCAGTGAGGGTTTTCCTGGAGCGCGATGGACTGACTTTAAAATTCCTGCAAAGCAATCAAGGGCCAAGAGTAGCCGCGATTCCCTCCAAGACAGTGAGAGTGGGGAGGTGCCCATCAGGTCACAAGGAATGCTGAAGTGTAGACTACGCAAGGCGATGGCACAGCCACAGACCACCGGCCAGCGGAAAGGAATAGAAGGCCCACAATTAGACCCAAACATGCATGGAGAGTTGATAGAAAACAGAGATAGTTTTGTAAACTACTGAACAAAGAATAACTATTTATTAAGTGGTCCTGGGAAAGTTAGGTATCTATACAGGAAAAAAATCAGCTTGGATCCCTACAGTATTTCATAAATAAAACTTTGTGAATATCTTCATGATCTTAGGGTAGAGAAATACTCTTACACAAAACAGAAAAAAGTAGGACCAGTCAGAGAAAGTTTGCTAAATTAGACTACATTAAAATTAAGAACTTCTCTTCATCAAAAAATAATATAAAGAAAAGTTAAAATAACGCACACTTGGACATCAGCATCACATCTAACTGTCAAAGGACCTACATTCAGAAGACATAAAGCTACAGATCAACACACGAGGAAAAGGCACATGGTCCTCGATGAAGAGAAGAGACATGGACAGGACTCACGGGGAGGACTGGGACTCTCCAGCCCGAGGCTGCCATCGCAGGCTCACAGGTTACGTTATTAAACTTTCACGCACATATTTATACATAATAGATAAGAAAAAGGAACCAAACCCTACCCTACCCTGACACCAAACCAGGCAAACCCAGTATAAGAAAAGAAAACCACATACCAGTATCCCTCATGAATACAGATGAAGAAATTCTCAACAAAATACCAGCAGATTGGATCTAGCAGTACATGGAAAAGGATAATACTCCTTTTTCATCAGATGGCTTATCAATCACAGTGATCCATCATACAAGCCAACAAAAGAAGAAACCACACGGTCACATAAATGGATGCCGAAAAGCACTTAACAAAACTCAACATCAGCTCATGATAAAATACTCAGTAAACTGGGAGTAAAGGGAAAACCCTTAATCTGATAAGGGGCGCCTACAAAGAACCTAGAGCTAACATTTTATGTAATAATGAAAGATTGAATGCTTTCACTTAAAACAAGGAAACCACCCACCACTCCTATTCACCATCACACTGGAGGTCCTAGCCAGTTCAATATGAAAAAAAAAGGAAGAAAAGAACAGGCATACAGAAAATTTGCCCTATTCTCATGAGACATGATTGTATAAGTTCCCAAAGAATGTCCCAAACCACCTTCTAAAATTAATAAGTGAGTTTAGCAAGACTGTGGGATATAAGGTCAACCCACAAAAATCATATTTCTATACAGGGTGTCCCAAAAAAAATGTATACATATTATAAAGGCAGTGTCTATTAAAATACATTTTATTTTCAAAATGTAATAGAATCTACAGCTATTAGTTGTTAAAGTGTGTACACATTTTTTGGGACACCCTATATATAAGCAATAAATCATGAGAAAGAAAACATTTAAAAACAATACTGCCCCAGCCTGTGTTGCTCAATGGTTAGAGCATCGGCCGTGCACCAGAGGGTCTCGAGTTTGATTCCTGGTCAAGAGCACGTACCTGGGTTGCAGGTTCACTCCCTGCTTCTGGTCAGGATGGGTGCAGGAGGCCACCAGTCAATGTATCTCTTACATCGATGTTTCTCTCTCTCTCCCCCTCCTTCCCTCCCTCCCACTCTCTGAAAAACAATGGGAAAAATATCCTACAGTGAGGATTAACAACAACAAACAAACAAACAAAACAAAAAAATAATAGCTCCAGAAATTATATGTTTAGGCATAAGTACAAACATACTCTGAAAATTATAAAATCCTGATGATTGAAAGGAAGGGAAGGCCTACTTAGATGGAAAGACATACAAATTTCTTGGATTGGAAGACTGTCCCCAACCAGCCTACAGATTGCATGCAATTCCAATCAAAATCCCAGCAGGACTGTTGTGTACACATCCAAGCTGATCCCAAAATTGCTATGGAATTGCAAAGCATCCAAAATAGCCAAACAACTATAAAAAAGAAGAGCAAAGTTGGAGAATTCCCGCTGTCTATATATATAAAAGCCTAAGCAACTGAACAACCAAACGACCTTGGTCCATGGTTGCTATGACTCACACTGACCACCAGGGGGAAGACGCTCAATGCAGGAGCTGCCCCCTGGTGGTCAGTGCACTCCCACAGTGGGAGTGCTGCTCAGTTAACCGATGGGTGCCAGATGCAGGGCTCATGGCTGGCCGCCACAGCCCGGAGACCACAGCGGAGTGGCAGCAAGCCTACCGAGCTGCGGCAGCAGGCGCAACAGGGCCAGGACGAGCAGGAGCAGCAGGCAGCGTTGCACCACCATTTTCTGCCCAATCCCCATAGGCCACCCTGAGGGACCCCACCAGTGCACAAATCCCCGACCTCTAGTCCAATTTATAAAGCTACAGCAATCAAGATAGTGTGGTATTGGCACAGGAATAGAAACAGGTGTCAGTGCAACAGAAGAGAGTTCAGAAATAGACCCACACAAATATGACTATTCAATCTTTGTCAAAAAGACAAAGACAATTAGAGGAAAAAATGATAGCCTTTTCAACAAATGTTACTTGGAATAATTGACCATCCCTATGCAAAAAAAATAACTGTGATCTAAACATCACTCCTTATATAAAAAAATTAGAGGCCCTGTACACAAATTTGTGCACAGGTGGGGTCCCTTGGCATGGCCTGAGGGAATTGGGCTGAAACCGGCAGTCCAATGCCACCTGCCACTCCTGCCTGCTACTCCCGCTCATCCTTGGCCCCACTGCACCTACTGCCGGCTTGTGCCCAGTCAGTCCTGATCAGGAGAGGCTCGCGCCTCCACAGCGGCACTCGCCAGCTGTGAGCCCTGTGTCTGGCACGCGTCCCAAGGGTGGAGGGGGGCGTGGGCGGGACGTGATTAGCCCTCCAGGCAGGCAGTGGGATGCCCTTGCAGGCCCGGGATCTGGATCCATCCCACTGATATTCGCGCCGGTTGTTGGGAGCCACCTGGCAGCCACTTTTACTAGTTTCTTCCTTGCAGAGCATCTAGGGAGGAGAAGCGGCTGCAGTGTCCAAGGCTGACTTCCAGGAGGCCAGTGGCACTGTCAGGATCGTGCCAGCGTCAGTGCCTGGCCCGTTCTCCGGAGATTGGACCTTCAGGACGGGTCAGTCAGCTGAGTGGCACTCCCACTGTGGGAGCGCACTGACCACCAGGGGGCAGCTCCTGTGCTGAGCGTCTACACCCTGGTGGTCAGTGCGCGTCATAGCGACCGGTGGTTCGGTCATTTGGTTGTTTGTTGCTTAGGCTTTTATATATATAGATTAACCAAGGGCATCAGAGATCTAACAGAAAATGTTATTCTGTAAAACTTTTAGAAGAAATCACAGAAGCAGTATCTGTGACCTGGACTTAGATAGGTAATTTAGATATGACACCAACAGCACAATCCATAAAAAACAAAATTGACGACTCAAACATCATCAAAATGAGAAATATTTGCTCTGCAAAAGCATTGTTAAGAAAACATATGATCTGCTGTAGGCTTGGGGGAAAATATTTGTAAATGAGTGATCCAATAAAAGACTGTGTACAGAAAATACAAATTCACACAACCCAATTTTTAAAAAATGGGCAAAGAAAGACTTGAACTAATACTTCACCAAAGAGCATCTACAGATGGAAAAGGAGCAGGTGAGCCGATTCTGGACCTCAGTGGCGTTGGGAACCGAAGCCACACCACAGGCATCGTGACGCCTGACACTGCCACATGATGGGCAGCCCGAGCGCCTGGCCATTCCCACGATGCACTCTGACATAGAGGCTGACCGTGTGCTGCAAAGGTAAGCATTGACCATAAAACCCTACAATCCCACGCCTAAATGTTTATCCAAGGAAATGAAAACATGCTCACACAGAAACCGGGACCCGAATGTTTGTAGTGGCTTTATTCACAGTTGCCAAGAATAAAGGCAACAAGTCCCCTGTCCATCCGCCTGGGGGTGGACAACCAGAACGAGGTACACTCACCGTTGGAATAGGTTCAGCAATGAAAAGGAAGCACGCATGCGTGTCACGCATGATTGACTCTCACGTGCATGATGCTAAAGCGGAAAGGCATATTCAAAGGGTCCCATACTGTATGATTTCGTGTATGAGACCCTCTGGAACAGGCAAAATTATAGGGACAGAAAATGGATGAGTTGCTGTCAGGGGCTGAAGGGAGAGGCTGGGATGGATTATAAATGGAGGCAGGGAAACTCTTTGTGGTGATGGGTATTTTAAAATCTTAATTTTGATGGCAGTTAGGTGACTATTTGCTTTGGTCAAATGCATGAAACTGTATGATAAAAAAGTGAATGTATTTTTTTACCTCAACATACTTGATTTAACAATGTACTAGAATAGAAATATAAATTTATAGGAAAGTTGTTTCAAAACAGGAAGCAAAGGGAATACCAATAAATACAGTCACCCTAAATAAATAATGCTACATTCATACGGTGTATTCTATTGCAGCTATTAATATTAATAATCAAGCTTGAAGTTCCTACTAACCATTAACTACAAATACAGATTGAACAGCAACAATTAATTTCTTTTAAGAGAACCATAATGTAGAAGAGCAAGACTTAAGTGTAGATATCCCAAACCTCTATGTTTTTACCTTTTTATTGATCTGAGTCATGGCTTGCTAAAACCAGGGAGGAAATGGAAGCACAGAGCAATCCTGGAAAACCGTCGCCCAGCATCATCTACCCAGCACAGCAAAAGAACCTGAAACCAACTGTCCGGATGAAGAGTATGTGCCTTTGTCTCCCACCCAGTCTTTATAGTGTTTAAACAAGGATATTTTTTTTAAGCCTTGACTTTCAAAAGGTCACATGCGCGACATTTCCCTAAATCTTTGTCTGGTCTCACAACAAGGTGAGTTTCTTAATGCTGCCTCGATCAGGTGAAAGGCATGCAGGGGGTGGGGAGGATGTTAAATAAAAAGCTATCTCGAATAGCATTTTTTAAAAGGCAAACATCAACCTTGTAAGTATTAAAAGCACGTCCTGAAATCCACTCTGATGACAGTTTAAGAAAGCCGCTTTTATGTGCTCGGAGCCCTGCTCAGCAAGGCCTTTCAAATGCGGGTGTTTACCTAAAAATACAGGCCAGGGCTGGGGCTGGCCTTGAAGAGGCGCCTTTTGATTGCACATAGTGAACTCAATCTTTAACTAATAAATTGTCCCACACCTTTGTCTCGCCCAAGAAAGGCAGAGGTCTGCTCCTCACAAGAACGTACAAGCCTCTTTAAAGGAATAGGTTTTGACTCTGTGTCTCTGTACTTGTTGACTTAGAGTTTCTATGAGTGACAATGCACATCACGGGGTTTTTTTAACTCTGTCATCTGTGCTACTGAGTGTACTTTGACTCAGATCAAAGTTGAAAGCTTCTAGAAAGTACACAAACCACAGTGTGACAAATAGCATGCTGTGTTTGACCCAGCAAACAATAAATCACTTTCATCCATCCAGGTAAAGAATCCCGTGTTTTCAGTGCTAATTCTGAAGTCTGAAATGACAGAGCTCAGCCACATTCTCAAAGCGGGGAGCTTTAAATGAGGAGAAGACGTAAGAAGAATCACATTCTACAAGCGCCGAGTCTCACTGTTCAAAGGCCTGTGGTTTCAATTTGCTCTTGTCTGAAACCCACTGCAAAATTTAAACCAAGTAAGACACGTTCAGATAAAATACGTTAAAGTGTCTCTATTTTCTTGGTTGAAAAGTAATTTGTGGTATATCTGTGCACCACAAACTGTATCAAAAGAAGCTATGTGATTCAGCAACACTACAACTACCTGTCTATTTCCTGGGTGAGCCTTTACCATTAGGGGCCCTTGAGCAAGGACTGGTAATTAAGTAACTGGAACAGAGACAAAGTTAGCCAGGGTTTGCCTGACCTGGGCTGTGACCCCTATGAACAGCAAGGACCATGACTGTTTACTGAGCGCCTGCTGTCTGCTAGGGACTGGCTCAGTGCTTTACACATATTACCTCATTTAATCTCTAAAAAGTCCTTCGAGGTAGATATCATTATTCCCATTTTCCAGATGAGGAAACTAAGGCACAAAGAAGTTAAAGAGTTTGCCCCGGATCACACACGTCTAGTGAGTGACCGTGTGCTGGATTCGAACTAAGCCCGTTTACTTCCAAAACCCAAACTTCCTGGCACCACGGTGAGAACATTTTACTCTAACACACATGAGTGACTATAATGGCTTAAGAACTGATGCACTGCCCTAGCCCGTTTTGCTCAGTAGATACAGCGTCAGCCTGCAGACTGAAGTGTCCTGGGTTCGATTCCAGTCAAGGGCATGTACCTTGGTTGTGGGCACATCCCTAGTAGGAGGTGTGCAGGAGGCAGCTGATCGATGTTTCTCTCTCATCGATGTTTCTAACTCTCTATCCCTCTCCCTTCCTCTCTGTAAAAAATCAATAAACTGTATTTAAAAAAAAAAAAAAAAAGAACTGATGCACTGGTCTTTTCTTTCAAATGCCTTCCTGAATCTAAACGTTCTCCTACTTTACACCTTCCAGAATGGTTTAAATGGCATGGGCCTCCCAACGTGGAAAATTATGAATGCAACAAACTCACTGGGTATGGACGGGGTACTGGCAGTGTGCTGGGGGTACCGTAACTGAGAAAGCAAGCAAGTTCTTTTTCATTTTGTACAGAGAAGTATGTTCTGGATTTATCTGAAAAATGTATTTTTGGATTCAGATGTCCTGCTAGAGACTACAAATTGGTAAATCTAAAATTTAACTAACCAGTCAACATTTCAAACTTTCACTAACCCTTCTGGCCCCTACAATGACCCTGAATAATTAGCGAACACAATCTGTGTGATTAGGACAGCAACTGGCATCACCAACCGAATGCAGAAACAGCACACTGCCGAGAGAGAGCGCTGGCCCTTCCGGTCGGCACGTGCGTAGGCAGGTGACCAGCCTCTCAGCGCCACTGGCCAAACGCTGGCAGGGGCAGCAACGGCGCCCTCAGCACTGGAGCCAAAGCCCAGCGCCCCCACTGAACTTGCCAGGGACATTTACGTTGTAAGCTGTCAACATCTTTTCTAAAGGTTATTCTAGAAATCCCTCCAGGAAAAAAAGGATAAGAGAACTTTCAACTAGCAATTTAAAGCTCTTTCATGTCACATGAAGCTATTCTTAATGAGCCGTGATCATCTGAATCGAAGTAGGAACGTCCTCACTCCTCCACGGCCCCGACCCTCAAAGCCCCTTTGCCTCCTTCCCAGGAGCTTGCCTGGCCACGGAGGGCACCTGGGCTCTGCTCCCCGCAACTGGCTCCACCTCCTTCCAGCCGCAGAGAGCTCTGCCCAGCTCCACGCCCCTCCTCCCGGGACTCTGCGCTGCCAGCGGTCAGTCTCACCACAAGGCAGTGCTGGCCGTGTCTCCCTGCACTGGCCACGTGTCCCCCAATGTCACCGAACAGCACAAGGTCTTCATGTCATTCTTCTTTCCCTTCTAGTCTGTGACCCTGAGAGCAGGCTTTACTGATTTCACTTGGTGGTCTCCGTAGGTCCTGGCGTGGTACTTTCATAAACAGGCATTTAATAAATATTAGGGGAAAAAAATGGGTCAAATATGGAAGTAAAGACAGAGCGATCTGTTCTCCTAAATTGGTTTTGCTTTTTTTAAAATATATGTATATTTTTTAAATATATGTATATTTTTAAAAAAGCAAAACCAATTTAGGAGAACAGGTCAATATATATATATTGATTTCAGAGAGGAAGGGAAAGGGAAAGAGAGAGAAATATCAGTGATGAGGGAGAATCATTGATTGGCTGCATCCTGCACGCCCCCTACTGGGGATCGAGCTCACAACCCAGGCATGTGCCCTGACTGGAATTGAACCATGACCTCCTGGTTCATAGGTTGACACTCAACCACTGAGCCACGCTGAGCATATTGTTATGCTGAGAATAACACAGAAATGGACACCAATTAAAATACACATGTAAACTGTGCTGTATACCTGAAACTAATACAAAATAGTATTGAATGTAAACTGCAATTGAAAAAAATGAAAAGTAAAAAAACAAAAAAGGAAAATTTTGTTTTAAATATACATGAAAATACTCCCACACCAAACCACTGACAGGATTATAACAAAATAGGGCAATTTCAGAAAAAGAGGGCCGCCGGTATCACTCCTTTATTCTCAGTTTCTTGTTGCACTTGGTGCCACTAACGCTCTTTCTGTTAGAGGGGAGACTTGTAAAAGTTCTTACACGGCCTTTGCTCTGGGGGAGTATCTGCTCCTGTCTGCGTGAGTCTGTTAAGAATAATAAAGCATTTCAAGCCGATCACAATGGGATGCTGTTGGGGCCCAGGCAGCTGGACCCTTTCAGCCCAGCCCCATGCATTGCTGTGTACACAGATGTGATGCCATCTGCCCAGACGCACACACCTGCCGCCCTTCAGGGTGCCCCACGCTCCCTGGCTTTATGACTCATTTTGAAGGTAATAAAGAGACAGTGACAGTTATCATAATAGGACTTCATATGAATGAAAAGTATAATATGTGAGACAGTTGTTACCGAAGGGCTCATGACTAAGAAAGAAAGCAAATGCAGAAGAAATGAATGGAGCCTTCACCACCAGCGAGAGGATGCACGTAATGGTGAAAATCGTGCCCCAACGTCACATACGACATCCGTGTTTTCACAGAAACTTTTACTTCCAATTACTCCCACTTTGAACAAAACACGTATGTGAACTACAGAAAAGCAGGTTCGTGGTCTCACTGCAAACACCTGACCTGCGAATTGACAAGCTCTGCGCTCGGGGGCGAAGACCTCATTGGAAAGTCACTGATGCTGTCATACTTGAGAACGACTGACAGCCAGGCCCGCTCCTCGCTTTCTTGCACCCAGCGTCTCACTTGCCTGCACAGAGCAAACTGCGGCCGCGCAGGGGTGAGTGAGGGTGGCGGGCCCGCGGCCGGGGCAGAGCTGGCCATCGCCCTGCTCCCTGCACCCACGCGCCCACCGGGCAGCCCTGCAGGCCCCGTGTCCTGAGTTTAGGCTCCACACATGACTTGCTTGGACTAGGCATCTACCAGGCATGCCGGCAGGCGCTCCCCAAGGGCCCCGCCTGGCACAGGCCGAAGCTGGAGGAGGGCACGCTTCTGCAGGACAGCTGCGTGGCCGCGTGGCTGGCGGCCTGGGCAGCCAGCGGCCTCCGGAGCCGGCACATGGCCTCTCTTCTTGGTTCCTTCCTCTGCAATGGCCTGTGCGGATGGGAAGTGATGTCAGCTCCCACTCAGCCCAGCCCCTAGTGCCCGCCTGAGGCGTCCTCGTGAGTAAAGCGAAGCCTATGGCTTGAAACCCCTGAGTTTAGTGGGAGAGGGGCCTGTATTACAGCGTTATTGTCACTACAGACACTGACACAGCGCGAACACTGAGGGGGAGAGTACACAAATGGACCGTGGCCAGATGGACATGACAACAGAACTGAGGCCACAACCTCAGCAGCAACCGGTCCCAAACGGCGGACCCGGTGCTGACTGCAGCCTCTATATGCCTGGACTCAGGACCAGCCGAGAAAGCCAGACACACCCAGCCCAGTCAGAGAAGTGTCCCTCTTCTATTTAGGCACCCCCGCTGCCCCCCATGCCCACAGCCTGCATCAGGCACCCCACGCCCCGTTCCCCCTGCGGTGCCCTCCCGCCCCGCCCTGGCCGCCTCCCTGGCTCCAGCGAGCTCTGCATGAAGGGCCTGGGTGCTCTCGCTTGCAGGACCCTTGTCTCCAGAACAGGCAGGAGTAGAGAAGGGGACATGATTACAAGCAACAACAGATCCACGGCCAGAAACCAAAGGAGGGGCCACGGGCCCGACCATGGCTGTGTGAATAAATAGGACCAGACTGAAAACCAGTGTGACCTTCTCTCACTTCAACTTGGACTCTTAAAGCAGGCTTTTCTTTGCAAATGGTTTTAAATTCTTCAGCGTGTCCCCAAGGACTCCTCTTAATCCCTCCACTGGCAAACCTGGTCTTTTGAAGCGCCTTCCCGGCCAGCGCCCTTGTCAAATCATCACCTGGCCTAATTCTCCCAGATCTCCAGTCAGCGATGGCTTTACCTGGAGTCCACCGGCACTTTCATCAGCTACATTAAATCCTGAGTCTTTCACAAGACTTGTCATTCAGCTTTGCAACCTATTTGCCTTGTATTCTTAACAGTTTATGGTGTCCTCTGTCTGTGAGACTCACAAAGAGGCCGATGGCACAGTGACAGCGAGGCGTGGGAGGGTGTTTGCATAGAGCTCATTTTATAAATGGGTGAGCAGAGAAATGGGATAATGCAACTGGGATATCAATACCTCAATGTTTTCATAATCTCCCCCACATTTTAGAAATATCATTTAGAAACAAAAATTTGTAGTAAAAGGTTTTTATCTAAAAATAAAACTCGATACTTTTTATTTTAAAATAGCATGTATACTTAGCTACCAGCTATGCACAGGCCTGGGAATCTGCTCTTAAGAATTACTCTGGGTTGTGAGATTTAGGTGCAAACATGTTTACTTTCTTCTTTGTGTAACTGCATAGTGTGAGAAATTTTATGACAAATCTCTATTACTTCACAGAAAAAACAAAAAACAAACGTGTCTCTAGTGTAAGTGCGGGACCACCTCCTCCTCAACCAGAAGACAGACTCCACGGCCACGTCAGTAGCTGGCCACATTCCTGCATTGCTTCTGCACAGACAAGACATAGAGTAAGATTCCCCTTCATACAACACTTACTCACACACATAGCCCTCCCATCTTTGCTGCCCGTCCTATGAGATGTGCGGCACAATGACCTTTCTTGTCATGTGTGTACACACATGGCCCTTAAATACAGCCCACAGAACAGCTGATTTCTTCAGCACAGCTGGTGGGTGGGCGCAGCCTGTTCACTCTAAGCACATCCGTGTCCTTCTCCAAGCGACTAAGCAGAGCAGCCGACACGCCTTGCGGCCCACTGGCTCTCTAACTTCCTCTTCAGACGAGTATCAGAGCATCCCGTTGTGACCGGAATTCTAAAGTAAACGCACCGTGCGAGGGCTTGCACACGGGGCTGGGCGGGACGAGGTGTGCACAATGAGGGTGCTTGGAAGTCGCACATGCTCTGCATCCGGGTAACTTCCTAGGCCCCTCTTTAAACAAACAAGCAAAAACGCTAACCCTAACATAAAACACCACCCACTGAGAGCCGCGGGGAGTGCGACGTGCTAATGACCCCACCCAAGAACGCCGCTCCTGGGATGTGTCTTAGCCAAGGATGGGACCGCATCTTAAGGAGGACTGAGGAGGGTATGCCTCACGGCCCTGTCCTCAATGTCCATTTGTCAGCCAGGCTTCTGTCAAGAATCACAAAGTTATAGCTGCGAGGTTAAGCTGTCAAACAAAAGCCTGCAGAAAAACATTCTGCGTAGCTAACAAGAAACACCCATTTCTGCCCAGGCCAGTGTGCTCAGTGGGTTAGAGCGCCAGCCCATGCACCAGAGGGTCTTGGGCTCCATTCCCGGTCAAGGACATGTGCCTGGGTTGCAGGTTCAATTCCCGGTCAGGGTAAGTGTGGGAGGCAGCGGGGGGCAGCCAATAGATGTGTCTCTCTCATATCAGTGTTTCTCTCTCTTATTTCCCTTCCTCCCTCCCTTCCACTCTCTCTTAAAAACAAAAACAATAGAAGAAAAATGTCCTCCAGTGAGGATTAACAACAAAAAAAAGCAAGAAGTGCCCATTTCTTTGGGATAGAGCATGCAGGTAGTAAAACTGTCATGAAATTTTAAATATGTAGATAGAGGAAAGGAATACATGGATATAAAAAGTTCACACACATGGGAGGTTTTCATCACACCACAGCCCTAAGGTGGTGATAGTGCACCTGTTTATCAACCGAATACTCCCTCTTACAAGTAACAGAAAAACAGACCAAAGCTGGCTGAAGTGTGAAGGGACGTCAGTCACTCAGGTAAGTGAGAAGGCTGAGAGGAGGGTTAGCTTCCGGCTGAAACGACAGCACCAGGGCTGGCCTCGGTCCCAGCCTCCCCAATCCCTGCCCAGGCGCCCCCGCGGCCTGGAGGGTCCTCAGCAGCTCCAGGCCCTCACTGGATGAGAGAGCCAGCACCACTGTGATCTCCAGTCTCTTCTTGCTCGTCTTCAGTAGGAAAAATTAAAGGAATTTTCCCGTAGCTCCCACTAACACACTGAGTCCACCTAGTCAGCCTGCCTCGGTCAGCTATCCATCCCAGGTGAGTCGCTGCAGCCAGGGCACTGTGGTCTCCTGACTAGCTTAGGCTGGTCACATATTTCATCCCAGAATCCCCAGGGCTTTTTGACTTACGATGGGGTTACAACCTAATGAACCCATCATAAGTTGAAAATGCCGTAAGTGGAAAATGGATTTTAACACGACACTGTAGAGTACGGGTGTGTGCCTCATGGCGGCCGGGCTGACGGGGCTGCGGCTTACTGACGCTGCCCAGCACCACAGAGTATCTTACTGCATAAGATGAAACCTGAAAAATCATGTTGCCACGTGTGCACATATACATGCAGAGAAGTCTGATATAAATGTAACCGGAATCCAGAGCAGAGAAGGGTGGGGTAGAGGCAGAAAAGGTAGTGGAACCAATAAATGGCTGTCCTGGCTGGTGTACCTCACTCAGTTGGGCATCCACCCGCGCACCAAGAGGTCGCGGGTTCCATTCCTGGTCATGGCACATGCCTGGGTAGCAGGCTCGACCGGGGTGCAGAAGGCAGCCCATTGATGTTTCTCTCATCAATGTTCTCTCTCTCTCCTCTCCTTCTCTCTCTAAAGTCAGTAAAAACATATTTAAAAAATAAAATGTCTTAAGTTTCGTCGAATGTCCTGAAAACTGCAGCTCCAAGAAGCCAGTGACCTCCCAGCACAAGGCTCAAGAGAAAACCCGCAGCGGCCCTGGAAGCACTCCCCGCAGCCAGGGCCCCACCACACAGCCTCGGCCAGGGGGGCATGCGCGGTGCGGCTCTGTGCCGCGGGCCGGCGGGCATGCGCAGAGTAGGGGGAGCGCCCCAGGCCAGGTCCAGAACTTGTCACTGGCAAGACTGGCCCTTGAGCATGCGCACTGCGGGGAGGGGGGGATGACTGCGGAGGCGGCAGTTGCTAGGCAACGGTGAGCGGTCACAAAGGTGGGAAGCAGGCTGTGGTGAGGGCACGGAGGACTGGGGTCGGTTACCGGCGCGGGCACCACCCAGAGCTAGAGACGAGCAGCAGCAGGTGAGGCGGGGGCGGGAGCTGACGCCTGGGCCACGCCCCCTCCCCCCATCGCCCACCTGGCCGGGAGCCGCTCCGTCCAGGGCAGCCCTGGTGACGCGCCTTGGTGGGGCCTAAAACATCAGCAGTCTGAATGGGTGATTTCTGAAACCTAACGCTACCGGGTACTTAAGAGGGAACCGAGTCCAAAGGCCTGGCCATGTTTTTGCAGAGAATTTGACTATTTAATTTTACATTTGTCTGTCTGCTTCTGGCCATCCCAGCCGTGATCTCACCAAAAATGTGCAAACAAGGAATTCACAAGTTTCGAAAAATAAGACAGTATGTCCAATTGTACTTTAAATGGTATATCTCTTATATGCGTGTTTTTACTTGGCATGTTTATTAATTAGCTTAAGGTCACTTAAACAAATTGGTAACTAATTACTTTGGCACCACAATGGTATTTTTTGTTACCAAGCTACCTCTTGGTAATACTGGAGTTTACGAAGAAAGAATATTCCTATTAATTTCAGCTCTTAATATGGGACAAGGGTTACGTTTCTAAGAGCCAAGCCCGAAGTCTCGCAGCAGCCTGGAGGGGCGTGGGGCAATAATGACCATTTACAGAGTATCTTCAGTGTGAAAGGCCCACGGAAGACACTTCACAAAAACTGCCTGTACTCACAACACTAACCCTGCAAGGTGTGTGTGTGTTATTATACCTGTTTTAAGGTGAGGAAGCTGACTCATATGCAAAGTAAACTGCCCAGCAAACAGGTGGAGCAAGACTGGACCCCCAGTGTGCCCCCACGTGTGTGTGTGTGTGTGTGTGTGTGTGTGTGTGTGTGTGTGTGTGTGTGTGTGTTGTGGCCACACTGAAGCAAGCCAGCATTCCTCTCTGTCCCCTGCATTCAGTGTCTCCTTCCTCCCCGGGGCGAGAAACCCGTGCTGAGCCCTGGGTGACTCCCTTCGGTACGTGGTGCAGCGTGTTCGCTCCCATCATCCTCCAGATGCCAGCGAGTGCTCTCTCTGGAGGAGCCTTCACTCACAGCCCGGTCTTTGGCCTGAGGTTTTTGCACTCACGTGTAACCATCTGTTGTCTCGCTCTCCTGTGCAGTCTCACCCTGACTTGCTGTGGACTATGTTTCTAAGTAGAAGAATGAAAGGAATGTAATACCATGATGACAGAATCTGATAGAGCCAAGCAAGCGGCAAAGCTTCCTGATTTAGCATGTTAAAAAACAAGGTACACAATCCTTTTCTGAAACATACACCTGGTTGTAGTCATGGATATGTTTTACTTCAGTTATGTGAGAGTATGAAAACAGCTGGCAAGCTTCACTTCACTGAGGAACTGCCCACTGTATTCACAGCACCTCTTGGCTGCATGCCAATTTTATTCCATGGGAGTTTTCACCAAAAAAGCATCTACTAAATGCAAGATGCTCTGGTATAACAGAGTGAGACTGGCCTGCAGTCTAACTTAGAGTGAAACAGAATTTGTTTAGGCACGCACACCCTTCATAGCAGCAGTCGCCAACCTTTCAGACCTCGCAGACCACCAGTGGTCTGCGGACCACCGGTTGGTGACTGCGGCTTTATAGGTCATAATGAATTTATCTGCATTGTAATTAATCCGTAGAGACTAAATGAACAGCTATTACTACGTCATTACCGTAATGAGGAGACGGCTCTGCTCCCACTCAGCTGACAAAGGGTCAAGCATCCTTCCTGGGACACTCGGTCCAGGAGGCTTTCCAGGTGGAGTGTGAAAGCCTCGTTTTCTTCTAACGACCTGTTACATAATGCCCTGTCTCTGTGGCCTTGTTCCTACTTTTCAGGGTCATTCATCTAAACGAGAGAACTTGGCAGTCGCCGCAGTTGCTCTACAAGATCACATTTTACATGATCTTCAACTGCGGAATCTTTCAGTGGCTGATCATTCTAAGACAAAGGTACCGAAGAGAGAGAACACATCCAAGTCTCTGAAAAGAAACACGAAAGCTGTAACAGATACAGGACTTCCAAAGACTACAAAAGGCCCCAAAGAGGAAGACCCAGACAAAGAGTATGTTCTTGATCCAAAGCCGCCTCCATTAACTTTAGGTAAGCTGACCTCATCATTCATGTTTGGCTTATTCAAGCTAAAGAATTTGGCTGAGGTTAATAGTAAAATTTTCTCTGGTACAGAAATGTGTGACCTTATAGAAAGATGTGTATGTGCTAAAGTTTGAAAGCAATGATGGGGACAACTAAATAAAGTAAATAGCGTTAGTAATGACAGTAGAATAAGCAAACCCGTGAAATGACACATAGCTCATCCATGCCGACAGAAATACGGAATGGTGTGGCCAATGGGAAGCCAACACTCTTTCTGCCATAGAGTGACACCCAGAAGCCCAGGAGCGGGGCTAGAACTGAAACGGCACCATTTGGCAAGCAGCACAGTGATGACACCATCGGTGGGGAAAATCATGCTGCGACACACACAGTCCCACACGCACACGTTCATTGCAAGGGCACAACCATAGCTTTACAGGGGTAACATGGGGCAAACTGCACTTTACCCCGATAGACACCCCCACTGGTGCCTCTGGTGGTGCTGGGAGGGTGCGGCATCCTTGCTGTGGTAGCCTCACCAAAGAGCACATGCAAATTTAACCTGAGGAAACATCAGACAAACCCAAGTAGAAGGACATGCGACACGGTCCCTGGACAGCACTCTTCCCAGATGTAAGAAGAGCAGCTGAAGATGCAGCCCTGCCCAGGCGGCGGGAGACTCGTGTGAACATCACTCTGTTGTTGCAGAGGAGACACGGCCGCTGAGGGGAGCCGGGGTAGAACAGAGGGCCGAGTGAGGCAGGAGCAGACGGGCAGTTAGGTCAACACTCTTTCCTGGTCTGACCCTTGTGTGCGGGCTATGAAACGTTAACTATGGGGAAGCTGCTGAAAGACACATGAGGACTCTGTTTTACCTTTTGCAAGTCTGAAATTATTTTACACTGAAAGTGAGAAATAGAAAACATTTAAAAATGATGCTGGGAGTAGAAAATAGGTGTGTCTGGGGCACTGTGTCCCCATGCACATGTGACGGATAGAGGGGCACCACATAGAGGGGACCTGCTGCCATAGCGATACCCCAAGCACCTTCCTATTTCACTCTAAACCGCGAACAGCGCTGGCTGTGTTCCAGATGAGGACACTGCTCAGTGTCTTTAAGGTGTGAGTGAGCCCCACATCATAAACTGTTAACTCACACTGCATTGTTTTCACTTTAGCGCAGAAGCTGGGCCTGTTTGAGCCTCCCCCATTGCCACTCTCCTCAGATGAGTGGGAGCAGGTGAAGCGGAGGTCCGTCTCACAGGGGGACTCCTCGCAGCCCTGCCCGATCTGCAGGGAGGAGTTCCAGCTCCGGCCCCAGGTGGGTAGCGGGAGGGCCAGGTGAGCAGCCTGGGCCCCTCGCTGGGAGACGCTGAGCTGGGGCTTAAGGCACTGAGATTATATACCCCGTGCACTTTAATAGGAGGCATTAGGTACAGAAAAACACACACACAAAAACCCAGGTTCTTTCTTCCTGTGACACTCAGATACTTACATTTTCTTGTCCATTTACTAAAGTTACATGTGTGAGGAAGAGCTAAACACTATAGTTAGCAGTGCTGTTCACTGACTGGACAGTAATTCTCAAGCATGAAGACTGTGGACAGAAAGCCCCGTGCCACCAGCGCTGGAGCTGAGCAGTTGTGATGCCGACAGGAGCGTCTGTCCCCAAGTGGAAAGCTTGAAAGCTAGAAGGCATTTTTAAGCTGTTTTGTGAATCATCCTACCTAATAAAAGAGTAATATGCAAATTGACCGCACCTCTGCTACACCCACAAGCCACGCCCACCAGCCACGCCCACCAGCCAATCAGGAGGGCATTTGCAAATAAACCCAACCAAGATGGCTGCCGCAGCAGAGAGCAGGAGGGAGGCTTTTGTTTCCCCTGCCCTTGCTGGCCTTGGCCATGGTTGGAGCCAGGCGATCAGAGCCAGCTGAGGTCCCCTGCAGGCGATGGGAGCCAGCTGGGGTCCCCTGCCGACGATCGGAGCGAGCTGGGGGTCCCAGCCCAGAGCCCAAGCCTTGGCCAGAGGCTTGCAGCCTTGGCTGTGGGTGGAGCCAGACGATTGAGCCAGCTGGGGGTCCCTGCCCAGGGCCCGAGCCTCAAACAGAGGCTTGCAGCCTTGGTTGGGGGTGGAGCCGGGCGATCGGAGCCAGCTGGGGGTCCCTGCCCAGAGCCCGAGCCTGGGCCAGAGGCTTGCAGCCTTGGCTGCAGGGGCAGAGCTGGGCGATCAGAGCCAGCTGGGGTCCCTGTGGGCGATCAGAGCAAGCTGGTGAGTCCCTGCCCAGAGCCCAAGCCTTGGCCAGAGGCTTACGGCTTGGCTGTGGGTGGAGCCAGGCGATTGAGCCAGCTGGGGGTCCCTACCCAGGGCCTGAGCCTCAAACAGAGGCTTGCGGCCTTGGCCACCAGGGCAGAGCCTGGCGATCGGAGCCAGCTGGGGTCCCCTGCGGGTGATTGGAGCCAGCTGGGTGCCCATGCCCAGGGCCAGAGTCTTGGCGAGAGGCTTTCAGCCTTGGCCGGGGGCAGAGCCTGGAGATCCAGCCAGCTGGGGGTCCCCTGCCAAGGGCTGGAGGCTTTAGGCCTTGGCAGGGGTGGAGCTGGTCGGAGGAGATAGGTGTGAACTACAGAGGAAACACCTTTTCTGACCGCTCATTGGCTAAGCTCCCTGTATGCCACTGGTAATATTCTTAGTAACTTGGGTATAAGAATCCAAAAAGGCCACTGAAACCGGTTTGGCTCAGTGGATAGAGCATCGGCCTGCGGACTGAAAGGTCCCAGGTTTGATTCCGGTCAAGGGCATGTACCTTGGTTGGAGGCACATCCCCGGTAGAGGGTGTGCAGGAGGCAGCTAGTCGATGTTTCTCTCTCATCGATGTTTCTAGCTCTCTATCCCTTTCCCTTCCTCTCTGTAAAAAAATCAATAAAAAAAATTTTTTTTTTTTTGAAAAAGAATCCAAAAAGGTGATCTAGGGCTTTTCCACCACACTCCTGGAGAAAAAAACGAAGGTCCGCTGCTGGAGGGCTAACAAATGTCATAACCTGCCGTAGGCGGTTTGGCTCAGTGGATAATGCCTAGGTTTGCCAACCGCAGGGTCCAGGTTAGATTCTGATCAAGGGCATGTACCTAAGTTGCAGGCTCCTCCCTGGCTGGGGCCCAGGTCAGGGCTCATGCAGGAGGCAACCAATCAAAGTATTCCTCTCACTTTGATGTTTCTCTCTGTCTTTCCCTTTCTCTTCCACATTCTCTAAAAATCAATGGAAACATATCCTCAGGTGAGGATAAAAAAAAAAAAAGAAAGAAATGTCATATCCTATGAAAATAGATACATCTTGAAAATGCCTAAAGAAAGTTGTCATTTCTTCTTGGTGAAGGGACTGGAGTCCGTGTTGATGAAAACACCTTGGTGGCTGCGGTGACTGGCAGTGGCTCCAGCAGCGGGGTGATGGGGCTGGTGCCTTCCCCTGATCAGCCCGGTTGTCTACCACAAAGGAGGCCAGACTGTGGCTTAGGCCCGCTCCCCATCGGTCAGTAGGACATCCCCGAGGGCTCCCAGTATGTGAGAGGGGGCAGGCTGGGCTGAGGAGACCCCCCCCCCCAGTGCACAAATTTCATGTACCAGGCCCCTAGTCCTATCTAATAATAGAGTAACATGTAAATTACCATCACTCCGCTACGCCCACGATTGGGCGGCGGGAGGCTGGGGGGCGGGACTCGGGGTGGCCTATCCGGCCATTGAGAGGCACGGATCCGCTGCCGCTGAGGGGGGCTACCCTGCTGTTGAGAGGCGCAGGGGGCTGGACTCCCGCCCCCTGTGCCTCTCAACAGCCAGATCCATGGCCGCTGAGGGGGCCTGCCGTGGACACCCAGCTGCGCCTCTCAATGGCAGGGTAGCCAGGTGTCCACAGCGCCTCTAACGGCAGGGTAGCCAGGTGTCCGCCGCAGCCCCCCTCAGCGGCCATTGAGAGGTGCAGGGGGCGGGAGTCCCAGCCCCTGTGCCTCTCAACAGCAGGGTAGCTCCCCTCAGCGGCCGCGGACCATCAAAAGCAGTGGAGCTGGGTGCCTGTCTGCTCCGGCACCAGGCCTTTCAGAAGCCTCCGCCGAGCCGGAGGCTTCTGAAAGGCCTGGTGCACCAGCGGACAGGCACCCAGCTCCACCGCGAAAAGCGAAAGCATGTAGGGGACCCTACATGTGCATGATTCAATCATGCTCTGGGCCTCTAGTATATAATAAAAGGCTAGTATGCAAATCAACCAAACAGCAGAACGACAGGTTGCTATGATGCGCACTGACCACCAGGGGGCAGACACTCAATGCAGGAGCTGCCCCTGATGGTCAGTGTGCTCCCACAGGAGGAGTGCCATTCAGCCAGAAGCCCTAAGCTGGGCTCATGGCTGGTGAGCGCAGCGGTGGTGGCAGGAGCCTCTCCCACGTCCACAGCAATGCTAAGGATGTCCGACTGATGGCTTAGGCCCCGCTCCCCTCACCTAAGCCATCAATAGGAAATCCCCCAAGGGCTCCTGGACTGCAAGAGGGCGCAGGCCAGGCTGAAGGACAACCCCCCTCCCAGTGCACGATTTCGTGCACCGGGCCTCTAGTTGAAACATAAAAGAAAAATTAGGCTTGAGTGTCTTGAAATAATTTGTGGAAGATGCTCTAAGTAAAATCTTTCTATCTTTATTCATGAGACTTTGTCACACTATAGAGAATATATAATCAACCTCTGTCACAGGGTTTCTTTACGCCAATTCCGTGTGCCTGGTTAACTATAACCTGCAAGTCGGGGACACGCCTGCCCTAGAATTTCTGTCCCAGTGATCTCCATGCAGGGCCATGCCTCCCACTGGCAGGCCCTTGGCGTTTGCTGGGAAACGCAGCAGAATCAAGAGCCCGCTTCACTTGCTCCCTGGCACATAACGTCTCAAACTTCACTTTTTTTCATACGTTTACTGTAAATGAGTTAGTTCACAATAAAATTTTTGGTCTTTACTAATTTGAATTCACCACTGGTTATATTCCAGTTCTCCATCAGGACCTAACCTTATGTCTGTGAAACTCAGGTGTTTCAAAAGATTTTAGCCCTTGAGCTACAAGATTACCATCTGGGATAGTGCAGCATTTTAGTGTAGAAGAGAGTTAATGAAGCCACGGGTGTTTTGCTGCCTGGCAACCTCTTTAATTTTCTTCAGCTTTTTAAATCATTTTTTACTTTTAATTACAGTTGACATACAGTATTATATTAGTTTCAGGTGTACACCCCAGAGATTAGACATCACATAACTTACTAAGTGGTCATCTCGGTAAATCTCACACCACCTGACACAGACCTGTTGTCAGGATACTATCGATGGCACTCCCTGCTGCACCTTCCACCCGGGACTGTTCTGCCCACCAGCCTGCACTTCCCCATCCCTTCTTCCTCTCCCCGCCCCGCCCCGCCCCGCCCCGCCCCGCCCCGCTCTCCCTTCGGGAGGACGAGCTACCTTTTTCTTTATTGGGTCTAAGCTTCTGTCTTTTGTCACAACCCAGAATGTCACCATTTGTGGGAATTTGGGTCACAGAAAGGGAACATTTTCTCCTGACCACACTCTCCCTACATTTAAAAACAGAAAGTGATTCATATGTATCCAGCACTTATTACTATCTAGTGTCAGAATTATCTCTCAATAAAGCTGTGCTTTTTAAAAAAGAGTGCAATGTAGTTCTACAAAGCCTGAAAAAGGCATTTTTCTTACCTTTCTCTGCTTCCCCCCGCCCCCCCGCAAGGATCTGCCCAGGAAATGCATCCACTTCATAATTGTTTCATTTTTAAATATACACTCTTTTTAATAGCTTAATAGCAAACTTCATGTGTGTGTTTGATGTTTAACTTAGCTTTTCTTGTTGAGATTATATACATGTGCCATACTGAAAACACTAAATATTATGCATATGGAGGTTATTAATTTGCTTTTTTAATTTTTCAAAGAAACAACAAGCTTACCTTTCGAGCACTCAGAATTTTTAATTAATGCATTTATGCTGCTTCTCTGTTACACTAATTGAAACTTCAAACATTTTTTGTCTCCCGTGGCAGGTGCTGCTTTCATGTTCCCACGTGTTTCACAGGGTGAGTAGCTGCGCTTGTGCTCACGTGTGCGACGCGTTGCCTGTGGCTTCGGGAGACGGGGCCATCCTGCTCACTAAGTCTCCTCACAGGCCCGCTTGTTTTATCCGTAATCATCTTTCACAACTAGAAATGTGACTTTGGGCTACAGTGCAGTTCATCCTGTTTAGAAAGTGATGAATTTTATGGGACAGAACCCCAGCCAGACTTTTGCATGGCAGTCCAAGCGTGGGCAGCAGGTCCTGGGCTCACTGCGGTCACCGCCCACAGTCGCCTCTCCTGCGCGGGACTTGTTTTCAGAAGGTTTTGATGTATGTGCATGTGTATTCTTGTAAAAGATCATTTGGAACAAGCTACGTGAGGAAGGTGTTCACATCTGTAGAAACTTCTTCATGATCTAAATTGGACGGAGTCTCATAATTACGAGAACAGAACACCGTAATTACATGGGAGTGAAAACGTGGTGCCTGAGTAATTACTTGCTGTTTAAGGGAAATGTTTCCCCGCAGGCGTGCCTTCAGGCCTTCGAGAAGTTCACAGGTAAGAAGACCTGCCCCCTCTGCCGGAAAAGCCAGTATCAAACCCGAGTGATCCACGACGCGGCCCGGCTCTTCAAAGCCAAGTGTGCAGCCCGGTGAGAAGGCCCGCCCAGGCACCCGCAGTGGCAGGAGGTGCTCAGAGGTCACGCCAATGGCTGGTATCACGGGGCGGGGGCAGGGGGGTGCTTCCGCCCAGCCCGCACAGGACAGCCACCTGACCACCCCTCTCCAACCCATGTCCTAGGATCCAAGCTTGCTGGAGGGGACATGTGGTTAGGAAGTGGTACCGGGATCTGAGGAGGACGCTGCCGCCCACAGACGCCAAGTTGAGGAGAAAATTCTTTGAAGAAAAGGTAGGTACATACCCTTAATTCTCCAGAAATTTCCGTTTCTACCTTTTCTTTCAGCCATTTTTTATTTTTACTTTTAATGGTGTTCCACCAGCTTTGTGGCTTCAGTTTCCTCATCTGTCACATGAAGGAGTGACTTCTACCTTGCAGAGCTATTCTATAGTGTTTACAAAGGCCTAGCACACAGTAGGCTCTTAGAAGTATGTATTTACTGTATGTTCCTATGTGCTCAGACACCTCTCTATCATAGCACCTCAGGGGAGGTGGCCGCTCAAGACAGGACACTGGCCCAGACCCTCACGCAGAGCCAGAACCTCGCGGTCAGTCACATCCAGGATCACTGTGTATGGGGTTTAGATCCGTTCACACCTCCCTGCCCTCCATGTGGAGTAATGAGTGACAGTAATTGCTCCGTCCTGTAGAGGGACCCTCTGTCCCTCGCTGTCCTGCCCTGAGCATGGAACCTAAGTGGCCCCGTCCTGAGCTTGGGGAGAAAGGTGATGTTCACACGCAGCCCTGGTTCCTCAGATGCCCAGTCAGCCCGAGGAGCTGGTCCCTGGCTCATGCCGTCCTTTTAGTTAGTCCCAGGGCTATACAGGCATCCTGCAGGCAGTGGCCGTGGCCTTCACACTACCACAGTGGACAACAGGGTCCTCCCAGTGCCCTTCCTGTCACTCAGGCGGCTGTCCCAGCAATGAGGTACCAGAATATGCACAAGAAAGTCAGACTCTTAGCTTGCTGTGACATCATTATGCCTCAGATTTAATCAAGAAATATACTTGATTTGCCCTCAGCAGCAGGATAACACAAAATGCACTGTGTGAGCAAATGCCTAAAATATTGCTTATCTTGATGACAAAGCTGCTGCCAGGGGTGGAGAGAGGAATTTCCCTGGCAAGGGTATCAGAGCGCTGGCTGAGATGCCGCTCCCTGTCCTGACACTGGAGGTGCCCCCTCCACGGGTGGGGCTGGCCCTGTGGGAGGAGCCGCAGAGGGAACCCAGAGGCCATGGACAGAGAGGCTGCAGGCACACATTTTTCGACATGTCTGTGAGGAAGTTATATGTCCAAGTCAGCCATGCCCCTTTCTTAGGGAAAGGGGACAGGGTCCAGGGAAAGGCCATCTCACTCCCTCAGGCATCCCTGTTCAGCAGGAAGGCGGTCCTGGTGAGCCTCTGGATAAACAGCGTGCCACCTCCTCTCTGGATCGCAGTTCCTTAGAGTTTATTTATTTTTAAAAAGTCCCTGTCCTCAACCACAATGACGTTTCAGCCCAACCTACCGTCTTCATGCTCACTCCCTGCAGGAAACCTGGTTTCTGGCCAGTTATCATCATCTCAGCCATGTCTTTCCTCCTTCATCAGGGACTGGTCATCTCATGTTGTCATTCATTCTCAGGTCACACCTGTTTCCATCCTTCCGACTCCCCTCCAGGCTTTGCTCCATTCCGTTTTCTCTGAGTTACTTTGTAATTCCAGAGTATGATAGTGTTGGCTCTCCTATCAGAAATTTCTCGTTTTCTGTTACAGAATTTTACAGATTTGATAGTCATTTTACCTTATGAGTATAAATACTGTTTCATCTGCACACACTTAAACTTTTAAAAATATAGGCTACGCTTTGCTTTCACATAAAGCAGTGTCATGAGACTCAACTGATTGTACATCTGCACACGCACATACAACTGAGATCTTTCTTCCCAAAAGTATTATCTAGTGGTCAGTTTGTTGCACACAGAGCATTTTGTTACGGCCTCGCATTCTGTGTATTTGGTGCTTCCTATGTTTAATGAATTGTAGAATCCCCGCCACCTCTGCCCGTTTCCTACATTCCCTGCGATCTCTTCACACACACACCCCCCCCAGCTCCCTCATCCCCTGTGGCCTCTGACGTGTGAACCTGTAACCCAAACCACCTTAAATGGATGAAGTGATCAAATGCCAGACACTGTGTTAGCGGCAGGTGTGCACTCCTGCCTCCCTCCTAGCTGCCTCATATACTCAAACACCTGTGCCAGCAGACCCAGAGGCTGTGCTTCAAGGCGATAGGCCACTTCTTAGTCATTTCTGAGTGACTCTTGCAATTTCATGATTTTTCCTACGTTTTCCAACTTGGTGGAATTCACTTTGTGAGCTATAGGCATGGACTAGGAAATAAAAATCTATAATTTTAACCTACAATTTTAAAATGTCAGTATGTTTTAATGGAATCTCAAAGATTATTGAACTATGCTAGTCAATGTCACATTACCCGGGATGCTAAAGATGCATCCAAACTATCTGATTATTACACAAATGATAGTTTGAGAACTTACGTCAATAAATTAAATTACTATAAATTACAGGGTGAAGGACTGTTGAGGAATAGGATACTTCCACAGTCTCAAAAGTACCAACCACAGATCACTTATAATTTACAAATAGAATGAGAAGTCTTTACACTGGAAAGACCTAGTGGACATCTCCTAAACCCAACGAACGTGATTACCAATAATTGGGTGAATTGACACCAGTGCCCTTAATGTGGCAGATGCGTGGGGACAAAACATCACCTGCGCACTTTAATGCCAAAAATGCTTAACCCCACCCAGTCATGAGAAAACATGTAATCAGGTAAATCCAAAATGAGGGCTGTTCTGCAAACAGCTAGCTGTGACTATAAACATCAGTGCCATAAAGACAAATAAAAAAACACTGTGGAATATTCTAGAATAAAATGTCTGGAACTACAAAACAGTTATAAAACAATAAGATGGCATTAGTAAGTCCTTACCTATCAATGGTTACTCTTAATGTAAATAGGTTAATTTCTCCAATCAAAGGGCATCGAATGACTCAATGGGTAAAAATACAGGATCCAACCAGAGGCTCACTTCAGCTTCAAGGACACACATAGGATCAAAGTGAAATGGTGGAAAAAATACTCCTTACAAATGACAAGCAGTCTTGCATATTCTAGCAGACAAAATAGACTTTAACTCAAAAGCTGTAATAAGAGACAAAGATTGTTATATGATAAAGGGGTCAATTCATCAAGTAGATATAACAAAAATTAACTCAAAATGAATTAAAGACTTAAGACCTGAAACCATAAAGTTCCTAGAAGAAAATATTGAGAAAAGCCTCCTTGACATTGGTCTTGGCAACAATTTTTTGGATGTAACATGAAAAGCAAAAGCAAAAATAAATAAATGGGACTACATCAAACTAAAAAGCTTCTGCACTGCAAGGAAACAACCAAGATGAAAAGGCAATCTACAGAAGGGGATAAAATATTTGCAAATCATGTATCTGATAAGAGATTAATATCTAAAATATATAAGGAACTCATGTAACTTAATAATTTTTAAAAATACACATCTGATTACTGGTAAAAAATGGGCAGAGGATCTGAACAGACATTTTTCCAAAGAGGACATCCAGATGGCCAATAAGTATATGAAAAGGTGCTCAACATCACTAGTCATCAGGGAAACGCAAACCAAAACCACAGTGAGAAACCACCTCCCACCCGTTAGGATGGCTGTTATCAAAAGACAAGAGATAACAAGTGCTGGCAAAGACACAGAGAAAAGGGAACCCGGTGACTTGGTGGTGGGAATGTAATTGGTGCAATCTCTATGGAAACAGTATGGATGTTCCTTAAAAATTAAAAATACAACTACCATATGACCCAGCAATCTCACTTCTGGGTACTTATCCAAAGGATATGAAATCAGGACCACAAAGGAATATCTGCACCCCTTCATTGAAGCATTATTCACAATAGCTAAATAATGGAAACAACTTAAGGGTCCATCCACAGATGAATGACAAAGAACATGAGGTAGATAGATAGGTAGGTAGGTAGGCAGGCAGGCAGACAGACAGACAGATGATAGAGTATTACTCAGCCATGAGAAAGAAAGAAATCCTACCATTTGCAAAAACACGATGGACCTTGAGGATGTTATGCTAAGTGAAGTAAATCAGACAAATATTATACAGTGCCACTTATATGTAAAATCTAAAACAGTCAAACTCAGAACCAGAGAGTAGAATGGGAGCTACCAGAGAATTGGGAGATATTGGTCAGAGTATACACACTCCCAATTATAAGATGAACAAGTTCTGCAGATCTGATGTACAGTATGGTGACTATTGTTAACAAAGCTGTATTATATGCTTGGAAGTTGCTAAGACAGTAAATCTTAAGTGCTCTCACCACAGAAAATTATGTGAGATGTGGGAAGTATTAGCTAACCCTACTGTGGTAATAATTTCACAACATATAAGTACATCAAACCATCACATTGTATGCCTCAAACTTACCATATGTTATGCGTCAATTAAAATCTAAAAATCACAGACTGAGGTATCCTATATAATAAAACCCTAATATGCAAATTGGCCAAATGGCAGAATGACAGGCAGTATGACCAGTTGCTATGATGTACACTGACCACCAGGAAGCAGACACTCAATGCAGGAGCTCCCCCCTGCTGGTCAGTGCACTCCCACAGGGGAGCACTGCTCAGCCAGAAGCCAGGCTCACAGCTGGCGAGCGCAGCAGCGGTGGCAGGAGCCTCTCCCACCTCTGCTGCAGGCAGGCGGTAAGGCGCGAGTGGTTCTGGACTGTGAGAGCCTTGGACTGCAAGAGGGATGTCTGACTGCCATCTTAGGCCCAATTCCTAAGCTGGCAGGTGGACATACCCCAAGGGGTCCCAGACTGCAAGAGGGCACAGGCCAGGCTGAGAGACCCCTCCCCCCAAGTGCACAAATTTCGTGCACCAGGCCTCTAGTAAAACTATAACTCTTGGTCTGGGTTTCTCAATATTCACTCCCATTTTCCAGAACTGACACATGTACTAAAGTCCAGCTTCAGAAGAACCAGTGTCTGCAGGTTTCCTGGGAAAACACCCATTTAAAAATAAAGAAATTCCACAGCTAAAACTAACAATGATTTTGCCGAGGATCCTGGGGTGGGAGACTAACTCTGTGACCCAGGCGGTAACATTCCTGCAGAGGCCTGACTTTCAGCTCGGCTCTGACACAGGCCTCATCCGTCACCCTCCCACAACCTACACGTGCACAGAGCCACTAGAGATTTAATGTCCAATTTTAGAAACTGCAGATTTTACAACGCACACTGTGCAGTAACCACAGCTTCAGATACGGTGAATTCTCAGTCACCTGCGGAGCAGCCAGTCTTTGATCTGGGGTGACATGTGCACCCCTAGCCACATCCTAAGCTTGAGCCCCATTCTGACAACTGGTGAATGTTAAATTCATGCAAATTGAAACTGCACATTACTAGGAGAAATAAATCATGTGCTACATCCCAGTCAACAGTGGTAAATATCAGCTCCACGGCCTCACCAGCCAATGAGCCAGATGGGGCACAGTTCTCCTTCCCCTACCAGCAGCCCATGCAGTGCTGTACCCACTGTCTCCAGGCTGCTGGGATTAACACATGACACACCATCAGAATCATCTCATATAAGAAAGACTATTTTAACACCAGAAAAGTAGGAATATTTGGCCACAGTGAAGGAGATTTCTTTACACTGAAGACATTTAGCTATTTAAAAACACTCCACTGAAGTTATCTTTTTCTTTCACCCTGGAAGTGGGTGAAAACTTCTTTGCTGTACTTGGGAACCACTGGTTGAGACCAACAATAAGTTACCATCAGGGAAAAAGGAAGTCTAATCAATAGAAAAGAGAGGCAACAGTGGGGTGTTTTAGGCACAGTAAATTAGTAAGTGCTTATTTCCTTTAAAGTTCCAAGAGAGGGAGAAGACAGATACGTTTTTAACACTCTAGATGAGCTGGGCCATTCTATTTTTATAAGTCAGTCTGTCTTCCTTGTGAGAGCTGTGGCAGTGCACTTCCACTCCTGTACTACAGGGGGTTCATGAAGTCTCTTCCTACTTAGTTTTCATGCATCTATTGGGTGTTACTGGGTAAAATACAGAGGCCGTCTTTCTACAAATACTAATGCCTCCACACACTGAGAATTCCTCTGCACAGAGTTGCTTTGCTTTAAGATGTCACTGGCACATTCCTAACAAGACTATACTCAAGCAAAGTGATGCCATGCTGCCTGTAGGTTCTTTCAGACAGACAGTGTCCTGAGTAAGAACCAGCAGATCAGATGCTGAGCTCTGCCCCGTGAGCAAGTGTCCAGAACTGACCTTGAGTCAGCAGTGCTTTGTTGGGGCGGACGCAGAGCTGTGAGGACAACATGGCTGTCCTGGTGCATCGTAAGCTCAGATCAAAGCCACCTGCAGAGGTCCCGAGCCCATGGCTGCCACCGGCCCACAGGGAGGCCAAGTGCTGCCCAGAATGCAGCGGCTGCTGGTTGAAAGCCTTTGATCCTTATCTGGAAGTTCTGCTAGCATATGTCATATAATTGAGGCATGGCCTTTTATGACTGCAATTAAAACTTTTCAAATGCACTATATCATCTCCACCCAAGCTAAAAGTCCTGACCATTGTGTAAAAAGTTAGTGATTTGTCAGACACTGGTTGACTTTAGGGGCTGCTTGCTCCCGCACCCTCCCGCGTGAGATTTATCCTACTTTTTTCATTTACATCTCACCAAACAGCATAATGGTCTGAAAGTTTGTTTAGTCCTTTGAGTTCCTTTATCACATAGAGATGGCAAACATTCTGTTGCTAACTTGAAGTGGCTCCAAGCAGCAAGACTGTGAGGATATTAAACCAGTAAAAGCTTATCAACTGATTCATTGATATGCTGTAAATTCCAGGCTTTTCATTTTGCTTTTGAGGGTGGCCCTAAGTCAACACATTAGTAAGCAATTTGCTGACATCAAGATGGATCACTCTGAGAGGCCGCCTGGGCAGTCAGAGTTCACCTGGGTACTGTTGTGAGCATACTTTTTTTTAATGGTTCGCCAGTACATTACTTGTAAATAACCAGAAATTGCTTTACATATCAATAACCTGAACTCTTAATTACTTATCAAATATCTGAAATATGAGATTTAGAAGGAAAAATATATTAAGACAATCATTCTTATTAAAGTTGAAAATTTTATGCATTTTGTCTATTTCTGAATAATTAATAGTAAGCATTCGTTTAAAAACTAGCACTCATGTCTTTTTTTTTTTTTCTTTGCTAGTTCTTGCTCTTCACTTCCTAAGGGCATCTGACCCATGTAACCTAGAGGGAGTTAGTAAAGGAAGGTGGACACTGAGCACATGAGAATTTGACATTTAAGAAATACTTCATAAAAGCTACACTTAGGACATGGCTTTGAATGGGCCACAATAGGTAGTCAATAAATATATGTTGATTTAACATCTTAAAATATTTCCCTTGTGAACCTTCAAATACTTGAAACTATGAAAATAAAGACAGTCACACCAGTTCACATTCAGAAATTTGCTTTAAATATACACTGAAGGATTTCAGTACATTTATTAACAAGCTAATGTCAATGTTATGGTTATTAGCTAAACACTGATCTTTTATGCAATCTTGAAACTGACAGTAACTTTAAAATCATTGCACACAGACATTGTTGTTTTTTAACCCCGGAAAGAAAACTGTCAGTCATCCCATCAGAATATGTGCACGGGGCATGTGTGTCCTCATTTCTAACTATTGCAAACTTAAAGTCAAATTTTTACTGAATGCTAAGGGCCTCGCCAAGATGAATGAGGTGATTCCCCAAATCTAAGGAACTCACTGGAGCAGTGAGTACACACAGAAACAAGATAACAGCATCCAGCCCTGATGGGGGCAAAGGAAGGGGCCAGAGGTATTCAAGAGAGTTGAGAGCAGGGACGCACAGGCATGGAGTCATGGAATCGAGTGAGGGAGGGAGGCTGGCCAGTCCTGAAGATTCACGTAGGAAAGCAGGGAGGGGTGTGGGCCCGAGGCCCACGGACCCTCAGCCTCCAGAGGGTATGCAAAGGAGAAGTTGGATCAAGTGAAATGTGGGAGGGTGATGCCAGTGGCAATGTGGGCATCAGGTGCACATCCTGGGCCGCACAGCCACCCTTCCCTGGGCACATGCCTGCTTGCCCCTCCCGCCTCCTGATTCTTGGTGCTCCCACCCCGCCTTCCTGCTATGTGGGAGCCCTGTCACTAAAGGAAAAGGTCCTGGTCACATGGTCCCGGGCTAGCACAGAGCCCGCCCAGAGTAGCTCTGCGATTTCCAAACTGCTGACTCAACCACTTCGGAACTGTTCCAGGCCTTCCACTCACTCACTGTGCAGCACTACATGGTAAAACTAAAATTATTTACTTTTAATGTATTTTTTTTTTTATTTCAGAGAGAAAGGGAGAGGGAGAGAGAACATCAATGATGAGAATCATTGATCTGCTGCCTCCTGCAAACTCCACACTGGGGATTGAGCCCGCAACCGCACCCTGACCAGGAATCAAACCTTAACCTCCTAGTTCATAGGTCAACATTCAACCACTGAGCCTTGCTGGCCAGGCTAGTAGTCTTTAGCCAACATTACATGTAAAGGAAATTATTATTTTTCTCGGTGAAAAGCATATAATTGAGGATTAAATGACTATTTTATTGATTTCAGAGAGGAAGGGAGAGGGAGAGAGAGAAATATCAATGATGAGAGGGAATATTGATTGGCTGCCTCCTGCACACCCCCTACTGGGGATCAAGCCCGCAACCCCGGGCATGTGCCCTCCACCGGAATCGAACCCAGGACCCTCAGTCCACAGGCCGACACTCCATCCACTGAGCCAAACCAGCTAGGGCTAAATGAAAGTTTTTAATGCTTTGTTAGCAAGTGTGAAAGTGATACTGTTTGTTATAAAAGCTGAGTGGACATTAACATGTAAATTAAATCTAACTAGCAGACAGCCTCCAGCGAGGACACCTGCTGGACCTGCACTTCACCGACATTGGTCCTGAGTGAGGAATAGGCATGGAGGTGAGGCGTTTTCCAGGTGGAGGGGGACATCAGATGTGTGAGGGACAGGGCTAGCATGGCCAGGCCAGGGAAGGACAGTCTAGAGGGATGAGGCAAGGCGGGCCTGGCGAGGTCCAGTCCGGCCCTGGGAGTGGCTGCTGAGACCAGAGGAGAGTGGAGGACACAGCGTGTGTCCAGAGAGGGGAAATGACTAGTTGTGACAGAAGCTGCGAGAAGCTGAACTGCGTGAACCTGGGGGCTGGACTACTGAACGCTGCGGCAGGTTCTCCCTGTGCTGTGGGAGGTGACAGAGCCCTCACATCCAGGGCAGGTGGTGCCAGTGTGCATGGAGGGGCAGGGCACCGGGGGAGAGCAGCAGGTCTCTACCTGGTCCCTCAGGGTTTGGCTGAGAGGATGCAGGGGAGACCATACTCAGTGAAAGCCAACCTGTTCAGAGCCTGGAGGAAAATGCCACTAAGGGCACTAAATGTGGAACTTCCTTCTGTGGCAGCCTCACTATGTCACGTTGTCACATGGTTTTTATTTACAGCATCTACTATGTGTCCTTCTTCTCCAGCGTCATCATTTTCAGTTTGAGTGGCTACAGGGAAGGGATGTACCCAAGCAAGAACATGAGAGGGTTCCATCCATAACCAGAATTCAGAAGGAAAACAGGACATGGGGACAGTAGCTGTAGCTGGAAGCAGAAGGGCTAAGAATTTTCCAGATCAGAAGGCAATACAAACACAGATTTCAGTAGCCCAAGGAACTCCAGTACAGTTTAGAGGACAAGGAGGAGGAGGGAGAGGGAGGAGGAACTCCAGTACAGTTTAGAGGAAAAGAAGGAAGGAAGGGGAGGGAGAGGGGATAACGTTGGCAACGGCGGCGGATTGTCCAGAAGCTGCAAAACACTGAAGGCAGAATCCTCGAAGCAGGAGAGCAAAGGGCAGGCGACGCTCCCAGGAGCAACTGCAACAGCAGAAGCCAGAACACCTAGCAGGACATCACGGGTCCTGACAGAGACAAGACAGCAGTCTAGAACTGCACACGTACGAATGGAAATCCCGTCAGGCAGAGGCACCAGAAAAGCAGTTTCCGACAAAAGCTGGGAGAGCGCCACCAAAATGCCTTCATCAAAGGGTGCCTTTCATGAGGAAGAGAATGGCACCAGACTCCGAGATGCAGAGTACAGTGCAAGGGACATGGCAAAACGTGGGTAAACCCAACAGATGCTGACTCAATGCAAGAAAGACAGTGACCTAACTCAGATCATTGTATGAGGACAAAAGTCCTGAATGCATCTCTAGGGTAACAGGTGAAAGAACACACAGTTCTAATCTTCAAAGCAGTAAAGAGACAAAGCTGAGATAGAAAATGTCCACTGGGAAGAAGAGCAGAGATAAAGACCAAGCAACGGTGGGACAACCAGAGGACAGGACAGGACAGGACGGACTCAGTCAATGGTAATTACAGGTTGGACTGAATGTGCCCATAAAAAATAAATGCAGCTATAAAAGAAGTATGCGCAAAACCATAGGAATAAAGTGTGTGACTATATATACTCACTGACAGAACTCAACAAAAAGAGCTGCGGTGCTGGTCGCAGACAGATCTTAGATCCAAGGCATTAGAGCTCACAGCATAGAACACTGCCCCCTGCAGCTGGGACACATTCCTTCAGTGCCAACAGAGCACTTCTAAAAACTGAACATAAAA